>JAUDYJ010000002.1:197898738-198498738 GCA_030761175.1 Masticophis lateralis
CCCCGGGGTTACCAGCCTTGGGATTTGACTGCTAGCTCAGCAACAAAATGCAGCAACTTAGCCAGAAATGTCACTGCAGAGCAGGGAGGCCGATACAACAGCAAAAAAACCTCAACTGCTCCCTGGGGGTCCACTTTAATTATAAGGACTCTTATATCTGTGGCACAGACCTTGCACAAGCTAGTAACAGTTTCCAGAATGACAGCTGCCGCGTTATCCTTCGTAGTTCCAGATCCACAGATAGCATCAAATTTAAAACCCGGGTGAGCACATCTGCAAAATCTCCCACATTCTCTGCACAGCTGCCCCTAGGCCCACGCTAGTCTTGGTGATGCAAGCCACGGTTGGCTGGCTCAGGCCCAGGATCATACAACTGATGAGGAATGATTTCATACACCAACCCGACATTTAATAGCAGTAGCCAGCGGCCGAGGCATCGTTGAAATATTTCAATGGATATTTTTATATCCATGTTCACGGTATAAATGGCCTTCTGTGATATCATAAATATTTTCCCCCAAAATAAAAGAAGTCACATTCAACTCCTCATAAAAATGTACTTAGCGTACCCCCATATTATTTTGAAGAAAAAAGCCACTACTGGGAACCAATATTACACTCACGTGCTTCCAGTTTTCAGATGGAAGAGATTGGAACAAAATATTTACCTTGTCTTTCGGAGTACGGGCAGTCCTGGCCCATCATCTACCACAAAGCTATGGTTTATGGTGCCCCACTTACACTGACTCACACTGAGTTGTGTTTCTGTAGTTATAGCGTCAGCAGAGTTAGAGTGGCATTCAGCAATATTGTGACTGGTGAATGGGTACAATGTACTTTGGCTCTTATGCCTTGTTGCTGTTCCAGAGTACACTTAAACATGGAAATGTTCCTCTAAGCTGATTTGTTTTGTTCTGGGATGGGCACAAATAGTTCTTATGGACACAGAACTTCCAAAGTGCATTTGAAAATGCAGAGCCTCTTCTATTTGGGCTGATTTGATGAGTTTTGGTAGGAGAGACACATTCTATGCGCGTTCGGAGGGCATTTAAAAAGTACTAAGAGCTGAAGACTTTTTTGGGTTGTTGGTGAGCTTTTTTTGCTCTTTTGTCCTGTGCTGCTCTTTCATTTAATTTTTGCTCGTTCAGCTGTATACGTGTGCACGTTGCTCTTTTCTCCTGATTAGAGCTTTTCAGGATGGATTTACATTTTGTTTGCTACAGGTTGAGATAATAGTGGATTGCGCTGTTTTTATTGTTGGGACCTGTGTTTTATTTGGTCATGCAACAGTTTATGAACAGCAGACAGCATTTGACAGTACAATTATTTTTTTAAAAAAATATTAAAAACAGCAAACCCAACAAAATAAAACTGGCAATATTACATTATTCCTTCCCGGGGGGGGTGGGGGGGGATGCTGACTCAAATTCTCCAGCTTGTAATAATTACTGCTAATTACAATAATACTGAAGAGAAATAAGCTTTATTTAGCTGATTTTAAAATCATTCAAAATGCCATGAAATATGCTCTACTGAACTTATTTTTGGACTGGGTTTGAGCTACTGATAACAGATCTTAAATTAACTATTAATTTATTGTTTTAGTTATGATTTCATAATGGTTTTCCATGGGGATTTTTTTAATATACATAATGGTCGCTTTGTTTGCCTACTCTTGTAGCTCAGGGTACAGAGCAAGGGAGCAAGAGGCTGGTTCTGATTACATATATTTCCTACAGCTGGAGCACTCAAATAATATTCTGTAATTATTCTGATGGGACACTGAACTCTTTGGAGTTATCTCCCTGGAATACAGCCAATTTAGAAAATTCTATCAGACTATCCATGTTGGGCAATTCTGTTCCCAGCTCAAGCACCAGTAGCCCATTTCCATTTCATACACCCACTTAATAACAAAATGCCTCTATGTTAACTCATTAGCAAATTAGAAAATAAATGTAAGAGTTGGTTCTCAGACTGATAAAGAATCTAGCAACCACTGTATAAATTACCCACACTTCTGCAAATGTCAGAGGAGATCTTCACTGTAGGAGCCTTGTAAGGCTGTACACATTATACATACTCTATAGCACAAATTTCTTTAATCTTATAAGTGGTTTTTCCTTTCTCAATAGAAATGTTGGAGGTGGACAAATTCCTACCTTGTTTCACAACAGATTAAGAAATTGCCACAACAGGTGTGGGGGGGTTTTTTTCATATCTGTTTTCTTATATTTTCCACTTGTTCGGCTGGTGTTTCCACTTCTTGCACCAGCTAAGAAGCAAATGAAAAGATTAGAACTCATCATCTCCAACAAGCAACATCCAGATAAGCAGGCATTAATACCAAACAAAGCAGAACATGAAGTTTAAACATAACACAATGCCCTAATCAAGGAACTACTAAAGAGAAAACCATGCACTCAACAGCAGCAGCAAGTCAAGCTTCTGTATATAAACAGAGAACAAACCCCCGCACTCACTTGCACTGCTGATATTACTTAGTTGGGTAATGAGATGTCTGAAAGCAAACGATCAAACAATCACTCTGCTTTCTTGGGCATTTTCTGAGAAGATTTAAGCTGATTTTCTACAAGAGTAGAGGGCTAATGAATATGGGATTGAAGGGATCACTGAATGCTCTGAGGAAATCCTCAGACACTTCCTGATAGCCTTTCCAGAAATGCCGTAGGTTTACTGAGCGTGATGTAATCTCTCAGCAAATATGTGCACAGAACAGAGTACACAATCAGCCTGCTGTGTTGCAGAATCGTGGCAAAGAGGGCTTACTTGTTCACATCAGTACATCCTCAGTGATTTGCTCAGATAGCTTTCCTTGATGATAGGCAAGGTCCTCAAGAGTAGGCATGAAACAAACTTCAAGGTTTGAGACAACTCTACCATTCAGTTGCAAATATCTTTTTCTATTATAAATGATGGCATTTATAAGCATGCTTGAAAAAAGTCAAATGCATTTATATGTGAGTTCAGGACTGGATATAGGACAGCCTTGGTTGTCATAAATGTCCTTACTTAGAAAGCTGATTCTCCTGAATCTTTCAGTAGCCTTTGTTACCACTGATTGTGAGATATTGCTAAGAGCAACTTACCATGCACCGCATAATGGGGACTCCGTTCCTATCTGAAAATCCTCACCAGAGAATAGCACAGAAAAGTTTATGTTCTTGCCACCAGGTTCCAAGATCTCCTTCAACATTCAATGTTTACATAACTTGTGGAAGCCATCTAGATGTTTGGAGTGTGACCTTCAACTCCATCTCTCTTTGCCCCCTGATTTTAGATTCATTAGTTGCAAGCTGGATTGGATAAGGATAAAATACTGAAACCAAATACAGATTAAATGTAGGTAGTATGGATAGGTGAACCTGAGGTTCAGGGTAACATTCCCCAAATGCAAAGATATATATTTGAGGGTCTCTCCTTGATTCCAGTTACTAGTGGCATTGGTCATCCCAGTAACAAGGAAGGCTTGCAACTCCTGCTGTTGGTGCATCAGTTATGAATATTTCTGTACTGGAAAAGCTTTGCTTCAGTGACCTGTTCCTAACAATTTCATTATTGTATGAATACAGTATATTCTATGTGTCAGCCTTTTGCAATAGGTCAAGTTGGGAAAGAGATAACACAACAGGACTGTTATTTTAAAGCCATGGTGGCGCCGTAGTTAGAATGCAGAATTGCAGGCTAATTCTGCTGACTGTCACATTTTGATTCTCACTGGCTCAAGGTTGACTCAGTCTTCCATCCTTCCTAGGTTGGTTAAAATGAGGACCTAGATTGTTGGGGGCAATATGCTGACTCTAAATCGTTTAGTGAGGGTTGTAAAGCACTGTGAAGTGATATCTAAGTCTAAGTGCTATTGCTATTATTATTGTAGAGTATAATAACAGAATCTTCAAAGTCTTTCCTTGCTCCCTTTTATACTAAAAAGAATCAAGGTGAGATCATTTTGAGTTTCTGTCTTGCCCTTTTCCTTTCCCGGGATTAAGTTTTACTTTCCTCTGTTTCTTCCTTATGGTTATCTCCACATTCTTCTATAGTAGTACTTACTGATGCCAGTAAGAATTCATGGCAAACTACATGGCCGTGATTTAGAGAGCTGGTATCGCAGCATCGATCAGCGGCTAGATGGCAAATTCTTGTTGGCTAAGAATTTCTAGAAAAAGGAGAACTCATGAGATCACCCACTTGTATGCTACACAGCTGGTTCTCATAAGCAGACTGAAGGAACTGAGATTTCTGCAGTTAGCTTGTGAGTTGAGCAGCTGAGGCTTGAGAGATTTCAATCTAGCTCTCAGTCATAATGTAGCCTATATGGACGTAAGGTTTTCACAAATCTCATTTCTTAACACTTTCGGAAATTATTTTACATCTAGAGAGAGATTTTCTCTCTTTAAGAGAAAATTCCACTTTGTATTTTTTTCTGAAAAGCTAAGGAACAAAAGATTTTTTTTAAAAAAGGTTTTAAAAATTTAAAAACTTTTGGCAAACATCTTAACAAAAAAAGTTTATGTAAGGAAGTTTAAAATGGATATGTCCCAATGGGACAGTTGGTTTGAAAGATTATTTTTGGGTGAATGTGCTTTTGGAAAAAATTAGAATCAAATTAGACAAACAAACCAGTCCTTTGTGGATGTTTTTTGTTTACTGCTTTCAGTTTACTGTTACAGAATGCAGACAGTCGGTGACATTTACAAAATAAAAGATAAATATAAAACAGATTATAATGCTGACTGTAAATATAGAGATGTTAATGGAAATGCTACTGTAACTAGAGATTGCCATTTAAGACAAAAGTATTAAGAACAAAGGGAGACAAAAGAACTGCAAATATAGCACTAGGTGCCTGCAAGCTACCAAGCCCAATTTAATGTTCTCACTAGCCCATAAAGGCAGTGGTGGGATTCAGCCAGTTTGCACCACTTCGGGAGAACCGGTTGTTAACTTTCTGAGCAGTTTGGCAAACTGGTTTTTGGAAGAAATCATTAGGGCAGAGAACTAGTTGTTAACTTACTTGAATCCCACCACTGCATAAAGGCCTATATGTTCCAGGACCAAAGTGCTTTACATGTTTCTTTCTCCTATTACCATCTAGTGCACGCTCTAAGGCGAGTTAGGGAAATCTTTTCATAGTCCCACTAGTTGGTTTGGTTTTTTTAAAATTAGATTTATATGCCGCCCTTCTCCGGAGACTCAGGGCAGCTTACAATGCGTTAAGCAATAGCCTTCATACTTTTGTATATTTTATACAAAGTCAGCTTATTGCCCCCACAAACTGGGTCCTCAGTTTACCTACCTTAGAAAGGATGGAAGACTGAGTCAACCTTGAGCCTGGTGAGATTCGAACTTGCAATAATTGTAGACAGCTGAATGTTAATAACAGGCTTTTAGTCTGTTGAGCTATCCAGGCTCCTGGTTTGGCTTATATAATGATGGAATAGAGGCTTTTCAGCATTCCCACTCCAGTTGTCCAACTCTTTACCCATATTGCTTTCTTTTAAATTATAACTGAAGGCATCCCTGTTCATCCACCCATTTATAGGACAACTATTCCAAAAGCTATTCGCCATTTAGACATCTTTTTAAATAGCAGCAAAAAAAATAATTTATTTGAATAATTCATTCAGCACTATTCATTCTTGATCCCACATTCTCTTCTATCACATTCAATTTACTTTTATGTTGCTCATGACATACTTAACCCTCATTCCATATAACAAAGTGAGCAGAAGCATCAGTAGCATCTCCTGTGAGAGATTTTTTAAAAAGTCAAGAAGGAAATCGTGACCCTGCAATCAAACTCCACCTCTTTTGTGTGTGCATCTGTATGAAAGTCAAAAAGATGGTCACGAGAGTTTTTCAAGAAGCGTGATTGTATACTCAACAATAGTCAATGTGGGGAACTCCATTTTGGTTGGTTCAAATACTAAACTTGTTAAAGAAGCGTTAGTTGATCTATCCGTCCATGTAGGAAATGTCAATAACAGTAACAAAAAAAAATTCAAGGAATCATTCAAATTTGTGAGTTTCCTCAATTAGGATTTTTTTTTTTAAAGGAGATAACAGCCTCCATTTTATTTAGGATGGGTGGGTAGTTTTTTCTGTTCTCTGAGAGAAAAAAACAGAAGGCGGGTGGGAGTGAAAATCTTCAGCCAATAACAGGGATGGATCCAATTGATCTGAAGAACAAGCTAAAATCAATGAAGCTAGCTTCAGTATATGTGCTGTTTTGTTTCTTGAATTAAGATCTGGGTTGGGTGAGGGCATTCTGTTATGTAGTGTGTGTGGGTGTATAGGATCCTATGCTTGAAAATAACATGTAATCCCAGGGCTAATAATGTCCGAGTTCTGTCTGTTCAGAAAGCATTTGTTCATTAAGTCTTCTGCAGATAGGATGCTAGAAGGTTGTGGGTCTACAAAACCAGATAAATTACAAGGATAAGTTGATAAACCTTGGAAACTGAGTAAGTTTATTTTAACCACATTTTTCACTGAGCACGGTAAACCAGGGCCTCTTCAATACCTGTGATGTTGCTCCTAATTGCCTCTTGATACAGAGAGATATTGCTCTCCATTTGACTGAAGAAAAAAGAATGAACATCTGCTCTGGTTCTGCAATATCCTGTAATTGTTCATTGCTATTCCTAGGCTCAGAGAATTCTATTACAACTATCATCTTCTTTGGATTGAAAAATCAATATATATTGTTTTTTATTGCACTGTACAATTTATCGAACACCTGCTGCAGGTTTCCAGCCAACACTATGGCTTTTTCTGCGTACAAAGTATGCACCCAGCCAACCAAGAAGTACAAGCAATGAAATAAATTACTATTTTATAATTTATGCTGCTGTGCAATTCTGGAAAACAGGACTGAAAATCTGAAAAAGAGTTGAAGACACGTCTTGCATTCATGTTCCTGAATGTTCTGAAATATCTTTTTTTTTACATACAAAATGCTACAGAGCATTAATTTATTTGTTTGATTGATGAAATATAACACACCATTCCATCCCAATAACAACCATTTTACTGAATTACTGTTGCTCTTGTATGAGCTTAACAATAGTTTTTTCTTCTATCTGATTTCGACAGCACAATCAGCTTAAAAGCTCTGTTGCACAAGGCTCCACCCAGCTGAATGCCACTTACTCAAGAACACACCTGTACTCTTGGGCAATTCTTGCTCATTTCAGCTGGGCTAAGGGAAATGAAGTTATTCAGAACCATTATTCCAAAATATGCAAATATTTGATGCCATGTTTTGCATAGCACAAAACATGACAAAAACTAGATATAAAGCAAACATCTTTGCTTTATTGCCTCTCCTGTCTAACTGTGCAACAGGCGGATATAGGCTCATGGACAAAATCATGATTTTCCTCTACAAAGGAATTCTACCTATTCCCCCTCCTGTAATGGGCCAAAGTGGAACAGGAAGAAGAATTGCAACTAATTGTGCCCGCCCCCTCCCACACACACACATATTCAGACTTGCAAGGCTCTGTTACAGTAACTTTATAAAAAAAGTAGTATTAGTATTCATAACTTTGGTTTCCTAGTCTGATCTACTTTGAAGGGCTGACACCTTCATCTGCATTTCTCCAAAAAACCCTGTGTTATATTCGCTTGATCTTCTCTTTCATCAAGCCATAAAGGCAGAAAGGGAACTCCACTTAAGCCTAAATCTGTACAAACAATAATCTATTAAACCCAACTAACTATGTTAAGCTCATTATTGCAATCTTCAAATCCCATTCTGATTACGGTTGTGAATTTCCAAATTCTCTGGAAGCCTGGGATCAGGGATTTGTAATGCTGAAACAGGGAACAAAGAGCTTTATCCCAAAGGAATTCAAGGCCCAGAAAGAGGTGTAGGGAGAAATTAGGGTGGACACATGCTGAGATGTTTTGACCACAGGGCTCTAAATATGAACATCAGTAATTTAATGGGGTTCAGGATCAAATAAGGAACCCATTAAGAGTCCTATAATAACAAAACATAAGAATAGCATTAGAGCCCAGAACAGCCTAAATGGCACTAAATGATTTGGATTATGATCAGGGAATAAAGAGAAGAATCAAGAATGCCTGGTAGGAGATTCTTGTAGTAATCCAGGTGAAAAACCTTGGTGATTTAACCAGGGACTCTGAAGGTAAAAAATATATTCTACCACAACTATTGTCCCAAGAGGGTAGTCAAGCAAAAATTATTGCATTCAGTCTGGGTGAGGGAATGTGAGGTTCTTCCTCCTTAAATTCATTTACAAAACTGTGAAGTATGTTCAGCTTAGATTTCATTGGTTTAAAAAAATGGCTTAGTATAGTACAAGTCATTCAACCTTGACCTAATGAAAGGTAGATATAGAGAATGGAATCTGACATATGTAAATTGCCTCAGTCCCATTTTGAAAACCCAGATCCTATCAGTGCTATGAAGTCTAAGTTAACTACATCAGGAAAGATTCAAACCAAAATGCTATTTTATAAAGCAGCAATTACGCATCATAAAGGTAAATATGTGAGATGTATCGGTATGTATATATGTATGTATATATGTGTATGTATGTACACACAAACACACACACACATAGAATGAAATCTAAGATGAAAATACTGTACAGTTTTGTAAAAGAACTTAAAAAGGCAGAATTTCACATATCCCTGCCCAGATTGAATGCAATATACAACATATACAATATATCTCCAAGTGCTCTGACCATCACTGGGACCACTTTGGCCTTGATTTTCCACATCCTCTCCAGCTCCTTCTTCAGGGCCTGGTACTCCCCCAGCTTCTCATATTCCTTAGTTCTGATGTTGCTGTCACTTGGCACTGTTCGGTATAGGCTGTTCCTGCCCTGCTACTGTCTCTTGGACTGTGTCTGAGGCTTCTCTGCATAGTCTGCACCCAGGATTCTGTAGAGTGTGATAGATTCCTGCTTTTATTGATCTGGTGCTTAATGCCGTTCTTGTGCTGCCATGATCAGTGCCTCAATGCTGCCTTTTAGTCCAGCACTTTGGTAGGATTTCCTAATATCTACCCTGTTTCCCCCAAAATAAAACATCCCCTGATAATAAGCCCGATTGGGCTTTTAAATGCATGGCAATAAGGCCAAGCGCTTATTTCAGGATTCAAAAAAAATATAAGACAGGGTCTTATTTTCGGGAAAACACGGTACCACCTCTGCTATCAGACAATGGTACATCCCATGCAGGATCTTGTCTTGCCATGGCACTTCCTCTGCTTGATTTTCCTCCTCCTATGTCTGCTGCTGCTGCCTCAGGCATTCTCTCAATAGCTCATCTTTGGGTGCCATCTTATTGATATATTCCTGGATACTCTGAGTTTCATCCAGGACAGTGGCTTTGACACTCACCAGACCTTCTTTCAAGCTAGTATACAGTCTCTGAGTGTTAAACTTCAGGTGGAAAGATTTGTACATTGGGAAGAACTTCCAGGTCTTCACATCAGCAATTTCTATGTTCTTCTTTGGGCAGCTCATTAGACCAGCAGAGTATCTGATGACTGGCAGGGCATATATCTTGATGGAATGGATCTTATTTTTCCCATTGAGCTGGCTTTTCAGAACCTGTCTGATCCTTTGGTGATACTTGGATGTTGCAATCTTCTTTGCCTCCTCCTCATGGTTCCCATGTGAATCTGGGAGGTACTTGTAACTGGTTTATATGTCTGCTATGTGGCCCACTGGTAATTCCACCCCATCAGTTTTACTACTCCCCCTCTGATTACCATCCAGTCACATGTCTCTAGCCTGAATGACATCCCAATGTAGATCTTCATTGTAGATCCATGTCAGATGGCTCAATGAGTTGGTCTCATTTACTCTTAGCATACAACTTGATGTCATCCATGTACAAGAAATGGCTCCACTCTTGAAGTTGTATCCATATCCAGTCCTTGTGGTTATCTAGCTAAGGGAGTTCAAGCCTATTCAGAAGAACAGTGGGGCCTCCCACCACCTTAGTATATGTCACGCCTGATGGTCACTTGTGTAAGCTGTCTTGAGTTGACTTCCAGTGTTGTGTTCTGCAGCCTCATTGAGTTCTTGAGGAAGCTCCTTAGTGTCTTGTTGACTTTGTATAGCTTCAGGCATTCACAAATCCATGTGTATGGCATTGAGTCATAGGCTTTCCCATAGTGAATCCAGGCGTGCTCAAATTGACCTGTCTAGAGTCTAGACCTCAAGTCTTGGGCAACTGCTCTGTCTATGAGCAACTGGTGTTTTGAACCTCTGGTGTTGTTCCCAAGCCTTTCTGAACTGGACTCCTGTAATGGCCCATATGGTACTATATCTTGATGGTTAAGATGCCTAATAGAACTTTCCATGTTGTGGGGTGGCAGGGTTATTGCCTGGTAGTTGGACACTGTTGTTCCCTTGTGTGTGTTTTTCATGATCAGCACTATCCTTCCTTGGGATAGCCAGTCTAGGTGTAGAGGTAGATATAGATACTGATCCACACATATACACATGCAAAACATTTTAATCACATTTTCATTGTTTTAACAGGGATAATGAAATGAATGCACTTGGATTCATACTACACTATTTTTTGCATGAGAACAATGCACAATATAAACATAATGAACACGTGAGTCCAAATTTAGGCTACAGAGAGGCTTTCTCTTGACACAGACTATTAAATGATTACTTTAAATCTACATTTGTGGCGGCAGCACACTGAAACCAAGTCAGTTAAAGTATTATTTTTTTTGCTTTGGGATAGATAAACATAATTGGTTTTATAGATTATAACATTCCTCTCAAAATGCAAAAAGAGAAGGGATATAATAAACAAGGATTTTGATGCATCAGGCATAAACACAGCTAGGCTAATTGGACTTATATTTTTAAGAATAATAATTTTAATAATATAATCCAAAAATGGCCAACCTCCATAACCCCTGCTGAAATCAACTTTTAAAATTTAAGCCATGATGTGCCACTTAAAGGAATGAGCAGGTGCTTGGCAAAAGAGCTCATGTTAAAACAAAGAGCTTTGAGTTGCTATTAATTATTGGATGATTTTTATATGATTTTACTCTGAAACATGATTTTGGTTCCATCTGCATGTAGTTGCACCACTGACAAGGCAATTTGTCATTGTTTTATATCCTTTCCATTTTTCATATGCCTTCCAAACAATATTTTGACAGTTTCTCACCACCATCGCCAGCAAGTTTAATTTAATATTTTGGTAGATGGAGTTGATAGAAATACATGATACTGACATCTTCAATGCAATGTTTAATCTGGAATATATTCCTCTAGGAAAACAACTGGCAGTAGCTCTAAGGCAGTAAATGTCCATACTTCCAAAGTTTCCATACAATTTAAGCTAGGGCAGCTATTTCTAATTGCCATCTATGGACTTCTGTAAGTTGCATAGCTAATCAGAAATGATTACTCAAATATATTTTGAGTCTGTCCATTTCCATCAAACTATCCCAATGACTGGCAGATAAAAGGATGTTTTCATCCTTTACTTTTTAATTAGACTTCTATAAGGGGCACTGATAATCAGCTGATGTTTCTAGAACTACCTTCCACAATCAATATTCAAGAAAGAGTGGTTACATTGCTAACAACAAGAAGCACAAACAAAGGATATTCAGCTTTCATATTAAACCCAGGGAATTATGGGACAAAACATTCTGGAATACCACTCATTTCTCAGTATAAGAACTTAATTCAATTCTTAAAATCTGTTGTTAACACAGCAGAAACAAGTCTTGAAGAATCCTTTAATTAACGATAGCTTATTCACATTCAATCTCTATTTTTGTTATACATAGCAACAAGCAATTCCAAAATAAATTATTGCTATTTTTTTTAATAGAAATGTAAAATGTTATGTCTCATATGTTTTAGGTACAGTATAGATTAAACCAAGAAAAGATGGGGAGGTTTTTTTGGAAGGGGGAGGTCTCTATAATGTTTGCTTTTAAAATTTTGTTGTCATTTTTATTTTCAAAATTTTGTTCATTGTTATATGTTTCAATAAATATAATGATATAGTAAATATTTTAAATGAAATTTTTAGCACTTATACACATTGTAGGAGGATAATTCTGTTGGGCTATCGTAAAAAAAAATCCAGAAGAGGTCCAATAATATCTTTTCCAACTAACAAATCTTGTGAAAGGATGTAAGTTTTTGTGAGCTGCAACTCACTGCATCAGCTGTATAGAATAGCTAAACTGGTTAAATATAATAGATATACTGTATAACAGTAACAGAGTTGGAAGGGACCTTGGAGGTCCTCTAGTCCAACCCCCTGCTGATGCAGGAGACCTATACTAGGGATTTGAACCGCCGAACTGCCGACCTTTCTGATCGACAAGCTCAGCATCTTAACCCTTGAGCCACCTAAGCCAGGCAAATATAATTGTAGATATGATTGCTGTGTGGAATATCACTCTCTTATACCATTTTATCTTTATAATTTTCTCTTTTTTCTTATTTTCTTCTATTTTTTTTCTAATTGCACTTTTAGCTTTTTTGTTATTTCTCTCCTTTTTGTTTCTCGGTCTTAATATAGTCTGCACTAGTTCTTATTACTGCTCTTTAAACTTTTAACAAAAATTTTACACACACACTAATCTACATCTAAAATCTGAACTGTGATGAGACAATTGGGGGAAGAAGATCATTTTTCTAACCAAATGTGAACAATATGACATCATTCCTAAAGATCTGAAAGTGAAGAATCCTCTGTAGACTTCATAGGCCTGAGCCTTTTCTATCTCCTGGTCTCCTCTCACTTTATGTGTATTTATGGCTAAGTGGATTCTTTACCTCTGGCATCTCCAAGGCTGCTCTAGAGAGATTATTTCTCTAGGACTGGTAAGTAAAGGATTGGATTTTCTATCTAGTATGTTCCGCAATTCCAAATGCCAGAATATTACTTAAAAAACAAAGTTGCTTTACATAACCTCAGAAGCACTTTGATTCCAAAACTAATCCTTGTTGCTAAACTTTATGGGCATTAGTATATCCTAATTGTAAATTTTCTGCCACTTTGGCAATTGCTCTCTGTTGCTCTAATTATGTAATAAGTAAGAAGTCCATGCTACCCAGGCAAACCATAGCACTTAATCTCCACAATCTGTTCTTCCTAATAATTTCAGTTTGTCAACCAAAACTGGTGCGAGTATCAATGGGGCTACAAGTTTTCTCTGTCTCCTCCATAAGGGGCGAATCTGCTTCAAGAAAACAAATCCTATGATAAGTATGTACACAAAATGCACAATACTGCAATTTCTTTATTTAGGATTGCATAAAGAAGGTGGTTTATGCAGCATCACTCCCATAGGTAATGGTCACACCCTTATGCCTCTGCAAACTTTGGGAAAAAGTTGTTGCAAGATCTTGAAGTCATTTTATATTCCCAAGACTGAGGTGTAGAAGCATCTTCAAAATTCAAAGTTGCATCTATAAACTTGAGAAAATGGGGACTTTACTGTAGTGCCTATGCAACAGGGTACAGTATATAAATACTTTTATAATATGAAAAAGACATTGCTTCAGCAGCAGGAAGTGTATATTGCAAAAAGATCCATGCACATATATATTTTCTTATTTCTCACAGTTGGAAACCTAAATCCTTCTGACTTTTGTGAAGAAGAAGGCAGAAAAAAACAGTGACATGATATAGTTCCAATATCTCAAGGGCTGCCACAAAGAAGAAAGAGTGAAGCTGTTCTCCAAAGCACCTGAAGGCAGGACAAGAAACAATGGGTGGAAACTAATCAAGGAGAGAAGCAACCTAGAACTAAGGAGAAATTTACTGACAGTTAAAATAATTAATCAGTGGAACAACTTGCCTCCAGAAGTTGTGAATACTCCAACACTGGAAGTTTTTAAGAAGAGATTGGACAACCATTTGTCTGAAATGGTATGGGGTTTCCTGCCTGAGCAGAGGGTTGCACTAGAAATCCTCCAAGGTCTCTTCCAACTCTGTAATTCTATTCCATTCCTTTCACTTCTTCTTCCTTGTTCCCTTGTGGAGCAAGTTTTCATTTAAAAGAAAGGGCAAAGAAGCTCTCTGCATTTACAGGAAATCTATAATTAGCTGCTAACTAGATTCGTATTGCACTAAACTATAATATGGTTCCCTTTTGGGTTTATTGTTACTTGTAAATTGTGGTTCTCATTTAATGTGATATATTAACCTAATGTTTCTCAACCTTGGCAACTTTCAGATGTGTGGACCAACTCCCAGAATTCCCCAGCCAGTCATGGCTTCCCTGAGACCTGAAGTCCATACATCTCACATTGCCAGAATTGAGAAACATTGAATTAACCCAACAAATTGTAATTTCTTTGTGTGAGAAAAATACATTTAGTGGTATGGCCTTGTTTTTGAAGCAGCACCTCATGCTGACTCCAGCACTTTGGGCACTTTAATACTGATGGCAAATGCCCGCAAGGAAGACCAGAGCAATGGTGGCAGGATACAATTAATGTGGACATTAAAATCCCACAGTTGCACCCAGTTGCTGCATACAATCACATGAAATGGTGTTCATTGATCTGAAAAGTGGATGCTTCACTTGCATGAAAATGCTAGGATGATGAAGAAGAGTTGTTTCTTCAATTCATGATTAAATAAACCTTGGTTTAATGCAATTCATACATAGCCTTTCAGTTTACTTTTGATAAAGCAGAGCCAACTCAGGCAACACAAAACTGAGGCCCCCTCCCAATGCTGATTTGATTCAAAATAAGATCCCAATTAAAATTAGGTCATGTTATACCTTATTAGTTTACTGCATGATGAACTGTAGAAAATGGGCGTTGGTTCTTACCTGATACGCCTCTTCTCTGACTGTCAGGCATGGCAGTCAGGATGGGTGGTGACTTGGTAGAGTTGCTGCAGGACCGAGTTAGCAGAAAAGAAGAAGTCCCGCCTCCTGGCTGTAGCTGTCAGTTTTGAGACAAGGACATATCTGCTGGATGTTGTGTCTAGGAAGAGAAATGAACAACGTTAGCTAACCCTCCCCTCCCAGGACCATCAAATCCCGGGGACGGCCACCAGAGGGTGGGGCTGACTGCCGTACTGACAGTCAGAGAAGAGGCGTATCAGGTAAGAACCAACGCCCATTCTCCTAAGTCGGGCACAGCAGTCAGGATGGGACATACCAAAGCTTGTTGTCCTGTCGGGAGGGGATCCAGTCGGCCCCGGGTCTCGGAAGCCAAATACACTCCTTGGAGGACCCTTCTGCCAAAGGCCACATCCGCCGAAGCAAACCTGTCCAATCAATAATGGCGGATGAAGGGGGTTGGCGACACCCATGTAGCCGCCCGACAGATCTCTTCGATGGAGGCCCGGGTTGACCATGCTGCCGATGCCGCTGCGCTTCGCGTAGAATGAGCGGTGATGTTGCGCAGAATTGGGAGAGAATGGGCCTCATAGGCCGCTGAGATGCAGGCCCGGATCCAGCGTCCCAATGTTGTTGCTGGCACATTAGATCCTAAAGAAGCTGGCAGGAACGAAACAAATAACGCATCCCAGCGCCGAAAGGAGGAAGTGCGGGCTATATAAATTTTGATAGCCCGGCAGACGTCCAGCGTGTGCCATAGCCGTTCAAGGTGGTGGTGGTGAGGCATAGGGCAAAAATTAGGGAGGATCAGCTCCTGGGCTCTGTGGAAGACTGAATTCACTTTGGGGATGAAGGTGGGATCCAATCTCAGCACAACCCTGTCCTGATGAAAAATGCAGAGCTCTTTCTGGATAGAAAGGGCGGCCATCTCAGAAATCCGACGAGCGGAAGTGACCGCCACCAGAAACGCCACTTTAAGCGAGGGGAAACGTAAAGATACTTCTCATAATGGCTCAAATGGTTGTTTAGTAAGAGCTAACAGAACACGAGGAAGGTCCCATGAAGGATAGTGGTGAATAGTAGGGGACCTTATGTTCGTAGCACCTCATAGAAACTGTCGAACAAGCGGATTCTTGGTGATTGGATCAGATGATGCCCCGGATAACACTGAGGAGAGGGCCGCTACCTGGTGGCGTAGTGTATTGGGAGAAAGTCCGGATACAAAGCTGTCTTGAAGGAATTCTAGAACCTGTACTACTGTGGCCAACGCCGGTGGCTGGTGGCGTTTAAGACACCACAACGTGGCCTCATAAATACGAGTTGTGGAGGCCCTCCGAGAAGTCTGAATTGTGTCAATGACTCCAGCAGACAGAGGGAGTCGGGTCAGAAGGCCCCGCTCAACCTCCACACGGTGAGACAGAACCATTGAGGATTCGGGTGGCATAAAGGACCCTGAAGAAGGACCACCTGATCCGCCGGGATCTGCCACGGGGGCTCCACCGATAGTGATCTGAGATCCGCGAACCAGGGCCTGCGATTCCAGTAAGGAGCTATCAGCAGTAATTCTGCCCGCTCTTGCAGTAGTTTGCGAATCACCCTGGGAATCAAATTGATCGGGGGGAAGGCGTAGAGGAGCTGATTCGGAGGCCAAGGACTCTGCAAGGCATCCACTGCTTCAGCGTTCGGATTCGGGAACCAGGTGAAGAAACGCGGGAGCTGGTGATTGGACGCAGTGGCGAAAAGGTCTACTGTCGGAAGACCGAAGCGTCGCTCTACCAGTTGAAACAGGTGCGGAGACAAAGCCCACTCTGCATTGTCTATTGTCACGCGACTGAGGGAGTCAGCCATTCGGTTCTCTGTCCCTGAGATGTGGGCTGCCTGTAGAGAGGATAAGTGGGCCTCCGCCCACGATCCGAGCTGACGAGCCTCTCGCATCAGAGCTTTGGAGCGAGTGCCTCCGAGCCTGTTCACGTGGGCCTTTGCTGTCACATTGTCCATCATCACTAGGACATCCTTGTGACGGACATGAGCCTCGAAGGCCTGCAGGGCCAGGAATATGGCCCGGAGTTCCAACACATTGATGTTTAGATGTTGAACTTGAGGGGACCACTGTCCCTGTGCCAGATGAGGGCCGAGATGAGCGCCCCAGCCCGACAAGCTGGCGTCTGTCGTAAGGACCAGTTGTTGTGGTTCTTGGAACCTGCTGCCCTGTAGAATTGCCTCCGATCTCCACCAAGAGAGAGACTGGAGGACGGGAGGAGGTAAGACAATCCTTGTAGCCAAGGTGCTCCTGTGGGAACGTTGGAAAGGAAGGAGGAGCCATTGTAGATCCCGACTATGAAGGCGAGCCCATGGAACGATCCCGAAGGTGGAGACCATTTTCCCCAGAAGGCGCGACAAGGTGAGGAGGGAGGAAGACTGCTGGGTCTGAACTCTACCTGCCAGAGCTCGAATGCTATCCACCCGGTCGGGCTCGAATGCTATCCACCCGGTCAGAAGATCTGGTGTCAATTACCGCTCCAAGATGCTGGAGCCGAGTAGAGGGCACTAAATGGCTCTTTTGCCAGTTGACTGAAAAGCCATGCACCCGAAGGACCTGGAGAGTGACGGCTAGGTCCTCTTGGGCCTGGGCGACTGACCGGGACAAAATTAAAATATCATCTAAATAAAACAGGACCTAACAGGTAGGGAACTGAGATAGCTCATAAGAGCCACCATAATTTTAGTGAAGGCTCTTGGGGCCGATGACAAACCAAAGGGCAGGGCGCGTTATTGAAAATGTTTCCCATTATAGCAAAAACGAAGAAATTTACGGTGTTCGGGGAAGATGGATACATGGAGATAAGCTTCAGTTAAATCCACTGATGATAACCAGTCCCCTTCCCTTATGCAAAGTAAAATCATCTGAAGGGATTGCATCTTGAACCGGTGATACTTAATATGCTGGTTCAAGGCCTTTAAATCAAGGATTGGGTGCCAGTCACCCGATGGCTTCTGTACCAAAAATAGGCAGGAATAAAACCCTTGGCAGAGCTCATTCGAAGGGACTGGCTGAATGGCTCTAATCGATAACAAATGATGGATGGAAGCTTCCACCTGGGCCCTCTTAGTTCTATTCAGGGAAACTGGGCAACGTAGGAAAAAGACTTGAGGATATGAATTAAACTCAAGGGGAAGACCAAATTTAATTACATTTTTTACCCAACCATCCGAAATGGTGGATTCCCACTGAAGGGAGAAACAAGTTAAATGACCTCCAATGAACGAAGGGGAAGGAACACTAACAGGATCTCCTGTAGGGATGCCCCCGACCCCCACGAGGAGCCCTTCTGGGGGGATAACAAGGGGCTTGTCTAACCTGGTTGTCCTGTTGGAACGTAGCTCTAGGCTGGAAGGAACGATGGGATCTCTGGTGGTAGTAGGAGGCATCAGAGCCTCGAAAGGAATGGGCTTGTTGTTGTTGCGGCGGGAGATTGGTGGCAAAATCTTCCGGTGGTCCCTTGTTTCGATCAAAAGTGGCTCAAGGGCCGCTCCAAATAGCTTGTTACCGTCATAAGGCGAAGAAGCAAGGCGCCATTTGTTACGCACGTCAGCTTGCCAATTCTTAAGCCATAGCAACCTGCGCGATGTAACTGTGGATCCAATGGCCTTGGCAGAGAATCGTGCAGCATTCAAGGTGGCATCTGCCGAGAACTCCACTGCTGCCAATATTTTGTTAAGAGCCTTGTGTGAACGCACCTCGGAGGCTGAAATGCAGGCCTGTAACTGCTTAATCCACAAGATGGAGGCTCAATTAAAAAAGGACGCAGCCAAGGCCGCTTGGACCAACCAGGCAGAAGCTTGGTGTCCTTTGATGAAGGTCCTTTCTGCTTTCCTGTCCTCCAGGCATAGGGATTCTTCCGGCGGACCAGAGGAAGGAGAAGGAGAAGCGAGGGCAACCACCGGGGAATCAACCGCTGGAATCTGCAACAATTTAGCGTACTCCACAGCTAAATTATAAAAGCGCCTATCTAGGCCATTGGGGACTGCACCCCGTGCTGGGAAATTTCCAATGTCTCTGAAGGACATCCGAAAACAATTTCGGAGCCGGAACAATTTCGGCTTGGACAGCTGGTTCCTCAAATAAAGAAGAAGAAGAAGAAGGATCCGAAGCACCCAAATGATCTTGAGTTTTGGGTGGTGGAATACCCAATCCAGTGGTAGTTTGAGCTTTAAACCATAAAGACTTGAACATATGAGGGCGAAAAAATCCCACAAAGGAGGGCTGATCAGGTTGCAGACCCTCATCATCAGATAAATCCTGGTCAATTATGGCATGTTCCTCTTCCCCGGAAAGAGACCCCTAGCTGACCCCAGAGGGGGATATGGCTCGCTCTTGCCGCTGAGAGGAGGTCTCTAATGGCTGAGAAATGACTGAAGGAGAATGACTACATAGATAATCCGAAACGTGAGAGGAAGCCCTCTGCTGTAGACCCTGGGCAATGCCCTGCTTAATAGATTCAGAGATCAACTGAGCCAAAGCTGGGGAAATCTCCAATTTCTGGCCCTGCGAGGTCTGGTCGCTCTTGTTAAGAGGATCTTGTGCTCCCGGGTTAGTGACCTGGTTCACCTGAGGAGAAGTATCCCACCCCCCCGAGGGAAATACTGTGGCAGTATCTGTAGCCAGAGGCTCTTCCATTATAGAAACATCAGGAGACAAATCCTGCCCAGACTCTGATTGAACTACAGGGACAGAAACCATAGAGCCTGTAACTGGACCAGAGGTTGCCAATGGGATTGGTTTGTTTTTAGAGGCTGCCTTGTGAAAGGCTCTTTCTATTGCCTTGTGGCGCCTCTCTTCTTACTTGGAAGTTGTGGCTGTAAAACAGGAACCCTGTTTAGGGGCCTCACGTGCTGTTGGAAGCTTAGGCCTCTTCGCCTGGCTGCTAGAAGAAGAAGGGCCTTCCTCAGGGCCCTGTTGGATGGGGCATTTGGCCTTCCCGCCTTTCACACGGGAATCCCTGTCAGCCATGTTATCAGAAGACGAAATCAGGTCTCAAAATGGCTGCCTGCCTCCCCGCCAAAGCAAGCGACTCCAGAAAGGGGAAACGCGTTAAGCGCTAAACTCACTGTGCCCCAGGAGCTTTCAGGGTGTTTCAGGTAAGCCTGAGGTTTTCCACTGTCAGCAGAAGGCTTGGCAAATCGCGCCATTGGGAGCCTTAATTAGTCGCGGTGAGGGAGGCTTCCAACTGATTGACAAAATGGTGCCGGGCTCCGAGACTAGGCAATTAGTCGCTGCGAGGAAAGGCCCTTTCGTAGCAACTGCTCGCCCGCTGGCATGAAGCACTTTAAAAGTGCGGAATTCCATTCACGCTAAAAAAGCTGCAGGGGAATCCCCGAATCGCAGCTCAAGACCGCTGGGCAGCTGGGAAGCGGTTTCGGGCCGGCGCGACAGAGTAAACTCGTGCGCGCGGCCGTTGAGATTGCCAGCCGGCAATCCTGCTGCTACGAAGCCTCGGGTGCTCATAAGCAGCGCTGGAGCGATTTTCGGCTTCCAAAGGCTATAAATTTAACAGCAAACCAACACTAGTAATTTTTAAGGCACGAGCTGTCTCCAGACACGACCGTCCTGTCTCGACCGAGTCGAAAAACTGACAGCTACAGCCAGGAGGCGGGACTTCCTCTTTTCTGCTAACTCGGTCCTGCAGCAACTCTACCAAGTCACCACCCATCCTGACTGCCGTGCCCGACCTTAGGAGAACATGAGCTCCAAAATCTTCCTTCTAAACTCTTTGTCCAACCTATATTTTATGAAAGAATAGTGAATTATAATATGCTCATATTTGACTAATAATCTTATTTGCACAACTTCAAAAATGAGTTTACTTGCTCATGAGGCTAAATTATGTTTAGTTTAGTTTAGTTTATTAGATTTGTATACCGCCCTTCTCCCGAAGGACTCAGGGCGGTGCACAGCCATAATAATAAAATCATACAAAATCATACAAAAATTAAAACCAGTTAATTTTTGTGCTTCAAGCTTTTGGTTACTATCTTCAAAGCGCACCATGGCTTAGGACCAGGGTATCTTCGAGACTGCCTTCTGCCACCAATAGCCTCTCGCTGACCAGTCCATTCCCACAGAGAGGGGCTCCTCAGGGTGTCGTCAGCCAAACAGTGTCAACTGGCGGCCCCCAGGGGGAGATCCTTCTCTGTGGGGGCACCGGCCATCTGGAACGAGCTCCCCTCTGAGATAAGGAGATTACAGGACCTACATACCTTCCGCCACGCCTTAAAAACGTTCTTATTTCAACAGGCTGGTCTGGCTTAAACCTCCCCTTTATATTGGGTTTTAAAATGTCTTATATAATTGAATTTTAAAGGGTTCTAGCCTAATTATTTAATTTATTTGAAATATTTTTAACTTTTGTATGTCACTGTATTTTATTTGGCTGTTCACCGCCCTGAGTCCCTTCTGGGAGTAGGGCGGTATACAAATTTGATTAAATAAAATAAATAAATAAATAAAAGACTTAAACAAATTGGCTTGTCCATTAAAACCCCCAATTTAAAAATATCCCATCCAAGTTCTTATTCAGCCAGGCCAACCTGTTGAAATAGCAGGGTCTTTAGGGCCCTGTGGAAGGTACAGAGGTCGGGAATCGTACGTATCCCAGGGGGTAGTTCATGAGGCTAAATTATCTCAGAACATTGATTTTCATATTAAAAGAGTACAGTCCTGCCAAGAAATCAAACTCTGATTTCTAAGCTTCAAAGCACAGACATCACTTCCAAATATTGAAAACCCATTTCTCAATATTTTTGCAGATATATATGTCTATAAGGATGACATAAAACTACTACAATGTATTGTTTTTAGAGATTACACTAATAGCCTTAAGGCCCATGTAGTTTTCTTGGTAACAATATGTAAGTCATTTGCTATTGTCTTCTGCAATATGTTTTTGTTTTCAATTTCCCAGTTTATCATCTTTACCTAATACAATCTTCCAAAGACTATCAACCAAAAAAACTTACTGAATGAAAATGTGTATGTAGCATGGATATATATAAAATCATTATCTTGGCATAGCCAGCCTCCCAAACGGTTGACCTCAATATACTTTCATTGTCTATTATTTAAAGAACTATTTCAGCCTTTATAATATGGATTAAAATAAAAAAGTAGAGAGATCAGGCTGGTCTTCTGCTGAAAAAAAATTGTAACTAAAGCCTCTTTAGAAAAAAAGCATCGATAACTCTATATCTTTCTCTTAGCCTTCACTTTCCGAAAACTTTCGGAATGTGGAAAAAGTGGAGGGAACTGTGTCATTGAGAATTATGAGCTGCTGTTGTAATATCATCATCATTATTATAATTAAATAATGAGACATTTCAGTATAATTCCCATCCATAGCTTGCTAAACCTGGAATTCAGAATTTACAGATTTATGCCCAGGCATGGGATATGTTAGAAATCAGTCATGGTAATAGTCAATTGATAACTAAAATAATCAAAAATATAAAAGGTTCAGATGAGATTCTCTATTTTCTCCTTTTATCAAGATATTAACCATGGTGATCAAGAAATATAAGTCCTGAGCCCTGACTAGAAACCACCTTGAAAAACATCAAGATAATTAATTTCATTCGTTAATATCATGGACACTTTCTACTCTATCATCTAATATTCAAAAACTGGATGAAGTCTCTGAAACCTGGAAATTGGCTGCTCATAACCTAAAATATAAGGAAAAGTTTCCATACTTTCAATAATGATTTAAAATTACTTTAAATGTCAACATATAAAGCTCTACTTGTATGAGCAAATATTATGACCAATATATTATAAATTGTCTACACTCAGAATATGATCTGTACATAATACAGATATTAATCCCAGTTGGGGGTTAATGGTAGTCAATTATCTTGACTACCACTGTAGAAAAAAAGGGATGTAAATATTATAAACTTCAATCCAGAAATTATTTCCTCTCTAATTCTAGTCTAGTCCAAAAACATTAGAAAGATGTAGAAAATAATTATTTATTAAGGTACAGTCACTATGTCTCAAATACCATTAAGTAAGAAAGAAAACTGGCTAAACTCAAAATAGAAAAGTCTAGTGACTGTAGAGTCTCTTCAGGCAATAGGTAATTAAAGAACATCTAACTAAAGAACGATCTCTAATTAAACAAATACAAAAATAACCTCCCAAAAACAAACAAAAATCAGTATTCTGAACAATGCTTAAGGAAATCAGAAGGAAAAGGTAACTTACTATGTAGATGTCCAAAAACTCCAGGAAATCTAGATATAGAATTTAAATGTTTGTGATGTTCGGGTGGGAAGAGAGTGAGACAAAGGATCTGAATTGTACTATTCAAGTGTTTGTATCCACCCTAGAGAAAATACAAAAATGGCACACTTAACTCTGAGTAGCCAAGTATAAGTGTACTTATGGCTAGCTTAAAATTAACTAAGGCAACTTGAATTTGAACTAAAATAATAAGTAACTTAATTTAAGTGATTACTCATGACATACTTAATTTTTCACTTCTGTTTCTAATTTGTGATGCAATAGTTTGTAATACAAATTAGGGTTTGGGGGCAATTTTGGGAGAAAGGCTGAGGCCTCAACCAATGACATAGAGAGCCATATGTGCTTTGGGACCACAGGACATGCAACCATCTTTGAAGAGTCTAGAACTGTGATGGCGAACCTATGGCACGCGTGCCACAGGTGGCACATGGAGCCATATTGGTGGGCACATGAGTGTTGCTCTAGCTCAGCTCCAATGCACATGCACACACTGGCCAGCTGATTTTCGGTCCTTCTGGTCCTACCTGAAGCTGAGAAACGGGCCTTTTCTGGCCTGCGGAGGCTTCCGGAGAGTGCGGAAGGCTGTTTTCGCCCTCTCCAGGCTCCAAGAAAGCCTCTGGTGCCTGGGGAGGGTGAAAAACAATCCTACCATGCCATCATGTGCCAAAAAGTGGGGGGACCATGGGGGTTGTTGCATGCTCATGCGTGGGGGGTGGGTGCAATGAATTACGGGTGTGGGCATGCACGTGCATGACCACCCCACATTCCCCCCTCTTTTGGCATGCAACAGCAAAAAGGTTAGTCATCACTGGTCTAGAAGTTGTCCTGATGTGAGTGGGGCTTGCTACTAAAAAACTGGACAACATGGAAGGGATCTCTTTGTGTTGAAGATATAATATTATTAATTAGAATACCAATTATTATTAAACATGTTTTATTATAACATTTATTTTACTTCCCCCTTTTAAAAAGCTGGCTTAAACTAGCCAAGATGAATATTTAAGGTAAGACAATTTCGGTCAGAAGTCATGGTAGTTGTTAACTGACATGCCCACATGATCACATCACCTAACAACCACAATCCTTTTTCTTTCTTTCCAAGAATCCTTTCACTAGGCAAAACCACAAACCATACCCCAAATAAGCATTCAACTCAAGTGCCTCAAGATTAATTCTGCTTATACCAAAGGTTGTTTGACTTTCTTCTACCAAAATCATAAACTTCTTATTATTCAGCCTTACTCTGTACATTTATAAAAAGCAAACAAACATGCTAATACACTGGATAAAGATGCATTTTAAAAGATTAAAAGTCTGTTTACATGTAAGAGTGGCACACGTCTTTCCAAAACACAGTGTTGTAATATTTTTACTGTCTGCCAAGCTATCTTGTTTTCCTTTGTTTGGTCTTTAAGAACAAATTGTTTCAATACTTCCATTAAAGTAACAACCATCCTTGGATCTGGTCAATGAATTACTACTATCACATGTACAAATTAGTTTTGATAAAACAGCCAAGTTTATCTAACCAGGAGCATCTAAAAGCTGTGGGTAGAGCAAGCTCAAAACATTTTGTTTTGTCAAGTCAAAGAGAAAATAGCCTTCTCCTGTTACATCTCCAGAAGCTGATTAGATAGGGAGGTGGTTCTTGCTGTGTTGTTGGCAACAGAACAGTGCTTCCCACACACTCGAGGTCAGTAGGCTAGTTCACCAGCAGATTATATACAGCTCTAACTGGAGATCAGAAGGAGTCATCTTCACTGTTATATTGAACTTCCAAAAGTTTACTGCTGAAGGCTGTTCCATCATCTTGTCAAATTTGGGGGTGGCCCTGCCAGTATCTTTATAGGGTTAACATGCTCGGTGTTGCACTGTAATACAAATTCTTCAGTCTCAGGTATTTGCTATTTCCACCAGAGGTGGGTTTCAGCAGGTTCTGACCAGTTCCGGAGAACCGGTAGTGGAAATTTTGAGTAGTTTGGAGAACCTGTAGGAAAAATTCCGACTGGCCCCACCCCCATCTATTCTCTGCCTTCCAAATCCCAGCTAATCCGGAAGAAATGGGGATTTTGCAGTGTCTTCCCCTGGATTGGGTTGGGAATGGAGATTTTACAGTATCCTTCCCCTGCCATATCCACCAAGCCACGCCCACCAAGCCACATCACACTCACCAAATCACGCCCACAGAACCGATAGTAAAAAAATTGAAACCCATCACTGATTTCCACATATAATAGTTTCTACGCTTGTTTCATGCGATAATTTGGTGATTTTGCCCCACAGAAGCCTCCCCATCCTATCCTCTTCTCTCCCTCAGGCTTGCCCCACAGAAGTCTGCTGTATCCTATCCCTTGGTTGCTGCTGTGAAAATAAAACTGAAACTGAAACTCCTTTCCTTTGCTTGTGTTTTGTATTTGGAACGGATTTCTTTTCAGGTGGGGAGGCAGAGTAGAACTCCTTAGCATCAGAGGGCTGTTTGGAAAGTGAAACAGTATTTGCTGTGTGAGCAAGAAGGAGACAGGAGCTGGCCATGGCTTAGCTCAACTGTTCTGTAGTAAAGCTGCTTGCTGCTGCTAAAGTAAAACTGAAACTCCTCTCCTCTGCTTGTGTTTTGCACTTGGAACATATTTCTTTTCAGGTGGGGAGGTGGAGTAGAACTCCTTAGCATCAGAGCATGTTAATAATAATATAGGAAATACTAATGCTCTTATGGTCATTTCAAAAAAATCCTTTCTTAGTGAGCACCTAGAAACCAAGAGGAACATACGTGGCAAATTTCAAGTTTGTAGGCTTTACGGTTCTGGACATTTTGTGATGATGCGTGAGTGGTATTTCGTTTTTATATACATAGATAACCTACATCAATCTACAATGTCAATGATAGAAGTGAGTGAATTTTATTTTATTCCTAAATGACTACTTGCTTAGAACTTTCATATTTCTATAAGCAAATGGTTTTCTCCAGACTCTGGATTTATGAGGCCACAGAGTTCCTCCCCATTTTCCTCTAATGTGGTTGCAAACATTCCCTGGTATTTTTTTATGCCATAGGCTTATGATTTTCACACCAGCCCATGGTTTAAAAAAAACTTCAAGTTTTTAGCTTTACTGTTAAGCTAACTTAAACGTTTGCCTTCTTCTGATGTAACTTTTTCTGCAGGAACAATCCAAATGTTTCATTAATGATATGATCGATGATGCAATTAGATTTTGAAATGTGCCAAAGTTGTATAGGTCACTTTAGGCTGCTCCGAGCATACCCTTCCCCTTCTCATTGAACACTGTCCCCCATGGCCATTTTGAGTTGCACTTCAGGCATGACCACAACCTGATTTCCAGAGGCATTTACCTGCATAATTCTTGCCAATTGTTTTTCATAATGCTTGTCAGATCTTTAAGAGTACAGACTACTTATAATTACAGGTTTAGTGCTCCACTGAAAGAGCTTACACCTGATTTTTAAATGTGGATTTCATGTTCTCTTAAAAAGCCTTTACACTGCACAGGAGGTTGATTTGAACAGAGAAAGAAAACGGCTTTCTATCAGCTACATAGTACTAATTATATCATCACAGATTTTCTACTGCTTCTACAGATAAGGTGTTTATGCTTCCCATTTTTATTACTTTTATTATTTATGAGGATTTTTGCTCAAACAATAGAGCTGTTGCCCTGATTTGTCAGTGTTCCAAAGATCAGAATCATGCAGCTGCAGTTCCTATTGTGCAATGTACCACAATTACTTAAGTCACCCTGAAAACATTGCAGGGTCATTTTGCCCATCTCATTCTGCCTTTTGCAGCACTAGATGCCATACCGATAACTCTTAATATTACACAAGGGCCCATCAAAATTGCATTTTATTCATGGCCATCCACAACTCCTTCCAGATATTGCCATCTGTCAATTCAGAACTGGGATTCTTGGTCACTCATGTAGGCAGTGCCATTTCCTTGCAACAATAATTGAGGACAGAGCTCCCTTGTTATCACTTGCTCCATTGTGCTTCAGCCTGTGCCTTTTACTTGAATATGGGATCAGCAGTATAGAATATATAGACCTGTGCTCAGAAACAGCCCAACTGACAGGAGGCAGCAGGAGGCATTGTCAGGAACACTGGGAGAAATTTCTGCTGCTTCATCCCACATGACCCTCAGCTTCTATTAATTGGCACAGTTTCATAGGTGGCTAAACCCGCTTTTCTAAGCAAGAGGGTTTGCTGATTTTTTCCCCGCCCACTGGTAGGAGGACAAACAAAGCCAGAGAAATCTAAGAATCCTTTTTTCAAACATAAGCCACAATAAGTTGCTAAGGACAGAGACATTCTCTGGTCTTTTTTACCATAGTTGAGTAGGAATCATCAAATGAATTAGCATAATTTGAGCCAGGATGCTTTTCTGATGGCTTAAGTGCTGGTATGCAACACTACTTCATTTGTTCATGTGTCTAGTTGCTTGGAGTATGTAAATTTGTTTATATAACTCCAATCTGATTATTATTCTCCTGTAAAGTTTCTTCCACTTCTTCCTAATTTTATTTTTTAGTTGGTTCACATCTTGATCTGCTGCTTTCCAGCAAGGCTTACCTCCACTCCTGGCCTTAAATTATTTTGGCTGGTTCACAGTATGATTTTAACTACACACCAACCTTATCTCCTTTACTCCTCCTATATTTATTTTATAACTGGTTTGCAACTTTCCAGCAGTACTTTCCTCCGCTCCCACCTTTATTTTTAACTGGTTCACAACTATATTTCAATTGTTCCCCAGGTATAATCTCCTCCACTCGTGGGCTAGTTCACAGTTTAGCTTTAGCTAATGTCCAAAATCATATTTCACATTACTCCTTGTTTCACATATTTAATTGATTGATAACATTTTGTTTTAATTATTACCTCGCTTGCATTTTCCGCCCTTCCAACTTCTCTTATTCAGTCTGTTAGCTTCAAATTACTTCACAATGTATTACCCATATTGTTTTTCCATTTATTCTCCTCCATATTTCTAATTTAATAGTCTGGGATTCATACTTTCACTTCAGAGCTAGTAGCCATTTTATCCATCACCCTTTGTCTTTTGCCTTTACTTTTAAAACATAGTTGTTTCCTCTTCTCCTTCCTCTCTCCCAGGTATAATCCAGTTTCACTCCACAAAATCAGTCTAGCCTCGCTTATCCACAGGGGGGGGGGGGGAAATAGTTTAAAAAATTATAACTAAGCCATTTCCACACAGTCGTAATAAATGCTTTCTATCAAACAGGTCCTTTGTCTTTTAGCCCCTGTAGTTGTTAGCCGCTATTAAAACAGGGGCTCACTTGTTGCAATCCACATCTGAGGGCAGCTCCCGCCTGGGCAATTGTTAAACTCACCTGGCATACAAGCTCCCTGTTCTTCTCCGCTTCTCCTCCTCTCCTCCAGCACGATCTTTGTTCCCGGTTGCCACGGTTTCGGGACAGCCACCATGGCTGTCGTTCCACTGCCGCCGGTGTGAAGGGAAAGCATCCGGCCCTGAGGAACCTGCCCGTTCCTCTTGGCCGCCCAAGTGGTCCCTTCTTGTCCCCCTGTCCCTTCAAGACAGGGGAGGTCCGAAGACCTGTCGGTGGCAGCTTGGCAGACGGGGTTTTGGCAGAGCTCCGCGGAGCTCACCATTTCGCCGTCTGTGCCCCCGCAGCTCCAATCAGAAGTCCGAGAAGGGATTAAATTTTTATATATGTTGATACGGTATGCATTTGCGCAATCACTGTATTTCTCACAAAAGAAAAAAAATGATGTGTACAGACAAAATTGGATCTTGTACTCCAATATTAGATGTGTTCAATCAAATTGAACATATTGGGTGTTTTCATCCATATGATGATGTAGGAAAAGAGACATTAAAACTAATGTCTCAAACTAAACTAGACATTAAACTATCCAGCTAAAAGAGCCTGGATAGCTCTGCAGACAAAGCACCCTAATTAAACATGCAGCTGTCTGCAATTACTCATGTTCGAATCTCACCAGGCTCAAGGTTGACTCAGCCTTCCATCCTTTCTAAGGTAGGTAAATTGAGGACCCAGTTTGTGGGGACAATAAGCTGACTTTGTATAATATACAAAAGTATGAAGGCTATTGCTTAACGCATTGTAAGCTGCCCTAAGTCTTCGGAGAAGGGCGGCATATAAATCAATTTTTTTAAAAAAATCATTAGTAAATTTGGAAATAATTTTAGCCCATATAGCCAAATGCCAATGACTCAAACCACAGGCCACATCTACATCTATACATGTCGATTTGCACTTAGGCACACAGATTCTCCTTTTCTGTCTGTATGTACTTTGCTTTTTCATCATAAAATACAGGGCAATAATACACTTTACAAAAATCCTTTGATTGCGATTCTGAAAATTGGAGTTACTTGAAAATATGCTCCATTGCTTATTTCTAATTTTACAAGTTTATGCTCTAAACACATTAAACTTTGCTAAGTGGTCATTACATAGTAAAAAATACAATATTTAGCTTTTAATTAGAGATTTAAACCTTGCTTAGAAAAAGTATTATTCCCACTGCTTCTGGGAACCAGTTTGGTATAGGTTAAAGGCACAACTTAGAAAATAGGAGACCGTGAGTTTTAATCTTGTTTAGACACAAAAGTCAACTAGCTGAGTTTAGGATAGTCATTATTTTGCTCAACCCTTGGAAAAACATATCAGCAAGCCATTTATGTTGCCCAAAAAACTATATGGACTTGACTCAAAAGATCATATGAAGAAGGGAGAACTATTAGCATAAAGATGAAATCTCTTTAAAAAAAAGAAATATTACACATCTGATCATTTTTTTCCTTTAATATTTTTTCGTACTACGTTTTTTCCCACAGGTATAGCTGGTTTCAGTTCCCACCATCTCCGTTCATTCCTTATAAAAAGCACCAGATTGGAAAAAGTTAATTTATCCCCAAAAAACAAACAACCCCTCTCCCCAAAACACAGTAATGTTTAAAAACCTTGGGTTATGCCTCATTCATTTGCAAAACAAAGTAAGTTTGAGTACTATGATGAGAAAAAGAGAGATAATAATTCCTGTTCTAAAAAATCCTTTCCACTATATTTTCTTGCATTTCGGCTTTGCTAAGTTTCAGCTTAGTTTTGCTAAGACAAACATTGTCTATTCCAGTCTGAACTATTTTTGGATGTACAACAGTAATGAAAAAGCCTTAACATAATGGGCTGGTTCTGTGTTTGAGGAAGCATTAAAAATAATCTCCTGGCTCTGTGTTTCAAAACAGATATTTCTGAAATTTCAAGTGTAAGATTTGAACTTTGCTTTTAAATGATGCATATTACAAGTATTTTTAAAACTGAGGAACTTCGTTTAAAATTAAGAGCAGTAAATAAAGAAAGGAGTAGAATTACAGGAACTTATGCAAAAGAAATAGCAATAGCACTTAGGCTTATATACCACTTCATAGTGCTTCACAGCCTGCTCTAAACAGTTTACAGAGTCAGCATATTGCCCCAACAATCTGGGTCCTCATTTTACGGACCTTGGAAGGATGAAAGGCTGAGTCAACCTTGAGCCGATCAGGATTGAACTCCTGGCTGTGTGAAGAGTCAGCCTGCAATACTGCATTCTAACCATTGTAGCACATATTACAGATTTTCACAAAACAAATCGTTTCATTTCATTTTATTTCTTAATACATTAAAAGGGCAACATTTACCTTGATTAATGATGCTTTATTTAACAGTTGCCAAAAGATATAAAATCTTGTTTTCTAATTGATTTGGATCATAATGGTTAAAAATCATGTTTTTTCAGTTTTATTCCTAAATTCCTCTAGCTCCATCTACTTATCTGATATGTTATTTTTTTATCATTAATCTAAACGACAGCTCTAATTCCTTATTCTAGACTTTTGGTTTTGGCTGAATATATTGTATGTACAAAAACGGTTGTGATTGATGAATGTGGTTTATGATTTAATAACTTTTGCAAGTTGTGCCTATTGTGCACATCATGGGTCAACAAATGGCACAGCATAATGTGTATGTGAATCAGATCAACACAGAATAAAGCTATTTGTGGTTGAGCCATAATGGCTGGTTATTACCGTCATTAACAAAATGACGGTAAACAGAATTATGTTGTAAATTTTGATGGTTATTGCACAGAGATATTTGTACCCAGACGACACACTGTTTAAGGGGAAATGGAATGTTTATATTTAAAAAAAATAAAAACTTTAAAAAAAATTGGTTTCTTAGTACCAATTGTTGTATTCCTGTCATGCCATAGGCTTGGGAAAGGTATATGATTGACTCAAATGAAAACAGACGGTGAAACATGACTCAGCATTGATTTCCTTCAAAGTACTACAGATGTCCTTGTACTATGCTGGAGGCAAACCAGGGGTGAAATGCTCCCAGTTCGGACCGGCTCGGGTAAGTAGGTAGCGATGGCGGTAGGCAGTTTGGAGAACCAGTAGCAAAAATCCCTGCCCCCGCCCCCCATGCCCAGCTGAGCCGACCGATCATCAGAGCCTTTTTTTTCTTTTAAATGGCTCTGACGAGCCATGTTCTGATGATCCAAGCTCTGACGATCCCAGCTGAATTGCCTGCTAATCAGGCAACTCAGCTTGGATCGCCAGAGCCATTTAAAAGAAAAAAAGTGTTTTTCTTTTAAAAGGCTCTGGCAATCCAAGTTCTGATGATCCCAGCTGAGTTGCCTGCTGATCATGGGTTTACATGTAAAAAAATGGTTTTAAAAGTTAAAAAAAAAAAATTAGGCATGCCCATCCAGTCACATTACCCTCCCCTCCAACCAAGCCATGCCCACAGAACCGGTAGCACCAAAATTTAGATTTCACCCCTGAGGCAAACATAAGCAAGACATCAGTCCCCTTCTATATAATAATAATCGTCACTCAGATTTGCACCAGAAGTATCCTGACACAGGAGAGACATTAGTCTTTTTAATGATTTGATGACTAGAGAACAATCTAAGTGTTTTCAGGGATCCTGAATATGCCCAGATATTCAAGTCAGAATATTATGGTATGTAACTAAAGGAAATCCTAGAATTAACAAATGTTTTGAGCAAAAACTACCTTGTTTTTTCATATCTGCCTATTCAGCTTTAGTGGGCAGAGGGAGAGCATTTTGAGGAAAACGCGGGATGGAATTTCTCTAGACCTTAGGATGTTTGCATATTTTTTTAAAAAAATGCATAGCATGAGGAAATCTTTACTAAAACCAAGCAACAAGCATGCAATAAATTCAATCTCTTTAGATTACTTCATCAAACAAAATACTATAGTATAGTGCGAACATTCGGACAAGGGGAGAAAGGAAGGAAAAAGATCTACAAATTATACCAACTGACTTGAGGACAATCTCAAAAGAAAAAACATCTGTAGATTGAATGCAATGATTAATAATAGATTTTAATCACACCTTCTAATAACAAATATGTTGGTGGGTGCTGATAAAAAGGAAAGACAACTCAGAAAATGTATACACATAGACCAGTGATGGCTAACCTTTTCCAGACCGACTGCCCAAAGAGTGCGTTAATACGTGAAAGTGCACTTGCGCGCCCGAACCCCTGAAATGCAATGCATATGTGGCCCCAGTGCACCCTGCCCCACGCATGTGCATGCAAATCCCCCGCATGTGCCCCCCATGCATGCCTGTGCGGGCCCCTACATGCACCATGTCCCCGCGCATGTGCATGCAAATCCCCCGCATGTGCCCCCCGTGCATACGCATGCACGGCAGAGCTGAACTGGGACAACGGCTTGTGTACCATAGGTTTGCCGTCACAGACATAGACTAATTCCTTAAGTGGATGAGATAATTGCTACCTCCCAAAAAAGGAACTCAACAGCCACAGATGGTTGAGTGATCAGATGGAAAATAAAAAATAGAAAGTCAAGCTGGGTGATAGGGGAAACAAAGGAAAGTTTGCTTGATTTCCTTAGATGTTCTAATGTTCTGGATGAGGGTATGATTGGCTTGGTGACTGGATCTTAAACAAGACCCACTCCTGTTAGGTACGTTACTATACTTAAACACCGCTTTGATCCCACTTTCAAATTTTAAGTTAAGAGCAATTTGGGAGAGAATTTTACTTTCCTCTCATGTATTTTCCCTGGATTAAGATATCCCCAAACTCAAAGATGCTGGCTATATTTGATGGAGATGATGCAGAGTTCTCTCAGCAGTTTGGGTATTCTTACAACAACTTCACCCATGGCCTGAAACAAAGCAGTGGCAGCAGTGTGATTGTCCATCCATCCCTCAATGGCTGATGTGTTATTGTTGCTACCAGGAAAACCTTGTGTAACCAGAATTTCAGAGTACTATGTCACCTATTCTATAAGAACTCTTTCAAAGAAAATAGCAAAAGGAAAACACGAGTAACACTGTCCTCATTGGAGGTGAATGTTAGAAAGTAGACCAAACAGACAAAATGAGAGTTGGGAAACCAAAGGATTTCATATCTAGTACTTTTGTAAGCCATCTACTTCAAAGAAGCTGCTATATGAATATGATTGGGTTCATACATCACATTAACCTTCACATTGTAGTTTACAAACTACAAAGCCTAGAGTCACTTGTTATGTTTGTTCCCAACAAATAAACCCTATGGTAAATTATTGCAATGTGCAAATGCAGCCTATGTTTCTCACTCAAAGCTAAACATTAGGATAAAATATGCCAAAGTAATCACAAATAGCCAGGTTGAAACTGACTGGTGTTTCATTTTATGTCGAATTATGAAATGGGAACATGCTTATTCCCACTTAGTAAACATGATGGCGGTGTGAACACTCTCTTACAAAGAATTTTAGCCTTAAAAAATGCCTTGTATTTAGAACTCACAGAATAGTTATAAAAACTAATGATGTGGCATTGTGTTGCATTTGCAGGTTTCAGCTGATATTTTTAGTACAGGTAGCCTCCGTTACAATAGCGATTCAGATTAGAATTCCTGTCACTGAGCAATGTAATCATAAAACTCAATGGTAAGTGACTATGTCGCTTAGCGAAGGCAATTCAGGCTGCCATTATAGCTTCAAGAGTACACGAGTTGTTTAAGTAGGAAGAGCCAGGAGTTCCAATCAAGCAAGCCAGTGTATAAATACACAAGTGCTGCAGGGGTTGCCATGGGCTGGTGTTATAGAGCACAAGCAGATGGCCAGGTCTGCGATGGGATGGGAGTGCCATGGGCAGACACTGTAGAACATGGATATCAAACTTGCAGTGTCATATTGCCGACATGTGACATTTCGTGACATTTTTTCCCTTTCCGGAGCTAGGGTGGACATGGCTTGCACGTGATGCATCAGGCCTGCAAGCTGCCAGTTTGACACCCCTGCTGTAGAGCATAGGCAGGTGCAAAGATGCTACAGGAGGAGGGATGCATGTGTGTGATCGGGGTGGGGGGGATGTCTCAGTGATGAGGATGCTATGGAGTGCAGGAAGGCAGGCAATAAAGCAGCAAGAGCTATTTCTAAATTCCTGCTGATTTCCCCAATGTGACTTTGTTTGTGAGAAGCCAGCATGTGATCACGGCTCATTGGACCATTTTAATTATGAGTCTGGAACCCAAGAGGTCAAGATCAAGATCACAAGATGGCAGGGATGCTGCAATGCTGAGAACCAGTGGTAATTTTGAACGGTTGCTAAACACATGATCATAACCTAAGAACTACCTGTGAAGAAAATAAAATGAGAGCGTGGTAGTTTGGCACTTTTATTCTGTTAGAAGTGCTAAATTTGGGATTGTCTGTGCAAAAACCAAATTCACATAAAGGATGTTGCTGAAAGTATGGGTGTGGAACTCTAATCATTTGTTTCATTTTTGGGCTGTGTGCATATAAATGGGGTGAGTGTTGTTTGTTGTTACTCCAAGCATTGGCAGTTGCTTCACTGAGCCAATAATGCTCCTTTTTGTAGATTCCATGTAGTTAGATGGAGGGCTAGCACTAGGTGACTCATTATTCTTTCACTATTTCCCCCCACCACCACCATCTCCCAATCTTGAAGCCAGCAGGAACAAAGGCATAGGGGCATGATCCTTCACAGAACCAATAATTGGACTCATTCATTTGATTAGTGCCTTTCTACAATTCTCCAAACCTTGAGGAGATGGTAGGTAATATTATGTTTCCTTATGTTAGTCTTCCCAGGTAAACCAGATAGGAAACACAACAAGATGAACTGATTTTACTCCAGTGTAAGGCTACATTAAGAGAATCTTGCAAGTCTGATGACACAAATTTCCTGCCTCCCCTTTTAACTGTTTAATCCATCAAGGCAAGTTCTTCCTCAGTTTCTTTCACTGACTATGAAGGAACTGAAGGCTCCTTGCCTGATTGTTTCCTAGGCAGCATCTTTCCTCAAGGTCATTCAGACATTTCATTGCACGTCATAAATTCACTGAATCCTTTGACAAATTTAACATGCTTATATCAAAAGGAATAGATAACTGTTATGAAACATCATGGTATTTAGTATCACACTGCAATGCTTCCAAACTGATTAAAAAAAATTGCTTCTTTTTTTTCTTTTGATACTTTTACATAGAATTTCAGGCTTTATTAATATTTTAATAAAGAAGATATTAGCATTTTAGCATAACATCCATATTTCCTTTTGACCTTTAGGGAACCATGTTTTTCCTGAAAGACAAAACCTTTGTTGATCAAAGTTGTGAGTGTTAAGAAACAAACAAACACAGGTACAAAAGGAGGAGATGTGACGTATTTAAGACTGTCTTGTCCTTTCTCATGTCTAAGAAAGCAAAGGTTTGTTGCAGATCAATGTCTTGTTGTTTGATTTGTTGCTTTCTGATACATCACATATAGCAAATGTATGTGGTCATTTATTTCTGTACCCTATATAAATACTTGACCCACCTTAATAAACACTTAAATAAACACTGAATTACTTATAGTTCATCTTGTCAGGAGGCGAAAGACTCACTTTGGAAAGGTTTTAGGTGTTTTTCAGACTCAGGGACTAGGCTTTTTCCAGCTTCACACCAACCTAGGCTGCCTCAGGGTTACAGGCAACAGTAACATCTTATTTCTGATGTGATAATAATGAAAGCAACAGAGGATACATTGCTGTTTTGTTTTTGCTTCTTCTGTAATCTAAATTAAGTAGCAAAGAACTGCTAGTACATCTTCCTGGAAATAAAGTAGCAATATTCCTAGTTTGCAAGTTTAAAACGCTCTTTAACATAAACATTTAACATAAAGGTTTGCAGCAGAAGCGGAAAAACAAAGAAAGCATGATTTTATGCAGGCTAATTAGAAATAGAAAGGGTGCCCAGCAGGAAAGGCAATGATTGAATGGAGAATGAGATTCTAGAGTTGAGGATAGTTTATTGACTTAATACTCCATCAATGAATTACCTCAGGATGATGATGATGACAATACCTAGGATGCTGGCAGCAACTCATATCAACCATTAGCACCAGTCAATGGTATTTGTGACACATTTTTTAATGTTCAGTTGACTTGAGTTTCGTGTTTAATGAATAAAAGAGATAATAATAATAATTTCATGTTTAATGAATAAAGTATATAATAATAATGATAAATGTGTCAGAAATACCATTGGCTGGTGCTAATGGTTGATACGGATTGCTGCCAGTGTCCTAGGTATCAATCAAGTATTTTCTTAAAATATATGATGTTCTGAGTAGCACAGTTTTTTGCAGTTCCACTGGTGTTATTGCAGGAAGCTGCAATTTCTTGATGTTTTGTAAAATTCTTGGACATGGTACCAAGTGCCCTGATGACAATGGGTATCACTGTTACATGTTTCATCCATAGCCATGTAGTTTCGATGGCCGGGTCGTGATATTTTGTGATTTTTTCCAGTTCTTTTTCTTCGACTCTAGCATCTCCTGGTACAGCGATATCAATAAACTGGAAGGTTTGGGCCTCAACAACCCTGATAACTGGCATGTTATGTTCCAAATGACGATCTGTCTGTATTCCAAAGTCCCATAAGATCTTCACTGTCTCATTTTCGATAACTTTTTCCATTTTGTGCTCCCATGACTTTTTGGATACAGGTATGTTGTATTTTTTACATATTGACCAGTGGACTAATTTAGCAACTCGATCATGTGATGACACATTTTTAAATGTTCAGTTGACTGAGTTTCATGTAGTGGTAGTAGTAGTAGTAGTAGTAGTAGTAGTAGTAGTAGTAGTAGTAATAAAAATAAAAATAAAAATAAAAATAAAAATAAAAATAAAAATAAAAACCTGCTGAAAACATACAGTAGCTGCCTGGCAGTTCAGGATGAAATGGCTGTACACTAACCCCTGAAGGAAAGGGAGTGTACAGGCACCGTAGCCAATCACAACCAGGGCTGTTACTAGAACAGAATTAGATTGTCTCCTTTGAAAGGCAAAAGATGGCTTGTGTCAGAAAAAGCAGTTTTGACTCAAGACTGCAAATAATGAAATATGTTTGCTTTGGGCTGGGAATTAAAGACAACGTCATCCATTTCTGCACTCAAGATAAAGTGAATGGCCTGTACTGGCAATAGTCCAAGTAGAAAGTGTGGACCGGCCCTAAATTAGAATTCAGAAAACAAACAGGTGCTTCAAACATAATAACTTCGAGTGCTACTTTGTTGAAAATTGGAATTCCTTGTAAAAGCTGTTAGACTGTTAAGAACCATTCAGGCTTTCATTATTCCATTAGGTGAGAATATCTGTCCTTCATGATACAGATACGGAATCAAATCCAGTGAGAGCCAAACTAGATAGCAGAGGTGAGGAATTGACTGACCATCAGTAATTGGACTATATTTTCCAACTTCTTTAATAAATAACCAAGCAGACTGGGGATGAGAAGAGCTGGAGTCCATTAAAATCTGGACAGTTTCAAATTATATTACATTAGATATCATTTATTTGCATGAAAGATACACTTTTTAAAAATACAGCTTGTACTGTATTTTTTTGATAATGGGGAAATTAACCTTTTGTTTCTTTTAAAGTAGAAGTTGTATTAGGCAAAGTTGCACATACCCGCCCACAGAAATTTCCTTCCAGTACAAATTGCATTTTTCATATGATGGTTTTTCTCAGAAGCACAGGAACAGAGAGTTGATTTCTTGTCCTTTCTTAATAGGATTCTACTGTATTAGTTATCAAACCACACACACACACACAAAGTTCCTGATGCAAAGAAACATTTGTGTCTCTGAGACTTCAACCTAGAAGAAATATAGGTATTTAAATCCCATTAATTTAAATGGAATTTGCTTCACGCAAATAAGCTTTTTGTTCGAACTGACATGCAATTAAAAGATGATGTGATCAGACCAGTGGTGGGTTGCCCCCGGTTCAGACCAGTTCACAAGAACCGGTAGTCTAACCGGCGAGAGGCCCCGCCCACTGCCCCAGATGTCATCATCGGCGATCTGCGCATGATTTTGGAAATTAGCTAAAGTAGAGTTTTGTTCCAGGTTAATAAATATGGTAGGAGTGGAGGAAGGTATTATATTAGAAAACAGTTGAAACAAAGCTTGGAATTAGTTAAAAATTAAAATAAGAGTTAGGAGTGGAGGAAAGCATGAGCTGGAAAACAGTTGAAGCAACGCTGTGGACCAGCCAATAAACAGAGTTAGGAGTGGAGGAAAGCATACACTGGGTAACAGTTTATAAGAACTGTGAACCAGTTAAAAATAAAAAGGTAGGAGTGGAGGAGACTATACCTGGGGATCAATTGAAATATAATTGTGAACCAGTTAAAAATAGGGGTAGGAGCGGAGGAAAAGATGCACTAGAAGACAGTTAAAGTAAAGCTGCGAACCAATTAATATACAGATTAAGAGTGGAGGAAAGCATATCCTGGATAACAGCTAAAACTAAACTGTGAACTAGCCCAAAAATATAAAGTTAGGAGACTATGCCTAGGGAGGAGGAGACTATGCCTAGGGAACAATTGAAATATAGTTGTGAACCAGTTAAAAATAAAGGTGGGAGCGGAGGAAAGCACTGCTGGAAAGCAACTATTTAAGTTGCAAAACAGTTATAAAATAAATATAGGAGGAGTAAAGGAGATAAGGTTGGTGTGTAGTTAAAATCATACTGTGAACCAGCCAGAATAATTTAAGGTCAGGAGTGGAGGTAAGCCTTACTGGAAGGCAGCAGATCAAGATGTGAACCAGCTAAAAAATAAACTTGGGAAGAATTGGAAGAAACTTTACAGGAGAATAATAATATAACTGTGAACCAATTAAATAATCAGACTGGAGTTATATAAACTATGAATTAACCAAAATAATTTTAATAGTATAAGAGAATAACTATGGAGTAACTAAATCAAAATAAAATATTTTGGATGTAATAAACTACAGAGCGAAATATTGATTGATTTTGTAAAAATTCTAAGAGAAAAGGGAAATAAATTTTTGATAAGATTTGGATATTAGTTGTGATCAAGAAGAGGTGAAATATAGATTTGGTGTAATGGGTCTTAAATTGAGAAATGTATATGAAATATTGATTGTTAAAAAGATAGAGATTTGGAATGATGTTTATAGTCTAGAATGTTGGGCGAAATAATTGAATGATAAATGTTTAGAATAAGATATTTTCTTTCTTTTTTCTTTTTTTTTTAAAAAAATGTAATTGGATAAAAATGGGAACAAAATTGATTGTGGGAATCTTAATAATTGTACTTATTATATGACAGAACAAGCACCTTCTCTAAAAAGATATATTTTATGTTTTGTGTTCTGAAAAAAAAAATTGGGGGGAAAAAAACCCTGGTAGTATAACCATCGAGAGGCCCCACCCACTGCCCCAGATGTCATCATCGGCGATCTGCGCATGCACAGAAGCAAGGCGTGCAAGTGAGCAAAGTGAGTGTGCGCGCACAATCCTGTTGTGAACCTGTAGTAAAGGCAAGTAGAACCCACCCCTAGATCAGACATAATCTTCCGTTGAAATCCAGTATGATCATCTTTAAAAAAGGGATTCGAAAGCTAGGAGTCTATACATTAATATACACGCAAAACATACTGTATTATATTATAATTGTGCCTCTTTAGAAAGATGAAATATAAAAAATTAAATTGAGGAAGATAGCATGATGATTCCAATACTGCAACAACAAAAATTGGGTCATTGCAGATATTGATGCCTGGCCATGTCTTACTGCACCAGAATATCTTAATATCAGATTCAAATACAAATGATTGAATGTACATATTCAATAGCTGTATTATTTCAGCTTTTCAATTGTTCATTTCTTAAACACCCAGCTATAGGGATAAGTTAACTGCACTTGTTGCCAAATAAACAGAGCAGTTCAGAGCTGCTGCTGAAGATTTTTATGGTGCGTCTAATCTACTTTACTGTATTTGGTATCTCATAAATTTCAATTTAGATTTGTTTGGTACTAAAGCCACATCTAATTTACAAGCAGAAAACCACCTCAGAGCCAAGCTTGTTTCTTATCCATAACATATTTTTCAATTAGGAAGATGTTAGCCTACATGCCAGTACCAACGAAAAGAGACTTGTACAGCATTGTTAGTTTCATGTACTGGCAAAATAATGCTTTGGAGTCAAATCTCGCTAATGCAAATCAGTGCTCTACAGAGAAAGGGAGATCCAAATATTCAAAGCAGATTTAGAAAAGGCCAAGGAAGAAAATATGTTATTGTTATTGTACCCTGGATAACTGAGAAATTTAAAAAAATCAAACGAAGAAGAACCTAGAACTAAGGAGAAATTTCCTGACAGAACAATTGATCAGTGGAACAATTAATTTTAATTTGCCTCCAGAAGTTGTGAATGTTCTAATACTAGAAGTTTTTAAGAAGAGATTGGGCAACAATTTGTTTGAAATGTTATAGGGCTTCCTGCCTGAGGAAGACCTCCGAAGTCCCTTCCAACTCTTTCATTCTGTTATTCCATGAAATGTTCTCAGGAAAATGGGAGACCCAGAATATCTTATTATTCCCAAAATAAACCTAAACACAGGCCAGGAAGCCATTATCTAGACAGAACATGAGGAAAAAGACTCTAAATAAGTGAGGAGTGAGACAAGGCTATAATAAAATAACTATTCTCTTTTAATTTATTCAACCTATATGCTGAATATATATTGATGGGAGGATGAAAACATGATCTTTTTTTAAAAGTAAAGGAAGAAACTACCTGTAATCTGTGTTGTGTTGATGACATCACAACTGAAAATGTAATGGATTTAAAAGTTCTGGTAATAAAAGTCAAAGATCAAAATAATGACTATCGGTACAGTAACCAGCTGTAGAATTGTCAACAAAGATACTGAAGTGGTGGATCGCTTCTTCCTTTTCAGATCAACCATCAACAGTAAAGGAACCAGAAGTCCAGAAATATGCTATAGAGTAGAATACAATGGGGTAGCAATGTAGGTCTTGGAAAATATATTCATATGCCATGACATGTTATGCAGGCAAAGGTTTTCCCTGTGACACTTTATGGAAGAGAAAATAAAATTTTGAAAAAGCAGGAGAGAAATTGATGCTTTTGAACTTTAATGTTGCTGAAGCCCCTTGAAAATACCACGAACAACCAAGAAATGGGGAGGGGGAGGGGAGAGATTCATAGTACAAATCAATCCAGATTTTTCACTTGAGGCACAAATAACCAAATTTTAGTTATCTTATTTTGGACACATTTTGCAAAGACACAGAAATACTGAGAAGGGTAGAGGAAAAGAAAAGAAGAGGACAACAAGGTGAATGGTCTCAACTACAGCAGCAATAGATGCCCCATTGACAACCTAAAGGATGAAGCTGTGGTTCATCAAACCGAAAACCTAGCTCACTATTTGTTCCATAAAACACTTGTGTTAGCAGCTAATTAGAGCTATAGCTTAATAATAATTAATAATTAATAATTATTAAAGTAATAATTGTTAAAGACCATCCCTATTGGTTTTGAAAGGTCCACTCCACTCCCAATCATTTAAGATACTTGATTCTGCCTTATTATTATTCCTTTTTCAGCCATTTTCTTGAAGAAACATGTACATGATGACAATTGTGGGAAGGTAGTAGAGCAAGGGTGTCAAACTTGCATCATCACGGCATTGTCACATGATGTATCGGGACTTTTTCCCCCTTCACTAAAGCAGGCGGGGGCAGGGCCAGCACATGACACATGTGGCCCACAGGCTGCGAGTTTGACACCCCTGTAGTAGGGGTTCTGACTTATTTTTTTGCTCTTTATTTAGGCAGTTGTAATGTCTTGAGCAAAAAGAAATGACCAGTGACTGAATAGCAGTAAGAATAATAATAGAGAAGTGAAATGCCCACTTGGACTCAGGATCCACTAAATCTGGACTCTTAGGATATGACGTCGTCTGAAAGCAGAGCTGATGACCACAGCAAATACCAAGGAACCAATGAATAGATTACATATATATATAATCCTTATGTCAGCGTTCCAGAAAACCCCCCACTCCAAGTAAAGACATGGAAGCAAGCATTTTCCAAAGTCCTCTTTACTAAAATAGGCAAACTGGCACATCTGGGAAAACCCGAATCTGAAAAGCCTGGGTTTTCCTTCAGTAAGTCAAAGCTCCCAAAACTATCCCCTTTTCCATCCAGTCGGTCACATGCTCCAATCAACGTCCATTCCATCCCGATCCAGCCCCCTGACCACTCCTTCTCTAGATGTGGGATCACCCTGACCTTGACCAACAGGAAGAATGCTATTATGGCTACTAACCTCCTCTCCTACTTTCCCACACATGAGAAGGTGGCAGCATTGGAGCTTCCGGCCTAATATGGCTTCCAAAGCTGACACCTTAAACCTTAAAGTAAATCACTTTCATATTTCTTTCCTTCACTTTACACAGTACCGTATCTCTAGAAATACAAAGGAAACCCAGTCTCTTCTTCCCATCTCTTAAACCTATAAACACATCTTTTAATACATCATCATTCAGGTGTTAATTGCTATTAAGTAAATCTGGCTTCCCCAATTGACTTTGCTTGTCATATCCTACTTAAATTGTCTCAAATTGTGATCACAAGGCCATGAAACAAACAAAATGTTAAAAAGTTAAGATATCTATCTAGTTATTTACCAAGCACATGTATGTAGCTATGTAGTCATTAAGCAAGGTATCACTTTACCAGACCAGATTTTACAACTATATTTACCAGGATTGTTAAGTGAATCACCACAATCATTAAGTGAATCTCACACAGCCAGTAAGCGAATTCTGATTCTTCAATTGAATTGTTGGCAGAAAATGACTGGGAAGGTTGTGAATCAAGAGCAGAGAAGATGCTGCAACTCTTGTAAATACATGCCAATTGTAAAAAAAACGCCCACTTGGAAGAATGTATTTGCACTTACTATAATGAATTACAACATAAATCCAGTCCCAATTGCAACTGTAAGTCAAAGACTATTAAAGGAAGAAATATAAAGTTGGTTTATTTGAGCTAAGTTAAATAAGCCTTCTTTTTTGCAACAGCAGCAGCAGCAGCAGCATTCCGGCAACTCTTTATAGATTTTTTGCTGACACCAGGATTGAAAAATTGATGTTTTATGGATTTGCTTATAAATAAGGAATTGAATATGGGATGAAAAGATGAAGAGATAACTTTTTAATCTTATAGGAGATGAACAGTTATTACATTGGTTTATTCCCGATGTGATGAAATCACTTCTTTATGTATTTCTTTTATTATATTCTTTTTCTTCTTTTCTTTTTCTTTTCCTATACTTTTTATTCTTTCTTTCCATTCTCTTCTCTTTCTCTAAGTTTAGTTTGTATTGGTTCTTACTATTGTTGTTAAAATTCTTAATAAAAATGTACTTTAAAAATAAAATCTTCAAAATTTAAGAGTGAGGATTGACAGGAGTTAAGAGAGTTATAGATCAACGCATCTAAAAAGAGAGAATATCATTGAGAACATTTAACATAGCTCTTAACAGTTCATGCCTTCAGATATTGCCGCTATCCCATCTAAAGAGTAAACAATCTGTGCTTTTTGTGATTGTTGTTACACTTTCAAGCTAGCAAGAATGCTCTTGATTACCATTTCTGCTGTTTTCATGTATTCATGTATTCATCTGTTTGTTCATTTTCTAAGCTGGAAGACAAACTGTATGACTCAGAGGAGCTCATATAAGAACAAAGTGCTTAAAATATTTATATAGTAAGCATCCTTAGTTCACTTAATAACAAGTCCAAACAACTTTAGCTTACTTAACAATCAGATGTAACTGCTTTTATTACTATTTACTAAATGTATAGGCTACTTGACTTCCAATGACTCCAGGCAGTTTACAAATAAAAACAACAAGAAACTGTTAAGAGAGAAGTGATGGAGGACCCAATAAGTACGAAGACACCTTATTGTTTAATCATAGCATTGTTTATTTATTGTTGTTTCTCTTTACAGGCATCTGGAACAACAGGAGGAACATCCTGGATCAAGCTTAAGTACCCTGGAGGCGTGGCTACAAGTAAGTGTTCATGGGAAGGGGAGGGGAACTGGAGTGTGTGGTTTAACCCCTGTGATGCCAGGCTGGGAGAGAGGTGAAGGGCAGGGATGGCATTTACCCCTAACAGAAACAAAAAAAAAAGTACAAATGGCAGAACAACAAACTGGGTAAAAACAAAGGGAAACAACATAGGTTAAAAGGAGCCTTCGGTCATCTTTATTAAACATTTAGATGAAGAGCCTGGTCTTTAGGCCCCTTCAAAACAACAGCATGGAAAGGGTTATTTGGATCTCAGGAGGAAACCTCATTCCATACCGCAAAAAAGTATTACAGAAAAAATGCACTTCCTGGGCCTCAATTAATGGCATTGTTTAAGTGAAGAAATCCAGTTTGTGCTAAATGTGCTAGATCAGGCTGGGCTAATGCCATCAGAGACACAGGTGATCCCTCAAATTACTAGGCCCTGTGCGATAACTTTAAAGCAGTGGTGGAATTCATATTTTTTTACTACCGGTTCTGTGGGTGGGTGTGACCTGGTGGGCGTGGCAGGGGAAGGATACTGCAACATCCCCATTCCCTCTCCACTCCTGGGGGAAGGATATTGCAAAATCTCCATTCCCACTACACTCTGCGGCCAGCCAGAGGTGATATTTGCCGGTTCTCCGAACTACTCAAAATTTCCACTACCGGTTCTCCAGAACCTGTCAGAACCTGTTGAATTTCACCCCTGCTTTAAAGGTAACGACCAACTCCTTGAATTACACTCAGAAGCAAAAGGCAACCAGTGCAGTTTGCAAAGCAGAGATATTACGTGGGCAATCTAAGCACTCCCATCATTGGTCACACTGCCATATTCTGAACTAGTTCAAGTTTCTGGATGGTCTTCAAGTCTACCCCAAATGGAATTCATTATAGAAATCTGCCAACTCAAGATGCATCTCAGGACAGCATTCTTTAAAAAAAGAGCAAATAATTACCCAAAATAAACTAAAAACAATATACTATACAATATTGTACTGTAATACAATATAGCAACATACTCACACCCCATCGGGCAACAGAGGCCTTTATTTTATACAGTTCATTTATTTTTAACCAAATATGTGATTTAAGCAGATTTGTGTTTCATATCAGACCAAGTGCCATTCTATTCCCGTGGTCAACATGGTGCCATAAGTGAAGTAAATATAAAATGTGATACTTACAAAAGAAGGAAAAAATATTAGGCTGGCCAGCAAAAATATAACTCAGTGGCAACATGGAAGCATGTTGTAATTTATTTGTATTAATCGTTTTAACTGACTCTGCTAATTCACTTTGAGATTTTTTTAATGGAAAGGTTTAAACAAATATTACATGAATGAATGAGTGAGTGAATGAGTCAGGTGGTACTGGGATGGAAGGAGAAATGCTAGACATGCATACTACAACTGAATGAATACACATAGCTGTCTGTGGCATTTTCCTAATTAATTCTGTGGCCTAAAATAACCTAGTTGCTTCAGTATGTTTATTGCAAGATATGAAAGAGCCTCATCCAAACTGAAACACACAAACCCTCCAGGGCAGACAACTGGGCAGTTATGCAAGCACCTCTTTAAACCAAGAAATTCATTTCTTTTCAATGGTTTCATATTCCTACTTACAGAAACAAATTTGGAAGTTGGGATAGTCTAATTAATTATTTAGCTATACTAGCTATAGGAGATCACTACAGGAAGTCTGCTGAGGGATTAACTGGCTGCCCTGTTTTAAGAGATGGAATCCCTACTGAGACGAAAGAAGCAGAAAGCGAATTGAGCAAGAATGGGCAAATGATGGAGAGAAAGAGGCAGTCAGGATCAAGCACAATTCAGGGATCCTGGCTTATGACTTACTCTTACGTTACTCACAATTGTTTCATCTCATTGAGGCCTTTTGTCTCACTAAAAGTAGGCTGATTAGATTTAGCCAGTTGCTTCACGCCAATGGCATTCATGCTGAGGGGGGAAAAAACACCTCCTGCTCAAAGGCTTACCCTGCTAACCTGCAACCTTAATATTTAAATCAGTCCCACTACAACACATGGACAGGAATGTTTCTACATGTTCTTGACTGCATGCCAGCACTGTTCCTCTAAACAAGCTTGCTTGTGTTTCCTTTTCTAATATAGGAATAATTAGTGATGTGTCATACATAACGGTAGCTACTAATTCTCTAAAAAAAGGAATGACCAACTGGCCACCTTTTCCCTCTCATATGGATTTCCTCTTCCCTTCTTACTTTTGTTAGCTGTGACATCTGTATTGTAGTCTATCACAACCACCTTTTTTCCCTCTCTCTCTCTATTCAGCCTTCAAAAAGATAACCAAAAAAATAAAGCTATATTTAAACTCTTAATATGAAATACTGTTTGGTGGTACGTAATCTGATTTATTCTCAAGCTTTTTATTGCAAGTATATTAGAGCTCTTCCTTAGATTAGTAAAATGGATAAGGAGGAGAAGAAATCCTCAGGAAAAAAGAGTATTAGGAGGCTGCATCCTTTAAATGTATAAACAATGATTTTGCCTAATGTTCTGTGGCAAAATCTATTATAAAAAGTTATTCCTGGACTTTCTTATAGCAATGACATCAGAGGGATCCTTCCCCAAACGTTATCAGCCTTCAGTACGATTATGCTGTTATACAACGTGCACAAGATGACATTTTCATCTAGCAATATAGGGAGAGCTGCTTTCAGCTGTAATCAAACCTTTTAAAACTTGATACACAACTTGAAATACAAGACTTTGCCTACAAAACTATAGATTTTTAAAAAGCGTACCATAGATGCAATTTGATGCTATGGTAAAGCAAGAAAAAAGAGTTCCAAACCTTACCTGATATGGCCAGAGACATGTTCAGGAAACACACACACACACACACACACATGCTCAACTCTATAAAAAAAAAGTCTGTTTGAAGAACTAAAACAAGTTTACAGCAGAAACATCTAATAATGATTGCATTTGATAATAATAAATTTGTCAGAAAAACTATTTCATCTCTAATACTTCTACTTCTCTGAAACCTACTAGATAGTCCTCGACTTACAACAGTCCATTTACTGACTGTTCGAAATCACAGCAGCACTGAGAAGTGACTTATGTCCATTTTTCACACTTATGACCGTTGCAGCATCTCCGTGGTCACATGATCAAAATTCAGACAGTTGGCAACTGACTCGTATTTATGACAGCTGCAGTGTCCCGAGATCATGTGATCTCCTTTTGCAATCTCCTGACAAGCCAAATCAATGGGGAAGTCAGATTCACTTAACAACTGTGTTACTAATTTACTACTTTAAGTGATTCAGTTAACAAATGTGGCAAGAAAGGTTGTAAAATGTAATTGTAAAATTAACAAATGTTTCACTTAGCAACAGACATTTTGGACTCAATTGTGATCGTAAATTGAGGACTATCCGTATTGCTTAGCACAAGTGGCAGTCAAGGGCATGCAATGAGAGTTTACAGAATGGTAACTCTTTCGGCACTTCCACGTCATCATTTCCGTTGCCTAGTTACTCAGAGCATTGAGATGCCAGTCCCCGATCACCTTTCCACAATAATATTGAAGCACAATGTTATGTAGATCATTAAAGGGAAAGGAGGTCAGAGGAGAGGTGAGATGAGAGATTGAGTCAGTAGGGAATGGCCTTCCCCACAAGCTCCGTAGAAGCATGATGCTTCAAGAGAAAAAGGCCAGCTTTATTGCAATTGTACTTAAGCTGCAAGGAAGCCAGGAGAAAATGTATTTGGGTCTCAGGAACAACTAACATCCTGAGATTATTCTAACAAAATGGTATATTTGAAAAGTACAATAATTCCTCTTGTTTAGGTTTACCAGAATGAAAGAAAACTTTAAAGGACAAGCCTGTTCAGAGAAAGAATTCTGGCACATAGTCAAGGAACAGGCGAATGTCATTGCTAATGTGTTGTTAGTGGGAATGAGCCAAGTGCTCAGGATGCAGGTATCAGGGTAATCCTCTCCACAAGTTCACACCGTGTCTCCTGAGTGTCTGGGAGGTTTTAAACCACTAAATATTTTTTTTCAACACAAAGTATCTTATAATCACCAGTGGCTTAATTTCCTGGAGAGAATTTTTCAGCTACTGCTCAACAGCACACAACTTCCCTCCATTCCTGCCAAAGTAAGTGAAATTTGATATTGCTTTAGAAAAAAGCTGTTACAGCACAAAAAATGTAATGTACACCAGAGGTGCAAAGAACGACTCTGGCATTATCTCAAAAGAAACATTCAGAAAAAAAGTAAAAACTTCTGTATGACAGACTCATAATTGCCTATCTTTGTATTGGCCACAAACAGCAAGATCAATTCAAAGTTGTAATGTTATAATGAATGTCACATGAAGCCTACCAAAGCCCCAAGCTCCACCAGTTCTTTTCCATACTTACCAGCATTTGTGCAATATGCAATTCTGTGTAGCTATTGGGGTATTTTTCCCCATTGCAGCCCCATTCTTCTCCCTGCAGATTGTTACACAATCGCAACATTGTGTTGAACATGTTGTAGAAAACAGCATTAATCATCCTTCCCAAATAATCTCTTGTACACATGCACGCTGCTGCATTTTTCCTGGCCCCCTTCCATCACTTTTTTTTTTTTACAGAATTTGCTTCCATTGGAGTTTCAAAATATTCTGAGGCTTTGATAATCTTTATCAGATACTGCTATTTTAAATTATTATTTTAGTTCCTCAAATTATCATCGCCCAACTGAATTTCATACTGAGATTTAAATAAGAGCATAACTGCATATTTGGGGGCTTTTATTTACAGTTCAGCAATGAAGAAGAAAAAATGTACACCTTCAGGTCGTAACAGACTGCAGCACAAATGTCACAGCTAACAAAAAAATAGGAAGTGGAAAAGGAAGTTCCCATGAGACAAGAAAGAAAAGAAGGGGAAATATGTTTTTACAGGATGCTCCCAATGTCTGTGCTATGGCATTGTGCTGAATTGACAGTACATATCTGAAGCGCACTAGCTTTTTTTTCTGTCTGTACAGTATGTGTAATTTGGTAGAATTTTAATGTTACGGGAAAACACAGCTAGAATGGCTGTAAGGTCCAAACCATCTCAATCTTACAATGCTTGTCCTGTAATTGGGTTTTTTTTAAATATAATTTGTGGGCATGGTAGAGGGCTAGGCATGTTTGGGATGAGATCAGCATCCTGTCTGGATATCTTTCTGGATATCTGTCATTTTCCAGATACAGAGTTCTGTCTTTAACTTTAGAAATCCAAGAGATTGCCTCTATAATCCAGAGCCAGCAGAATCACCACTACAATCTATTGAGTGAAAGTAAAAATGCTATTTAAAAAAAGGAAGGGAAAAAAGAAGATGAGAAGCGTATTTCATTCTTTTACAGATGGTAATGAAAAAAAAAATAAGCATCTTCTTATAAAGCAGACAAATTTGTACTTCCTTTAATTCTGAAACAAAATAATTCTTTAATAGGTTCTCATCTCTTCAAAAGAAAGGAAGAAAAAGCTGGTACCAGATTTGGGCAAAGGGTGGGCCTCTGATGGAGTTTCCCTGCTGTCAATGATCCTCAGTAAAGTTACTGGTCATTGGGGGGGGGGGCAGCAGAAACAGCACTGACAAAAAGGGTTAAGTAACATTTATAATAGTGAAGCCTGAGAAATAGGATAACTTGTAAGGACTACCATATCTGAGCTGAAAACATCCTGATGACTTCTAACTGGTGGATGGAAGTAGAGAGGTTCTAGAAACCTAAACCCTTTGCTGCTCTCTAGACATTTTATGGATTTTTGCAATCAATTACAGCTAGTCTTCGAGTTACAACCACAACTGAGCCCAAAATTTATGTGGTTAAATGAGGCATTTGTTAAGTGAGTTTTGCTCCATATTATGACTTTTCTTGCCACACTTGTTAAGTGAATCACTGGAGTTGATTAGTTAGTAATAAATGAATCTGGTTTCCCCATTGACTTTGCTTGTCAGAAGGTCACAAAAGGGAATCACACGACATTGGAACACAGCAACGGTCATAAATATGAACTATTTGCCAGGCCTCTGAATTTTGACCACATGATCATGGGGATGCTGCAAAAGTCATAACTGTGAAAAACGGTCATAAGTCACTTTTTTTTGTGCCATTGTAACTTTGAATGGTTACTAAATGAACTGTTGTAAGTCAAGGACTACCTGTACAGCAGCCACTGGCAACTTAAAATTTTGAGGGGGGAAACTAAATGGACATAAGCAGTTAATCCTGCCAGGGTGCTGATGTCTTGGTAGCTGCTGAGTTTTTTTAACCGTCAATTTGATGGACAGACTAAACGCCCTTCCCCTAATATCTTTATATTAAGAAGCTAAATTTTAGAAGCATTTAGGCCATATTTAGTAACCTGCTAGCATGCAAGAATGGTTAAGAATGCTTACAAAAGCAAAAATAATCAAGAATGCTTGCTCAAGTGAAACCCCAGGCATGTCATAGGACAAGGCAACAACTTGGAAAAAGAGGAACTTGGGGGCAATGTACTAATTATAGTATAATATACTAAAACTTACTAGAAATTAGGGACAAATAAGTGGTGGGTTTCTACCAGTTTGCCCCGGTTCGGGTGAGCCGGTAGCGGCAATGGTGAGCTGAGAGCGAACCAGTTCACTCCGACCGTCAACTGGACCCACCCGCCCCCTCCCCCCTCTGCTGTATCTACCTATATTCATTCATTTTTAGCCCAGTTGATAGGTGCTGCAGAGCAGATTTCCGCCCCTCAGCTGTTCTGAAATGCAATGTGCTTGCGTGGAGTGCAGGTTTGGCACACATAAAGAATGTGCGCAAGGTGAACCGGTTGTAACACCGATTGAAACCCATCACTGGGACAAATGCTGCTAGAACATGCTGATGCTAGCTGGCTGAATTCAAGTCATATGGATAAGGTCATAGGGTGTCATAAAGGGGGTGGGTTTAGGGTGGGCTTATGGAGAAGCAACAATAAAAACTGTATTGTTGAAGGAGTGGTCATTACACAGGCCTAGGAGCCCTGGTGGTGCAACAGTTAGAATACTGTATTGCAGACTAATTTTGCCCACAGCCAGGAATTCGATCCTGACTTGCTCAAGGTTGACTCAGCTTTCCATCCTTCAAAGGTTGGTAAAATGAGGACCTAGATTGTTGGGGGCAATACAGATAGTCCTCGACTTATGACCACGATTGAGCCCAAACTTTCTGTTGCTACATGAGACGTATGATAAGTGAATCACTGCATTTTACAACTTTTCTGGCCACAGTTGTTAAGTGAATTACTGCAGTTGTTAAGATAGTCATATGGTTGTTAAGTGAATTTGGCTTCCCTGCTGATTTTGGTTTTCAGAAGGTTGTTAAAAGGGATCACATGTCCCCAGGACACTGCAACTGTCATAAATACGAGTCTGTTGCCAAGTGTCTGAATTTTGATCATGTAACCATGGAGATGCTACAATAGTTGTAAGTCACCTTTTTCAGTGCCATTGTAACTTTGAATGGTCATTAAATGAACTGATGTAAATTGAGGACTACCTGTATGCTGACATTTGTAAACTTTTCAGAGAGTGCTGTAAAGCACTATGGAGTAGTATATAAGTCTAAGCGCTATTGCCACTGCTAGTGGGAGTGATCCCCGTGTCCTTCTTCTGTGCAAATGAAATCTTTTGAAATCTCCACCTCGTATATGCTTTCATTGGTTGTTGCACTTTGGGCAGGACCAGCTTTCTGGGATAACAATTTAATTCTGTGGAATGGGAGAGGAAGATTTCATTTTACAAAATATTCATTTAGGAAAAATTGTAGATTCTCCAAATGCTTTTCCAAATGCATGCATAAAATGTAAGACCCCAATTTTCAATTGGCAGGATAAATAATATAATCCACTGAAAATCTCTGAATCGGTTCAGCAAGCTTCCCAGTTACCTTAGCAACAGATACTATTATCTTTCTAATAATTTATAACCAAATGACAGAAGTATTTAGAAGTTTTTTGCATCACTCTTCAGCTCTCATGCAGTCAGTAAAGGCAAGACCACTGGATTTTTGTTTAAGACACGTGTTTTAAAAAAAGAAAATTCAAGAATTATGTAGTTATGAACTTTTTAAAATATGTGAACAAGTCATTGTGATATGTGTTGGAATGTGAATTAGGACTGGGAAGACCCATAATCAAAATTCTATTCAATAATATCAATATGATAAATTATTTTTTTCAAAATAAGAAAATCCAAATCTCACTGGCATTGCATCCTTTCATTTTCTGCTTAGCTTGATGCCACCTGGTGATGACTGAGCAAGAGCCTGACGGAACTTGTTTTCCTAATAGGAATTTATTTATGTATTTAGGAGAATTAGTTGTAAATCATAGAATAAATTATAGTGCTCCTTTTCAGATTGTGTCTTTTCTAATTAATATGATCACCCCAAAATCAAACATGTTGGTTTTTATTCTTGTACAAAAATAATATATAAGAATATTTTTATTCTTATTCACATTTCGATTGATTGATTAAAAGACAAATTTATTGAAAAGAGAAAAAAAACCCAAGGCCAGAATAAATAGGCAAATTGACTGACTCTAAATATGTGTTTGATATTAAAACAACTTAACAATTAAACACGATGCTTATCAGATGAGTAGGACTACAACTCCGATTTTTCCAGCTACTCGGGTAAATGGGAACTTACTAGAACATAAGTGAAAAACAAATAGATTATAGAACCCATTTTTTCAGGCAATAAGGAAAAAAACTTATCTTGCCCTATGCTATAATAGCAGCTTACCATTGTCTTAGCTCTTTGGAAAATTCAGTCATCCCTGCATTGCTGTAGATGTATCATGTCTCAAGTATTTAAAATATTGCTCCAGTTCTCAGTTACAAATCCTTGGAAAGCTGCCAAGTCACTGTCATTTGGGATGGAGCTCTGCATATATTGCAATCAGGATCACCAAAAAGAAAAGATTTATAACCTGATTGTTATAAGCCAGATGGTAGCATTTAGCTCTTTGTAACGTGTCTTCCTGCAATTATTATCTCATGCTAGCTTAATACATGGCTGCATATGATACCAATCATTTAGAATTTTACATTGTTCCCTTTTGTTTTTTTTCCTTGTTATTATATTATTATAAATCTTACTATATTGAACAGGTAGTCCTCGACTTACAGCAGTTCATTTAGTGACCATTCAAAGTTACAGCGGCATTGAAAAATGTGACGTATGACCATTTTGCACTCTTAAGACCATTGTGGCATCCTCATGGTCACATGATCAAAATTCAGACGCTTGGCATCCGACTCATATTTATAACTGTTGCAGTGTCCCAGGGTCATGTGATCACCTTTCGTGACCTTCTGACAAGCAAATTCAATGAGGAAGCCAGATTACTTTTTTTTTTTTTAATTTGATTTCTATGCCGCCCTTCTCCGGAGACTCAGGGCAGCTTACAATGCGTTAAGCAATAGCCTTCATACTTTTGTATATTTTATATGCACAGAAAGTCTTTGACAATGTGAATTGGCGTTTTATGTTATTACAGATGGGCTTTGCGAGAAAATTTATTCAAGCCATAGAAGCCATATATCATAATCCATAAGCAAAAGTAATGATAAATGGAGAATTGACTGAGTCTATTAAAATACAAAAAGGTACGATACAAGGTTGTCCACTGTCACCTCTGTTGTTCGTGTTAACACTAGAAATATTCAACAGAAATATTAGAGACGAAAAAGACATAAAAGGAATGAAAATTCAAAAGGAAGAATACAAATTGCAAGCATTCGCAGATGACCTGGTGTTTATTCTTGAAGATCCATTTGAATCAATAAGTATATTGATAGACAAGATAGGAGAATTTGGAAAGGTAGCAGGTTTGAAAATAAATAAAGATAAAATGAAGATTTTTACAAAAAATATGTTAAAAAACAGAAAGAAGAATTGGCGGAAGTATCGAAGATGCAGGTCACAAACAAGGTTAAGTATTTGGGGATATACTTAACCGCCCTGTTTAGGGATATACTTAACTGCCCTGTTTAGGGTGACCCGCTCCCTGCTCCATCAGGGGGTGCGGGAGGACCCCTTGGAGGGTAGAGCTGAGGACTTTGTACAGTATCTGTATGACAAAATCGCTCAGATTCGGGAACAGCTGGACTCTGACTGGGTAGATCCAGGAGAGATGACGGGGGCAGGTCTTGAGAATATTATATGGGAAGAGTTTGACTCTGTGCCTCCCGAGAGCGTGGACAGGATACTGAGCAGACTGAGCGCAGCCACATGTTTATTGGATCCATGTCCCTCCTGGTTGGTGCTGGCCTCCCGGGAGGTTATGCGAGGCTGGCTCCAGGGTATTATAAATGCCTCCCTGAGTAAGGGTGTCTTCCCCGCTGCCTTGAAAGAAGCGGTGGTGAGGCCCCTCCTCAAGAAGCCTTCCCTGGACCCGGCAATGTTGGTAAACTACCGTCCCGTCTCCAACCTTTGCTTTGTTGCGAAGGTTGTTGAGAGTGTGGTTGCGCAGCAGCTGCCTCAGTACCTGGATGAATCGACCTATCTAGATCCGTTCCAGTCAGGCTTCAGACCCGGGTACAGCACGGAGACGGCATTGGTCGCATTGGTGGATGATCTCTGGAGGGCCCGGGACAGGGGTTGTTCTTCTGTCCTGGTCCTATTAGACCTCTCAGACCTTTTGATACCATCAACCATGGTATCATGCTGCGCCGGTTGGGTTAGGGGTGGGGGGCACCGTTTTACGGTGGTTCTCCTCCTTTCTCTCCGACCGGTCGCAGTCCGTGTTGACAGGGGGGCAGAGGTCGATCCCGAGGCCCCTTGTATGTGGGGTGCCGCAGGGATCGGTCCTCTCGCCCCTTCTGTTCAACATTTATGTGAAGCCGCTGGACGAGATCATCCGTGGTTTTGGGGTGAAGTACCATCAGTACGCTGATGACACTCAGCTGTACATCTCCACCCCAGACCACCCCAATGATGCCCTCGAAGTGATGTCCCGGTGCCTGGAGGCTGTACGGATCTGGATGGGGAGGAACAGACTCAGGCTCAACCCATCCAAGACCGAGTGGCTTCCGATGAACCGATATAGTCAGCTGGCGCCATCTCTGACTATTGGGGGTGAGTCATTGGCCCCCACGTATGGGGTTCGCAACTTGGGCATCCTCCTGGACTCACAGCTATCTTTAGAAGAGCATATGACGGCCGTGGCCGGGAGGGTATTTTATCAGGTTCGCCTGATTCGCCAGTTGCGTCCCTTTCTGTATCGGGACTCATTACGCACGGTCACTCATGCCCTTGTCACCTCACGCCTGGACTACTGTACTGCTCTCTACATGGGGCTCCCCTTGGGGAACACCTGGAGGCTCCAACTGGTCCAGAATGCGGCCGCACAGGTGGTGACGGGAATGACGTGGCGCTCCCATGTGACCCCCCCTCCTGCGCGAGCTGCACTGGCTCCCGGTGGCCTTCCGGGTGCGCTTCAAGGTTTTGGTTACCACCTTTAGAGCACTCCATGGCTTAGGACCGGGGTACTTACAAGACCGCCTTCTGCCACCGATAGCCTCTCACCGACCAGTCCGCTCCCATAGAGAGGGGCTCCTCAGGGTGCCATTGGCCAAACAGTGTCGACTGGCGGCCCCCAGGGGGAGAGCCTTCTCTGTGGGGGCACCTGCCATCTGGAATGAGCTCCCCCCAGAGATACGGAGGATTCAGGACTTACGCACTTTCCGCCGCACCCTAAAAACACTTCTATTCCAACAGGCGGGGCTGGCCTAACTCTCCCTTTTAAATTGGTTTTAAATTGGGTTTTTAAATGTTTATATAAATTGGTGGTTTTAAATTTTCGAGCCTAAATTTAATCTTTTTTAATAGTTTTTAACTTTTGTATGTAAATTGTATTTTATTTCTGGCTGTTCACCACCCTGAGTCCCTCTGGGAGTAGGGCGGTATACAAATTTAAACAAACAAACAAATAAATATATCTGACAGCAAGATGCAGTACACTCAAGGATAATAACTATAATAAACTCAAACAATAAATAGTGACAGATTTGGCTAAATGGGAGAATTTACAATTATCATTGATAGGGAGGATATCAACTATTAAGATGAATATACTGCCTAGAATTTTATATTTGTTCCAGACAATTCCAATTAAATTGGGAAAAGATTATTTTGAAGATTTTAATAAAATAGTGTTAAAATATATTTGGCAGGGTAAAAAGGCGAGGATAAAATTGAAACTGTTGCAAGATGCTAAAATAAGGGGAGGTTTTGATTTGCCTGATCGGGAATTATATTACCAAGCAACAAATTTGATGTGGATTAAAGAATGGATAATGTTAAGAAATACTAGACTGTTGATTTTAGAAGGACATGATTTGTTGTTGGGCTGGCACGCTTTTTTATGATACAAGGGCACAAAAACACAGGGGTATTTTAGAAGACATTATATACTAGAGTCTTTGCTATTAAATTGGGAGAAGATTAAAAGACAACATTATTTAAAAATTCCAGTCTGGTTATCTACTATTGAAGCATTCTCATATTCAGTAACATTTAAAAAAGAACAAATGATTAGATATAGTGAATTATTGAATGAAAAGCATGAACTTAAATTAAAATAAGAATTATTAGAACAGGATATAAAGATGAATTGGTTTTCTTATATGCAAATGCATTCTAGATACAATATGATAGAGATTGTAAGACAGAAGGTTTTTATAATGATTTAGATAAAATTTGAACAGGTACCGATGACAATGTAATTAAAAAATTGTATGGATATTTACTAGAGGTTAAACTGGAAGAAGAACAAGTTAAAGAAACAATAATTGCTTGGGTGAAAAATTTGGACATGGAATTGACTTAGAGAAATGGCAAAAATTGTGGTCACAAAATTATAAAATGACAATGTCAACTGCATATAAAGAAAATTTGTATAAGATGTTTTACAGGTGGCATCTACTCCCAACGAGAATAGCCAGAATGTTCAAGAATAAATCTGAAAAGTGTTGGAAATGTCATCAGATACCAGTCTCATACTACCATAGTGTAGAAGCTAAAAGATACTGGACTAAAATTCACACATGGTTGGAAAAAATGACCAAAAAAAACCACATAGATTTTAAACCAGAGATTTTTTTTATTAGGGATTGTACCAGAAACATACAATAGAGAAATGAGATGTTTGATTGTGAATGTATTAACAGCGGCTAGAATTGTGTTTGCTAAAAACTGGAAAAATGAGAAAATACCAATGAAAGATAAAGTTATTAAGAACAACTGAAATGAGTAAATTGACATTTGAAATTATAAAATATGGGATCTATTTTATCAATGGCTAGATAATAAAACATGGAAATTAAATAGGGATGAGTCCATTATAATATAAGAACAGTAGAAATAATACAAAGTTGTATGACTATTGTTAAACTAGGATGAAGAAATGAATGTTATAAATATTCGAAAATAATTTTTATGAAAAGAGGGGGAAGCCATAGTTAAATGATTAATGAGGATTATATTACAAAGATACTTATTAGACGGGTAAATATGAGAAATTAGATAATTTGTAAGTAATGAATATGGTGAGAAAGCATAAAAGACTTGTAACCAACTGACACACTCTTTGTAATTGTATAGATGATGGATTTATGTTTTATGTTTTGTTTTAAAAAATAAAAAAATTCTTTAAAAAATAAAGGTATTAATATTACCAACATTACTGTACATTATTTGACTTTTTCATTCACAGCTGAGTATATGATTGAAAAAAACTGCTGTGAATTTTATCGAAGTATTTGTTGTGTGATAAAAGTTTCCATTTTAGACTAATTACATAGTATTAAAGTCCCCATTGCAATGGCAAAACCTGGCCGGATCTATTCGGCTCGCGTGAACCGGTAGCACCAGCGGCAGGAGTCTTCCCCCACCAGTGTGGATGTCATTACTTCCCGTTTTTGACCCTCTCGCATGCACAGAAGAATTGTGCACACTCACTTCCAAATTGGTGGCGCAGATAAGTGCATTTCATCGCTGCCCCATTGTATTCTTACACTATTTATCTATTTATCTATCTACATGTTACTAAAAAGAAAAAAAATAAATGTAATAAGACTTAAAATACCAAAAGTAAAAAAAAAAGGAAAGGAAAAAGGGGGGAAGCATGACGCTGTCAAAGCTGCAAGTAATATATAACCAAGAATAGTCTTAGTTCCCTGGATTTCTTTAAGCATCTTTTCAGACTATTCATTTTTTATCCTTTATTAGGGTTAAGGACTATGTTTCACAGTAACAAGTTGCAACATGCAATTATATGAAATTAAAGTAGGACTACTCAGTTTTACAAGCCACAATCACTATATTCATACAGCATAGTAAGCCAAACAAAAGTAAAACATGTTATGACTTAGCTCAAGGACTGTGGTGTCCTTGGTGCACTCTGTTCTTGGCTGTTTTCTTGCAGATGTTACATTACCAAACTAGGTAACATCATCAGTACAAACAACCAAGGTCAGTTCAGTTCAACCCAGGGGTACAAATATTCTTTTCCATCAGTTAGTTCATGGAATTTACTGCAGGTGAAGAAACTTTTTATTCAAGGTGAATAGCTCTTTAATTATTTTAGCTGTTCTTTTAATTTGCTTGATACCATATATTCACAGACTGTGTCCATCTAGTGGTGTCTAGAAGAATCCAAAACAACAAAATTGTGGTCATGAGTGCATGATCAAAGTTCTGCTGATTTGCACCTAGGTGAAGATCACACATACAAAGAAGGCTTTGTTTGGGGAAAGACTTCGTGTGCATTGCCATAACCAGCATTTTCAGTTTTTTGAGCATCCCCCCACCAGACACCAGTGACACTAGCCTAGAATACCATTACTAATCTTTCTATAAATAAGTTTCACTATCATGCTAAGTTATGTTTGCTTAATAATGGGTTAATAAATAAGATTGACTAGGTTCATACAACAAATTAAACCAATTCCAAACAAACAGGAAGTGACAGTAGCATGGCAATGAGGAGGCTGTGAAATAGGAATAGAATAGATGAGCAAATATTATACTGCTCCAAGTCCTATAACATGGGGGGCTTGAAAATTGGATAGATGGGGCAATACAGGAATGTGTGGGCGATGTAGATAATCTTGTTGTGAACCCCATGAAAGGTGGTTTCCCTTAGAGAGGTTGATTGTTTACCAAACACAGAATCAACACCCTCATAAAGGAGGAATGGCCTCTTTGTTACACAGGCACAAAAAGAGATCTGTAACTCCTTTCTTGGCTAGAAATAAAAATTTGAATACTTCAGAAAAGATTGTATTGAGGTAGAAACAGGAATGAAGTTGCTTATTTTCCAGAGAAAAGGAATTTCAAATAAATTGCTTCAAAGGTTTCTAGTTTTGTAGAACTAAGTGAACATCGAGCTAGAAACTGCATTAAGATTCTTTGGGGGTTCTTTTTTGGCCTCCGTGTTGCTAAGAATCTCTGTTTTTAAAGACATCTATCATACCAATATGATTTATCATTCTTGGAAGATGGAGTTCAATCTCTTGTCTAATTGCAAATTATTTAGACTGGTCCAAACAGGAAATTTTGCATTTCCTATTAAATGATCAGGACTACAATGTTTCTAGAAGAGTGACAAAATTATGTGGCCTATCAAAGGCAGTTGGAAGCTGTATGATTTGCACATAATCTTGGTATGCATAGTGACCACTCCATGTAGGCCATAATGTTGATTATTTTTTTATTTTAATTTCTAGCAGGGTTTGGTCTAGAACTGCGAAGTTATAAATACATTATTTGCTAATTCTCCTAACAAGTTCATATTTTTAATCTAACATTTTAACATTTAATTTTCAGAAAGAGTTGAAGAACAGGCTGTCTTCTACAACTTCTATATGAACAAAGCATGGTGAGGAGAGGACTCAATTATCTTTTTTGCTCTGTTCTGTTTCTAAAGAAATATCTAAGTTTTTTAAAGTGAGGAAATAGATGCTCTGTATCTTTCTTGGAATGTATCTTTTGTTAAGTAGATAGATTGAAGAGACTGGAGACAGGCTTCAGACAACAACTCTTTATTCAGTAACTATCTACAATCCAGAAGCCAGCCTCTCTGACAGCTAGCCCTTTTATAGGGAGCTGTCAGGGAAATCAGCCAATCACACTTGAATATTTTCCCGCTCAAACAATGAACCAGAGGGAAGACTTAGGCTGTCAGTATCTAACATCTTTCTTGGAATGTACCTAACTGAAATAGCAGATAGTCATTCTGTACTGTATTGGGGCAACCAATAGTTTTAAGCCCATCAAGGACTGAAAAGTATACTGTGACATATTGTAGTGTAACTATCTGTCTCAGTGTGCTATATGCTTGAAATAGCTCTGTGTGAGTATTTACGTACCATAAGAATATTTTTGTTCTAACTGGAAAGACTATGACATAGTTACTCTTTCCTGGAAATCTCAACAAAGGAAATAGATATCATTTTCCAGTTGAGAAATCTTGTAAATTACTTATTTAACTTTGCGTGTGGCTTCTTGTGGCCTATCTCATGAATATGCTAATAATAGCAATAAGTCTTCTTTCCTATTTGACCTAGAAAAAGCACTCTCCCAACATTTTCATTGCTTGGCAAGAACAGACATCTGGATTCAACCCAGTTGGCTTAAATTCTGTTTAAGCAAGATGCATGAGAGGGAGACTGAAATAAAACAGCTCCCCAAAAACCTGACAATCAACACATCCGAGTTTTTATCATTCATTGTTATCTTGGAAAAATGCTGACTACAACTTGATCACCAGTTCATAGTAAGAACTAATACACTTTTCAGCATAGTTAAATGGATAAAGTGCTTCCTGGAAGTTTATGCCTCCTTCATTTATCCAAATGAGTACAGCAAGAGAGGTGACCATGAAATGTAAAAATAAATACAACTTAACAGGATCCTGCCAATTAATAGCCTATCCTTCAAAATTTTAACAGAATAACAGAGTTGGAAGGAACCTTGGAGGTCTTCTAGTCCAACCCCCTGCTCAGGCAAGAAAACCTATACCATTTCAGACAAATGGTTGGCCAATCTCTTCATAAAAAGTTCCAGTGTTGGAATATTCACAAATTCTGGAGGCAAAAAAATAATAATTGTTTTAGAATTACTACCAGAAGATATTCAAAGCTGTCATATGACTTTCTTAAGTAACTGATGGCTATCCTACTTTTTTTTTCACTCTGGATTAATTTTTGTTGTTGTTATTGCATCAACATGAGCTGGATATAGTAACTCCTTGCTTTATTTCCTACTATCGCTCAGTGTCTGAGCTTGCACAATATATTTGTAGATAACTGACCAAATTTTCTTAATTTCTATAACACTCAATCATAACTATGCAGAGTGATTAGATTCACAAATGCAAAGCTAAAATAAAATTGGTAAAATGGGTTCAGCATTTTGTAGGAACAAACTAGACTTGGATTATTGTGGGAAAATCAGAAGAATGCCTAACACAGCTACCAGTACGGCTTGGAATACTAATTTTACAACCAATTACATTTTCCATAGCCCACAGATTTACGTTCCATGGGAGAACAATTTCTGTGGTGATACTCAGACATAAAGTTTATCCTGAACGTATTCAGACAAGTAATTAGAGAACTATTAAATATTGTGGCTATATTGTATAGATTCATTTAACAAAGGGAAATACTATGCATATGGAATGCAGGCCAAATATGTACAGTAGGTAGCTGAAGTCATTGCATCTTTCTTCATTAGCCCTGGATCAGATTGGCATAGAGACTTCTCAAAGAGAAGTCTGCTTCATCTGCTTGCATTTACATTCCCATGGGTGAGGTTCCCATTTGCATTGTTTCCTAAAATGTTGGGAAAGTTGCATGTTTGTTGGGGCGTGAGAACTATGTGAAGGAATTGGAAATAATGTTTTGGAAATTTTCCTTTGGGTTAAGCTCAGCACAGCCTACACACTCGGGTTGGGACTGCTTGCACTATGGTTAGCCTTTATCTGACATACAATCGAAAAAGTCTTGCTGCAAACACTAAGAATTACCTATATTCTAAGTACCTAATTACTAATTACCTATAAAGAAAATACATTCAAGGACACTGAAGAGGGATTTCTTTCTTAATAAAACAAAGTTAGTTTTTATAATATGTAGACCTAATTTATTTAATGTTCACTTACTATATTGTATGAGGTCAACAGTAACAGCTTAGCATTGTATACAAACTATGTATTTATTTATATCCTTCCTTTGTTATTTTTATAAATAACTGAAGGCAGCAAACATAATTAACACTCCTTCCTCGTCCTATCTTCCCCACAACAACTCTGTAAGGTGAGTTGAGCTGAGAGAGAAAATTACTTACCCAGTTGGTTTTTCATGTTTAAGGCAGGACTAGAACTCACAGTCTCCTGGTTTATAATCCAGTACCTTAACTACTACACCAAATTATGCCCTTGTAGCTTTTTTGTAAATCATGGATTTAACAAATCTGACATAACTTTATGTATAAAGCAACCATAGGATCATCCATCGCTTATGCTAGAACAATGTCAAATGTCTGCTTATTTAATCAAAGTAACAATAATGTCACATTAAATAATCCATTAATTAGGTGTAGTATTTAAGGAATCAAATTAGAAACTGGGAGACCATCAGTTTTTTTCCCACTTTCCCAAAAGCTTGCCAAGAAAATTGTTCTGACATCTCCAGGCAGTCTCCAAACATCAGACATGACTTAACAGAACCTCACACACACACACACACACACACACACACACACGGTACTTTTTACTGGATTTACATACCAAATAATGGCCTTTCCCCACTGCTGAAGTGAAGTACAATCAGGCCATCCTTGATTTGGCAAAAAAAAAAAAAAAAAAGATACCATATGAAATTTGCTGTCCTCATTGCCAAACCCTATTGCCTATGCTTCAATTCATTGCAGTCACTTGTCTAGTGGGTGATGGGCAACGAATGACAATGCCTAACAGATATTATATGCTTTTGGAAAGTATCAGAGTAGAAAGTAAAATATGTAATATCAATGTAATATCAATGTTAACAAAGACATATAAGGCTATCGGCTTAGATCCAGATGAAAGCACAGAGACAGAAAAAATGTTGCCAGAACATGTTTAGATAATTCTAAGCCATAGTTAAACTATGACTTGTTGCCAGAGTGAACTGGATCACATATAACACAAAGTTAGATATCAGGGTTTACAAACTCTAGTTGGGTTCACATAGCATAAAAGAATGGAAAGGGAGCTTAAAGATCTTCTAGTCCAACCCCCTGCTCGAGCAGGAAACCCCATGCCCATGATGGCAAATCTATGGCACGTGTGCCAGAGGTGGCACGCAGAGCCCTCTCTGTGGGCACGTGCGCCGTCGCCAGCTGCTCTTCTGGGTTCTGTCGTGCGCATGCGTGCTAGACAGCTGCTCTCTTCCGGGTTCCGGTGCCCCAGCATGTGCGCATGTGTGCACGCATGCTTCAGTTTCAGCACTTGGTGCCAAAAAGATTAGCTGTCACTGCCCTATACATTTCAGATAAATGGTTGTCCACTCTCTTTTTGAAAGCCTCCAGTGATTGAACGCCCACAACTGGCAAGCTGTTTCACTGGTTAGTTGCTCTCACTGTTATTTCTTAGTAATTTCTCCTTAATTCTAGGTTGCTTCTCTCCTTGGTTAGTTTCCATCCATCGTTTCTCATCCTCCTTTTTGGTGCTTTGGAAAAGAGTGTGACCCCCTTGTCTTTGTAGTGATACTAAATCATACATTATGCTAAGCTAAAACAAAGCCATAGATAAGTCAACACACTGGAGTTAAGCAACATACTAGTTCCATAAATTCTTAAAATGTTGTTTTTTTATATTTCAGTTAGGGATATTGATTTTTTCCTAAGTCACTCAGAGACAATTCAATTGAGTTTGGTAGGGATACAAATATTGTAAATAAATAAATAAATTACAACTCTCTGCATCTTGAGGAAGCATGGCCTATAGTAAGGAATGTTAGGAGTTATAATTCAACACCATCAACATGTTGTGTTACTGCTTGCCAAGTACAACTTAATATGAATATTTTTATTTTTCTCATTGTTAAAACTGTCAATATATTGTTTGTGTAAAAGGATTGGTGCCAATTAGAAAGCCAAGACCTAACTATTTTAGCAAGCCTATGTAATGCTTCCTTTACACACACACACACACACACACACACACACACACACACACACCTCACTCCCTCCATGTTTACAATTTACTTAATGGTAGGGGAGCTGATAGCTTGAAAAACCAGCAAGCTCTGTAAGGTAGCTCATAGGTGCTTGATACATCTTACATTTTAATACATATCTCTATCTATCTATCTATCTATCTATCTATCTATCTATCTATCTATCTATCTATCTATCTATCTATCTATCTATATCTATACATGTTTTCCTGTATATTCATGCTCTGCATATGCTTGATTATTTACACATATAAAAATAGAACTAGATATATATCTAATCATTGCATATAGAGAAATTAGTTCCACATTTCTTTCACTGCTAATATCCAGTTCAAATTAACTAGATATCAAAGTTTGTGTTCCCTAGCCTTTCTTTTGATCACCACACATTAAGTATACCACATAATCCAATATATCTGGATTTAGCATATCATCATGTTCAAGACTATAGATAAGGTTGAGAGCTCAAGTAGATTGCTGAGTTCAAGTAGAGAAATTCTGGCATCTTTCACAAAGAAGGTATAATGCATTATAGTGTGAAACATAATTAGCAATGTTTCACACTGTATGGCCACTATGGAGCTAACCTGGAATAATAATATAATAACCTTATGGAACACTATTTCCCGGGTGATTGGCAGGCCCCTACTCTTTTAGGCTTTTGGAAGGCCATTAAGACATAGTTATTTATCAGTGCGCTGGGATAGGACTGTATAGATTGAAAGTGTACAATGGGGACAACTGCAGGACATCACAGGGCAATGATTAAGGCACAGGGTTTTTATCGTTTTGTTTTATAGTTGTTGTGAGCCACCCAGAGTTGAATAAGATGGGCAGTCATCTATCTATCTATCTATCTATCTATCTATCTATCTATCTATCTATCTATCTATCTATCTATCTATCTAATATGCACTACATATTTACATTATTTTTTCTAGAATTAGACCAACTCATTAAGTATAGGAGAAATAGAGGCTGAGCCTGGGAGCGGAGTCAAAAGAGAAACAGCCCAGCTATTTAGTCATTCACTGAAATAGGTTTGATATTAGTAACAAGAATCATATGTTCTTCTTTTCAGGTTACACTAGATGACTATGAACATTGTCATTGGAACATTGCATTGTATCAATTGTGTGGCAAAGCTAATTAGATATCCTATATCTGACACAAACTGACGTGGATCAAATCAATTTATACATTGCTGGGCGAAACTCTGATAGTCATCGTCCCCATAACAATTGGATCAAAGGTGCAGCATTACTCAGAGGAAGTGTCAGATTGCTTACTCTAAATTACCCCAATAAAGGAGACAAAATTTCCTAACTTCAGCTTCCGTGTGGCATTTTAGATAGCATTTTTGTAAGTCCTCTACTTTGTCCATTCCATTAGCTTTTAGTCAGGAACAGAAGAGTTTTTTTCATTCCTTTCTTCCTTTTCTATACGTTTTCTATGTTTATTTAATATTATATTTACATCCCACCTTTCTTTTGTACAATTCAATCCAGTATACATAATATTCCCAACTCATTTCTCCCCCACAACAAAAGCCATATGAAATAGATTGGGCTGAGAGATAGTGACTGGCCCAAATTCACCAGCTGCCTTTTACGCATAAGAGAGGGTATTAGAATTTACAGGTCACGTTTTTAGTCAGTATCTTAACTATGAATTATTAATATAAATTATCCTCACATAGCTGTTAAGGTCACCCCCAAATTACTTAATCTGTTTTAGAAAAAGCTTATGTCTAAAACTTCCACATGAAAGATGTACTGTATATATTTTCTATAGAAAAAAATAGGAAAACACCGTAGTAAACATACTTATGCAAATAAGAATTTATTTGTTCTTTAAAGAAGTACACTGGCGTTTTCCTAATAAATTAACCTCATCTATACAAATGTAGTTTTGAGAATACTGAATACGAATATTCAAAATGATCATATTTCTCTTCAAAATATGTGTGGGCATATAACATATAACACACATAAATGTGTTACATACATACATACATACACACACACACACACACACACATATAGGTCCCATTAATTAATACATACATTTGGAAGAGGAACATAAGAAATGCAGAAGATTGAAGGAAGACTCCTAGTAAAAGAATACACAAGTCAGCAAAAATTAGATATTACAATGTATGGGTACAACTGTTTTAACTTCAGGCTGCAGAACTAAGTCAGGTTCACCTACATAGTATTAGAAGGTGTGGAAGAGGTCTTGTGAAGGAAATTATACTGAGCCAAATAGCTTGAATGTAAATCAATGCCGATATTAAGATTTCTTTTGTAATTAAGGAACTAATCTCAAGTCATAGTTCATTCAGTTGAAAAGCAAAACAACACATTAATATATTTGTTATAAAAGTGGAATATAAATTAGAAATACCATATATCTTAATGTATGAGGTTCATATTGGCATATAAACCCAAATTTTATGTCAAAAGAATTACACATTTTGGACATGTTGTACTTTTAACTTGAAAACATATAATATAATATGTTGTCAGGGACAACATATTGTAGGCACAATATAATAGAGCAGAGGTACACTCCAGAGGTGGGTTTCAGCAGGTTCTGACCAGTTCTGTAGAACCGGTAGCGAAAATTTTGAGTAGTTCGGAGAACCAGTAGTAAAAATTCTGACTGGCCCGGCCCCCATCTATTCTCTGCCTCCCAAGTCCCAGCTGATCGCGAAGAAATGGAGATTTTGCAGTAACCTTCCCTGGAGTGGGATGGGAATGGAGATTTTACAGTATCCTTCCCCTGCCATACCCACAAAGCCATACCCACAAAGCCATGTCACGCCCAGCAGGCTACACCCACAGAATCGGTAGTAAAAAAATTTGAAACCCACCACTGTTACACTCCCATCTCTACTCCCAAAGCCTGTTCAAAAAATTTAATTTTTTAATGGGAGAGATATGACAGAAGGGAACATTATTAAATCCATAAAAATTATTTTTTTTTATTTTATTTAATTATATCTGCTTTTATTATTATTATAAACAACTCAAAACAGTACACAATACTCCTTCCTCCTCCTGTTGCTCTATTGTCCTTATAACAATAACCCTGTGAGGTAAACTGGGCTGAGAGAGTATGACAAGATCACCCAGCTGGCTTTTGTGCCTAAGGCAGGACTTGAACTCACAGTCTCCACAGTTTCTAGCCTGGTGCCTTAATCACTCGACCAAACTGTCTCTAATAATCATATTAATCTAATATTGATTTTAATCTAACAATCATAGTAATTATAGATTATTTAAGTTTTGATTTGGTTCAATTACATTTCATTTTTATCCCGATTCCTCCCACTTTTTGGAGTGGGAGGAATCCCACTGATATTCCATCAAAGGCCAAATGCAGCCCTTAAATTAAAAAACATTGTTAAGGGGTTATTCATATAAATATGCCAACACATGTTAAATTTAATTGTGACTATATGCCAGAGGTGAAATGTAAATTTGTTACTGCCGGTTCTGTGGACGTGGCTTGGTGGTGGTGGGTATTGTGACTGGGTGGGTGTGGCCAACTTTAAAAAAAAATTTTTTTCAAAGCATTTTTTCTAATGCTTTGAAAAGCCTCTGCCGATCAGGAAACTCAGCTGGGATCATCAGAGAGGCTTTTTAAAAAATATCTCTCTGCCGATCAGGAAACTCAGCTGGGATCGTCAGAGACTTTTCAAAGTATTTTTTTTACCACCTCTTTGGCCAGGGGGCTGCAGAAAAAAATGCTTTGGAAAACCTCTGACAATCCTAGCTGAGCCCCACAATCATCAGACGCTTTTTTTTTAACTTTTAAAAGTATTTTTTCGTCGGAAGAGGTTGTAGAAAAAATGCTTTTAAAAGTAAAAAAAAAGCCTCTGATGCAGCTCAGCTGGGCATGGTGGGGGGGGGAGCAGGGATTTTTGCTACTGGTTCTCCGAACCACCTGCCGCCATTGCTACCGGATTGGGCGAGCCGATCTGAACTAGGAGCATTTCACCCCTGCTATATGCAAATCAGGGGTGGGTTCTAAAAATTTTTACTACAGGTTGTGTGGGCGTGGCTTATTTTGTGGGCATTGCTTGGAGATTATGTGACTGGTGGGCGTGGCTAGCTGGTCATGTAACTGGGTGGCCATGGCTATGTCTATAGGGACTACTCAGAGGGCTGAAAAAAGTCATTTCTGACAGGTCCTCGCACTTTTGACTGGTCCTCACACTTATGAGCATCTTCACATTTATGCCTGTGCAGCATTCTTAACAACCGTGTCACTCATTTCACAACTGCTTCTCTTCACCATGGTGACAAGATAGGGCAAAAATGTAAAATGTGAGGACAGTCATAAGTTCGAGGACTAGTCAAAAGTGCAAGGACCAGTCAAAAATAACTTTTTCAGGACTCTGAGTAGTCAATATGCATAAAATGATACAGCAATAGAGAGGGATGAAGGAAGGGAAGGGAAATTAGAGTAGGAGTGAGGGTAAGAGAAGGAAGAAGAGAGGAGGAGAAGGAGAAAGGAAGAGGAAGTAGGGAGGAGAAGAAGAGGGGGGGAGAGAAAGTAAGAAGGAAAGAAAAGAGAGAGGTGGTAGGTTTGAGGAGAAAGATTGCTGTACAGTAAAAAAGATGAAAGGGAAGAAAGCCAACCCCAAACAAATATAAAGATATTAAGATAAAGAATCAATTGTTAAACTTTAAAGAATAAAAGAGAACAAATATGAATAAATAGCAATAATTAGAAACACACATACAAACATACAATGTATTTTCTTTGAACAGAGTATTTGGCCAAATTTAAACAGTGTTTAGTTATTTCAATTAAATTTACAATTTTTATATTTCCTTTTTGCCATATTTATTCCTCATCTATTAGTTATATAACTATCTTTTTTGTATATTAATCAATATGAACATGAATATTCCAATTATTTCCATGCAATCCAATTTCTTACAAATCAATTAATTATATTTACCAATAATGACAAACCAAATAATTTCCCCCATATATTCCTCCAAACCACAACTTAACCATTTCTGCTTTCAACACAATATACAATTAATAGTATCTCAATTATTACAATTCCCTAGTTAAATAGAGCTTTTTTTCTTTTGTGTTTTAAAATCTTGAACTCTCCTCTTTTGCCCTAAATTTTCCATTGTTGCAGTTTTGCACCTACCTCTTTTGGTGAGGAAAAAGAAAAAGAAATCTCTCTCTGCCTCATTTTGTCACATTGCAGCAAAGACCCTGCTTTACTTTCAGTTTCACTTTTTCAGCATAGCTAGGGGGGAAAAAAACTGTTCCAGCACTGTTTGCACCTAGCAAAAGATCCCTGAGCAAAACAGCTGAGAGCAAATCAGTTGAGAGTTGGGAGACCGATCTAATCAATTTGTGATAATTAACCTATGCTGAAGCTGAAAGGGGATGTTTTTACTATTTTTGCAGGCACCGGTATACTCATTTGTTTTCTTTTAACACTGATCAGCTATAGGACGGCCCTTTGAAGCCCCGCAGCAAGAGTTTAAACAGTTTTTTTCCCTCTAGCCATCAGCTGGGACTCAGGAGGCAGCAATAGATTGGGAGTGGGCGGGGTAAGCGAACGGCGACTGGGGCCGGGAACCAGTTCGGGGGCGTGGCCAGTCAATCTTATTACCGGTTCTCCGAACTATTAAATTTTTTTACTACCGATTTTAGCAATCCGGTGCGAACCAGGAACAACCCACTACTGATGCAAATATAGTTTGATATATCAATTGTTTGATTTGCACAATGCAACAAACAAAAACAACCTATATCTGCGGTTTTATAAACCATAGACGATATGGAGCAAACAAATAGAGATAGAGACTCATAATGCTAGAATTTTAAATAATCTGTTAGAGGATGTGCAAGACAGGCCAAAAAAGATCCAGTGCAATTAAAATATGCTTCCACTTCCACATGAAATGATAACCTCTGGTTTTAATTTAAGGTAATTTTAAGGCAACATTAGACAAATGAATGGAGAATCCAGATTATCAATAGCCACTGACCCTAATGACTATATATTATCTCTGCAACCAAAGACAACACTCTTCTTTACATCTACAATAGGAGAGGGCTTTGGCCCTCAGTGAAGCTTATAGGCTTCAGTGACTAATGAATTTATATTATAATCTGAAAGCACAAATGCATAGAGCCAGTTTGGTGTAGTGGCTAAGGCATCAGGCTTTCTAGAAAGTAGGAGACTTTGAGTTCTGGATCTGCCTTAAGTATAAAACTGGTTGCTGAGTTTGGGCCAGTTGTTCCCCCTCTGCTTTTGGAAGAAAAAAACTGGCAAGCTCCTTCTGAAAACTACAAGGGGCAGTTGCCAAAAGTCAAAAACTGACTCCAAATTGCAACTTTTAAGCAGCTAAGGTAGTGCTCACTTACTGCCTTGTTTAGCAACTATTCAAAGTTACAATGATAAAAAAAGCTTGGCAATTAATCATTACATTTAGAACCACCATACTATTCCATGGTCACATGATCACCGTTTAGCCACTTTGCAACCAGCTTGCATTTACAACCATCACAGTGTCCCGTGATCAGGAATCACAACCAGCTTCTGATGAGCAGAGATTAGACACAGAAATAAAATCACAAGTTGCAACATGTAATGTCTCCTTAACAACCATGATGATTTGCTTAATGACTAAAAGCAGCAATGAGTATAAACCCATCATGATCATGTGAAGTTTCGCTTAGCAACCACAGCACTTAGCAATCAAGTTGCCAATCTCAACTGGGGTCACTAAGCAAGGACTACTTGCATTTGAAACACTATTTTACTTTCTAATTTCTATACTTTAGCAATATATAAACATTTTAATATGTCACTATAGGTAATCTTTGACTTACAACAGTTCATTTAGTGACCGTTCAAAGTTACAATGGCACTGAGAACAGTGACTTATGACCACAACTGAATCCAACATTTATGTTGCTAAGCGAGACATTTGTTCAAGGAGTTTTGTCCCATTTTACGACTTTTCTTGCCACAATTGTTAAGTGAATCATTGCAGTTGTTAAGTGAATCTGGCTTCCCCTTGATTTTGCTTGTCAGAAGGTCACAAAAGGTGATCACGTCACCCCAGGACATTGCAACTGTCATAAATATGAGCCAGTTGCCAAGCATCTGAATTTTGATCATGTGGCCCCAGGGATGCTGTGAAAAACGATCATAAGTCACTTTTTTCAGTGCTGTTGTTACTTTGAACGTTCACTTCTAAATGAATGGTTGTAAGTCAAAGATTATCTGTAAACTAGCAGATAATTCTTTTACAGAATTATCAGATTACCCCCAAGGGCCAGCTATCTCTTCCACTTCAGCTTCCATTCCACTCCCAAATAATTTGGGTTTGGAATTCCAACTGAAGACTGAGGTTAGTTACCTTGTGGTTGCGCCCAAAGATTCCCATAATTGTTTTAGTTTTAATCAGATATTTGTTTTATTTCTGGCTTAGGAGAAAAAATCACAGTAACAAACTGAAGAAAATGATGCTGAATGCTGAACCTTTTTTATCCAATAATATCTATGTTGTCAGTTGTAGATTGCTAAGAACATCATTTTGTTTTTCCATGCCATATTTTTCCTGTATTCCACTAGGTGGACCTCTTTCTTCCTTGTGAGATGTCACACTACAGTTCTATAAAATAGCTTAGGTTGAAAAAGAATAACTGATTAAATTATTTCACAACTGAATGAATGCAAACTTTCCCAGTGTTGTTTTGCATCATATTTGTGGATTCAAAATATCCCGTTTCTCAATCTTAGTTTTTTAGTAATTCACAACAGTTTTAAAATGCATTAGAGAAAAACAGGGAGAAAACACAGAAAACACAAAAAACGAAGTATAGAAACACATCTAGAGCACTTGGCTTGGCTACAAGCATATTAACCATATTTAAACTATGATATATATATGTGTGTGTGTGTATGTTTGTGTGTGTGTACAGTTAATATCTCGGGTTTCTTCCCGTGTAAATGTAAACATATCCTTAAAAGGGTAGTAGCGACGTTTCAACGAAATCATATTCGCCATCTTCTGGCTGATGTTCTCGGCTCGATGCTTATGGGCAAACTGTGTGATTGTAACTGACGTTTTTCTATGAAAAGAGGCAAAGGTGTATTCTGATTGGTCGACAGTGTTATTGTATTCTGATTGGTTGATGATGTAGCTGTATTTTGATTGGGTGGAAGCGCTGTTGCTTGTGGGTCAATGGATAAATTATGCTGGAACTGGTGGCAACACAGGCATTTTGATGAACCTTTGATCTATGGCTTATATTTTGTGTTAAGATTCGTCTGTCTATGAGAGCAGGTTTCCAAATAGTAGGCAGACGGGAAGTGTCATCACGTTTATTCATACAATATGGTCTTTTTTCTATTTCAATGGCCTCTCTGATTATTCTGCCATTGAGATGTTCTATTTTTGCAATTGTTTTTGTGTTATTAAAATTAATTTTATGTCCTGTGGCATTTATGTGTTGTACTAATGATGATGTGTGGTCTTTCTTTTGTACTGAATTTTTATGTTCCTCAATGCATACACTCATTCTTCTGTTGGTCTGTCCAATATATGTTGAGGGGCAGGAAGCACACGGGATTTCGTATATGCCTTGATCTTCTAATTCTATTTTGTCTTTAGGGTTTCTCAGAATAGACGATATCTTTCTATCTGTGCAAAATATGGTTTTGATGTTGTGTCTATGCAGTACTTTGCAGTACTTTGCATCAACATATCTAAGCCACAATTTCGGCTTGTTAACAGTTTTTTCTAAAGCATTGGTTTTGAAATCTTCCATGAAAAGATTAGCGATAATCAGCGATAATGGTGATCCCATTGTTGCACCTTATATTTGTTTATATCTCTGTCCTCTGTGGATGAAATATGTGTTGGATAAACAATGTTCCTTTTAGGTGGTTTACTAGTGCGTAGAATGTTGGTAACATCATGTCTAACTTTATCAGCATCATCAGCACTGAGTTTCTTTAAGCTGGTTTCAACTTCGCATATGATGGTTTCTATCAGGATTTTCTTAGGTGTCACTGCCTAAAAGCAACTTATCAAAAGAAGAACAAAAAGCACTACAAGTTTTAAAAAACGATAATAGCATAATGAGCCAAGCCAAAATTGTGGCTTAGATATGTTGATGACACTTTTGTGATCTGGCCGCATGGAAGAGATAAACTGGAAAACTTCTTAGTATATTTGAACAGCCTCCATCCCAAAATAAAGTTCATCATGGAGATAGAATCAGAAAATCAGTTGCCTTTCCTCGATGTATTAATTTATTAAAAAAATCTGATGGTAGCTTAGGACATTCCATCTATCAAAAGAAGACACATACGAACCGCTATCTCAACGCTAAATCACATCATCATCCAGCACAAATAAACTCTGTTGCCAAAACATTAACCACAAGAACTAAACATCTCGCTGATGAAACACATTTACAAACAGAATTATATACATTAACTAACGTACTGACATCAAATGGGTTCTGTAGAAATAAAATCATCAGTATGATCCAATGTGCAACACCTAGACAGAAGAGAAATCAACAAGAAGAACAAAACAATGGGAAAGCCATCTTGCCCTATATAAAAGGAACAACAGATAAAATTAGCAAAGTACTGCATAGACACAACATCAAAACCATATTTTGTACAGATAGAAAGATATCGTCTATTCTGAGAAACCCTAAAGACAAAATAGAATTAGAAGATCAAGACATATACGAAATCCCGTGTCTTCCTGCCCCTCAACATATATTGGACAGACCAACAGAAGAATGAGTGTGCACATTGAGGAACATAAAAACTCAGTACAGAAGAAAGACCACACATCATCATTAGTACAACACATAAATGCCACAGGACATAAAATTAATTTTAATAACACAAAAACAATTGCAAAAATAGAACATCTCAATGGCAGAATAATCAGAGAGGCCATTGAAATAGAAAAAAGACCATATTGTATGAATAAACGTGATGACACTTCCCGTCTGCCTACTATTTGGAAACCTGCTCTCATAGACAGACGAATCTTAACACAAAATATAAGCCATAGATCAAAGGTTCATCAAAATGCTTGTGTTGCCACCAGTTCCAGCATAACGTATCCACTGACCCACAACCAAGCAACAGCGCTTCCACCCAATCAAAATACAGCTACATCATCAACCAATCAGAATACAATAACACTGTCGACCAATCAGAATACACCTCTGCCTCTTTTCATAGAAAAACATCAGTTACGATCACACAGTTGCCCATAAGCACCAAGCCGAGAACATCAGCCAGAAGATGGTGAATGCGATTTCGTCGAAACGTCGCTACTACCCTTTTAAGGATATGTTTACATTTACACTGGAAGAAACCCGAGATATTAACTGTACACACATATATACCCGAGAAAACTTACACACACACACACACACACATATGCACACACACACACAACACATATATATATATAAAATAAAATCGTATTTAGCCAGTTTTGATCCACACTAAGCCATAACTATTATTTACAAATCACAATAACTGTGTTCAGACTACCTATTAAACCAAGAATACACAAGGGTTTTTTTTGGACTAGCCTTTCAGTAGTATGACATAGAATGAGCATAGAATTGGACCTCAATCAGACACCGTAGTTCAGTGCTAAACTAAAATCAAACCACACATATTATGATTTACTACAATATCTAACCTTACTTATATAAAGTTTGACATAAGATAGTAATAAAATTTACTTAAGGAAATATATTTAGAATTGTAAATAGCACAGAAAATAAGTTAATAGAAAATGTATATGAAATGCTTGCTATACTCCCAGCTCTTTTTGTTTCTTCCTGCCAATCATCCTTATTTCCAATTTATGACTGTACACCTCTGCCAAAAATCCTGAAACAGATTAGGCTGATGCAAATTCACACCTATAAATGCTAAATAACTACTGCATATTCAGTTGGTGTCAGGAGGAAAACCTCTATCAAGTTTATGTGCTGAAAAATTGACTGCCAATGGAATTCATTATAATTGCCAAAATTGGATATTTGCAGTTGAAAGAAGCTACCGGTATTTCTTTCTGTTTGTGTCTAGGTGCAATTTGATTACCAAACTGTCCGTTCTATTGAGTTAATGTTACGTGTTGCAATGAAATTCTGAAAAATATAATATGAAATCCTTTGGGTGACTTTGGAGCAGTCATTTTCTTTCAGCCCAGCCCACCTCATACGGCTGCAGCTGTGAGAAAAATAGGAGGAGGAAGGCAAATTAAGTATGTTTGCTATCTTGAGTTACTTATAAAGTAATAAAGGGGGGGGGGGGACTAATAAATAAATAAGGGTAGACAACTTCCAGATTCTTTGGCTTGTAATCACATAAATTCCAGTAAATGGAGTCAGAAAATAATGTATTATCATAATTGTAATGCAAATCATTTAAGAATGATTTATAGCACCTACTAAAGTCATACCTCATAGTCAAACTTTATGAACTGTTGCTCTGAATTTATTAGATGTTAAGAGTTGGGCTATGCCAGATTTCATCAACCTGCCTCAACTTGTGCTGGGACTATACTTCCCAGAATTTCCTGCTAGCCAGCAAGTATAGGAATTCTGGAAATACCAGTTCTCTCCAGACATGGAAGGGAAAAAACTATGAGCTCCGCTACTGGAGAATTAACTTAAAAATAAGGATGGCTTAGATATCCTTTGAAACTAACATTATTTCTGGTCCTAAGGTGCAGAAGAGAGTATATTTACAATGTAGTAGTATGAAGAAATGTACAAGGAGTCATTGTCTTACAACTACAACTGATGTCGGAATTTTCGTTATAAATTGTTGCAGTTGTAAATCAAGTTGGACCCCACTGAAAGACGTAATAGACTATATTACAGGATCCAAAATGCTCAATTGAGAAGAGAAGCTAATACTGCCTTGCTTTCAAAAGAAGGTCAAGATGCTACGTTGACAAGAAAACTATACACTGGTTTCTTTTTTGAACGATGATTATAAATCCTTTACGATAATGTTGCATGAGATTGAATATTACTTTTCAGAAGTTTATACATAAGAACCAATCTGAACCAAACAAACATTTGCGGTGGGGGTGGGGGGGTGTCAATGAACAATCGGAAATTTCATGAAGGAGTCCATAAGCAGAAGTGTTTGGGGATTCCTGCTTTAAGTAAATGTTAAGTATATATTTAGCCCTCATGATGAACCCTTTGCATATTGAACTAAAAAAATAACCCCTGGTATATTATGACCATTGATTTTTAATTATTTTTAGGAACATAGACAATGGCAATGATCGTAATTCCATACATATGGAAGATACAGCATAGGAACTTAGAATCACAGGGTTGGAAGAGACCTTGGAAGTCTTCTAGTCTAACTCCCTGCTAAAGAAAGAGACCCTGTATCATTGCATTGATTGTTCTATCAGGAAATGTCTTCGTTCTGGGTTGAATCTTGATCACACTATAGCATCAAGCCAGCCTAAAGATCCCATTCACCAAATTGAGAATCCCTACTAATTGCAATGTGTATTGTTCAGTATTAGAATTCAATTTTTTTTACTACCGGTTCTGTGGCTGTGGTAGGGGAAGGATACTGCAAAATCCCCATTCCCTCCCCACTCCTGGGGAAAGGATATTGCAAAATCTCCATTCCCACCCCACTCTGGGGCCAGCCAGAGATGGTATTTGCTGGTTCTCTGAACTACTCAAAATTTCTCTTTTTTAAATTTAAAAAACAGTAAATAAATTTTACTTTAAAAAGTAAATTTTACTTACTCTTTTCTAAAGAGCTTCACTATGGTTCTATAAAAAGCACACCTTCCATCTCACCTGTATCATATGAGAAGCATTTTCAAATTTCAAAGTAAGAGCATTTTCCTTGGGTAGGAAAGACGGAGGGACCATGGGCTGGTCTACAAGGAGAAGAATGACCAAGGAGGTAAAAGTGGCACACCTCCTAATTTCCTCCCCAGCACCCCAAAAGCTTGAGGGAAACAATTTCCTAAGGGTATTCCTGAGACATCAACAAAGTATACAGATCTGTTCCACTTCCATTTAGATGAGCCTTTTTTAAATTCTCTTTTTCATGGTGACGTCATAAATTTATAAGCACAAAAGAAGGAAGAATTAAAATTCCAAAGGCCATTAAAAAAAAAAAAAAACAGAACCAAGGAGAAATACTGTGTGGGAGAATTTGGTGACACATTCTCCCTTCCCTTTTCCCTCCAGCCGTTAGTAGCTACTTACATATTGATTTGATGCGATGCCTTTAATCTTTCATACTATTTGCTTATCTCCTTTTCAGCTGTTTTTTACATAAATCTTGGAAATCTTTTCTTCCAGATTCCAAAATGCCTAAATTTAAGGTGTTAACATAGGGGAGCAATTCCTATTTACGTCTGGTTACATTTTTATATACAAACACACATACAACACACACAGTTGAGTATTGCAAGAGCAAGATCCTAATTCTCCCTCAGACCACAGAATTTAAAGGACAGGCCGAGCTGTAGAAAACAGAGCCAAAGGCTTCTTAAGGCCTCACTAGGAGGTGATTTGAAGAGAGGTAATCTTATAGTTCTTCCTTCCAAAGCTTTTTCTTCTTCTTCAGAAATACTTAAGGATTCAGCTGAGCTGAAGAGGGAGAAGCCTACTTAGGTCTCAGCTGGTTTGTCACAGCCTTATTGACTTAAAAGCAACCGTGGAAACAGTTTAGTCGCATGAGATCTAAACTAATTAGAATGGTAAGATTATATGTCTATGGCCTACTAACAGGACGTGAACTGAGGCCTGTGTGGCCAGCAGCATTGTGCAAGTTAAATGAGTACTACACTTAAATAGGACTTAAGCTGCATTGCTTGCAGCATTTTAAAATTAAAATTGTTACCTTACCACAATATGTAATCCTGTTTTATCTATAGTACCATGGGAGGTTTGAAATTATAAAGCTAATTGTGAATGTGCTAGCTATAGCATTCACAGTTTTACCACATGAAATGTTTAGTGGGTTACTTATAGCATTGGGTGAGCGTTTAAAGTACCAATAGTCCTGGTTTAGCAACCATAATGGGGACTGGTAACTCAGTCGTCAAGCAAAAAGCAGTCATTACTGAAACTGCAATTGTGCTTCTGATTTTACTTCAGCTTTCCTTTGCTTTTTAGTCTTGCAAAAGTCATAAATATGATTGGTTGTAAAGTTACTTTTTTGTCACCATCATAACAATAGCTAAACAAGGCCGTTGCTATTCCTACTACTAACAGCCAATATGGAAACAGGCTTTTAGAATTAAGGGTAACACTCATTTAATATATCTGGCAACACAATCCTATCCTAGCAAAAATCTTTCCAAGGAGTTTTGGAATTTTCTGCTTTTTTTGAAGAGCATGCACTCCTGAATTGTGAGATTCAGAGAGCAGCTTTTTCAAGGATTGGAATGGGGAAAACAAACAAAAAACAAAAAATTCTACCATGCTAGAACCTTTTTCATTCATTGAAACCTATTTCACCTCATGCCTAGAATTATATAAGTAACATGGTTGTTAACTGCCTGTGGTTCCTCCTGGGCTGTGGTTTATCTGTTATATTGTGTTACTCTATTGCTTTTAAATGTTGTCATATATCCAGAGCTCAATCTGTGAAAGACTGAGTTATAGAAACCAACCAAATCCAAATAAATACATAAAAGAGCCCTTACAAAATGAAGCAAGTAATATGAAAGAGGCCTCTCTTTCTCTTGCAGATATTTCTGCCTTAGGCAGATTGGTGCTGGTTAGGTTGAGAAAATAATGATCTTTCATATACTCTAAAACAGTGGTTCTTAAAGGGGGCAATATGGGCTTATCCTGAATGTAATGAAACAGTTTATAATTGCTTGTTTGTGAATTGAGGATTCATTTTGAGATTACCACTGCCCAGTCCTTTAAGTAAAACAACAATGTCTGAAATATTTTTGTCCAGGTAGTGACTTTATTTGAGACTGGGAAAACTGAATGATATACCGGTAATTTTAGAACTACTACTCTAGGGTGTGTGTGTGTATTGATTGTTTATCATATAGTACAAAAATTTTGATTGTGGTACACACTGTAATAAGGTGTTTTATCCTGCTTTTCTTCTGCCTAAAATGGTTGGTTTCACCAAAAAAGCATTATCAATACGATGCGGAGTGGAAGAAACATTAACTTTGCAACTGGACTCAAATTATTACAAGTGGTTTTTTGGTCTAAAGCAGAGGTCCCCTGGACCACAGACCGGTACCAGTCCGTGGCTTATTAGGAACCTGCTGGCACAACTGGAGGTGAGCAGCCGGTGAGCAAGTAAAACCAAAACCATCACCCCACACCACACCCCAACCTCGGTCCATGTGAAAATTGTCCCTGGTGCCAAAAAGTTTGGGGACTGCTAATCTAAAAGTTGCATGTAGCTATGACTTTCTTTTTTAAGATTAATTACCCTTCCCAAAGGAGGCTGATGTCTTGGAGACTTTTCTTTCTAAACATTTTTTTTCACCGTAGTATGGAAATGGTGTGCCACTGCTACTTTCTTTGATTTTTTTTTTTAATTTTCCAGATTAATTTGCTGCCCTGACATTTTCTGGTAGTTTAGAATCCAAATACTAATACATCCAGTGCTGCATAGTTTTTGTTTTTTTCACAGAACCATTTCCCATTGCCAAAACCTGCCATCTTACCAAAAATTGCTCAAAAATTAATTTTTTAAAAGCAAAACATATGCTACACCTTCAATTTAATATATATGTTAACTCTGTATTCTAGCAATAACAATAGACTAGAGCAGAAAATGCTGAATTTATTTGCAAGAAAGTAGAAATCTTCCTTCTAAGGAAAGAATTATAATATTAGGCTCGTACTGAAAAAGGAAGAAGGTTGTAATTAGCATTTCTTTCTTTCTACCATAGTTGGTATATTAATTAAAATCAAAATTATGAAGCATTTTGAAGCTCTTTAATAAGGGTGCCTAACTGGTAAAATAAAATGGGGGGAGACGACCATGGGCTGATTAGGAATTAATTCATGGTTTAGAGCAGAGTTCTCCAACCCCTGGTCCATAGGCGGCTATCAGTCTGCAGTCTGATGGCAACCATTTTGCTCAAGCAGTGGGCAAGTGTGGGAAGCTCCATTTCCACAAGCGGCATGCATGCATGCAACTATCCCCTCCCCCCACCATCACTGCTGCTGGTCTGCAGAGCCATAAAGATTGGGGCCCGCTGGTTTAGAGTTATATATATCAGCCCGATAAACTTGGGTATCATTTACTAGCCTTCTTTTCCATATATAAAAGAAAAGAATGCAAAGCATTTGGTTCTTTTTAATATATATATATATATATATATATATATATATATATATATATATATATAGTATATATCTAAATACACTTTCTTGGTTGTCAACATATTTAAATCAAGCAAAATTTTTATGTATCTATCATAGCTTACAGTTTCCTCTGGTTTCTTCCAGTAACATAAAAGTTAGTTAAGTATGGTGCTTCCACAAACACTTTTCCAAAGACTTTTAACATTGATTTAGGTTCTATATGTCCTGTTATGCTTATCAAATTGTCAAATTTTATTTAATGTAAATGGTAGAATATTCTTCGTGAAATAATTGAAAATTAAAATCATATTGACTATATATGTCATGCATCAAGGATGCTGCAAATTAACTTTATATTAATTCACCCCAATTCTGTCTTAAAAGTTCTTGCCATATCATATACAATTATGTTATCTGTCTCCAAAATCCCATTAAACTGAAACAGTATAGGAAATTAAGCAGTAATAATTTTGCCTAATAAAAATGATTTAATTTTCTTCTTGATTTTGCATGGTAAAAGATCTATTAGAAATTACAATGTGTAAAAGGTACATAAATTATGTACAGGATGGCCATCTTTTCTATTTTCTTATTTCAGACAATTAAATTGGAAAATGTATCACAAAATGAGAAATACTATGTTTTCACCTGTGAAGTTCCATGCAATCGACTATTCTTACGAGGTATGCTATCAAAGTTCTAAATGTCTTAGAATTTCAAAAATATAATCGGAATAAAAGTAGAAGAGAAAGCAAGTAATTAAAAGTTACTTCTCATTATGTTAGTAGTACTTTTAATAAAATTAATAATTTCATTAATAAAAATAATCGTATTAGTCTGATTCTTTTGTGTTTGGTAATGTATTGTACGCAAAGAACTATTTATGTGATCATATAAAATTACATCATTTTAAGAAATCTGCCGGAGTATTGAAACTGATTATGTTTTTCTAATGTCTGTGTATCTTACTTAAGAATATACTTCGATGGAGACATTATTTTTTACATATCCTTTTTCTGGGGGGAACATATTGAGGGTGGGGAAGTATTAAATTTATTTTATTTTGCTCTAATGTATAGAGAAACTAGCCAGCATAACCCTATCCAAATAAAAAAATGTACATATGCTAAATCATCCTATTTAATATTATAATGAGAGCTATAGTCTTAAATATACCCAACTAAAAAGCAAGCCCCTTAAACATAGTTAGCCTTATTTTAAAATTAACATATAAAAGTTACGAAATACCCCAGTGTGACTTAAATTTTAGCTTTACTGATCTATGAAAATTAGGACCTAGGTGTGAATTTCTACATTAAAATTGATTTAAATGGAATTTGGAAAGACTTTACTCAGGATCATGTGGTCTATTTTCCTTCTGCAGAAACTGGCAAAAGAGAGAATTACCTTTCAGTTGTTATCAATTCACTTCCCTTTTAATTTATATCAGGATATACATTACTATCATGATGGAAAATTGACTGATAATAAATATAGAAGACCCTGGATAAGAGGTATGTAATATCTAACTTTCGCTTTTTATGTTTTAAATGTAGTAGATTTGCTGCAAGAGAAAGTCAGTATATTATTAACTTGTGGAAGAAATATATTTTCTCAATAGGCTATAACAGCCCATAACTCTCACATAATTGAAATAATTGTTCAGGATACAATATAGCTATTCTAATTTATATAAAGATCTAGATGGTAGCCACTTTTTTTTAAAAAAAGAGCCATCCACTACGACTTTAGTGAAAGAGAATGAGCCCGTTTGCTTTGTTTCCATCCAATCTGTCCTTGCTATCTTGCCCTCTTTTATCTTGATTTTTTTCCCCTTTCACAGGATATCCACTATTTTGTTCTAATGTATAGAGACACTAGACAATAGACACTATTTGTCTATTATGTTCTCTAGTATCATCCATCCATTACTGAGGCAATGTCCTCATTATTGTTATTTTGGCCCTACCAATGGCTCTAGAAGATTTTGCAAATCACTAGTGGGGTTTCTGCCTTAAAACATTTTTTTAATTGTTTACAGGCTGTATTCCATGAGCAAAGGCAAAGCCCAGAGTTGTAAACAAAGAGCTTGTACTAGTTTTATGCACAAATTATGTACTACAAATTGATTCTTGAATATGAAATTTGTAAGAGACAGTGGCTAAGACTCTAAACTATGTTGTTACAGTAGAACAAAACATTGTGCAGATTAAAGCATCAGAGATAGCATCTATGCCGGGAACAAGAAAAATAAGATACATAGGAAGATGGCTGCAAATTTATATTTATATAATACATTATCACTTGTTACTTCTTATATAGTGATTAGCTTAGCTGTCCTAATTTTACAGATAGGTAGACTAAGGGATTCAGGTTGCCAATGAATACACTGTTCTTTTTACTTTTTTCTCTCTCTAATTTTTTTTGGTTGTCCTTACTTGCTTTCCCCGAACTTCTGTAGAATTTGAACCATTCAGCAATTATAATGAAATACTGTTTTCAGACATGCATTTTGATATGCATTCAGAATGGCTCATTATAGTAATTTTGTGGAAAAAGCAAACAACACCATTCTATAACTATCAATCCTTCATTTTTTAACAATCTCCTTAGTGGGACAAGCAGTTTTATATACTCTGCTTTCATTAATTTAAGAATTGTATTGCATTGACTACTGTACTGATACTCATTGTCCTTCCTACCTGCTCATTTGCAACTGCACAAATCTGCAGATTAAAAAAAAAATAAGTTCCATCTCCAGAATTTCAGAATATTATAATATCTTGATTTTGAGATTTGCTCCACACCATATGACCAGAAAAACAATATTTTTACAATGTGTAAAATCTCTGTAAATACTGTGAACATTACTCAAATTAGCTATACCACCTATTTCTCTACCTCGAGAATTCTTTAGACTATCTTCATTATAATGTTTATTTCATTATAATGAAATAATGAAATCATTATTTCATTTTAAGATTCCTCCTTGAAAGATAAATAAAGAAATAAATAGTTACTTGTTATTTTTTTCTGACTGTTTTCTTTTTTGGCTCTAGCTTCAGCTGATTCCACTGTGATGAATATTTCAGTAGCTGATATTTGGAAAAAATGTCTCTTCACTGAAGATTTCTTAGAAAAGTAAGTTTTTTAAGTTGGAAGCGACAATGTTGCGTCCCAAAATTAGGAATTTTCTGAATGAAGGTGCCAGCAGCCTGATAATGGGACAAAGGTTATTTCAGGTTAGATAAATGCTGTTTCAAGACAGCAAATACTAATTCAGAAACAGCACAGTATTGCTGCCTTGTGTTTGAGGCAGAAATTCATGCTCCTTTTGGTTAGGATCCTTCACTTGTCCTAACTTTTGGTATCTGGTGGTTGGGTCAGCTGGTGTAGTTTTAGAAAGTCTAATTGCAGAATTACTACCATGCCAAAATTAAGGACTGGGAATGTAACAAGACTTGGTGCCTTGATAAATGGGAGGATTTTTAGTGTATTAAACTTCTCTTCTACTTATTAAACTACCTTATTAAACTACCTTATGTTCTATAACAGTGGTGGAATCTGGCCTGAAGGGAAAGGAGGAGTGAAAAGACTGATTCGCCTTGAATTGTTGATGGGGAAAAGCAGCAGAAAGCAAATCCCCCCTAAACCTTGAAATGCTTATGTAGCAGTTTCTATAGTGGTGCATTATTAGTTTGGTGAGATTCCTGTCAGTAGGCAAGTAGCAATGAACATATTCTGATCAACTACTTGTGTCATCCTAGTTCCTTGTGCCTAACAGTAGCCTTCTTCAAAGGAAGCAATTCAAACATTGTCAGAAATTTGGCAATGTTTTGTTTGAGTTATTGATGATTTAAAATTGTTTGTAGGTGGCAATAATTACAGTGCTGTTTCTCATTTTAGAACACGAAATAATAGGATTAGAAGGGACCTATGCTAGTCTGGACAAATTGTGTCCGGTCTCTTCTTGAAAAATCTCCAATAACAGAGCACTCACAACCTCCATTCCACTTATTACAGTCAGGAAATTTCTTCTTGGTTCTAGGTTGGATCTCTCTTTAATTATCTTCCACTCACCATTTCTTGTCTTGCATTCTGATAGGCAACGTTATGCTTGTTTATAAACTTTTGTAAACATAGCAATAGCACTTAGACTTAATTAATATCATTTATTACAGTCAATGCTTTCCACATATCACAATCTCAACTATTACCTTTTCTAACATTCCTTGTATCTATAAATCTTACTTCAATTCATATTTTAATTCTAAGTATATACAACATATTCCTCTTTCATTTATTTCTCTAATAGCACTTAGACTTATATACCATTTCATAGTGCTTTACAGTCCCTCTCTAAGCGGTTTACAGAGTCAGCATATTGCCCCCAACAATCTGAGTCCTCATTTTACCGACCTCGGAAGGATGGAAGGCTGAGTCAACTTTGAGCCTGGTGAGATTCGATCTGCCAAACTGCTGGTAGCTGAAGATCAGGAGAAGTAGCCTAGTACTGCACTCTATCATATTTGTATACGAGATAACATACACCTCTAATCCAATTATTTCAAAAAGACAATGGTTTTCAAACTCTGTTCTAAAAAAACGTGACTTTCTCAAACACTCCTTAATGGAATTCCTAATTCTTTATCTTAATCTGTAATCTGCTAGACATAATAGCATTGGATTAATTCTTTGTGTAGTAGATTTCCATTTTAAGTGGAACCCCCATTTTGCCTAATTGACTTTTTTTAAGATTTAATTGTCAGAAGAATTTAAATAGGGTTTTACTTCCCAGAGAAAGTAGCACAAGATAGTATAATATACATTTAAAACTTAGTGAAATTGTGCTTGTGATAGCACTTATATTGTACAAAAGAAGAAAGAACAGGTCTCCTTTATGCTGCATTTAAACACATGCTCATTCATCTCATTTTACAGACACAGTTGCTAAGGAAAGGAGAGGCTTTAATATTAGCCCTTCAGGTAAAGATTGCTGAAAGCTTCCAGACAATGGTGCTTCTGACCATTGGAGGAAATGGCACCTTTTTGTTATCCCACCAAATCCTCACACCAGGACTCACCAATGCTGGTTTGTAGTTGTAACCTATCTTTGTGCCAGGGCCATTTATACTTGGATGTGGAAACAAATGCTTTTTCAGAAATCCCAATTTATCACTACCTTGCACTTCAAGGGGCAGTCTATATTCCCATGTGAAAAGATTGCTGCCTTCTCCCATCCCATCCCACCCCATCCCACCCCATTCCATCCTACCTCCTAGCTGTTTAGCTCCATTTATAGCAATATGATTGTATGCTCCAAGAAAGGTAGCTAAATATAGAATTGATGTATGCCATGGCCTAGAGCCATTAGGAGTCAGGCAATATATAAATGGTATTAATAAATTAATAAATTATGTATATAAATATTATATTTATTACAGAGTCACATCATTTTTTATTCTCCCAAAATTCAGGATATATAATAATGCTTTTAATTTATAGAAAGACAGTTTATCTTCAATGTTAAGAAGATATCTTATGTTAAAAGTAGTTTAAATTGGCAATGGTTGACTTCCATATGCTGGACATGCTCATTCAGGCAGGGGTTGATATCCCTTTTCAAGGATGCTTTAATTTAGACTCATATCCTGAAGGAGAGATTGGATGGTATGATTTAAATGATCTTTTCCATATTTGTGACATTGAGGACATTTCCCAAAGCAGTTTGAAGCAGGCCTGCTCTTGTTTTCACTCCTACCAGTATTGTTACCTTCAGAACATACTGAGAACACAAAGAGCCAAATAGGGCCATTGCACATGCTCCCAGGTTCATCTTATAGTCACTCCTTCATGCATATGAGTTCTCTCAGCCCCCCTTGCTCTCTGCCTGGGTGTTCCAAGTAGATGTGCCTAGAGCAGAGGTGTCAAACTTGCATCGTCACGGCAGTGTCACGTGACATCACGACTTTTTCCCTCTTCGCTAAACTGGGCGTGGGCGTGCCTAGCCCAAGACGCATCTGGCCCATGGGTTGTGAGTTTGACAATCTTGGCCTAGAGCATACAAGATAGACAATGTAGATCAACAGCCAGAAAATTATCAGGAACACACTAATTAGAAAATTGGGGAAATAATTAGGAAATAACTTTCATCCAAATACTAAAGCAGATCAGGTTCTGATGGAATACACAAAATTCAATTAATTCACAATGATAGCAAAACTGTATTTATTAGTATGTACAGTTGCTCTCTCACACACTCATATGTTCATACCTACTTACCCACCTGTTTCTGAACTAGTAGGGTGTATCAAATTTTTCAGCTTTCAATTTCCAAACATTAGGGGTGTTCAAAAGTTGTGACATGTCTTGGGGATTGTAAAGATATTTTTACAATTACTTTAATATAATTTGGATGTGCTTAGTAACTACATAAATATCATACCTTTTTTAAACATTTTGTTTGTAGACTGCTAGGCATTAGCTAGACAGACAGAAGCCACCAACTCTTGATCCAGGATAACTCCAAGAGTGGGTGGGCTTCAGGATCTTTTTATCACTCCAACTCTTGTTTTATTCTTTCACAAGGGTTTGGTAGTTGCACTTGGCTTGTTGGTAGCTTTCAGTCTGGTAGCTTTCAGTGGGATTAAGAGGTGCTTTCAGTATGCTCAGCATACAGTGTCTTTTTCCATCTTCTGGTGTCATTTCTCCTTTAATCCTTAACTACCTGGTTCTTTCTCATCTACTTCCCAAAGGGATCCTTTTGATAAGACTCCTGGCTTTTGCATTCATGCCTGCTCCATTTTTATATTATGGTTATATTTATATTCTGAACTGCCAGTCTACTTTTCATAACTATAGTACATTTTAATACATCTTCTGTAGAGTTCTGAAAACTGTGTCCTTGATAAGATCCTTCACTTCATGAAGATATATTTCTGCCTTATTTAGAGATATAGGTACATCACTTCATTTTAATGAAATGTCAGAGTGGACCCAATCTACCTTGATTAATAAATCCATCCTGCTAGCAGCAGCTGCTATGCACTGACAGAAACTACTGTGACTAAACAAAGCAAAAATAGCACCGTTAAATTATTCTATGGTTTAGAATCGAGGTATCTTCAGTTTAATAGCCAATGATGCAAGAAAATCTATGAAAATCTGCATAGCAAATTTCATAGCAAGGTTTTCCAGAAGTGGTTTGCCATTGCCACCTTCCTAGAGATGAAAGAAACTGGTTGGTACAAGCTTACCCAGCTGGGCTTTCTCTCTAAGATAAAACTAAAACTAACAAGATTCTACTTCTGGCTAAAACTACTTCATTCTACTTCTGGCTCTCAGAAGTAGAATGAAAATGTTTGTTTACCAATTATTAAAAGCCTGCTGAGAATTGTAAAAGTCAAATAATACTACGTCAACTCTGTACTTATATTCTTTTCCTAATTTCTTTCACCATGGTTACAGGTTACAGCATTGACTGGGGTGAGGGGAAAAGGATTTTAATAAAGCTCATTCTTTTTAGGTTACAAAACCTAGAACCCTTGTCTGGGTTCTTCCATAACAATTTTACTGTTCTTCAACTGGAATAATCAAAATTCCCTTAAGCCCAGTTACTTCTCATAAAAGGGAAAATATTAAAAATCAAACAGCCTAATATTTTCCACCACTCCTATTTTGTACCTACCAAAAGAAGAAAAAAATAGACAGATACCTGGACCATTTGAGTTAAACATTTGACCTGCCAAAAATAAATTGGTTGAAATGCTGAAACAACCAATGATATGGGACCACAGAGACTGGAGCTACTTTTGAACTGGTATGAAGTCTATATAAGTTCAATTCTATCTTTACTAGGATGGAATAGATATCATTATTATGAAGTTGCTTGGTAAGTAACTAACACAGCACTTTGCAAATCTGTCAGAAATAAGGAACCAGTACAGATCATTAATATATTTTGTGGACTAAAATATTTTAATTTTTCACTATTCAGGAAGCCTGTTTCAAATATTGCCTTCCATATTCCTAATGAAGATGTTGAAATTATTCCAAGTTCAAATCCTTCTTCTCAGTTCAGTACACAAGATTATATTCTTATTAAACTTGACAAGGGAGAACTGACTGATAGACATCGCTTGCAGGTGGATTATGTTCCAGTTACACTTAAACAAGAAGGTAAATTTCATTCCATATTTCATATAGGCAAGACTTTTAAATACAAAATTGTACGTGCTTTATTGTCTACCTACATATAACAGAATGGTTTGAAAAATTTTCCCAAAAGAAGTATGTGTTTATATGTGTTTAATTCTGTTTTATTACACTCTGAAAGCTGTGAAAACTTTATTCTCCCCTTGAAGTAAAATTAGAGTTGCATTCTAGTCTTCTCATTAGAGGACACTATTATTTTGTGACTTACTGTGATTGTTGTTCTTGGTTGGAATTTCATAATGAAAGCTGCCGAGGCTCTCGCTAATATAATTAATTAAACCTAAACTCAAGATATACTCTTAAAATGTGTGGATTTGGGTGTAGGGAGAAACATTGTAATTGTTTCAAAAGCTTAAAGTTAAATGTAACATTGCTGACCAACCCTGCTTCGACCATGTTGGCTTAAAGATGCTTTTTGTAATCATTCTCAAAAGACATGCCAATGTGGTGCAGACTTCCTTTCATCCTCAGACAAGATTAGATACTTTTTTCTGAGCCAAAACTGAAGAGGGATTTTCCGACTTCTCCAGACAGAAACCTTATACAATGCATGATGATTGATTGTAACAGAAATGTTGACACAGCAAAGGTTGGGCTTTTCCAAACTTCTATTAGTTACTTTTGGATGGTGTAGACACTCCCCTTTTCCAGTCATTTGCAGGAGGTAATAGATGGAAGCAAGCTGTAGGGTGAAAAGAGAACTAATTTATTCTCCTCTTCCATATTCTTCTCGCAGCATATCGACAGTCATATGTCAGCAGGCAGCATGGGGATTGAGAGTTTGCTGAAGCTGCTTCAGCCAGCATTTCTTTTTAATGCATTGTGCTGGCAGATGATGTGAGATCGCAATTCTGACAATAGCAGGAATCCTCTCACTTCCGCCGCTACCCTCTACCCATGCAATATTCTAGAAGGTCCTCAGGAGATTCTGAGGAAAGAATATGACTAAAGTAATCTTAACTCTCAGTACTCCCATGTAGCATATTGAATGGGATACCAGCAGCCATGTGGATTAGGAATTTGCCCACTAAAAAAGGAAGGAACCTTTCTTTATTAGTTTTCCACCTTGCCTCATGGAGGTGGGGTTCTAGAGGCTAAAACTGATATTTGGGATGGGTAAAGGTTTCCCAATACAGTAAAGAAAATCAGAAACTCTCTACATACCTTACAGATCAAGTTCTGACAGCTGACTAAACCTACCACTCTAAACTTTCTCTTGCCTCAGCTTCCGTCCATATTTGGGAGAGCGGTGTATGTTTTCCCTGCTGACAGGGACATGCACCAATTGCTACACTTGAACTTGATTTATGCTAAACTGTTCAGACCATACTACTCATTGCCTTCATTAACAAGAAAGAATAAAGGCCGACTCGTTCGTGCTGGTATACTATGTGCTGCTTCACAGATTGGAGGATAGTGTGTTAAATCTACTGTCTGAGGGATTCATTTGTTTTAATAGGAATATGACTTCTGCCTAGTCTTAGCACAATAATACCACTGCCAGGTGTTAAGGAAAAGAAATAGTTTTGAACGATAATTTGATAATAATTTAATCTTTTTAAAACTAAAGGAAAATGAACATGTGACTGACAAGAAAGAAAAGGGAAAAGGAATGTCTCATTCAAGATGTTCCACTAGACTAAAGATGTGTATGATCTTTTTTTTTTCCTTAGAGCAACAAATCATCACACAACATTGCAAGCATCTGTGAAGTTTCTCTCCAAAATCTGTTTGCCATGATGTACTGAGCACTCCTGTCTGACAAAAACAAATGTAAAACCTCCTTGGACTCACAGAATTAGTATCATAATTCTTTCAAACAAAGGAAATGAGGAACAGGGATATTTAATATCTGCCATGCAGTGTGTTCATAAATATTAATTAACTGTTATTGAAAGTAAATGCATTTTGATTGTAATTTTGTATCTCTGAAAAGGTAGTAATTTTTAGCTACAGGAATTGTTAAGTTATGTAATGTGTCCAAAATACATAACAATGCAGCCAATATAAATAGTTCACACATACAAACATACATATCTATGGTAAAAACGAGAAGAAAAAGGACCCAGAAATCTTTAACTTAGATTTATATGGTATTTTTCATTATTTCAAAATGATTGATAAAGATGTCACATTGATATTTGTCATTATTATATTATTAAGGTTTATATATTGAAGAAGAACTTGTTTTCACTACTAATTTGACACAGTCTGGTAAATGTCTACCTTCTCTGCGAACACTCTTGAGTCGACTAAATGTTTTCCAAGTACAAGATCCCCTTTTAAATTTTAAAGGTGACAGTTTCATGGAAGAGGACATATTGAGGTACTAAATGAGATGCAATAAGGGATATATATGATTATTATCTTAGTTTCTGTTTTTGGTTTTATTTCTACACATTTTGATGGTTACTTACGATGAAGTAACTATCACTTCAATAAATGTTTGTGACTTTTATTAATTATAATAGCTTTAGTTATTAACTGTCATTTTACATATTGGCTATGCTAACAAGGAAAAATAAATTAAAATTATGAGGAATTATTTTAAGTATGCTACATGACACAGCTAGACTGTTACCATTTTTTAATATTCATTCTATTCAATGGCTCAAGAATGCGAATATTCAGTGGCTCAAGAATGCAACAGTGCTTATGTGGGACTCTTGAAGAAGCCATTTTCAGCCAAAGCTTTAATATCTGTCTTCTTTGGAAGCAAAAGCCCAGAATCCCAAGACTGGGGGGAAATTATTAACAAAATATTTATTTTTGTCTTATCCACAGTTACTAACATGAGGAGCCAAAGAGAAAAGAACAAACTGAACGCACTCATTAGTTAGTTGTTGCTTTCATTTCAGGCCCTAATCTGAGGCTCACCCAACACCATTAGTAGCATTGCTGATTGGGGATGATGGGAAATGCTGTTTGACATATCTAAAAGTACCAAGTAATGACAAACTGCTATATACAAATTACCCATTCATCCCTAAGAGGCTTATTTTCAAGTTGTGATTTGAGTGGAATGTGCTAACTTTAATGGATGAATAGGTAGATTCAGATTCAATATTGTAACATTATCAGTGAATTTCTAGTTTACTATATGAAGCAAAATTACAGTGTGCCTGTAGGAAAGGGGAAATACTGGATTTTAAAAACTTAATGAGATGAACTAGTTTCTGGGTTGTTCACAAACAGACAAGTGTTCTTGGGATATAATTTAAAAGTTCATTAGCCTATTGTTTTTTTAAATGTATGGAACATTTATTTAATGAAATTCATGTTGCCTTAACAATTAAGACATATTTCAACATTCCTATGGCTTAGAGCAAAGTTTCCACTAAAATGTTTTATACTACACTATACATTATAACCACATTCATCTTTCATCTTTTGGTGTTAATATATGGGAAATGTTTTCTAAATGATTAAAATGAAATCATATTCTAACCCCCTTTGAGGAAGATAGGTGGCTATATAAATTTGATAAAAAATATTCAATAATATTATGCTGACATGCTACACATTTATTTTTCAACATGTCTTTACTTGTATATATTTGAGACTGCATATATTTAATACAATATATTAAATATATATTTGATTAACCTATCCTGTTACTGCTGAATCTAAAAGTAGCTTCAAAACACCTCTGCTATATATTGCTGGTTTGTGTTAGTCAAATATCTATGATGCCTAATAATGAATGTTAGAATGTTAACATAACATATCTTACATTCTTGGAAGTAAATACTTCTGGAAACTTTTTTCTTTCCTCATTCCTCGTGTTTTGCTTACTTCTTATGAAAAACACTTATTGTATTTCTCCTGAAAAGAAACATTTAATGAATTATGAATTTTGGAAAATTCCTCCTTCCCCCAAACCAGCAGCCTTAAGCATAGTTGGATTGGGTATATATTATTAATCATAATTTTCCAACCAAGAAGTAGTTAAAAACTCATTATCCAGATTAGAACAGATTATAGTGTAACATGCTTAACTTGTTTTACAAGTGGAAAACATGCCTCTGTATCAGTGGTGGGATTCAGCCAGTTTGCACCATTTCGGGAGAACCGGTTGTTAACTTTCTGAGCAGTTTGGCAAACTGGTTGTTGGAAGAAATCATTAGGGCAGAGAACCGGTTGTTAAATTGCTTGAATCCCACCACTGTTCTGTATTACTATATTATTGCCAAACCAAATAGTGCCTAGTATAAAGTGTTATGCTTGTGCTTTCATTTTAAAAGGGAGTGCTTTGCTTTCAAAATGAGTGTGACACCTCAAGAAAAAGGGATGGAATCAAGTGAAGATTTCAGTAAAGTTTCTTTAAAGGATGAAGAGGTATAAGAATGATTCAATAAATTGTGCAGAGCATATCAAATCACTATGCAGTTCAATTATAAATTAATTTTTTCACAGAAATGTAAAAAAATAGTGACAGACTATGACAACAGAAAACAACATTCTCACGAAGTGTTCTTTAATCAAGTTTATTTAAAAAGGTATTGGATTACAGACATCTCAAAAAACGGATATTTTTATTTAGAACCAGGTTGTTTCAATGTTTGTTAATGTGGGACTTTTAAACTCTTATACTAACAAAATTTGGTCAACCTGGGAAAGAGCCTATTTTTCTGATATGGAGCCATGTGCAAATGTTCTAAACTATTAGTGTTTAATGAACTGTTATCAATAGTTTCCAAAGCTATTGTTCTTCTGTCTTCAGTGGAATATTCCTACTTTAGTAAAGGTCTCAGTTTAGTTCATAAAATGTTTTCTAAAAGTCAGCAAGTTTTAACGATAACATAATGTTTTTTTGGAAGGGAAGCATACAACTGGTGAAAATACTATTTAAATAATTTATTATTTTCTTAAATAAGAAAATATTTTTATTTAGTTCAAAACATTTAACCTACTTAAATCCTAGGTGATTTAAATGATATATTAATAATTTTAAAAATTAATAAATCAATCCCATCATTAAAAATACGTTTTAAAAATGTCCCTGCACCACAGACAATTTCAGGTTGTAAAAGCAAATTGGGAAAATACAGTTTTTAGCATTTTCCAAAATTTTAATAAAGTGATGGCCAACTTGATATCAGTAAGTAAATTTTTCCCAGAAAGCCAGATTGTCAGTGAAAGATCCTGCTTTTTTCAGAAGAAATTATAGAAGAAAACCCAGCAGCCTTTTCAGAATCATTTAAAATGATTGATCAATGCTTCTTAATGATAAAAGTAAAATCTGTGCCCTTGAACAAGTGGTATGAAATACTGATTAAATTATGTTTATACAATGAAGGCAGAAAAGCGATGTTGTGGGCTGATTTGGGGCATTTCTTCTATGTAGAAGAAATTGTTAACTATAATGTGAGCAGGTCACTACAGTATAATGCATATGAAGCCTAAGTGAAAAATTCTTAATTGACAATTGATGAGTGCACTGATGTCATATCAATATACATCTCAGTTGTGCCTGGAGGTAAACATTGGCCATTTGAGTAAATTATGGGGCTTTGGATAGAATGAGAAAGATCTGGCGTTTTAAAACAGTTTTCTTGTGTCTTCCACAATGGAGTATTTCCAGGGGTGAAATGCTCCCGGTTCGGACCAGATTGCCCGATCCAGTAGCGATGGCACTGGGTGGTTTGGAGAACCGGTAGCAAAAATCCCTGCACACACATCCCCACCATGCCCAGCTGAGCCGCACGATCATCAGAGGCTCCTTTTTTAACTTTTAAAAGCATTTTTTCTACAACCTCTTCCGACAAAAAAATGCTTTTAAAAGTTTTTTTAAAAAAGTTGGCCACACCCACCCATTCACATTACCCCCCACCACCAAGCCACGCCCACAGAACCGGTAGTAATGAATTTTATATTTCACCCCTGAGTATTTCTATAAACTACCATGAGCTGTTAAGAAAGTAGATAGAATACAAAAAATTACTGTTGTCTTTCTTTCTAGATTCCTTTATTTCTTGTTAAGTTTCAATTCTGCGAAGCAACAAACTCAAAGGTGGATATGGAGATTCCCACATGTTTAGCCCTTCAATCTTTATTACAAGTAACTCCAGAAATTTTAGAAGATGAAAATGAATGTCTCAGAATAACTAATGAAAGTAAGAATATAAAGCGTTATATTTTGAGACCAATTCTCATATTTCGCATTGCCCATTATCATTTTATTTCTGTTCCTTTTATTAATGCAGTTAAACATTAAGCATTTTCTCTAGAGAAAGGACATTACAGTATTGAGTTTTGTGTTAATATCTTTTCCAGAATTTAACATGACAATTGTACCAGAGATGATAAAGAGTTCAGAACATTACTCTACTCAAGAAGTTTATTCTAGTCAGAACGAAGATCTACCAGAATTCAATAATCCAAGTAGGTACATTTGCACTAGGGTTACTGGACATCCGGCAATAGAAGGACGTATTCCCTCTTTTGTCCTTGTGCTCTTCATCCAGAAGACATAGCCTTAAAGTCAATTGGCTTCTTGATTATCTCTTCCTGAGCAGCTATTCTCTGCAGGACATCACATTTGTAATAACTGCTCCTGCAATCACAAGTTAACAATCTTCACTCTGTGACCTTAGTTACTTAGTGCGTTCTGTCTGCTTACACTGCTGCCTGAAATTGACAGCACCTTAATCCAGGGCTGTTAAACTTGCAGCCCGCAGGCCACTGGCCACACAGTTTTTCACTGCAATTTTTGTCACTGATGCCAAAAAGGTTGAACAATGTGTCCTTCCCCTCCCTTATCCTCTTTTCTTATCTATGTCCTCTTTTGCCTGTTCAGAAACCTGGTAACCGTTATCTGAACTAGAATTCAGATACTTTGGATAATGTTAAATTTCAGAAAGATCTCTTGATTTTATTTCATTAACAAGTGCTAATTGTCTGTAGGATTTTGGTCAAAAATTGAGTGCATTACAAGATTATCAGATTAAGTACAGTACGAGCTTTACTTTGGAGGAAATAGTTTATTAGATTGTAAAAGAGATGGGGAAATCCTGTGGTTTTATTACTATCATTAAAACCTCGTTAAACTGTAAATTACTTCCATGTGTTTTTCAGATTATTGTAATCTGTATTCAGTATTCAGTATATTGAATACAGTATATTGAGAAATACTGAAACCATTGTATCTTAAAGTCTTTTTTCTTTTTCTGAAATTGCCAGTAAATTACAATGGAGAACTTGAGGTGCCATTAACCCCTCCATGTAGAAAAGAAAATATGTGCATCAATTCATTGTATGTCCACTTAAAACCAGAACCTGTTTCTCCCATTAATAAAAGGTAAGGGCATTTTTGTCTTTACTGTGTTTTATGTGCTCATTGAGGAGGGGAATGAGACCTTTCAATCAGTGGTGGGATTCAAAATTTTTTACTACCAGTTCTGTGGGCATGGCTTGGTGGGTGTGGCATGGCTTGTGGACATGGCTTGGTGGGCATGGCAGGGGAAGGATACTGCAAAATCCCAATTCCCTCCCAATCTGGAACTCCGGAGACAGAGAATAGGTGGGGGCGGAGACAGTCAGAGGTGGTATTTACTCAATACTTATTTTGAGGTGGAACTACTCAAAATTTCCACTACCAGTTCTCCAGAACTGGTCAGAACCTGCTGAATACTACCTCTGCCTTCAATGCTGCTTCCCCTATTGGGTTTTTGTTTTAGTCCTCCTAAGGGGAGGATGATTTAATTGTAATTTGATGTGTGTGTATTAAATGTGCTTTTGTATTTATATTTTTATGGTAATTTTTTCAAGTTAGATGTTAGATTATTTTTCAATTATATTGAATTTATTCATTAAGATTATATGCCACCTTTTGTTCAGAAACCCCAAGGCAATATATGTCATGCTCCGTCCTCCTGTTTTTCTCTATGCTCACAGCATTGTGACATGTGTGTTGGTTACCACCTTTAAAGTGCGCCATGGCTTAGGACCTGGATACCTGCAGGACCCCCTTCTGCCGCTGATTGTCTCCCACTGACCAGTACGCTTTCACAGAGAGGGTCTCTTTAGGGTGCCATCAGCCAAACAATGTTGACTGGCCACCCCCAGAGGGAGAGCCTTCTCTGTGGGGTCTCCTGCCCTATGGAATGAATTGCCCCCGGACATACGAAGGATCCCCAACCTCTGTGCCTTCTGTCATGCTCTGAAGACCTTACTATTTCAGCAAGCCAGTCTGATGGAACAAAGATCTTAAATTGGTTTTTAAAATAGTTTTAACTGGTTTTTTAGTCGGGGTTTTAATTATGGCCAACGCCCTGAGTCCTTCAGGAGAAGGGCCGTATAAAAATACAAATAAATAAATAAATAAATAAATAAATAAATAAATAAATAAATAAATAAATAAATAAATAAATAAATAAATAAATAAATAAATAAATAAATAAATAAATAAATAAGGCTGAGAGAGTGTAGATGACCCAAAGTCACTCAGTGAGCTTCTGTAGCTGAAGCTAGAGCAGAACTCTAGGCGTCGGTCTAACACTTTAACCACTATACCATACGAGCTCTTTATAAAGATTACAAGGTTTTTTTAAAAAATATTTAGGAAAGTAAATATATTAGTTTGAGAAATATATAAAGCTTCTATTAAAAATTCACATGAAACAGTTCTGATTGATTTATTAAATGTTACTAGAGTTCAGCAATCTCTGAAGAAATACACAGTCTCTTTTGTTTTTTTAAACACAAATATTTGCTGATAATTTCTTTAAGAAATGACCATGACTGGTCTGGATGAACAAAATATTTTCAACAGGAATATACAGTTTATTCTGCCTAAGGGATCAACTGCTGATTATGTAATTGACTAGTAAACTGCATTTTGGTTTAGTGGGTCAAAAAGATAGCAGTTTAATTTTTCTCACACATATAATTTTCCACCCTATGCATTCCAGCAAAATAACCAAATATTTCTAGTATGCAAATAAATTCTTCGCTTTCAACTATGTTAATTATTAGAGATATTTAAGCTGCATAAGGGAAATGAAAGTTTCTGTGTGGTGTAAAACAATAGTTCTTCCTAGTTATATTTGCTAAAAATGAAAAATTGGTGTAGAAAAGAGACAGCAGTATTTGTTAACGTACATCTATCTGTGTGTTGGTCTATCTGAAAACAGGATACAAAATCTAATGTTTTTCCTGTTGTTTTTTCCCTTAGTGATTTCATTACACAATCTACTTCAAACTATTTGGAAGGGCTTATGTGGCAGTTAGAGAAATACCAGAATGCTATGTCTTCACTTTTCCTAATAGGTAATTAAGTACAAATTTTGAATTTAGATTTAGTAAAGGTTCACATACTTCCCCCCCTCCCCCGCACATAAATATGTGTCTTTGGATTACTTTTCTCAATAAATAAATGAACAAGTATAATGTTTTTGACTCATTTGTTTAACTGGGTCTTTTCATTTAGTCTTAGCATTTGTGTGGGGAACTGATAATATTTTGGGTCATATTTATGCAGAAATATTGAAAGTTCAAAAGGGTTCATAAATTTTTAAGAACTATTGTTGACAATACTGAACTAGATTGACTAATATGAGTATGAAACAAATTTCTGTTTTCCTAAATAAGCTTATTAGATAATATTTTAGATAAGTATAACAAACTGAAAATCTGCCTCTTGACTGTTAAATGTCTTTCTTTCTATTAAAATGTATTTAATGAGAAAGTTGTTTATGTAATCAATGTAGTCAATAGAGCTGCACCTACTTAGAAAATTATTTACAAGATACTGTATGCTTCAGAATATGCAAGAAAATGAGATTGGTATATCTGTAAAGCATCCACATTTTTTTCATACTTTTTCCTGATTTCAAGCAGACAAAGCTCATGTAAGATTACTCCTTTAATGAAGTCAATTTCTTAAAGCAGCCTATTTTCAAGATTACAAGGAGTCCCCAAAACAGACGTAGCTGCTTTAAAGCGATGTTGCATTTATGTACTTGTGCTCCTGCACATTTCAATATATTTCTTTCAAATAATTTTCAAAGTATATTCAATTGCCTTACTGATATTTAAATAAGACTTCCTTCTTAAAGCTATGGACTTACATTTGCATCTTGCAATGTACCCATGACTGATCGCATTCAAATTTACTTTTGAGTAATATGGTTGCGATTTGTCAAAAGGAAGAGTTTGTATTCATACTTTTCAGTCCCACAAGGCTAACCAACAGGATATACAGTATTTGACAACTAAATATGCATAGATAGACACGTATGATCACTTAACTGGAATGTAGGGATGAAAATAAACTGGTCTGTATCATTTTTTTTACAGTACCTCAGAATTCTGTTGCTGTATGTCAACAGTTTTCAGTCATAGAATTGAAGACAAAGTTGTCCATACATGAAAATTCCATGACTACCGGAAGCTTGGAAGAAGACGAATGGATTAATTTAAGAGAAAACCTAACCGTACCATGTGTCTTAGAAGCACTGAGCATCAATGTAAATGATGAAGGAAGACTTGCTAATACAGATGTTGAAGATTTTTCCAAAGTTACTAATTTACAATTAGATGGTAAGTATTTTAAACTTTATTTCAGTGTTTTTTAAATGAAAATGAGATATTTCATTTCCACTTGACTTTGTCTAAAAGATATTAGAAGATGTAGGATTAGCATGCTAGCTCTCAGCATTCTATTAATGCTATGGCACTCTGGGAAAGGCATGCAAGAGTGGCATGCAAGTACAACACTAATGGCATCGTTATAGAAAATATTGGCACTGGAAATATGCTGCTTGAGGCAATATTGTGCCTGCTCTACTGTCCTGGGAACTGTAGCTAACTATACTTATGACAGAAACCAGTCTGTCAGGATCATGCCTATTTTTTAACTATTACTCCCTTCTTTTATTTGAATAAATCTTATCCTTTTCATTTTCATTCTTTGGTTTCTTGTGATAACTTGAAACTGAACTGGATAGATATCTAAACTCAATTTGAGAAGTTTATGTCTACAGACTGTCAAATGTATTTACCACGCATGCTTGGAACAAGTTTTTCTATTCTCACTTTGATCTATAGATCAAGGAGAAAGCTAATGGTCAGTTATTGTTCTTCTGTAAAGGCATTGGTAAATACAGATCCATCCAAGATTGTAAATGGCGATAACATGATTGTGGGGCACTTGGTAACCAGTCGTAAGTGCAAAAGGATTGCCAAGCATCCAGATCGCAATCACATTATTGCAATATGGTGGTAGTGCAAAATTTAGTTATGGTCAGAAGCGCTTTACAGGCCAGAAGCACCTTTCTGAGGCCATCCATAATTTCAAATGATTGTTAACTGAGGACCACTTGTACCAAAGTCTGTTGGGAAGGGAGATGAATTCCCTTCATTCTTATTTTGCTGACAAAGATTTTTGCCACTTAAAAAGAGTATCTGTTATCAGATTAATGAGATGTAATCCAATAACACAGTTTTTGATGGTATGGAAACAGAATTTCCTATTTCTAATCTCCCATAGTTACAATATTTATAGACATAAAAGGAGATATTGTATCAAGCCTTAATAACACCATCCAAATTTGTTGGACTACAAATAGGGTGCTGATTGGGAATGAACATAGCCCAATGCATCTGGTGGGAATCAGGTTGGTGAAAGCTACTGTGATAACATTAATAAATCCTTTGAAAAGCTATATTACAGAAAGCTTGTGGTTTTATTAAAATATTTTAAATTGTTGACCTTTTAGAAAGTCCGTAAAACATTCTGTCAATTAGCTTGAGGATCCTCTGATACAATGGAGCCTGCTAGATGACTGATTGACAGTTAATATAATTCTCTCTTTGTATGTTTTACTACCATTCTGCTTTTTTTACTTTTTTACTTTAAATTGTTTGTTCTAATGGTTTTATATGTATTTTGTGTGTTTTGATTGTTTATTATTATCTACACCATCCAGAGTCACCATGTGAGATGGGCAGCTATACAAATGTGTTTAAATAATAAAATTATGTTTTCTTAATTACACATTGCTTTGCAGGTAGTACTCATTTAGTGACTACCTTGTTAGCAACAATTTGCGGTACGACAGTTATGAAAAAATAACTTTACAACCAATGCTTGCATTTACAAGCTTCACAGGTCTGTAAAGCGAAGGAAAACTGAAGTAAGACCACAAACACTGTTGCTGTTTCATTTGCAAACGCTTCAGTTAACCACCAAATTGCTGCTTCCAATTGTCAAGGACTTCCTGTATATCCTAATTTCAGTGGTGGGTTGCTCCTGGTTCGCACTGGTTCGCAAGAACCGGTAGTAAAAAAATTTAGTAGTTTGGAGAACCGGTAATAAGATTGGCCAGAGAGGGTTGCAGGTTCATTCCAGCAAAGTTTTATGCAACCCTCTCCGGCCAGGGAGCATAACCGCTTCCTGGCTTGTGCATTTCTTACCGCGCCCACTTCCCCACCAGTAGATCTCCATGAGTGAGAAGCTGCGCTCTCCTCCGGTCCTCCTGGGGCAGCTCGCCTTCCCCCCCGGCAGCTTTTCCTTCTCCTGGCTACTCCAGGAGCAGCCTGTCTGTTACCCAGTGAGAACGGCCTGCCACCATAGCCTGCCCTGCCCTCTCTGCCTCGGCAGTTGCTCCTCATGGTGCCGGAGAAGCAGCAGCATGAGAACCACTCTTGCTGGGGGCAACGGGGTGGTGACGCCAGGAGCAGCAAGCCAGAGCTTCCCTCCCTCCCTCCAGAGGCCTGGGACTATCTTTAGCTTCGCTCAGCTGGCATGGGAGGCATGGGGCCCGGCAGATCCCCGGGTAAGGTATAGAAGAAAGGAGGCCTGATTGGCTGACAAAAGTGTCCACAGAGGAGCCAAGGACATGCCTATCCTTGACCCTGCTTAGCGCGTTTCTTCTTCCTAAAATCAGGGACCGCTCCGCTCTCGCAAGGCGCAGGGACTTCCCATCCCGCTCCCTCCGTTGGGACTGAGGAAGACACTCTGAGCTTCTATTCAAGGGGTTGTTAAGGTGGGGGAGAAGGGCAGCTGACAGAAAGAGCGCCTTGGAGGGCATAGGATGTGGGGGTTCGCCTTGGCACCTTGACATCCCTCGGCTTCTGCGGGTGGCACTGCCGGCCCCAGACAAGCGGCTCCATCTTTGCAGCTGCTGAGCTTGGGAGGGGAGACCAGCACTTGGGGCACCAGATAAAAGCTGGGCTGGTGGCTCCGGCGCTGCTTTGATGGAGCCAGGTAAACCGAGGGCAGGAAGGAGAAAGAACTGATGGGCAGGCTAGAGTAGCTCGCTTTCCCTTCAGTGGGGCTTCCCCATTGGAGCAGCAGGAGCAGGAGGAGGAAGCAGCGGGAGAGGCTTTGCTAGCTGCCCGGCCGGGACCCAGGGGCGGCGGCTGTAATAGGGCGCTGGGTATGCAGGGCGGGGTGAAAGAAGGGCAGGCGATTAAATGTCTTGTGAGTGTATCTATGGATTTTTTTTCATTTTTTTCTGCAACCTCTTAAGGTTGTAGAAAAAAATGCTTTTAAAAGTAAAAAAAAGAAGTTGGCCACACCCACCCAGTCACATTACCGCCCATAAGCCACGCCCACAGTAAGCCACACCCACAGAACCGGTAGTAAAAAAATTTAGAATCCACCTGCCTAATTTCAATGGATATGAGTGATTGTTTGGGTTGATTGTGATATCCCATAATAATTCAGAATATGTTTTTGACTGAGCTCTGTTCAATTGAAAAATAAATATATAGATAGACAATAGACAAATATTTGTTTTCTTTTCAGAATGGCTTGATGATAAGAGTTCCTTCTGTGACGGCAACATGAAGATTTTTAGTATCCCTCATTGTATTGAGACCAAGGATTCTTGTTCTCCTAAAAAAAATGAGACTTTTTCTTCACTACCTCTGACACCTACTTCACCACAGTATAGTATCTCTATAGCAGACAACAATGTAGCTACTGAAAATTATATCAAACAAACCAAATTACAAAATGAAATTGAAAAGCCAGTGCAGATTGAAAACCATGAAGTAGGAAAAAACAATCAAATAGCCAGTTGCAAGAAAGTCTGTATCTCAGCAAATAGTAGTTTAAGAAATAAAGAGTCAGTTCTACCTGAACAGCCTAGAAAATGCAAAGATGACTTTGATCTTTTGAGTAATTTTATCATGCTGAGATCTAAACAGGTGATCAGTCAAAGAAAAGAAGGAAATGATGTGGATATTCAAGAAGAAGGTAGTTTAATTGCTTTTTTTAAGATTTTAAATCTTTTTTGTAGGTTGTTTGTAAGCACAGCATAGTATCAAATGTTCTTTTTGGATAAAACATTACAACTATTAAGAAACACCCATGTAAACCATCGAGATCAGAAAGGATCAGATAGGAATGTGGGAATATTTAGAGTACATGGTAAATCTACCTAATGAAATAATCCCTTATTATAGGGAACATTTTGTTCTATGTGGGGAAAAGAAAATTAAATATTTGCAATAGTGCATTCTCTAGTATTTGAACAAACAGTAAGTCTTAAGAGCGTTTAATTAGTAGAGTATATTGTCAGTGATTTATGCACACACACACATTTTACTCTGTTTACCCAAATTGGGAAGCTACACACAGTTCCCCTCAAATAGTCGGTGGGGAGAATATCTACAGCACTAAGCAAAAAGTAGAAGACAAATTACAATATGAACAACTGGATGTTATACAGTCAAGTGCTTTCTGGGTGAGCTATAATATTACAGTGGTCCTAATTTTTACTTTAAAATCAACATAGTTTAAACATACAGTGAAATGAACCTTGGTTTAAATAATGTTGTAAAAATTGTACTTGCTGATAGAAGCTGTAGCTAAAGGATGCCAGATTAGATTGATGTATATATGTGTATTTGTGAATCAATAGCTCCCTGTACGACTACCACAAAAATTTGGATAATGTAGTGCCTCCCTTCCATTCCCTTTGGATTTCTCCACTGTTGATTCTCTTCTCCTATTTTCAGAATGGAAAGCAATTGGAATAAATCAGGCTCATTATATTTAATTAGATCATACATACCTTATTGCCCCTAATGGTTAGCAAATTCTGCTGTCAGAAGCATCCAGTGCCATTTCGTTAAATAATTGTGCTAGTTAATGTGTGATTCAATTGGTGCAAGTTAACTAAAAATATCTGGGTATATTTAATTAAAAAGAATTTCCACTGGATGAATAATGAGTTTGTTGTATAGAACCAGCCCAGATGATAAAAATGATGAATGTCATTGATACAACAATTACCATTGAAATATTAAACTATTTATGTTCACATACATCAGATCCTCTAAGCTTAGACTTTAATTAACTTTCATGAGTAATTAAAAATTTTTATTTACTAATGAGGAGCATCGGTTACTGTGTTATATTTTCATTGTTTATGAATATATGTTTTCAGCTGTACATAGTACAAAATTGTAGGAACTAATAAGTCCTGTAGTAGAGCACTACAACTTTTCTTAGTCTTATGTTACCATCTAGTGATCTCACACTAAAACTGCAACTGTATGTTACATTCTGTAGATATTTTAGAATTTCTCTGTAGGAAACTTCCCTATGATTTCTTTTATAGAAAGCAAGAAGCACAATAGCAACCTACAGCCACTTATATGTGCCACACAGATATTATAGCTTTTCAGATCTCCCATTAGATAAGAAGCTGTTTAATGAAGTTTTGGGTGCAGGTTGCATGCAGTTTCCAAGTCTTGGGTCACTTCTACTTCTTCCTCACCAAAACTGCTATTGATCTGTGATTTTTACAGTTAGAAAATGGGAATATTGCTAAATACAAATTGTATCATAAGGAAATAAGCATGAGAAATATTAACAGTATTTAATTAGCTACAGCTGAAAAATTCAGTATTGTCTGATCTCATTCATGAATCCATTTATTTTTTGAATAGACATGCCACTCAGGGTGGGTCTTGATCCAAAAAAAGGGCATCATTCAGTAAGAAATTCGATAGCTTTAACTTATTTTATGAACCTGTTTTTATATTTCCTAAGTATTTGATGCTGAGGACAAACAACCTTCAACTGAAAGCCACAAAAGTTCTAGGGTTCCTGGCATGACAATTCCTATGGAAAGCCAATCGAAAGACAATCATACATTAGCTTTCCTCAAAACTAAAACATCAGGTACTAAATATTTTAAAGCACCATTTTAAAGTTTCTTTTATAACAGGAGCTCTGGATTTCAAATTCCTCTGTAATGATCTCAAAATTTCCCCAGTTAAAGAATGAACTATTATATGTATGTAGAATTCTGTTCAGAAAAGATGGTCAGATGAATGCACATTTATGAGGGAACTGATTATACCGAAGAAGAAGAAACAGAAAACATAATAATCCCCACAGGGATTATTAGTGGCCTCCACAGGAGGCCACTAATGTATCCTACTGAAAATGGAGTGCAACACCAAAATAGCCAATTAGATTGGTACACATTGTATTACAATGACAGGTGCTGCTTTATATGCAGAGAAGCACATTTTAAAAGTACTATATTTTTAAAATGATGTTTTCACCTCTGTCTGCTATCTAAGAATTAATTCTTGATGGCCACTAATTCCTATGGATCTTTATTTTTAAATAGGTTAAGAGTTGTTAGGCTTTCAAATACAGAATTGCCCTCTATGTGCCATTAAAATAGAGGAAAATGACCTGTAAAATAGGATACATGGCATATTAGATCTCCTATGCAGAGAAAGAGAGAAAGTATCTTTCTATGTATTGATCTGAATTTTAAAAAATAGTTTTGTAGTATCTGTTGGCTCCTCTTTAAGTATGTTTTCCTGGAATTGCACCACAGTTACAGAGAGCAATAGCATACAAGCTTCTGCAAAGAGTTGCTGACAGGTTGTATGTGACTGTCCAAAAGCCTGCCAAATCATCTTTTCCCATTCAAATCTGGATTACTGCTATATAGGATTTATATGTCTGTGCTTAGGAAATAAAGAAGTCAGAAAGGAAGATAAAGCAGAAGTAAATATCCCATTGTACATTTGTTCTAAAGAAAACATGATTTTTTTCAAAACATGATCACAGTGCTCTTTAGTGTTAATGAAAACCATGTAGTTATCAGCAAACTTCAGTTTCTAAATCATCAGTCATAAAACAGTGATTTATTTCAATTTTGTTTTTCAGGACTTTAAAAGCTTTTTGTTAAATCTTTGCTTTGTTTTAACCAGAGTGTCAGTCACATGCATATCATATCCTAGAAGCTGCAGCGGCTCCAGTTTTGAAAGAACTTATAAAACTTGACATGCAGAATTGGAGGTTTGCCACACTTAATTCTGATAACACCAGATTTTTTTTAAAACAACAAGAGAAAGTGATCAATGACACATTGAAACAAGGTGGGACTGCTGCATTTTTCTAAAACTACATATAGTTTATATTCTATATAGTAGAAAGGTACAATTCCATTTTTATTTATTTCTTTTTCTCTAATGCCACCTTGAATAAAAATCTTTTAACAAGATATTGGGGATTGAATCAGGAATCTTCTTCATAATAAGCCATGCTTTGGTTGATTGATTGATTTTGTATAGCCACCCTGTCAAAAAGAATTCAGAGTGGCATACAATTAAACTGGTGTTTCTCAACCATGACAACTTTAAAATAGGTGGACTTCAACTCCTAGAATTCCCCAGCCAGCATGATTAGCTGGGGAATTCTGAGAGTTGAAATCCACACGTCTTAAAGTTGGCCAAAATTGAGAAACACTGTATTAAATGGATACGCAAACACACAATATTAAGCATGTAATACATTCTACTAAATCTAATCAGCAATCAAAATAATGACATTGGACAGGGACACAATACAGATAATAAAAAACAAGCAGAGTCAGGTTCATCTGGACTTCAAGAGTAGGGGAAGGGGAGACAATGATATTCTATAGAACAAGTGCAGCAACAAGGAAGGTATCTCTTCTGCAACCCATGAAATAACACTGTTTAAGAGACAGAAGTGGGATTAAAACTTCTGCATAAATTGCAGATAGCCCCACAAATGATCAGGCCCTTTGCCAAGAATGATTTTAGATATTATAATCAGTACCCTGAATTATACCTAGAAGCCTCTAGCACCCAGTGCAGCTCATGAAATAATTGTATTACATTGCCATGCTGAGATGTGTCAGTCACTATCTAATGCACCTACTTTACAAGATGGATCTGAACAAAGACAGGACAGAACTGCACCAGGACACTCTGAGCCACAGCTGCCACCTGTGTTTCAACCAAACATCTTGTTCAAAAAATGGTGTAAAAGAAGCAGAAAAAAAACCATGGAAAAAGTATTAACTAAGGCCATTTGCAGGTCTAGAATGAAAAATACCATAATATTAAAAAGTATTGGGTAAACCATCATTTTAATTCTACTTCCAAATAATTATGAAAAGCAATGCTTTTGAAATGTTAAAAGGTACTAATATAAAAGCAGTCTTAACTCTTTTGCCACTTGTATGATAAGTAGCCATGGCACAAGCATCTCCTAGCAATGCTTTTTTCTCATGTTCCCACTATATACTTTCATCTTGAACCGACCTTAAGTCAACTGTAGCTATACCAGTATTAAAGGCATATTCCATACTTATTCCAATACCATATAGCAATTCCCTCCAGTATAAATAAAATAAGTGAGGCTTGGCCAGCCTTTATCTTGAAACGAAATTACCAGACCTCAATGATTCAAAACAGGAACAGTAAATGTGGGATAAACATCAGCAATGGAGAGAAGAAGTTTCAAGTCAGTGTAGTTTCTTTCTACTTACATAAGGAGGGGTGATAGCACTTCAATTCTATACCAAAAAATCCCCACCTTAGATTGCATTTTTAAAATATGCAAGAGGACATCTGACGCTAAGATGTCAAATTGCTCCATATGTCAAATTGTCCAATTTAGTGCTCAACATTGCTCCATTAAGTGCTAGATGTCAGAGTGGTCCAATTTAATAACAGGATTTTTGTGCCTGGACCTTAATACCACCAAACTAAAGATAAGAAATAATTATTGTTTTTGCTAAATAGTTTTTGTAGTTCTGGAAAAATAATCTCTAATATTATTTCCCCCTTTTTTATAGGTAGCAAAGATGCAAAATATATTTTGGTATTCAGACATGCTGCTATTCTTCATTTGCTGGTTACAGTTCGTGATCTTTTATTAACCTGTAACTTGAACACTGCATTAGGTAATTTTTATAAAGGGATGTAGTCCTATCTATGTTGGTTTATTGAAATATAGCATTCTACGTCTACCATAGATTGGAAGATGGAAAATTCATTTATATTTTCTACCAATGTTAGGCTACATGTAGTGAATTTTAAATTTTTTAAAAAATAAAAATAGCAATTGGAAAAAATTACCATAAAATAACTTTAAAAAGTAATGTTTTACTTTGAATGAGCAGGCTTTGGGCATAAAACTTGGTTTAGTGTTCAACTTTAAAATGCATTAAGAATCATTTAAAGAGGGAAGATATGAGGAAGAAAAATAAGATTTGAAATTGACTTATGTGAAATATGCAGAATATGTGATAAATAATGTTTATCTGAACAGAATATCTATCCAAGGCAAAAGACAATTATAAAGATTTCCAAGACTATAACCTGGATATTATTTGGAAACAGCTGAAAATTGTGGAATTTGTTATGCAGGAGCACAAAGTCAGTCCCAAAATGACAGAATTACAGCATCAAATTTCTAAGTGGGTACAGAATAATGCAAATAATCAGAATAAGGTAAATAACACAGAAAACTTGGTATTTGTGGGGTATTGTGGAGAAAGTAGTCAAATTACAGCTGCAGTGAACCCTGGGAGAAAGAAACATTTCAGCCAAGTTTCAAGCTTATGTTCAGTACAGAGCAGTGATGAAATCCAATTTTTTTACTACCGGTTCTGTGGGTGTGGCTTGGTGGCCGTGGCTTGGTGGGTGTGGCAGGGGAAGGATACTGCAAAATCTCCATTCCCATTCTACTCCAGGGGAAGGATGTTGCAAAATCTCCATTTCCACCCCACTCTGAGACCAGAGGTGGTATTTGCCGGCTGTCCGAACTACTCAAAATTTCCGCTGCCAGTTCTCTGAACTGCTCAAAATTTCCGCTACCAGTTCTCCAGAACCTGTCAGAACCTGCTGGATTTCACCCCTGGTACAGAGATAGTCATACTTCTAGTTTATATCTGAAAGGACCAGGATAGGGGTTTCTGAAACTTTGCTCAACCTTTGAGTTGCTTTCAATACAATCTCTCATGGATTTCCTGGCTTAGGGCACTGTTTTGCAGTACTTCCCCTTGTTTTTGAAGGAACAGCTCCAGTTCATGGTGATATGAGGCAGAAAGACCAAGCACTTGAGCCTCTCTGTTGTGGGCTTAATAGTCTGCCTACTCCTATTCAATACCTACATGAAACTGTTTCTTCAGTATGTTGCTGAGACCCAATTCAACATGTTGATTCCTGACTGAATATACGATGCTGCCAAAATGCTATCCAGGTATTGGGAGATAGCCTGGATGGAGAGTAACAGATTGAAACTCAATTACAGAGTGGCTTTAGGTCTGAAGGACCACCAATTCCAGTTATACCTTAGACAACTGTAATGTGCTATATATGGGACTGTCTTTGAAGAGCATCTGGAAACTATAGCCAGTCCAGAAAGCAGTAATTCAAATAGTTTTGGTTCGTGCAACCCAGGTACCCACATAATATTTCTGTTTCAAGAGCTGCATAGTTGCCAGTTGGTTTAGAAGTCAAATTCAAGGTACTAGTTTCAGTTTAAATCCTTCATGGTTCAGGACCTTTTAATCTATGGGATCTGGTTGGGTGGGTTCTCGATATGTTCTCTTAATGTGGTTTTCTTGAGTTATTATTGATCAGAGACACAAGATTTAGATATCCTCCCCCTCCGCCCAAATTAGGACTGTTTTATTATACAAAAATACAGTGTGGTAATTATCCTACTTTCTACTTTTAATTTTAATTTTAACACTATAGATTTATGTCAATTATTACCGGCTTTATAAGTTTTGTCTTTACTTCTTAGAATTACTACCATGTTATTCAATCAGTAAATGTATATTATCTGTAGCTCTGTATCCTGGTTGTAGACTTTCTTACATCTACCATTTCCTATTTTGATATTTTCCTAGCTAAACAGTTTCCTATCTCTAGAGATTTTAATTTTCCAGATCTTCATCTCTTCCCATCTACCATCTGTTTGTCAACTTCAGCAACTATTGTATGAGATATATGGACTTCAACTCCCACAATCCCTAGACAATATAAAATTGCTGAGGTTTAGAAATACTGCTGTAGAGGGAGGAGAATCTTTTACTCATTCCAGGTGGTAATTTCATCATTGACACACCTTTATTTCAGATTGTCTATTTCAATCACAGAAACATATGTTTTAATTCAATTCTGCTAAATGCTAGTCCCCTTGATTTTTGCTCATTTCCCCTTCCTAGTGTTAAAAAATTGATATAAACTAGGGGCAGGTTCCAAATCCTACCACTACTGGTTCGCTCATGCGTGCTTGCACGTTTGCGTGCATGCGCAGCATTTCTGCTCATGTACAGAAGCATCCGGGCAGGTGGGCGGAGCCTCCCACCGCAGCTGCTAAAGGTTCGTCCGAACCAGGGCGAGCTGGTAGCAACCCATCACTGATGTAAAGCTAAGTATTTACATCAAGTATCAAGCAAGGGGAATTGTCATTGTGTCTATCCATTCAGATATTAGATTAGTTTTTATTGTTTTGACTATAACCCCAGATTTTACATGATTATACTTTTTGATGCTTTTATTAATTTGAATCTGTCTGTTTTAATCCAAATTACATACTGGATTGCTATGTTTGTTTCAGAGTTGGCTAATCTGATAAATAAATTCAAATCAATTCTATGTCAGGTTCTTATTGGTGAACTGAATTAGGGAGCCAATGTGAGCAAGGATGAAATGGACAGATCTATAGTCATGAATGCTTCAGCTTCCCAAATGAAATTAAATGTATCAATTTAGCTGATCTTGACTAGAAGTTCCCTGGAAAACGCAAAAGATTATTATGACAACCTGCATGCTTTCAGATGACAGAGAAAAAAAATGCTTACTAATTATATTGCCAATAACCTGAAGTAGAAATACCAGCTTTTCACAGAAAAAGCTCTCATTAGAACCAGAGAATAGGGGAAGCCTACATATAAGCAGAATAATCTATAGTTCAGTAAAAAAATTAATGACATTGCATTGAATTTTTCCACATTAATATATGCTCATTTTTTTCTGTTAATTGTTGCTTCAATCCTATAGTCATTTAAATACTCAGCTGATGATTTGGGTTACTGTTAGAGCCCTTAAATGTCAAATGGAGATTATTAAATTGTTTAATTTGCTTTTAATGTTGTATCAGGTAGTAATTGTGATTAGAATGGATTTTGATGAAGAAACAGAAGTCCTAATCAATACCATTAATACAGTGCAAGGTAAAAGTTACTTTTAATTTTAATATTGCTTTGAAAGCTGATGTTACTCATATAATAATAAGTTTATTCCATAGTTCATTTCAAATACAATTGATCAGGGTATCAAATCTCTAATATTATTACATTTTCTCCACTTATTATAATGGAGCTAGCAGATAACATGCATCGAAGATGTCTATACAACTTGAAGTAAAAATATGAGCCAACTGCTAAAAAGCATAGTATAAATATATGATAATTTAACCAGTTTTATTGACGTATACTGGTTTAACAATCAAAAGATGATGTTATAGGCTTAATAAATAACTTTGCTTACAAAATGTTTTTTTTTAAATTTCAGCAAAGTTATATAAAGACAGCATCAGTTTAATAATTTTATGCTGTTACTAATTGATCCACTCAACTGGATAAATAACTAATCAATTTCCAGGACTGCAAATGAATGTTTAATATATTTCTCTCTTTATATAGGCTTGAAGGCCATATATTTGAATTCTAAGAAAAAAGGAATGTTGTTCGAGAGTAAACATATAATAAATAGGTAGGTATAGTTAATTATTATTGAAAAATATTAATTTCTTGAAATTATTTCAGAAAAGTATTCAGAAGATGTAACTAAATATATATATGTTAAGACTTTTTCTTGACTTTTCATCTTTAGTTTGGACATATATTCTTGTATTGTTGTACATAATCAAAATATTGGGCCTAATTTCCCCTGGACCAATTTTTCATTGGTGATCGAGTACAACTACAATGAGAATTCCTGTTGGATTGATCTATGCAAAAAAATGAATATATCTTACTTAATTTTCCAAACAGCTCCCCCAGAAGCAATTGAAACTGGTATGTGAATGTTTCAAATACAAAATTGAAAAGAAACTAAGATAGAAAATTAGACCTTGCTTTGTAAAATAATCTAATATTTGTACATAAATATTTTCTAGAGAGAAAAAACTTAATTTGTAAAATTGTTTTTAATTATACAGCTGTATATAATTAGTCTATATGGTCAACTATTTGTGTTTTAGTTTACAGTATTTCATATTACATTATTCAACTTGAAAGTTGTTTATGTGTATTATCTCTGCAATCCTTGGTGTTACTTTGAGATATAAATGTTATAAATAAATAAATAAATCTAGGGGGGTGGAAATCATATTCAAAAATATTAGGTTCATTTTTAATACTGATGGGTACTGAAATTGAAAGCTTGTCATTTTCCCAAAGCAACCTATTTGAATTAACAGCAAACTTTTTTTTCTTATGTAAATAGATAAGATTTTGAGTTTCAGCCAGTATGTTATCTTATATTAATTGTACTTTACATCTTATAAAGCACTTCAGAGCAGGGAAATTCTAATATGTATCTCAATCTTTACTAGAGAGAGAGAATCAAATCTGTACATATCTTCTTTCTATCTGTTGATTTGCTCCTCAGTTAAAATGAATAGGGTGTGACAGTACATATAAGTGCTCAATATTAACATCAAATTAAAATGTCTTTCCTCACTGAGATGTTGCTAAAGAGCTAAATGATAGGAGATTTGCTATAGGCAGAGATTAAATTCAATGCATTAAAAGCAGGATAGCACTGAATTTGGACACTGGAAAGTGTAGTTTAAGAATTCCTTTCATATAGTAGGAATATAATAGCTAGTACTGATTTTGTGCTGACCCAAACAGCTGCCAGGAATGTACCAAAAATACAAAACATTATAGCAATTAGGAATTGTTTTTCCCAGAGGGAATCTCTGCACATCCAAAAGCACAATGAAGCTTTTATCTGGAATTATACATTCTGTGGTTTTAGCAATGACATGGACATTCTGAAAACAACAATTTCTAAAATACTATTTATTCATAAAAATAGATAATTGACCCAACAGATTGGTTGTTACAGATATTTGGAACTGTATTTTTTAATGATTTTTTTTCTTAGTTCTTTAGCTCCATAGCTTCTAAGGCATTGTGGCCTATCAGCGTTATCAATAAATAAATATTACTGTAGTATGATTTGTAATATTGCTTTTAATGAAATGTTGATGTTATTTGTTTTTTTAGAAGAGTTTTTGCCAGATAATCTTGGATATGATCTTCTGAGGTTGTCAATTCCTTATGTTTTCTTGACCTCTGAAGGACTTCTCAATACCCCAGAAATCCTTCAGTTACTAGAATCCAAGTAAGCGGTAAAACTCCAAGGCTTGAGAAGTTCATATTTTCAGATCCCTTTCATTGTCACATGCCCTTCCTAGTCCCATGTAATCTTACGTTTGTCTGGCCTTATACTTATGTCAATTTATTTCTTAAAATAGTTTTCATCATGCATTAAGGTCCCACTAAGATTCACCTTACTTTTTATTGAGAAATAGCCAAAAATGCAGAGTGATGTGTATGGACTGGAGTTTGGACCTTGATTTGTGCTCCAGCATTAGGCATATAAGAATCCATAGTATTGTCAGGGACTTTACATGTTATCCAAAAGCAGAAAAACTAGATTCTGTAACAGCTTTGTTCCATATAGTGTCAACCTTGTTAACTCTCAAAACTCTTTTTTTCCATTAAGTATTCAAAATGGACTGTGATTAATATAAGTTTTGGTGTTATTTTTGTATAACTTGGCATTTTTGGTGCTGCTGCTATTATTATATTATTACTGTTATCCTTGGGGTAGTGACATTGTTCAGTGGGTAGCGTTCCTTCTTTCGAGAGTGAGGCATTGAAATATCATTTTAAAGTGTGCTGTTGTGAAGCCAATATATTACAATAAAGGTTATCTTGTCTCACATGAGTTGCAGAAGGCAAGAGAGAACTGTACTTAGCATGTAGTAAGTCACTAGTGACATAGGCAGGACAGGATTGTTGGAACTTGGACTGTGGGTACAGCGGAATTGTAATATATTCAGTGGATTACTAACAGGAACTTTCACATGCAGGTATAATATTACTTTAATTGAAAGAAACTGCTGTGAGGCCTTAAACTATTTTGGAGGCACAGAACATTATGTGGTGATGACTATAGATGAATGCACAGCTATTGTTATGCAGGTAAAAAAATATTATCACAATACTGTTATCACATATTCCTATAGTATAGTTGCCTCACATTCATATCACAGGTAGTCCTTGACTTACAACAGTTCATTTAGTGACTATTCAAAGTTACAACAGCACTGAAAAATGGGACTTATTTTTCAAAGTTATGACTTCTGCAGCATCCCCATGATCACATGATCAAAATTCAGATGCTTGGCAACTGGCTCATACTTATGAACATTGTTCATAACAATGATCCCAAGGTCATGTGATCCCAAGGTCATGTGATGCTGGTCATGTTTGCTGGTCTTCTGACCAGTAAAGTCGATGGGGAAGACAGATTCACTTAACAACTAGGTTACTAAGTTATCAATTGCAGCGATTCACTTAACAACTCTGGCAAGAAAGGTTGTAAAATGGGGCAAAACTTACTTAACGAATGTCTCGCTTAGCAGCAGGAATTTTGGGCTAAATTGTGGTTGTATATAGAGGACTACCTGTATACATTTTTAATTATTTGATAAATATCCACAATATATGTTTTAATATATATACTAAAATTATTTTCACTTTTTTACAAAGAGAAACTGAATAATCTGTCTTGCATGCAACCTGTATCTTGAACTAAACCTTATTTAGATATATCAGTGTTTCTCAGCCTTAGCATGGCTAGGGAATTCTGGGAGTTGAAGTCCAGACCTGTTGAAGTTGATAAGATTGAGAAACACTGGGATGTACCAATAGACTCTTACAAATCTGATTGTGTCCCTCCCTCTTATAACTTATTGAGTAAGGAAGGAGCAGCCTGAGCTTCCTCCTAATATTATCTCCTTTCCTGGGACTTAAGGGACATTTTTGTCCTTGTTTTCATAATGGTTAATGAACGTCACCTTCAATGTCATTGCCATGGCTTTCTGCAGTTTAGCCACTTCACGTGACAACTGTCACAAAAGCTTCTGCCTTTAAATAAAATTTGTTGGTCTGAAGAAATGCTATCAGCCTCCAGAAAATATAATTTGCCATATTTATTATGCTGAATCTGATTAGTAAAACTTCAGTCACTACTAGATGGCTACCTTCTAGGGTTTTTCCACATTTTTGCAGCTCATATATAGTAGTCTTAGCCAACTTCTTATAGTATCAGTCATATCGCTGGTCAATTATTTTATAATGCTACACACCAGTTTATTTACTTGCTTCATGACAATTTTATTATTAGTAGAGTATTTATTTATGTGTGTTCCACCTTTATTATTTTTACAAATAACCCAAGACGATGAATATATCCAACACACTTTCCTCCCTTTATTTTCCTCACAACAACCACCCTGTGAGGTGGACAGGGCTGAGAGAGTGTGACTGGGCTTTTTTTTTTTTTATTTTGTTGTAGAACATGGAAGAACTCAATTATGAAAACTCCTCTGATAATATTATTTTAAGACTGATGGCGCTATCACTCCAATATGTCTCCTGTTGGATTATTTTATACTCCAGAGAAAGATTAAATTCTAAGTAGGTAAATAGATTTAAATTAATTCTTAAACTTAAATTTTGGAGTATACATTTAAAAAAAATAAAAGAATTGCAATATTCTTGTACAATTGTTGCTGAAACAAAGGAAATATTCTGGAATACTTCAATAAATTACAAGTTGTAGTTGTTAAAATGCAAAACAAATCATGGAAACAATACTCTAGCCTGTTCAAAATAAATCTCTATCTTGTGATTGCTTTATTATAATTGGAGAAACACGAATGTTTTTATTACTATTTCAGGCATTAAAATGTTCGAAGTAACTCAAGTTTCAGCTATTCTATCTACCTATCTCTCATCTCCCCATGTATCATATCTCTGTTAAGTCAGTCTACATGTAGAGTGTAGGGTAGGCCATTAAGGTTTATTCTGTTTTTGTTTTTATTTCTCAGATGATGAGACACCAAATCTATTTCCAAACGTTAGGAAGTAGATATACCAAATAATTTTAACCTGTTGTAAATATTTTTCCCCAGCAAGTTCATGAGATAAGTCAGAGCTGTATGAATTTATGCAGCCATACTTAGGTTTTTGCTTAATTGCAACTGAGTCAAATAGTTTTCTCTTTGTAGGATTCAGGAAAGATTTGTGTGAGAAATAGAACATTTTTTTAGGTTTTGCTCACTTCATTGCAGCAATTAGCCTTGCATTTGAAATATATCAAATAAACATAATGTTATCTAGTTAGGATATTAATATTATATAAAAATATATTTTGTAGCAATTTTTGCCTCAATCTATATGTTCAAGCACAACTACCGTACAGCAACTTTGGTTTTCTTAAAATGTAAAATATTAAAGAGGTTCAAAAAAGGCTTTTAAAAAGGAACACTCTCTGCCTCTTTCTCTCCCTCCCTCCCCCCTCTCTCTCTGTCTTTGTGTGTGTGTTGTCTGTTTGTGTGTGTGTGTGTAGAAGAAAAATAATAAAATATGCTGTTTTATTTAGATATAGCCTAACTGGAAAAACTCTACATCATCTTGCTTTGATTTATGCAGCATTGATTTCTTTTGCTCAGAAGTCGGAAGACTTTGAAGTGAAGGTAATTTGTGCATAAATGTATGAGTTGCTATGTTCCCACATTAAAAATAATGTCATCATTATGTCTCAGACAATAAAGGGTTATCATATATGCAGTATTCAGTACCCAGATTTGTTCTGTATACATTTTACTGGCCTTCTCACTACCATTCCAATCATGTGATTCCTAATTTGGGAGTCAGGATACTTTGATTGAGTACATTTGACTACTGGGATTTTGCATTTTTATTCTTTTACTAAACTAATTCAGACTGTGTAGAAGAGGAGGTAGAGCTGGAGGGTGGAGTTAAGTGAGTCATCAGCCAAGAGTCATTACATTCCCACAAACAGTCAAAGGCCAACCACCCTTGAATTCCATTGACTCTTACCTGGTGCCAATTTAGCATTGAATGTGAGTTGACTAGATTAATGTCAGGCACGAAAGATCATAAATTCCAGTTCAGCAGATTTATTGCTCAAGCTCATACATAAGAATATAGTCAACTCACATTCAATGCTAAATTGGCACCAGGTAAGGGTCAATGGAATTCAAGGGGAGGTTGGCTTTAGACCATTTGTCTAGGGCTAGGCCAACAGCTGATGACTTTCTTAACTTCACCCCCCCAGCTCTGCCTGCTCTCCTCCTGTAGTCTGGTTGAAACACATATTTCCCTCTATCTGACCTTGTTTTGGGATGCTCAAATATGTGTGACAAGACTCAGCCAAAACTGTTTGTATAGATATATCCTAAAATTTGATTCATACAAAAAAGTTTAGTAGTGATTAATCCTTCATTCATTTAGCCACATTCTCCCTTCTTTCCTGTGGACAAGAATAGTATTTTAAAAAGCTTTATCTTTTAAAGTTAATACACAATAGAAGTTCCGTACCCTTAATCAATTATGCAGAACTATTAATATTCTCAATCCCAGTTAGGTTATCAAAGCATAAATAATAGAGATAACACTTACTACATTTTTCCAACTAGGCGAAGAGGGTGAACATGCAGCATCACTTGGGCATTAAACTATCAAAAGATTATTGTTGTGCTTTTTACTTCATATAATTTTCATTCTAAATTTAAAAGGCAAATATATTTTAGATGGCCCTTACACCAGGAGTTGAAGAAACAGCACTTTTGGTTCGCCAAATAGCTGACCATATATTATTGGTGTCTAAACAACATCCTCAGGAGTGGTTAAACAAGTCATGGCTTTCTGTCCTGCCATTAGAAGTAAGTGATTTGGCTTCATTTTGTTTACAGGACACCATTATTTCTAGCATTAATGTCCTGGAGACCATTTAGGAAATATTGATACTAAGGTGTGTTAGTTTAGTTCAGCATTTGTTTTAGGTGGCAATCCCAGGGAAATTGGCTGATTTTCTTAGAAAGACTAGGAATAGGCGAGTCGATTGACAAAGAATAAGTGTGCCCTGCTTCATGTGGAACAGCAACTCCTTGCTTCAGGTTTCCCAGGGAGCTGATAGACAAAGATAAGCTGGAGATCAGGAATAAAATATATTCATGGGAGAGTCAGTTTGAAAGCAAATGTACAAAGCAACTGATGAACTGGTCAAAAAATTTCATTGGTCAATCACTACATGAAGAAAGTCTGAAGGAGAAATATTTTTCAAGCAACCCGAAGTTTGCAACTGGAGATTTTTACATATGAAGTTTCAGTATGGTACTCAAGGCTGTGGGAAAGATTCTTGCAGATACTTACAGATCTTGCAGAAGAAATAAGTCTCTACTTATGTGAACCACTGCTTATATGTGCATTTTATACTCATCAGCCTGGATCCTTTGATGCTCATGTTCTATAGGACTAAATAGAAGCTCAGTTTTTTTTTCAGAAGAAGAGAGGAGATTTGTTCAACTTCATGATTCCTCAGAGCAAATTCTTCTTAGGGAAGTCAAAATGTTCTTAAGAGGAATCCTCTATGGTAACATGACAAAAAGTAAGAGGTTAGTTGGAATGGCAATAGAAGTATGTACATTGAAAGTTATTTGAGCAGAAATTGAATTGGAGGGGGGAAATTTATTTTGAAAATAATCTTCCATTAGACCTGGAGAATATATTAATTTTAGAAGGGTTTATTTAGAAAGGTTAATTTAAAAATGATTTGGGGTTTCTGTTTTGTGAGTTGAATACAGGAGAAAATTGTGGATTCAAAGGAATGTTATATTTTGGAAATGAGTCCAAGCATTACTCCAAGTTGGAGGCTCTTATAGTGAATTAGTTATCTATAATTTCTCAGATGCAAACTTGATTGTTGACCATCAAGAAATATGTTTATCCTGTTCATTTATTCATCCAACCTCTTTTTTCCTACTTATAATTAGACAATTATAGTGGTAAAGTAATCTCATAACCAATCAATCCACTTTTATTTGGTCATAGACCACCAATTAAAACAAAAACAAAACATAAAAGTATAAACACAAAATCAAATATTTATCCAAATTATTGCAACTGTAGTCTGTAATCTTATTTCATAATTTAACTCCTCCTTATTTGGTCTTTCCCTTCTATCTATCTTTCTGGTTTATTGTTGACTTGTATGTGTACTATGTTTTCCTCTTTCTGTATTTGGTAGTTCAATTTATTTCCTGACCCTTTTTCTCTTTTCTATTTTCCAACCAACAATACCACCTTTTCCATACTAGATAGTAATCATGTTCCTCCCTATTTTGTAGTTCTTTAGTGAGTTTATCTAATTCTGCACATTCCATGGTTTTGCTAATTACCCTATCTTCTCTCGGTGTCTCACTACTCTTCCAATATTGTGCGTATAGTATTCGTGCTGCTGTTATCATATGTATAATTAAATATGTTATTTCTTTTTCATATTGTCCGTTTAGTATTCCAAGTAGAAAGGTTTCTGGTCTTATTTCTATCTTTTGCTGTATGGTTTCTTCTATCTGGGATCTAATCATTTGCCAATATTGTTTTGCCATTGGGCAGGTCCACCACATATGATAGTAAGTGCCTTTATGGAGTTTGCATTTCCAGCATGTTGATAGTGTATTGGGGAACATTCTTGCTAATCTGGCTGGTGGCAGATGCCACCTATAGAACATTTTGTAGAGATTTTCTTTGTACGATACAGACATTGTCAACTTATAGTTTATTGTCCATAGTTTTTGCCATTTGTCTAGTTCGATACTGTAGCCGAAATTTTTTGACCAGGTTATCATGTTTTCTTTCACTACCTCTTCTTCTAATTTATATCCTCGTAGATAATTATAGATTTTTTTAATTAGTTTGTCTTGTGTCCCTTGCAAAATTTTGTCCAATTCAGTTTGACCTTTTTGGAATCCAAATTGAGCCAAATCTTTTTTATATCTTGATTTAATTTGTGCATATGGCCACCAGTCAATGTCTGTACCCATCTCCTTCAGTTCTTGCCTTGTTCTTAGTTCCCCTATGTGGTTTAGCAGCTCTTTGTAGGTTTTCATTTTACTACTGTCCATGGCGTTTTGTATGTTTTACTGTTTTATTGTTTAGTTTGTTTTACTGTTTTATTGTTTGTTTAGTCTGTATATATAAATAAAAATTGAAAAAAAAATAAAATAATTAAAAAGAAAACATGCTGCAATAAAATATCAAAAAAAAAATAAAACAAAAATAAAACAATAACAAAAAAATCACAGTTAAAATAAAAAAGAGAAACACATAAAATTCTAAAATATTTCAGAAAAACATTGGCTAATTATCCAGACTACATTTAGCTATGGTCAACAAAATATAGTATATTCAGTTGCCTGGATTCGTTTATGGTAAAATACCTAAACAAAATATACAGTAAATCTAATTCTAGTTCTGTTTTTTTCTCTAGGCAGAGAAATGCTTGCTTACATTTCCATGCATGAATCCACTAGTTGCTCAAGTCATGCTAAAGAAAAGTTCTTCATTAGAATGGCTCCTGGGAGCATCTTTTGCTGAACTTCAGGAACTTCTGCCTGAGGTGCCAGAAAAGGTTTTGAAGGTCAGTTGTTCAGGATATAAGCATGATGTGTATTGTTGCTTTGATTGTTGTTGAAACAGGAAAGAAACCAAAATAGCTCCTGAGACTGAATTTGTTTGGATGTTTTTAATTCATTTCTAAGCATATCTGCTTATGTCAATACAATTGCAAAAAAACCTTTTGCATTAAATTAAAAACAAACATACAGTAATCCAGCCATTCCTAGTCCTTTGCAAAACCACATACAGCAAATGCTGCTTATCAAGATTATAAATCAGCAATTCACATGTATTCTGATATTAATTCAAATTAATGTGATACCATAACAACCTGTAGTGTTCCTATAGCATGGTTTAAGATATCCTAGGCTATCACAGTACCAGTTTTAAAAGTCTGATGTCCTATGTAATCCTTGTTTAAGATATCATTATTGGGCTACAAATGTTTCCTCTTCAGAGTAGGGTTATACTGTATGCCAGTGTTTTTCAGTAGCAAGTTGATAATAGTAATACTATACTTTTAATTCAACTTTGTGAATACTTTCTTTCATTATTGTACGGGTAGAAAAGTTTGAGGGCAACTGCAGCTTGCTGTAGAACATCCTAACCTAAGGAGACAATTATAGCACAGATTTTTGTTTTATTATTCTATTGCCTTACTGTTTTATTATGGTTTCACAGTTGTTTATTATTGTTGTAAACTGCCCAGAACTGCTTAGGATGGGCAGCTATATGTATATTTTAAATAAATAAATTATGGCATACAGCCTTCAAAAAAGTACTTCTGATCTTGCTGTTGTTAAAGCAGTTTATTGTTAAAGCAATTAACAAGCCTTTATCCAGGCTGGGCTTGCTGTGCGAATGCATGCACTGCTTCTTTGCTTTGCATTTCCCATGTGATGAGAAGCACATCTTCTAAAGAATTTCCACAGCTCTAATGTGCAACCCACCAAGGGAGTTATTGGTGGTATTCTGTAATGCTATTTTTTCCTCAAAATTCTTAAGTATTTTCTTAAAATGTTCAGTTTGTATGGGAACACAGTGATTAACGTAACATTACTAGCATTTCTTCCAGTCCATAAATTTTCCCCCTTATTCCCAAGCTGTACTTTTCTTTGGGTGTTGATAATATTTATGTGCAGGCTGGAGTATCTGTAGCAATTGTTACATATTAGTTGAATATTCACACTAAAAAGATGCATATGTTTTATTTTTATGGACTCAGATCTACTTATTTTTTTTTTAGAATTTTAGTGATATCACATCATTATACATCCTCAAGCCACTAACAAGACCAGGAACACAAAAAGAAACCATGTCTCTTCAAGGAAATATTAATTCTGCCATCTGCTCTTGTTCTCAACTTCCATTTCCTGAGACTTTGTTCTCCAGATTGCAAGGACATAGTTCCTGTACTGAGTATTCAGAATGCTTTCTCGAAGAACAAAACAAAAACTGTTCACAGAATGGATCTTGTGGTTGTCTGAAATCAACTGGAGAATTTAACTTAGGTGTACCTTCAATATCGTATGAAGGAGAAACCTGTCCCTTTCAGGAGAATGTAAGCGTAGAGAGGCAACTTTATCTCCCATTTCTGAAAAAAGTACAAACAGAAACAAGAATAAATGCATCACATTTAACACTGAACATTGGGGGACCTTCTCATATAAATAATGAAACCACAATGCCATATTTGCACTGTAACCAGGACACTAGCTCTTATATTGAGAATTGTCCACTGAATAGAATGACTGTTTCAAAAGTGGACACAGGCAAACAGCTAGATATCTCTGAGTTCTTGAAGAAGCCTATCTATCGTGTTGCTAAAAATGAACATCTGGGAAAAATTAAACCTCTCATGCAACAACTGAATTCTTTCCATGATTTCAAGCATTCTTCTCATGTCATTTCTAGTCGAAAAAATGTTCTGTTCCAGGAAAACTCAGGCAGTGTTTTAGAAATAGGAAGAAAAGCAAGCAGCAGTCCTGCATTACAATCTGAGGAAAGATTTGGGGGTAACCTCCCATTCATACAAGCAATGGATTCTTCTCCCTATGATTCACGTGTAGGCAAAACTATAGCCAGTCCAGATAGGTTCATGAATTTGGGCATTCAGTTTACTGGAGATTATACCAGAGGAAAAGGACATAATTCATTATCAGGTGAACAAAGACAACAAGATGTTTCAGGTAAGAGCATAAAGCAAAGTACTGTTATTTTCTAAATTATAAAATACTAAAAATTACAAGGGAATATTCAGTGTTGTCTTTGTTCTAATTAAGAAACAGCATTTATTAATTTTTATAAATTGATAGGAGGGGGGTTGGCATTTCTCCATTGAGGGTGCATCAAAAACATCCTAAGAGTCAACAAAAGATCAGCCAACCACCGAATCCAACCATTTTTCTTCCTTCCCTAGAGGTAAATGGCAGAACCTCCCACTTAGGGGGCAGAAATGCAACTTCTTTTTGCATCCAAAGGCTAAATGACTCTGTTTCCTGAGAACAGGAATTGTAGCATTATTTTATTCTAAATCAGTGATATTCAATCTGTAGTTAAAATATCATAGTAGAGGTCCAGCAGTGGCTTGTCCACAGCCTTCTGCATTCACTAGCCAGAATCTGCTTGCCAGTTCATTCCCTAATACTTCGCATTCACAACCAATCAGCTAGCCAGATCAGAACCAGAAGTTGTCATTTCTGATTGGTGCAAATACATCCGTGACAAAAACTGTTAGCAATTTGAACGCTGAAATCTAGAAAACTTACAATAATGAAGGAGTCTCAATGCAGCTAGAGTCCATGTGCACAATCTTAGTAGCTGCCATTTTGTACCAGCACAAACATGTTGACCTCTGTTTCACATATGTGCAAGCAGGGCAGGTGCCATTTTGTTCTATGAAAATGATTACTAAAATGGTTTGTTGCAAGCAAATTTGTGTTAAGAATTATTTGTTAAATGATGTATTTGACCAAGTGCCATCTGTGTAGGGCCTAGATTCTGATACTATCTTGCTTTGATTACAGTTTCCAATTTGCTGCTTCAAACATTGTCAGGCTGACTAAGGGAAGCTTTGGCTGAACAGAAAAAAGTTAATTGAAATGTTTTGGGTAGCTCATATTGTCATTGGGGAGCCAAGATGATTTAAGAGAATTGTAGGCAATGCTATAATCTATTCTACGCGGGGCAAAGGTGATACAGTATTCTATGTAAAATCTGTATTTCTACATACAACACTTTTTTCTATTTATTATGTAGTGGAATGTGCTACTCTGCAGTTTTTCAAATGAGAAAGAATTGTGAAACATTTTGAAAACTATTTTAATTAGGACAGAGGCCTTTTTGGACCAGGCTTTACTAACAGAGGCACAAAAGATTAAAAATGTATATAGAAAAAGAAAATAGCAGTACAAGGGGAAATGAAGTGAAAAATATTTAGACTGCAACAATTTCTATTCAAGGTTAAAACAGGGACATGCATATTTTAAAGGGCAAGAAGCAATACTGCTGGATTGCAGGCTTAGAACTATTCCATAAAGTGAATGACAGATCAGAATAAAGCTTAAAGTTGATTTAATTTAATTTAATTTAATGAATCAAATAAAGTTATTTTGACAAGAATTTCAAGAGTTCTTTATTTTAATGTGTACATTTATTAGATTCCCATTAGTTTCAAAATATGGAATGTTTCATTTGCTATTTGCATAGAATGGGAAAATAACAATTGAAATACAGTAAGTTTTATTTTATTAAACAATTGAGAAATTAACACATATTAAAATTACAGTTTTTCTTCAAGTTAAGCTTCTTGTTTATTAGAAAGCAAAGATTTGATTCAAGAAGAGATATAACAATGTTAGAGTTAAAGTTATCTATAATGAATTTGCTAGTAAGTATTGAACTTTTATATATATATATATATATATATATATATATATATATATATATATATATCAGATAAAAAGGGAGTTTAGTAACATCTGGAAAGTTTTAGAGACCACATGATATCCTGAAGCCTCTATATATTCTCTCTATATATATTCTAAAGTCAAACCAAGTAATTAGGCATAACAAAAAGTCAACTAAAAACATGGTAGAACTTTTGGCTTGTCTTCCAAAGGGAAATGTACCTGAGCTAACCTAACAAGTATATTTCTGTTTTATATCACTTATACTTCAGAGAAATAATACGAAATTTCAGGCCAGTTGGACACAATCTGAAGCTTCATGATGGCATGTGGTTCCTAAAACAGTTGTTACCAAACTCCCTTTTAATCTGATATAAATAAAAAAATGTTCAATACTTATGAGCCAATTCATTATAGATAACTATAACATTATTATATCATTGTTATAATGATATACATATACACACTACATACTGTATGAACTGTATAATTGTAAAGTGCTTATTTGATAATGATTTTTTTCTTTTTCTCTTTCTTTCTTTTTTTTTTTTGGCAGCTTTAGAATTTATGCAATTACCACAGCTTAAAAAAAGGCGTCTAACTTTTGAAAAAGATCCTAGGAGACATGACGGCCAAACACGTCTCAAATTTTTTTAGAAGAAATGGAGGCTAACACTTCAAGAATCTTGTTATTTGCAATACATAAAAACAAATTTAGCAGATTTAATCTTTTTTATAGTAATTTATTTACAATTTGTTTCACTCTTGTATGTACTAATTATTTTTTAAAAACAATAAATGTAGACTTTGCCATTTTAGGGAATAAGATAAAATAGATGGGTTTTTTTGAAAAATTGTGCTATTTATGACAATTACATTAAAGTACTACTTTAATTATGCATAATCTATATCATTCATTTATATGCTCTACATAAGAGAAATATATTTGAAATTGCATATATACTTTGGAAGAGCTTGATCAGGGAGTCGCCACAGTTGTCAGAATCTGATACATCAGAGTTTAGTAATCTGCTTGTTCAGTTCTGCATAGCAGTTGTTATCCCTAGATGGGTTAGTATCTGGGCAAATGAGTCAACTGAGTAAACTCTCAAAACAAAAATCTGGCAGGATTATTAGGTATTTTCTGCCTTTGTAAGATAAAGGTTTCTGATCTCTGCCTTGAATTATATATAAAGCAATGGAACTACAGTGCATAAATCCTGCCAGATATAGATTGATCAGGCAGATGCTACAGGGGACAGGCAGTCCTTCAAGTAACTAGGCCCTATAGGTCTTTATAGATAGTAACTGGTACTTGAATCACACCAAGAAGCAAACTGGCAACCAGTGTAGTTTGCAAAGAAATGTGTTAAATGAGGATACCAAGGCATGCAATCACTGCTCATGCCATTACATTCTGGACTAGCTGAATCTTCCAGGTGGTCTTCAAGGGCAGTCCATGTAGAGCTCGTTGCAGTAATCAAGCCATGAGATGACTAGGGTATGAGTGATATCTTCCACTTACCCATAGTCCTGAGGGTTCTATGTTATATCCAAAAATTTTAGCCCATACTATGATCATCTCTTTGACTTGTTCTTCTTCCATTTTATAATTTAATAATTATATAGTATCCTTATCAATTTGTCATCAGTCCCCACTAATATCTTACCCAATGTTGTCAATTCTCTATAAAAACCCCATGTTTTCAATACTTATTCTTTGAATACTTCGTTGAAACTAAAGTCTTAAAGTCTTTAATGTTTTTTCCCCAAACAACCTTGCATTAGTTGGGATGAGGTGCTATTTCAGTGTTCTTCTAGTTTCTACTAAGTCTCCACCAAGATATGCTGCCCACCACAGCTTGTGGTCTTGGCAGTTGAATGAAAGTTCTGTTGTAATAGCTGCCGATCTCCAGATGTCACCTTTGCTTTCTTGTCTGTAGGTCTTTTGCTTTCACCTTTCCTGCACCCCTCGTTCCGTTCTTTCTTAGCATTTGTTTTTATAAGTTCAAAACCCTGGGGGGCTTTTGAACTTATATGTGAAGCTTCCTCTGGACGCCAGCATATCCTTGAAAACACCAGTGGGTGGCTCAGCTAGCAAGGCAACTGGAACACCAGCTTGAATGCCTGTGAGTACAGTTCTGAGGGAATGAATGAACGATTGTGGGAAGGGGAGGGGGGAAGCTTGTCTGCAGTACAGCTACATTTGAAGAGCAGACTTGTCTCCTTCACACACACCTAATCTATGAAAGGGTGTAATTGGCACACCAAATGAAGCTTGACAAAGGCCTCCGTAGCCATATCTGCCACCTGCTCATCACTTTGTGAGCTCAGAAAGACCTCCCAAATTGTATGTTTCCCTTGCATTAGGAAGTGCAACCCCATCCAAGATCAGAATATTCCCAGATCCAAGTCACCCAAATATCCCTAACCATCTGGTTCTGGTATGACTGAGTCAGTTCTATCCCGTCCAATCCCTACACATACTGAATCCCGAACTGGCAGATGATGTCCCCCAATGGTTTCATGTAGATGTTCCAAAGGAGGAGAGCGAGAATAGAGCTCTGCATGATTCCCCAATGGAGGGGCCTGGAGGATGATCACTCCCTGCCAACCATCGGGTGGAACCAGCCCTAGAGAAAGTAAGACAACTACTGTAAAATGGAGATTAGAAACTAAAGCCAATCTTCCACTTTTTTGTCATCTCCTTGTGATAGTTGGCTCCCACTTCCTGTGGCGTTTTTTAATTGAAGCGCTTCACTATCCCCTTTGTGTCTCCAGTTCATGCCCTGCAATCCATGAAATTGAAAATAGCCAGAACAGCATAGACACTGCTCCAGGAGTGAGTCAACATTGTAAGCATTCCTGCTATGTGTCTGGAGGTCCAATTTTGTCTTAGTTCGGATACACTAGAATATGATTATAGTGAATTAAGCAGGCTTATATACGGTGATCAAGGTGCAGTATGGTTTACACTATATGCCAAATCAAATGCAAACATGTCCAGTGAAATACCATGTACAGTAGAACTTCTGGTCACAACCATAATTCATTCCATAACTTTGGTTGCAAACCAATTTGGTCGTGACCTGAACCTAATTTTGGAAATTTGGTGCTTACAAAAAAAATGGCGTGGAAGGGGAAATTGGCTGCATAAGGGAAAAACATTGTGATTTTTTTGATTGGACCAGATTTGGTCGTGGTCAGAAGCATTCGTGACCAGAGGTTCTACTGTATATGTATATGGACTTTGTGGGCCACACCGAAACCGCTATGGGAAAGCATAAATCTGCCTCAAGAAAGCATTCTTGATGGCATTACTGTCTGTCTTAGAAGTGCAATTATCTGAAGAGTTCACTGCACAGGTGTGTAAGTGCACCTTCACTTGTTTTAACCAATTTCCAATAAAGGAGAAAGGGGAAATGGTTGAAATAGCATTATTGGTGCCTACTCTGATAGACACAAATCCTAAAAATTGTTGTTTTTAAAACTAAGTTTTAAATAATTTATTTAAAATAATTTATTATTTATAATGCTAATTTAACATTTTGTACAATTTTTGCATTGCTCTTAAGCAATGTTTTGAACTGCTGATCTTGAGAACATGGTATTTCAAGCAAGTTTCTTGGGTTAATTTACTTTCTTTCCACACTTTTTCTATTATCCTCTTTGTAATTATTGTGTCAATTATTTAATATTGACTTCCTCTCAAGATACACATTACAATTTTTGAAAAGGAATCATCAAAGCCTTTTCTTTTCACAAATGAAATATTACTATTGTCCAGTCTTGTTTTTTCTTTTCATCCATGCAAATTAGTGCAAATGTGGTTAAAAAAAAAAGAAGTACTGAGAATCATAGGACACTATAAACAGCCATAAATGTGGGCTTGTTGCCTACAGAGTGGCTGTGGATGCCGGCATCTCAGGATCTGGAGGTTCCATCTTTAGTGATCAGGGGGGAGACTCTTACTCCCTCCGATAGGTCCGTAATCTGGGTGTCCTCCTGGATTCTCAGCTGTCCTTGGATGACCATCTGATGGTCGTAACCAGGGGGGCCTTTGCACAGGTGCGTCGTGTGCCAGTTGCACCCTTTTCTAGACCGAGGTGTCTCGCCATAGTCACTCACACTCTCGTTACCTCTAGGTTGACTACTGTAACACCCTCTACAGGGGCTGCCCTTGGGATGCATCCGGAGGCTCCAGCTAGTCCAGAATGCAGCCGTGTAGGTAATTACGGGGGCCTCTTGATACTCCCATGTAACACCTCTCTAGCATGAGCTGCACTGGCTGCCGGTGGCGTTCTGGATTTGTTTCAAGGTGCTGGTGCTTACCTATAAAGCCCCTCAAGGCTTAGGCCCAGGGTACTTGCAGGACCACCTCCTGCCATTTTCCCACCGTCCCGTGCGCTCTCACAGAGTGGGCCTCCTCAGGGTGTCGTCAGCCAAACAATGTCGGTTGACGGCCCCCAGGAGGAGAGCGTTCTCTGTGGGAGCCCCGACCCTCTGGAATGGTTTGCCCACTGAGTTCAGGACAGCCCCCGACCTCCTTTCCTTCCGTCATGAGCTGAAGACGTAGCTCTTCCGTCAACTTAACTGATCCGTTATGGGTGTACATTGTCATAATTTTAAACTGTTTTAATTGGGCTGTTGATTTTAATTTTATTGTGATTTGTATTGGAAATTGTCATTTTTGTAAGCCGCCCTGAGTCCCTCGGGAGAATGGTGGCATATAAATCACAATAATAAATAAAATAAATAACACCCAAAATGTGATCACATGACCACAGGAAGGGGAGCCATTGGAACTTTGAAACCAGATTGTAAGCAGCTCAGGGGAGGTCCATTGTAACTTCGAACGGTCAATACGTGACCTGTTGTAAGTCAAGAACCACCTATATGAAAGTTGCTGTGGGCTGGATACAAGGGAATACTCTTTATGAGCTCTGCAAATTACTGACATTGGCATCTACGGGCAGAATAATAATTTTTTGGCAGTCTTTTAACTTTTATCATGAATGAATCGGAGATAACGGAGACAGATGTGATTTTTTTTCTATTTTTCTAACATAGGTCAGATTTTTCAAATATTACCCCGCCCCCCGCCTTAAATGTGTTTTCCTTTCACAAAAAAAATCCAATAATTAAGAAAATACTTTTTAAAGCTTTTAATATATTAATACAAACCAAAAAGAACTTTCTTTTTAAAAGTAAACAGCGTGTATAAAAGTGCTTGGTAATCCAAAATCAAAGATACCAGACCCACAAAAAATAAAAATAAAAGGTGAATTGTTCCAATAATATTGCAAATGCCAGGAAAATTTTGCCTAAATTTATTGTATGTCTTGTAGTGTTATTATCAGTGATTATTTGCCAAACAGGCATATTTGAAGGTTATAAACCTGTAGACCCAAAGATGTTATCTTGGAGAGCACAGGATTTGTCCCTCTCTGAAACTGAGTAATAGATTTTGTAATTTCAGCAGGAGGCAACACCAACAAAAAACGAAGCATCTTGATGCAGATATCCAGTATAAATGGACTGATTCTTAGGCTTCTTTTCACATGTCCAAATTCCTCTTGTTCTACGTAAAGTGTTTTCTGTCATGTACAGCAGCGTCTTTTCATCAATGAGAGTGGAACGGTTAAAAAAAATAAAGGGTGGGGTAAAAGGCAATTTTCCTTTCCTAAGGCTTGCAGACATCTGGCAGGGTTTAAAATTCTTCTGTGACATTAGAATATCCCGAATAGTAGGCATTTTCTGCAAGGTAACTATTTTATGTGAAAGCACAAGAGACAAAGATAAGGTCTTCTGTAGTGAATATGCAGCCCCAAGGGCTGTATGTACAGAGGGTCAGGAGCCATGTGATTGGTAGACTTGGCCAAAATTGGTGGGTCCTATGCTGGGAGTTGGTGCATCCTCTCTCACGCTTCCTTCGTGGTCTCAGAAGACTAGGCTCTTCAATCTCCCCACCTTACCTCAATCTCACTGTACTATCCTCCCCCTTGCAGAGACTGGCATGAGAAGTGGTTTATAAATCCTTGGCAGTTCCCAGTTCCATTCAGCTGCAAATGGGCCCAGCTTAAATGGGAAGATGATTTATGACATGGTTCCTCTTGTACCTCTCAACCCTCAGAATACACTTCTGTTCTTCCTAATCCACTGGAAAGCTGAATAGCAAGATTGTATTTCTGGATAAAATTGGGGCTTGGGCATTCAAGGAAGCCATAGTAAATGCCTCTAACTATGAAGTGCATCTTCTTCATTTCAACCAACTAGAACAGAGCAATACTTTTCTTTTAACAAACTGGATATACTCCAACCAATGCAAGGTATTTTTAAGGGAGCCTCAATTTTAGAAGTTCTATAATACTAACTAGGAGCTATAGTTCCTAGTATATATCACGATTCAAAAGTAACAAATGTGCATAAAACTGTAGCCTTAAATGGCCAACTTTGCCTGGATCAAACCAGCTTGAAAACATCTCTGATTAGAAAACAAAAGCCAATAGGGAGGTACCTGGGACGTGTTTCATTTCAGGCACAATAGAAACACATCATTTGCATTGTCCTTTTCTAAATGTAAACATCTCAGAGGATTAAAGAAAGCATATTGAATCAATTACAAAAGGAAAAGCTTTTCCTTATAAAATACTTTATATTAGCAAAAGATTTAACCATTTACTAAGACAGTCAGGCAGACTAATAAATATCTAAAGAAAATGTTTAAGCCCTACATAAAGAAACTGTTGGTTTGGAAAACAAGGAAGACCGCTGGGATTCTTCTTGTACTTGAGGACTTTCAGAAAACCTTCCCTGAAACATGGAAAAAAAAACCACATTTTATTAAAAACTGCTTTCCTTCAAGATTCCATAAATTAGATTACATTAAAATAGCAAAATGTTAAGTTACTGTATAAAGTTTACTTTACTCCACACAATTCACATGTAAAAGAGAGCAACTCAGCAGAAAAAGATACTCTGCACTCTGTTATTCCTTTATATATACAGTGTTTCCCCGAAAATAAGACCCTGTCTTATATTTTTTTGAACCCTGAAATAAGTGTTTGACCTTACTGCCATGCGCTCAAAAGCCCGATTGGGCTTATTATCGGGATGTCTTATTTTGGGGAAAACAGGGTAGAATAAAGCAAATACTTGGTTTTCCTCATCGTTAGCTCATGTTTTTAGGAAAAAATTAAAGGGATGTAGCACAAAAGTCTCCAAATTTGTGCAAATCAACTCCATAAATATAACAAGAGCCGTGGCGGTGCAGTGGTTAGAATGCAATATTGCCGAGTGCCAACAGTTTGGCAGCTTGAGTCTCACTGGCTCAAGGTTGACTCAGCCTTCCATTCTTTCCAGATCAGTAAAATGAGGACCCAGATTGTTGGGGGCCATATGCTGACTCTGCAAACTGCTTAGAAGGGCTGTGAAACGGTATATAAGCAAAGTGCTATTGCTATCGCTAAATTAGAGTGAGAGAGAGAGAGAGAGCACTATTTGACAAAGCCATGGACCGACCTACCCGTCTTCACAGCAATGCACAGGACCTGGGCTCTCGAAATGGGTTGCTTCCAGCCGGAACTCCAACAAGCAAAGCATCTTTGCAAGCGTTCTGCATGCAATACTGCTGAAGCTCTGCAGCTGCCTGAGAGACCTGGATAAGAAGAAGCACAAGAAAATGACAGGCAACTGGTTGTTGTTGTTGTCATTTTTAAGAGCTTGGCATGAAAGTCCGGGTGGACCTATATTTCCCCAAAGTGAAGTAACTGATATTATGTGAAGATTCAACAGCTACGATATTCTTCCTTTTCTGTATTTGTAGCTGGGCTGCTTCAGAATGGAAGATGGAGACCTTCCATCTTGAAATAACATTGGCTAAGGAGTTCTAGCTGAACAATACAGCTGGAAGGCTAGACTGAGGTGGTATTCAGCCGGTTCGGATGACTGCGGGTGGACCTGCCCCCGCCCAGATGTAATGTCGTCCTATTTAGCCACGTTTTAAAGGCTGGGCACATGCACAGAAGGTGCATGCACGAGCAAAGGACATGTGCTGAAGGCCAGGCACATGCACAGAAGGTGTGTCTATGTGAGCACGTACACACGCCAAACCGGTGGCAACAATATGTGAAACCCACCCTTGGCTAGATTGATTACTTAAAATGGCGGGCAGGTAACAACATAGAAGGCATGTAGAACATGCTTTCTATGTAAGCTGCTAAAACTTTTTCCTTCATTGTGGCAATATAGGAATAAATTTTTCCCTCCACAGTTCCCTGTGTAATTCAGCCATTTCAAAATTGATCTCCCCTCTGGCAACCAATCCCCTTTCCTGATCTATTCAGGTTTTAGATAATCGTCCTGCTAACAGATGATCATAAAGAATCTTGAACTCTTCTATATAATTTCTTTCCAATTTGTTGCTAGGTTGGAAAAAAGATAAGTAAAACACAGGCTTTTTGCAAGGTTTCAGCAAGGTTTGTCCAAACAGTTTTTCAAAGGAATATTTCTCAACACACCTTATCTCATTTGGCAAGCTGCCATGTAACTTATTTCCAAACTCAGAGTAAGGCAAAATTTGGCATAGAGTCTCTTAGAGTCACGAACAGAACTTTCCACTTTTGAAAGTACTGAACGAACGGTTTCCTGCAAATGCCGCCCCCCATTCGCTCCTCTTTTGTTTCCTATGGGAGGGGCCAATCATCTCCAAGGTGTGGCTTTACTTCAAAGTCAACCCTGCTTTCTGAGTTGTTCTTGTCTTCTCGCAGCTCTGTGCTTGCACACTGGGAACAGGCTCCAGCTGTTCCTCTCCTCACTGCTGTCTATATCCCTCTCTGCCTCCAACACAGAGCCCTCATCCAAGCTTTCCCCAGCCCCCAGGAACCCTTCCCAACCTCCTCACTGTCTTACTCTGCTGCCAGCTCCACTGGCCACCAGCGGGCCACAACACCACCACACATTCCAAATAACATTTTCTCCTTTCAATCCGGGTCAATTCAAAACCCAAGAAAGGAGCCATCAATTCAAAATAGTTCCCATTTCCCCCTCCAAGCTAACAATAGCAATAGCACTTAGACTTATATACCGCTTTACAGTGCTTTGTTACAGCCCCTCTCTAAGCGGGTTTACAGAGTCAGCCTTTGGCTCCCAACAATTTGGGTCCTCATTTTACCCACCACAGAAAGATAGAAGGCATCTTGAGCCTGGTGAGATTTGAACCGCCAATTTGCAGGCAGCCGGCAGTCAGCACAAATAGCCTGCAGTACTGCACTCTAACCACTGCACCACCGTAGCTCATAATAGTGACTGAACAAGGTTCTCAAAGAGACACTGATCTTAAAAATACATATATTGTACTTGATCTAGCTCTAAGGTCATCCAGGAACAGAACAGGATATCAGGATGACCTTGTAATGAGATCAAGAACATGTAGTTATTTTACAGCCAAAGACTAAAACAAAAATATTAGAAAACAGAAAAGCAATAAGCAACTACATAAATAAGAAGTATCACACTAACAAAAACTGCTAACAATTGATAGCAAGGGCAATTGCATTAAATCGGTTTTGGAGATAACTGATGACCTACCAGCTAAAAGGAGAATAATCTCTTCCTTCGAGTTGGCATGAGAAGGTTTAAAAAGACATCATTAGGCCAGCTCACCATAAGCCATGAAGAAGACATAAGAGGTTTTCTATTTCTTCTAGTAAGCAAGAGGCAGAATTGTTATTATGCAGGGATGTGACTGCAGAGATAGTAAAACACTTCAATGGGCAAGAATAAAAGCTCTTCCATGAGACAGGCAGGAGAATGTTTGCTACATCCTTGGCAAACAAGTCTTCTTCACCCAGGAACATAGGTCATGCTTGTTATGGGACTTTGCTTCAACTCAGAACAGGCTATCTGAGGGCCAAGCAAAGACAGATGGTATTCATAATTCATAGAATTTTAAATTGATGATGATGCTTATATAGCAGGCATTTTCACAGATTGCTGTACAAAACTAGGAAAGTCAAAGAAACATTAACAATATTTCAGGAGGCAAAGCTGCCCATAGGTCTCCACAGCAATTAGCAATTTCCCCTCTCAGGAAAGAATTTAATACGTAACAGAGCACTTGCAACAAAGCTCTCAAAATTTAAATTAAACTTCTTCTACAGAGTTTATGTTGCAGTAATGATAAATCTGAGCACCATATAAGTGTGGCTAATGATACTAGCTCTGAAAATAATAATTGCAGTTGCGGTACAGCTATGGCCATTACAATTAGTGGCACACTAAATTGCATTTCAAAGTTTACCAAGGCCTAATGGGAAATCCCTTGGCTGCTGATTCTAGGACTTCAAAGCTGGGAAAAATATGCCCCAATATTAAATTAAAAAGTTTTTTTTTTAAAAAAAAGCTGAATCTGATCAATATTTTGCTTACTACATATAGGTAATCCTCATTGAATGGGCCAATTTTTCAAAGTTACATCAGTGCTGAACAACAGGAACTTGCAAGAGGTCTTCATAGTTGCAGCTATTGCAGCTTCCCTACAGTCACGTACTTGTGAATTGAGCACACAGCAATTAGCTTGCAATTACATCATAGCAATCACATGATTGCCATTAGCGACCTTCAATGCTAGCTTCTGACAAGCAAATCAATAGGGAAATCAGCAGGAGGTTGCAAGGGGCAATCACATGACCATAGGACATTGCAACGAGATGGTATATGTGGTATATAGCATTTATATAGAGTAATTTTAGTGTGTATATATACTAAGGAGACTAAGTCTCCTTAGTCTATATACACACTAAAATCCTTAGTCTCCTTAGTCTCCCAATGGGCAGCAGAGTGTTTGCTGGCTGCCAGAAAAAGAATCCTAGAAACTAGCTGAAAATAAGACCTGGTCTTATTTTTTTTCAGCCACAAAATATGCATCAGGTCTTATTTTCTGGGGATGTCTTATCCGCTTACCTTAGGACCACCACAACCACAAATTCCATGCTGCAACACCTGTTGCGCTGCTGCTCGACTTCTTCTGCGGATGCTCATGGTCGCACGCTTGTGGCTCATCGCGCCAGTGCTGCTACTCACAGAACGCTGTATGGCTTGTTGCGCTGGTGCTGCCGCTTGTGGCAGGATGCCGCAGAAGTTGTTCGACAGCAGCATGACAGGTGTCAGAGTGTGGGAGGCCCGGCTGCAGCAGTCCTAAGGAAAGTGGGTGCAGGGCACATGGGGCAGCTCCACCCCCACCCTAGCTTGATTTTTACATCTCTGTTTTGCCACACCTCATATAACCAGATGGTGGGTGGGGCTTAACTAGGGCTTATTTTGGGGATAGGGCTTATATTAGGCACAGGTGTGAAATTTGGGTTAGGGCTTGTTTTCAGGGTAGGTTGTATTTTCAGAGAAACACGGTATATGTATGTATGTATGTATGTATGTATGTATCATGGGTCCTCAAACTGCAGCCTGCTAAACCAATTAATCTGGCCCATGAAGCACCACGAGGTTGCCCCACCCACATCACCCCACCCACCCTTCAGCAGAGCTCAGGACTTGCCTTCAGGAGACCTGCGAGCTGGAACCAAAAGGTAAACTCAACAATTTTAGCCTGCAGAATGCTTGTGGTGGTGAGGGGGAGTGAAAGATGTTAAAAAACCCCAGGCAAAATGGCCCATTTTGGGCCAAAAAACAAGCCATTTTTGCCTGGTTTTAGCCGGCAGAATGCTTGTTGGGGGGAGGGGGTTAGAAGAGGCAAAAAAATCCCACAAAAATGGCCCGTTTTTGCCCATAAAACGAGCCATTTTTGCCTGGTTTTAGGCTGCAGAATGCTTGTGGAGGTGGGGGGGGGTGTGAAAAGGCAAAAAAACAGGCAAAAACGGCCCATTTTTCACCTTCACGGCCTCCACAAGAGAGAGAGAGAGAAAAGAGACAGAGAGACAGAGAGGGAGAAAGAATGAAAGAGAGAGGAGAGAAAGAAAGAGAAGGAGAGAGAGAAAGGGAGAGAGAGAGTCAAAGAAAGAGACAGAGAAAGAGAGAAAGAGAAAAAGAAATAGAGAGAGACAAAGTGATAGCGAGAGAGATTTCTCAAGCTCCTTGGGGCTGAGAAAAATTGCAGCAAAACTGAGTTTCCTGAAGTGGACCACTAGACTCCTAAACAACTGAAAAAACGATCTAGTAAAAAGAAAAGGCAACCAAAAGAGCAACATGCAAAAAAAAAAAAACCAAATCGAACACCCCCAGGAGCAAAACAAATTCAAGTTTAATTTTTGTGCATTGTTCAATGGATTGTTAAATTGGCCCACCCAGTCACATGACCTAGCCATGACCACCTAGTCACATGACCACCTAGCAACACCCTCCCAGCCGATCTGGCCCCCCAACAGTTTGAGGGACCGTGAATTGGCCCCCTGTTTAAAAAGTTTGAGGACCCCGATATATATATTCATTTAAAAGTTTTAAAGAGAACATAAAAACTAACCAATTCTGAAAAAAGAGAGCAAAGAAAAAGGGGAAATAAAAGAAAGGAAGAATAAAATAGAATTTCCCTTGCAACAAATAAAAGTATGATTACAAGGTTACCTCTTACTCAATTATTACAAAAAAGTTCATTTTTTGCTGCTATCCATTTTTTCTAATCAAAGGCACAAGTCGTAAGTGTTATTTGATAGCAAGACGTATGGCATATCAATTTAATAAATCACTAAATAAATTGAATTAAATAAGTACACTTTTTTCCCGTTTCATGTAAGAATCTGTAAGAGGCTTCTGGTCATCCATAAATATAGAGATCTTTTCTCTAATCAAAGAAGTTAGTTTTGCCATCTCAGTAAGTTCCACCATCCTCACCAACCAATTCCAGTCTGGGCAGTGTCTAATCTTCCACTTCTGAGCATAGAATAATCCTGTTGCGGTTGTCATACGTACCTTAAAAGCAAAGTTTTTTGTTCCAAGCACCAACTTTCATAAAAATCATTTCATTACTTTCTCCGTATGTTGTTTATAAAAATAACCTTACCTTTGAGGCACAAACTCCCATGACCATATTTTAACCTCATATAGCTTCTACTCCAAGAAATTTACCATGTTCATCAGTTAGTACAGGTAATCCTTGACTTACAACAGTTAATAACAGCACTGAAAAAAGTAATTTATGACCATTTTTCATATTTATTAACCACTGCACCATCCTCAGGGTCACAAACACTCAGCAAGTGACTCATATTTATGACAGTTGCATTGCCTGGGGTCATGTAATTGAGACCTTCTGACAAGCCAGATGGGAAAGCCAGATTCACTTAACAACCATGTCACTAAGTGAACAGCTACAGTGATTCCCTTAGCAGCTGAAGGTCATAAAATGGGACAAAAATCATGTAATCAATGTCTTGCTTAGCAACATAAATTTTGGACTCAGTTGTGGTTGTACAGGGCTACCTGTAGAAGTTCTGGGTTTAGTTGAGGGTTAATATACAATGTGGTATTAATTTTCCAAGATTGGCAGTGAGTAACAGGCATTGTAGAAAAGCTGACCCGTCACTCATGATTTATTGTCGTGAGTAACCACTGCCACTGCTCATGGCAGTAAGAGGGAAGAACACATAGACTTTCAAGCTTGCTGAAACCAAAGAGGAGACATTGCATCAACCAGCATATAAAGCAGGGGTGAAATGTAAAATTTGTTATATCGGTTCTGTGGATATGGCTTGGGGGGGGGGGGGTTAATGTGACTAGGGTGGGCATGGCCAAATTTTTTTTTTTAACTTTTCAAAGCATTTTTTCTAATGCTTTGAAAAGCCTCTGTGCCGATCAGGCAACTCAGCTAGGATTGTCAGAGACTTTTCAAAGCATTTTTTTTACCATCTCTTCAGCCAAGAGGTTGCAGGAAAAAATGCTTTGAAAAGCCTCTGACAATCCTAGCTGAGCCACGCAATCATCAGAGGCTTTTTTTTTTACTTTTAAAAGCATTTTTTCATCGGAAGAGGTTGTAGAAAAAATACTTTTAAAAGTAAAAAAAAAAAGCCTCTGATGATCATGAGGCTCAGCTGGGCATGTGGAGGGGTGCACCCCTGATATAAAGTAGAAGCATAGAGTCAGATCTACTGCTTGGAAACAGTATTTGAACTTGGGCATTCTCAAAACCTGAACCATCAGACTGATACTTCGATACAACAGTATCAAAGAAGCCAAAATATAACCCTTTCTCCCTATTTTTGGACACACCACATAAGATAAAGATACCCTGAAGTATTTCATGAAAAACATATCCTGTTGTTTTGTGTGATTTCATACTGAGTGGCAAAAGGCATCAATTGATAGAATAAGCAGTCTCCTAAGGCCAAGCTCCAGGGATCAAATCAAAGCCGCTTTTAAATCAATAAAAGGAACCCAGAGGAACCCTCCCATGGCTAATTGAAATCACGAGGGATAAAGCACTGATCGTGCCTCTACCATCCCTTCTTGAAACTGGTGTCCTCCTTCTTAGATCAGTCTTCCGTGTTAGTGAGAGGAAGGCTGAATGGAAATGTGCTATGATTAGGGGGAAATGTGTAAAGCTACTATGTTTCCTCAAAAATAAGCCCTTCCCCGAAAATAAGCCCTCCCCTTAAATATTTAAATGCATGCGCAGCCAGTCTCCATCATTTCCTCTGCTTAGGGTTAGGGAGACAGAGTTGGAAATCAGGTAAGACGGCAAGAGGATCCCCGTCTTGCTCCATGCGCCCCAAAATAATAAGACCTCCCCAAAAGTAAGGCCAAGCGCTTATTTCAGGGTTCAAAAAAATATAAGACAGGGTCTTATTTTGGGGAAAACACGGTATAGAGGAGAATTTCCATCAACTCTGTCTCTAAACATTCAGGCATAGGTCTAGCACAGTATTTTCCACAAGTAAATATAGCCCGATATAAATGCTATACAAGTAATCCTCAATTTACAACCATTTATTTAACAACGGTTTAAAGTTACAATGGCCTGGGGGAAAAGGTTAATTGTGACCTATTTGTGATGTTTGCATCAGCCCTACAATCAAGAGATTGCAATTCTGGCACCGGGAATCCATTCGCACTTATGACCTGCAGTCATGTGATTGCATTTTGTGACCTTCCCAGCAAACAACTTCAATTAGGGAAGCCAGATGCATTTAATGGCTGTGCGATTCACTTAATTATCACGGAAAGCCAGGGGTAGAATCAGGCCTGATCACATGATGATTCACTTAATGACTGTACTGTTTAGTGACCAAAATTCCAATCCCAATTGGATCATAAGTTGAAGACGAGTTATAGCCATTATGTTTGTTTATGGTATTGCCTCTGGAAAAAAAAATGAAGCAAAGATCTAGAGAGCCAACATTCTGGAAGGGCAATTTTATAAACACTTTTTACAAAATTTCCTTCCCAGAATCCAGCTGCCTGTTTCTGAAGCATGGACACTGTTTATAACGTATTTATTTTAATGTAATCAAAATGATGAACAAAAGTCAAAACACAAATGAAGAACAGGTTGCTCCAACTGCAGCCTATCTATCTTCAGGCCCATAAGGCTTTGATGGCAGAAACCTTTGGTCTTTCATAACCATGGGAAAAGCTTCTGTATTATTTATGTTGCAATCTGCCACCCTAGACAGATAGCCTTTGTTTCTTCAGCCTCATTAACCATGATGACATGAACTGAATTGAACTGACCTGGCATATTTTCCACCCATAGGATGATTCAGCCACCACCCTCCTACAGCATAGGATAGATGGGTTTGTAAAAGCAGCAGCCTTTTTTTTTTAATTAAACTGATAGCAACACGATGCAATATAAGATCAGGAGTCCTATTCAAACAATAAAAGCTAATCTAATATCTGAAGGGATAGTTATAATCACAGAGTACCCCTGGGCCAGGTTTATAATCAATTTTATCAATAACAGGAAGGTGGGTGAGCACAAGCACTATTCAGCAGAACTGAATCAGAAGGTATGTTTCTGAGGCCTCGGGAGGTGGTTATCTGAAATCAAGGTGTGTCAAGGAAGACTTCACCACTTGGAATGAGTGGGAGATTCTCTCAATATAGAGCACTGTTTCTCAATCATAGCAACTTTAAGCTGTGTGGACTTCCAACTCCCAGAATTCCCAAGCCAGCATGCTGGCTAGAGAATTTGGGGAGTTCAAGTCCATACGTGTAACGTTCCTGAGGTTCAAAAACTGTGATTAATTTTATATTTTTTTTGCAGAAAGATAAAAGTAGAACCAGAATTTCTAAGCAAGAGAGGGGGTTAAGGTTAGAAAGTGGGGGGGGGGAGGGGGAAGGAGAGGGAGAGATACTTTGTATCCCAGCTCCCCAACTGCATAACTACCAGTTTAGTATTTTTCTAGCATATAACTTGTACAGAACTACAAATGCTCCTAGACTTAAAATCTGCAACTGTTTAAATTAAATTAGGTCGCAGTGGAAGTAGAAGCACAGCAGGGAAACAGGCCAGAGTCAATGTGAGAGACTGCTCAAACTCGAGCCAAGCTCTTTGATTTTCTGTTTTACTTCTCTGGTTTCGTGAGATACAGAAGAGGTAAACACAGAGAAGATAACTCTTCTTTTAAATTTGTTTTGAGAATTTTTTTTTTTAAATTCCAATGCATGTACCAAAGAATAAATCTGAACTGGAGAGAGTATGGACAGCCCAGCAGAAATCTTTAAATAGTGGCATGTATCAATAATTATTCTCAAGATGCAAAACAATGGCAAAGATCCTTTGTATCCATCTGCGATGGAAGGACTCTTTTGATATGTGCTAGGTGAAACCTACCTCACAGGGCTGTGGTAAGAATAAATAGGTTTCAAAGAATAGAAATGCTCCATTGTGTTTCCATTTATTTATTTATTAAATGTTTGCCACCCATCGCAGCATGAGGCGACTCTGGGCAACTTACTATGTTAAAAAAGAATAAAACAATACAAAAACTACAAAAATACAAATTATCAGCTATTTGTGAAAGACGGGAGGGCGGAGGGAGGATGAGCAGGAGCGGGATCCATTATTAAATTATGAACCACCTTCAGTGTGATGGTTCTCTGCTGGCGCTCCAAGTCAACTGGCAGTGCCAGCTCTTCAAGCTCCTTACCTTTGGTCCAGCTTAATGCAACTTGAAGCTTCTGTATCTAGAATTTGCTACCCTATCAAGGTGACGGCATAAAAAGCTCTGCCTTTGTTGTAAGTCTGTGTGGTTATGGTTTTGTTCCTTTTTCCTCTGGCTTTATGCTGCAATTAATTTCATTTTTCTCTCCTCTAACGGATGGGAGGGCATAGAGTGCAAATGGTGACATCGGGGGAGGGATAAGGTCAAGATCGATACACAAAGTGATATTCAGTACCAACGCTGCTGACCTATGTTGTCCCACAGGACTCCATTTTGCCCAGCACGTTGATCAAAATCTGTATAAAACCACTTTAAAAGGTTATCCAACAGCTTGGAGAAGAGTAACACAGGCATGCTGATGATAACCAAATCTATCTCCAGCAAAGACCAGGGAAGCAAATGGTACCTTTACACGCTGCTTCAATTCACTTAATGGGCTGGATGAGAGAGAATAAATTTAAGCCAAACCCAAAAAAGATGGGATGATGTTGATAAACTAACTTGGGAATTTAGGTTCATCCTCCTTGGATTGGAAGGAAGGTGGGAGCCAATCTCATGAAGGGGAGGGGGGAATGGTTCCAAAGGGCAGGAGAGGATGAGACAGCAGATAAGGCTCTTCTCCTGAAACCCAAAGAAACAGGTTGGATGTTCCAATCCCACTGGGATGAATAAAATCCTCAGGTATTACTGTTATCCTTACCTCAGTTTCAATAAACAAATGCCCTTCATGGGTCTAGGCCACAGCCAACTCACCATGGCCAACTTGCCACAGCCAGCTCACCATGGGACAACTCACTGTGGGACAAGAGTTACACTAATATCAAAGAAATGGTGGAATAGAATCATTAAAGAAAGGATGCAAAAGCAGGGGCAAAATAAAATGTGAGTGACAAAAATGTAAAATATTTTTTCATTTAATTTAAATAATTAAATTCAATTGTTCATTTGTCCCGTGGTGGGTTTTGGTGAGTTGTTCTGCGGTGAGTTGTCAGTAGTGAGTTGGCCACATGAATTGGCCAAAGCGAGTTGGCTGTGGTGAGTTGTCCCATTCCATCCTTGAGAAGTAGAATGAGTGCAGCCCCATCTCAGAAACAGAATCTTCATTGCAATCAGTGACATCCATAAAACACTCAGATACATAAAAATATGAATTAGCTACATAATTAGGTGAGCAGATTTATCAGTTAGACTGCTATGCATGTTACATATTATGTGCCAGAACTTGACTATATTTAAATAGAGACATTTGAATCAGAGAGCAATAACAGGATATTTAAAGCGATGTGGAATTAACAGCTGATCATTGGCATAAAATGGATAGTATAGTAAGACTTGTTTGATGGTGTCTGTGGTTTCTTTTCACCCTGATATGGGCTGAGTTTGGATTCAAATGGAATTTGTTTATATTTTCCCTCCAAAACCTCTAATGGAAATGTATTAAACCTGTATTAAACCTCCATGTCATTCACTAATTGAAACAGGACCTACCAGGTTTTCTGTACCTTGGAGATGCACTCATTTTAGTTGAGTTTTTCCCTCAGTGCAAGGCGTACATGGATCATAGTACTGACAGATTACTTAGTAGAATGTCCTTCTCATTTTTATTTTAGAAACATGGGCATTTTCTAAAACAAAATGTACATCGAAGTTATTGGATGCTTAATACATTTAATCTGTTTCTTCTTTGTCCCACCCCCACCCCCCCACCCCAGTTACAGCTAAATTATATCCCTATCATTTGGACAGTTATCATCATCTGGGAGCAAACTTGTAGGGCTGCTGTGAAGGAATCACTGAAGAGGAGAAAAGGATGTGTGGGGAAATTTCTAATATTTAAAGCAGGCTGTCTTGCAACAAAACATAATACAAGAGAAACCCCTTGAACATATTCATGGGAGCTGAAACCAAATAAAGCTATAACCATATAAATTCTAACAAGCAGAGCATAAACCCCACTGAAAACAGTAAAATGCATTCTTAGCTGAACAGTCATGCAAGGTTACATCTTTCTCTAAACTGACTGTGTCAGAATGCTGAACTAGCATGGGAATTCTGGGACGCTGGAGGACATCCAAAAAATGTAATCTGAAAAGCTGAACAAACAAGTCATTTATGTAGTGCTGGGATAGAGGACTTTCTTTTTACAAAAAACGGCTACTCAAATTAGTTTTATATATACCTAGCAAATAGTAGCCTCTAATTATCTAATTGTACCTAATCACCATGGCCTGGGATGCTAACCATGTTTCAATTACATTTTGTTTATAGATGATGCCCAGAGGAGCCAACCAGGAAAAAAAAAACAGGGAAGGGTGGGGCAGATAATAGCATAGTTTGTAGGATCCTCTGCTACTCTTTGTCTTACTAGCACAATTCCAATCCAAAAAATGGGCAGAAGATGCTTCCATCAATGGGAGGAAATTTACTTAATATTATACTCTTTCAAATGAACTGTGTCACACATGTGACAATTAGTCCTCTTGCCTGGATGTGTTCAAATAGAAAATGGGTATAATTGTGGTGGTGAGGGGGCTTTGCTTGAAATTAGATAATCTAATAGAGTCTATACATGTATAATCTAAACATGACCTCCTTCAACTCAAATTCTCTGCTTCTATCCATTTATCAAAAGTGACATTGATTATTTATTTTATTTATACTAGCTTTTCATAACAAAGAGCTGTGCAGACTGGTTGATTTTGTTCACAATTTCTCTGTACTGCAGAATTACAAGAGATCTCTTACATTTTTGAAATTAAATATTGGTTTACATAAACATGCCCATGATCACATAATTAAGAGAAAGCTTTTTTCTATTCGTTATTCTTGGGAACTAAGGTATATTTCAGAAGCAGATTCCAAGAATCAACAGGAGAATATGAGTGTTAAAACTCTGCTTTAACAGAAAATAAAATTTTAACCATTCAAACGACTCAAAGAATGAGGTTGGCTAAGGATGGAGAATTGACAAAAGTCCTTTGAAAAATATAGAATTTTTGGCAAAAGTCTCTTTTTTAAAATTGTATCCTTATCACCCTGGAACGGGCAGCTATCGGGGACTTTCTCTCTTATAAACACAGTCACAAGTGTTACCTACAGCCACAAAAATCATGATCAAAAATCATTTATTAACCCACCCACCCCCCTTTTTTTTTTACAACTCCATTGTATTCGAAACGCTCGATAATACGGGATACTATCAAGATACTACAGGCTACGTCAACGATGGCCGATCCGTTGCATTTTATACCAGAAGTCACACTTTCTTCGTGGGGGGGGGGGGGGGGAGACGCCTTAAATATCAATACCCGGGCTTTTACAACCCACCCGTTCAGACAAGAGTCCAAATCCTCCCCTGAAAGAGGTTGGTCGGAAAGCACCACAAAATAGCAGGGAAAGAGAAACCTTAAGCCACCCGCCACCATTCCAGCCAAGTCGGGGCGAAAAGAAAGCCAAGGCCACTAAATCAAGCCGCCATGGTGTCGTTCAAAAACAAAAAAGAAAAAAAAAGGGGGGGGGCAAAAAAAAACCCTGCCCTGCCCTTCGCAAGCCCACTAGATCGTCAACCGACAATGGCCGATTGTCTTCCCAGCAGCGCCCATCCAAACCTCCAACGTCAGCGGATCAAGATGATCCGGAGACAAAGCAAAGCCCAGATCCCAATATGTGATCCGACCCCCCCCCCCAAAAAAAAAACAAAGAGCCGAGAGCGGCCCTCTCTCCCTTCCTGGCGCTTGATCGCTCAAGCTCCAGCGTCCCGCCTTCCGAGTCTGCAAAGAAGACAAAGACAGGTTTTGTGATGCCGCCAGCTCCGCTCGGGGCGGAGGTGGGGCGGGGGGGAAAAAGAAGCGGCCACGGTCCCTCCTCGCCTCGCCCGCAAGCGGAGAGCGGCCCCTTTTTCCCTTTTGGAAAAGGCGGCTCACCCTGATGCGTTCCACGCCGGCCTCGAGTTTCAGCTGCTCCACCAGGCGCTGCAGGGTGTTGACGCTGGAGCTGGAAGACATGCTGGCAGCGAATAAGCACTCGGCGGCTCTCTCTCTCTCTCTCTCTCTCCGGAGCGAATCCGCGCCCCCTTTCCCCCCTTCCTCACTCTCCGGTCCCGAGGCTGGACGTAAGCGAAGCCTTCCCGTGGCAAGAACGGAGTGCAAAAAAGGGGTGGAGGCAGCAGCACTCGAGCTCCCCCCCCCCGGTTCCCTCCCCAATCCCTCTGGGGAAAGAAATGGCGAGGCGAGATGGGTCGATTTGACCAGAGCGCAGCTGCTCTGGAAGGACAAATCGCTCCCGACCTCTTTTGATTTATCCTCTAAAAATTCATATCCTGCCCGCCCTCCCCCTCGCTCCTGCTTCCCATCGCTACCTCAGCCTGTCCGCTGTCCAGTATGATCCGAGCCTTCTCGGTTGTTGTTATTATTATTATTTGTTTTTTCTTAAAATCTATTTTAAGGGCTTGCCACAAAGAAGAGGGAGTCAAAGAACCTGAGAGCAGAACAAGAAGCAATGGATGGAGATTAATTAAGGAGAGAAGCAATTTAGAACTCTGGAGAAATTTCCTGACAGAACAATTAATCGGTGGAACAACTTGCCTCCCCGAAGTTGTGAATGCTCCAACACTGGAAGTTTTTAACAAGAGATTAGACAACCATTTGTCTGAAATGGTGTAGGGTTTCCTGCCTGAGTAGGGAATCAGACTAATAGACCTCCAAGGTTCCTTCTATTCTATTCTATTCTATTCTATTCTATTCTATTCTATTCTATTCTATTCTATTCTATTCTATTCCTATGAAAATAATTCTCTGGTTTTCCAAGCACTGATAAATCCACCCAATTTGTTATTCATTACAGATTGGCTGGATTGCATAGCAGGCTAAGTCCTAAATCATGGCTTATGAGCTCAAAATGATTGGATTCAACAGCAGCCTAAGCCAAAAGAATACAAATCTCATTAATGGATCAAAGAGGGGGGTGGGGTACTGGCTGCAAGATATATATTAAGATTTAGTTTAATGTTTCACCAGTCTTGTATTCCAATTCAGCAATTAAGCTGAATAATCAAGGAGAAAAGCAACCTAGAACTAAGGAGAAATTTCCTGACAGAACAATTAATCAATGGAACAACTAGTTGTGAGTGCTCCACACTGGAGGGTTTTAAAATAGCCATTTGTCTGAAATGGTTTAGGATTTTTTGTCTGAGCATGGGGTTGATCTAGAAGATTTCCAAAGTCCATTCTATTCTGTTAAACCCCTATATGTACCTAGATACATTTGATGGCAACTATGCTGAGGGTCCATAGGCTCTCACATTTGGGTTCATGCATTGTATGGATTCATGTTTGCATAGAATTCACTGGCAAAATCATAGCTGATTAAATTTGTACATGCTAAGCTTGAAGCCATACATACTTACAAAACTAAACAAATGGCAATAGGGCTTAATGCAGTGTTTCCATTTTGGATGGGGGAAAACTATTCTGGAGTTTTCCCCCATCCAAAATTTGTTGTTTAACTGATGTTTTATCAGTTAAAACATCATATACCTGATGTTTTAACTGATATGCCAGGTTGTGATTTTGTTCACCTTAAGACACAATTTTATGGATTCCTTTCCCTTAAGCAGTCCTGCAACAGAACAAGACATTTTAGAAATAGTGATTCATTGCTACCTTGATGTGCTGTGCTAAAACAAAAACATCTGTCTTCTTGCAGTTGGTGTTCCCTGTAAAATTCCTCCCGTATCTTTCTTTATGATGCTGGTACCCTCCTCTAAATATTCTTTATACCTCTTGTTATATATCATAACTAAGAATCCAAGGTTTCTGACTTCCTTTCCAAAAAGCCTTCTTAGTAGTTACTGCTGTCACCACCTTTCTTCCATGGAGTGCTTCACCTACTCTCCTCTCCCCAATCCCCAGCTATGAAATAGGATTCCCAAAGCCTATGCAGCTATACAGGTAGTCTCTTTACCAACTACAATTGAGCCCAAAATTTCTGTTGCTAAGTGAGATAATTGTTAAGTGAGTTTTGCTCCATTTTACGATTTTTCTTGCCATGGTTGTTAACTGAATTACCTCAATTGTTAAATGAGTAACAGGTTGTTAAATGAATCTGGCTTCCCCATTGACTTTGCTTGTCGGAAGGTCGCAAAAGGTGGTCATCACTCGGGACCTTGTAAAAGTCATAAAGTCACTTGCCAAGCATCTGAATTTTGATCCTGTGACTATGAGAATGCAATAATTATGTGAAAAACGGTCATAAATCACTTCTTTCAGTACTGTGGTAACTTTGAATAATCACTAAATGAACTGTTGTAAGTCGAGGACTACCCGTACTGACATATCAAAGAGTCTGCAACTTTACTCTTCATTCTCCTTTCTTCATTTCTTTTCTATAACACCACGTTGTGAAAAGTGATTTTTCATTCATAAATAATTTTCACTGGGATTCATGACCTTTTTCTCCCTGTACTCCAGTTAAATCTCAACATTCATTTACCAACCTGAGAAGCAGCTCCCAAAACTGGGTAAATTATCCAAAACAGGAAAATGTTTTTTCTTTGGGTAACGACACACAAACCCATTACAACAGCGACCTTTAAATTGACTTAAAGTGCTATATCTACACTGGGTAAAAAAGGACTTTCTGATAAGCAATTTTGGGTGATGAAGGAAAAAAGTTTGGGAAGTACTGAGCTAGCTAATCTTTGGTCCTAAAATTGAGACAGAATTTGAAAAATAGAAGAGATAATCCAAACATGTAGAAAACATGCTTATAAAAATGTCTGACTGTAAATGCAATCTTGCATACAACTGTATCATAGAAAGCAGATCTGTGAAGGCAGGTCTCTAAGAAGGGAACTACAAAGCTCATTACTTGAAAAATGCACATACACAAAAGGAAATAGCCTCTAGTCTAGCATCCTGGCTGATGGTGTATTTACACCACCCTGTAACTAAAGCAGATTTTTATTTATTTTTATTTATTTATTCAATTTCTATACCGCCCTTCTCCCGAAGGACTCAGGGCAGTGAACAGTTAAAATGACATACATGTAGAATGTGAATATAAATAATTAAGCCAGTTTGGCTCGACAGTTAAGAATCTTCAGCATAAAGATTTACAAAATTAGAAAAGATTTATGCCAGACCGGCTTGGTGAAAAAGAAAGGTCTTAAGTGCACGACGGAAAGTACGAAGATCTGGGATCATTCGTATCCCTGGGGGTAACCTGTTCCAAAGGGTAGGTGCCCCAACAGAAAAGGCTCTTTCTCTGGGAACCACTAGTCGGCATTGCTTTAGTGATGGCATCCTGAGAAGGCCTACCCTGTGGGAGCGTACTGGTTGGTGGGAGGTTATCGGTTGCAGAAGGTGGTCTCGTAGATACCCAGGTCCTAAGCCATGGAGGAGTTTGAAGGTAAGAACCAACACCTTGAAGCGCACCCGGAAGACCACCGGAAGCCAGTGCAGCTCGCGTAGGAGTGGTGTCACATGTGAGCATTTTAACAACAGGATCAGCACAACAGGTAAGATAAAAATAAAGGGCAGCAATCTTCATGGTGGTGAACACAGCATAATATCAGAGAGTATTCATACAATCAAATAGAAATTAAGCAGTCAAGCTGTAAACACACTGGACATATTTTTTCTTGAGGAAAGTGTGATGTCCAAAGACCATAATGGTGATAGCTGTTGCAATTGCTTCTTATCCTTCACTTTCTCCATCTTTAATTGGTTTCTTGGAATCTGAAGACAGTCAGCATTCTCTGCTGACGTTTTTATATACCAATAATAACTGGCAAAGAAAGGACTGTTCCTGAAACTCTATTTATTTTTACTCTGTACAGTGAAACATAATATTACACTTTAAAAGAGATGAAACTAAAAGGAAGCCCTACGTATGTTTTGCAGTCAAGAAATGGGCCTGTCTATGCTATACAGGTAGCTGTTGATTTGCAACTATAATGGAGTCTGCCCATTGTGGTGTGAGATTGTAAAGTGGATCACTTTGCAATCAGATCCATTTTTACAACCGTTTTTGTGATAAGTAAACCCGTTGTTTACCATGGGGCGTTCTTGCCCAAAACCAGACCCAAATGCCAATTTTCAGCAAAAATGTAAATAGTGATCATGTGATTATGGGATGCCACAGATGACTAAAAGCGAGCCAGTTGTTGAGACCCTGAAATGTTAAGGGGGAGGGGGGAGAGGGAATGGCCATTGGAACTTCAGAACCAAGTCGTAATTATTTTTGGGAGGAGGGTTTTGTTGTAACTTTGAACTGTCACTAAATGATCAGCCGTAAGTCAAGGACTGTCTGTATATGTGCCTTGGTCATGTCACATCTGAGCCTTTTATTTTCTGTCATATGTAGGCCAAAAGCAAATGCTAAGAGAAACCCAAATCAGCTGGTTGGCCCCTGTTCTATTGTTCTTTGCAAAAACATATGGACTTTTCAATTTCTACAGTGAAGCCTTTTTTGCCCCTTAATGGCTTAGGCAGCCATTTTATTGTCATGTTTGTCGTATTCTGATGAATAGAAGAATGTGCTCTTTAATCAAGGAGGAGCTGAATTAACATTCAGCAACAAAATTAGTTTCCTCGGGATAGATGGAAATTTATTGGTTTGTTTTATTGTTCCCCAATGTGGGGATCCACAACATACAATAAAGCATCCAATTTCAGAAGATTCACACTCTTCCAAATTTGATAGGAAGGAACACTATTTTTGTATCTTTTCAAATGACCTTTCCTCCTACATTTTCAAGGAATATTATTTCTACAAAGATGCTGCGGCTAACATTAGCCTTGAGAATATTCTATCCATACGGCTGCCACTAAGATTTCCATAATATTTACTTTACTTCTTCCCTACTGAGTATGGGGGGGAAGCAAAAAGCAACAATAATAGCATCTGTTGGATCGTTTCATTTAAGAAATATTTTGTCCACAAAGACAGTAATTAAATAAACTACATGTCTGCACCAAGTAACTAGGGTTTTTTTTCCTACTTCTGCATTTGCATTCCTTACACCAAAGCACTGTTATGTAGCTGACAATTTCACAATAACTAGAGTCTGAAAACAGATGATAAAAAACCATTTTGGACAGTTCTGTATTTGCTGCTTAAAGAAACTCAGAGGTTTAAAAAAACATCCTTCAAGGTTGATGACTATTTTGTGGAATCCCTAGAGCCAGGCAACATTGAGAAACAATAGCTGATATCCAAAGCCGTCTTTTAAAAAGCTTTTCATTTTCCAGTACCTTGGGCATAGTCCATGGAATGTTTTGACTTTCTTTTTCCAAACAGCAGAAACACAGACAACCAGGGTCTGTTGTTCTTCAGCTACAACTGAGGCTTGCAGGACATAAGTAGCTTCTTAAGAAACACAACTTTGTAGGCTCGGGAGTTACATAGGTGTGTAATTTTTTTAAAAGCAGGGCATAAATGAGATCCTAAATGACATGAATTAGCTAGCATGTGATTAGAAGCTACTTATGTGAGCAACTCTTTAATTTTGTGACATGTAAAGCTATGTTATTTATTATTGGGACAGAGATAATTTCCTCTCTGGGTGGATGCTCCCCATTGCCACCATTCCATGGCCATTCCCCTGCTTTCTCTTCTTTTTACATAATATAAATAAAAAACATATATGAAGGTAGAAGCCCTATTTATGCAGTAGGACAGTGAGAGGAAAAATGTCTAATTCTCATTCTTCTGTATGGCATAAAAGAACCTTTCCCACATTGCAGAACAGAGAATTGCCTCTCCTTTTCTGTTTCTCACCTTGAAAGCTGTATAAAGTTCCTCTTTCAGCCAATCACTTGGAGCAGTGAGAAGGAAAAATGAGATTTCTGTCTTGGTTCCAAATGTGCTATTATTATAATTCATTGCAATCAGCCAGATGTTTAGAGTGGATTTGTCTATCGAGTCCTTCCTAAAGACATGGGATAGGCAGATGTTTGATGGTGTTAAAAGTATTGTTGTAGGATGTAAGCGTTCCAAGTAAAACTGCCTTTTGCAATTGACTGATGTGATTTTGTCAATGCTGAGTGTTCCAAGATGCTTCAGACAGAACATTTGGTGCTCCAGATGTTTGGAGATTGCATCCAAGGCACCAACCATTATTGGTGCTATTTTTGTTTTCTTTTGCCATAATTGTTCTATTTTCAGGTCTTTGTATTTTGTGATTTTCTCCAGTTCTTTCTCCTGTGTTCTGCTGTCTCCAGGTACTACTATGTCCACTATACAGACCTTTTTGATATCTGTGTTGTGTGTTTGTGCCTGCCTGTTGAATTCTAAAGTTACAGAGGACCACGGGATTTATCATTCACCTTTTGTACAATGTAAATCTTTCTTCCTCAGCAGAACCATCATTGCAAAACTATTCTGAATAGGAGGTTTGAAGCAGAATAGATTCTTGGAAGATCTAAGCACAGGAAAGAAAAAAAAAAAGCTTTCTTTCTAGCTTCTGGTTCTTTCTCCAGAACCATCTTCCTGAGCTTCACAACCAGGAAAAAAGACTCACCATCACATGCCCATTAATACATAGAGGAACATGTTGTTTGTGACTGAAGCTGATTGAAAAGCAAAAATAGGAAAGGAGGCAGGAAAGTTGAGGAAATCTAAGCTAATTGAACACCGTGGAGCATCTATGATTCTCACAATTACTTTCCCATTTAGAAAACAATTTATCAATAATATTGACATCGGCAGTCAGGTATGAATGGGAATCCTAAAGTCAAAGTCTGAAAATAACTGAAAATAAATGGGACAAAATTTCTTGAAGCTATTTCACAAAGAGAATTGAATTTCTAATAATCCAAGTAAGTTTGCTTTAATGCAGTATGGGTGGCACACTTACTAGAATATGGAGCAAGTCCCATTGAACTTGGTATAATTTACTTCTGAATAAACACACACTGCAAAGAATTCCAGCAGTTGTCTGAAAAGGGACCTAGATGTTTTTCCTTAAAGACCCTGTCTAAAATAAAATGTTAACTCCCATGTTTCTTGGGGAAATAATTTCTGATTTTAATTAATATAGAACTGTCGTTTGTAACCTTTTCTGTCACAAGTTCTACCGGTCATATTGGTGAAGAAGCTGCATCTTGCCATCGATGGTAGAAACAAAATGCTCTGGAAAATTTCAGTTTAGAGACATTGTGTGATTATTTTATCATTTTCATTGAAAGTTTAAATTAAAGCGGCGATCTTTTTTTCTGTTCCACACTTGGCTACTTCTAGATTCCATCTTGGCATATCAGCAGCAGTTGAAATTCCGGGTTTAAATACAGTTGCTCAGGATTTGTGATGCCCTGGTTCTCAAAGCACCCATTTTACACTTCTGAGCAAAATAACATAAATAAAACTCAATATAGCTTTGAGGTTGTAAAATTACCCTAGTGTCAAGCCTTATTGAATGGAAAAAAGTCTTCTCTTCTAAATATTGTAAGAGGAAGATGGTAAAAACCCCTTTGTGAGTTCTCAAAGCAATTAGGGATATTTGTAATTAGGGAAACACTCCAAAAACAATGCGTAACAGGAAAGCATAGACATTTTACCATAAACTACTTAAGGGTACATGTTTGTATTTGAGGAAATCCTCATCTGATCTGAGAATCACTCAAGATCTCTCATGTTCCTGCAATTCTAATATGTTTCTGTCTGCCACTTGGCTGAGATATGCAACAACCTAGGCAAAGGAAGCAAAATACCAATTTTTTTAGTCCAGGAAACAAGGTAACACAGAGGTCTCCAACCCTTGATCCATGGACTGGCACTGGGCCGTGGCATGCCAGAAACTGGCCCACGCAAACAAGTGAAGCCCCATCCGCGCGATGCAGGCAGCATGCTAAACCACGCCCTCTCCGGTCCATGGACAAACCTCTCTATGGAAACAGTCCTTGGTGCCCAAAAAGTTGGGAGCCACTGAGGTAACAGTGTAAAGCAGCAGCTCAGGTTGATCCCTTTGATTCAGTGAAAGGAGGAAGGGGAAGGGAGGGGGAGGAGGAGGAAGACTTGCAAGATTCTGTTAGTATAACTTCTCTCTATAAAAGCAGGCTCAGCCTTCCTTTGCAGTAGATTTCTTGGTTCTATCTGTCTAAATCTGTCTATCTGGGATTAAAAGCTACACTGTCCATATTCTCCTTATACTCCTTCCCAGCAGCTTAATTTAAAAAAAAATATATCCAGAAAGTGTGCCTGCCTGGGGATAATAGGGGCTGTAATTAAATACAGCTAGACTTCAGGAGGAGGAATGGGGATATAAGATAATAATGATCCTGATTTTGGTCTGTTTACATTAGAAATTATGCTCTTTCAGATATTTCTCAGCTTAGGTGGCCTTTATGAGCATTTATCTGGAGAAATGCTCCCAAAGCAGCACAGACGGATTGTTTTACGTTACATAAATTCAAATCTCCCTAATCTCAGTGGAGCTTTCCTTAATGAATAAATATAAAAGCTCTGTACATGACAGCTAATGCGTTTCAGATTCCAGGGCTTAATATCTGCTTTATTCAAATGCTCTTATTTTAATACTTATTGGTATATTTGTAATTTCAACCAAAGGAACTGGAATTTAAACAATATAAGGTAGTTTATCATCAGCCAAATTGCACACACGTTATTAATAAAGGCAGTTTAAAAGATAAATAAGTTTATCTACCTGTTTCAGAGCACTACATATACTAACATTTTGAAAAACTTCAGGACTTTAGAAGAGATAAGGCATACTCCATTAATATTTTAACTTGTCTTATGTAGATTTAGGCAAACAATTTGTTGAAATAATTCTGACTGTTGCAATTGTACATGTTTCACTATCCAATGCTATGGAATTTTAGCAGATGCTTGCCAAGAGTACTTTTCTTGCTCTTACTGGAAATCTGTCTTTGCCAGCTCAGGCAACGATACTACCAACCTGCCATTGCTTTCAATCTTTAAAAAATATTGTTTTTCCTGATATATAAGCAAAGATGACTTATTCCTCCAAGAGCTGGGATAGGGTGAGGTCAAAGTGGGATGATATTGACATGAGTAACAACAGAGAAGTGTAGCCATGGCACCAGATTTTTCTTTTTTAGGTTTTACGGTCTCTTGTGGTTTTATTGCTGTAAATATTGTCTTCTTTTTGGATTGTAAGCCCACCAGAGCTCAGCTTTAAGGAGGGTGGCTATAAAAATGTTTTAAATAAATAAAAAAAAGTTTATAGAGAAACAAAGGCAATCACATTCCAAGGTTTATCCAATACCTAAAATTCAATATTTGTAGATTATACCTACATGATTAGACCTCGACTTACGGCCACAACTGAGCTCAAAATTTCCATTGCTAAGCGAGACAGTCAAATGAGTTTTGCCCAATTTTACCTTTCTTGCCACCGCTGTAACGTGAATCACAGCAGCTAAGTTGGTAACACAATTGTAAAGTGAATCTGGCATCCCTTTGAGTTTGCTTTCAGAAGGTCACAAAAAGTGATCACATAACCCTGGGACAACCATCATAAATATGAACCAGTTGCCAAGCACCTGAATTTTAATCATGTGACCATAGGAATGCTGCAATGGTCATAAGCATGAAAAACTATTGTAAGTTGCTTTTTCACTGCCGTTGTAACTTTGAATGGTCCCTAAACTAATGGTTATACATTGAGGACTACCAACATAATAGCAGTATAAAGGAATTAATGCATCTGCCTCAGAGAAGTTTAATTCCATAGCACACCAAGAGTGGAAAAAAATTATGTATAATTAACATATTTACTTTTATTTGTATGCACATATATAAAACCATAAAATGTTACTAGTTTTCTCCCTGATTAATTCCTGAGTTTTAGGACACCACTGAAACACAGCAGTTAAACTCTGAACATTTTAGATATGAATAATCCTGTCAATCATCTGTGACATGATTGTACGTGTGTTTCGTGCATGTCAATCATCAATAAATGTCAGTCTTCCAGGCCCTTCATTCCTCATCCATCGCCGGTATCTTTTCCATCGAGGATCCATTGCCATTTTTTTCTTTAGCTCCTCCTCTTGCTCTTGTTTGTAAAGCTAAAAAGGGAAGGTTTAACGAAAGCCATATCAGTCTGTGATAGATACCTATACAAACTCATTGCAAATTTCAATGCAGACACATCACTTTCAAATGCAGACTCATCCATATAATATTAGGTATTTCAAATAAGATTATTATGAATTACATAACTGTTAAGTGAAGAACTGGTTCTAGAATTCTGCTTCCTGAACTATCATCTTGTGTTTATAAATAGTGAATAGCAGTAAGCAGAACAAACATCTTAAAAAAATCTCCATTAGAAATCGATTAACTAGACATTATAGAAACGAACAAAAATGTACCTTCTGAGGCTATATTGACTACGCGTTTATTGTATATTATTTAAAGAGAAAGTGATATGCTTCACAAAATCCACACCAATGAAAAGTAGGAGACTATCTGTTGCACCTTAACTGTCAAAACCCAGATAACAATTGCACTGTGGATGATAAAACAATTGCATTGCGGATGATTAACCCTGTTGGTTCAGTATAAATCTATTAATAATTACTTGGGATTTGCTGAATGAGACCAATTATGTAAGATTGTGAAAATCATCTCTATAGTTACTCAACAGGCCTAGATTTTGGGGGGAAGGGGGGTAACTTCTCTGGTGCCACCATCACTCACCTCGTAATTTTCTTTTATCCAAAGCTGCCGTTCAAGAAAAGACTCTCTCTGATGATCTTCCAAAGTGTCAAATTGGGATTGTGACATTTTCATATATTTGCGTATGATGTACAATTTCTCTTCTTCACCATATTCTTGCCTTTTGATATTGAAACAATAAATCCACCAAAAATACCATCCTATGTATTTGCACAGATAAAAAGGTGCTAAAACAATTTGAAACAAGAGAATGTCAGAGATTCGGGGTTTCTGGTAGCCACCCTTGATATCTATTTTGTTTTTTATTACATCTTTGATAATTTCTTCTTCTTCTTTGCGGATTTCTTCCTTCGATCGTCTGCTTTTGCCCTTTTCTTTGGCTCTGTTCAGTAGCCCCTGTTGCCTAGCAATCTCAGTAGCTTGTATTCGATATTTTGGCATAGTTGCTAGGTAGTTGATAGCTTCATTGTAGCTAGTCCGCCAGCTGAAGAACTAAAACATGAAATGGCAAGTTCAAATTTATGTACAGTTTTTAACTTTTGAGAACCCTTTAACCTTTATTTTATAAAGATGTGTGGAGACAATAACTTGGTCCTTAACACAAATAAGACCAAGGAGCTTATAGTGGACTATAGAAGGAATAGATCAGACATCCAAGTCCTTGCTTATTAATGGAGACCGAGTGGAGCAAGTGGCCGGTTTTAAGTTTCTAGGTGTTATCATAAAAGAGGACCTGACCTGGGGCACTCACATTGCAGCACTGGTCAAAAGGGCCCAGCAGAGATTATACTACCTGAGACTTCTCAGGAAACAACAACTGAATGACAAACTACTGGTGACCTTCTACCACTGCACCATAGAGAGTATTTTAACTTACTGCACCTATGTATGGTTTGCCAATTGCACAGTGGCAGATCGAACAGAGCTCCAGAGGGTTAACGTCATTGCCCAGAGGACCACTGGTTGCTCCCTCCCCTCTTTGGAAGAGCTTTATAGCTCCCACTGCCTTAAGAAAGTTCAAAACATTCTTAAAGATCCATCTCATCCTGGGCACCCTTTCATCTGGCAGACGGTACAGGATAATAAAAACAAGGACAAGCAGCTTCTGTCCCAGGCAATAACCATATTGAATTCTACGGTATAGTGCAATATCGGGTTTTCAGTTTCAATTATATAGAATGTAAACAATGTATGTTTGTGTTTTTATTTTTATAATTATAATGTACACTTAAGACGGCATTTAATTTCGTTGTACCATGTGCAATGACAATAAAGTAAACTAACTAACTAACTAGTAGTATTTTTCCTATACTACTTGGTCTAAATATAAAATTCACTTTGTTGAATGTGTTATTTTTGCCTGCACAAGTACAACATTGTTCATTTTGTCTTTTCTGAAATTCATGCAATTTTTAAGGAAATCAAATGCCTTATTTTCATGTGCTACTTGCTTGTGTTATCAGTCTCTTTTTGTTCAAACATGTACAAATAGTCCTCACCAGCCTGAATTGCATCATGATGTGAGAATTACCCGTATGTGAACTTTTATGTATAATCACGTCATGACAAAAAACAAAGAGATACATAGATTGATTTGTGGCTTTATGAATACACAAGTTCAATATTAATAAATGACACAATTCCCAATATGTGCAAGTATATATACCAAATTATAGATAGTTCTCAATTTACAACCACAATTGAGCCCAAAATTTCTGTTGCTAAGTGAAATAGTTAAGTGAATTTTGCCCCATTTTACAACTTTCTTGCCACAGTTGTTAGGTGAATCACTGCAGTTGTTAAATTAGTAACATGGTTGTTAAGTGAATTTGGCTTCCCCACTGACGTTGATAGCCAGAAGGTTGCGAGAAGTGATCACATGTCCCCCCAGAACACTGCAATCATCATAAACATGAGTTGTCAAGCATGTGAATTTTGATCATCTGATCATGGGGCTGCTGCAACAGCCATTAGGGTGAAAAAGAGTTGTAAGTCACTTTTTTTTATTGCCATTGTAACTTCTAATGGTCACTGAATGAACTCTTGTAAATTGAGGACTACCGGTATGCACCGAGTCTCAACCAAAGTAAACCTGCACAAGACCAATGTTTAAAACTTTACAAGCTTTATTGCTTACTGTTTACATTTAGGAAGAAAAACACATAGCATATTTATCTTCCCCTGCTGAACTGTAGCATGGAGAGAGAAGTAATCAATTCCCTCTTCCCCATGCAGGCTCCCCAAACAATGGGCTCTAGAGAGAAGGAATTTTTCTCATGTCCACCGTCCAATAGAAGTGGAATTCTGGATCCAATACCACGTATGTCCAAACTAAAGGAGAATACGGGACCAGGTAGAATACAAGCATGCAGTACTTACCTGAAATATAGAAATGGCACAAACAGTGACAAGAATCACTATTCTGACATCCACCTTGGGTGCCAATCTTCTAGAATAATAGTGATAGTAATGGCTGTAATACTCCTCAGGATGATCCAGCATATAATCATAATCCTTACGAGTTTCTTCATCCTGAAAAAGCAATTGGCAGTTTTTTAAATGTGGAAATATTTCATTTCAGAAGGAAAGAAATGTTTGCATGTCGGGTATAAGTAAATGCTTTTTAATGTAGTCTTTATGGCAATGATTTAGAAAGTAAACTGTCAAAACAAATTAATTCTATTTAAATAAAAATGCAATAAAACAAAACAACCAAGAAAGCTGAATTTAAACAAAGCAATGCATTTACTTTCACAAAACAAATGAAAAAAATATTATGTACTTTCAGAACAACATGATAACTCCAAGACTAAAATGTGTCCTTAGGTAAGACAAGGGTCCCAATTTTGTTGACTAGAGGACACACATATATCTTTGACAAGATGCCACTGATGCTTTCATAAATGTCTGGCAAGGGAAAATTTGGTCATTCATCAAATGGCTGCAATAAACAACATGATCGATCACAAATTATATCTGAATGCTTCCTTCCATTCCATGTAGCCTTCCTGAAGAGTACTCTTTACCACCTTTGTTTATAATTGTCTCCCCCCCCACCAAGCTACTGGCCTCTAACCATCCATCATTTTTATTTTCTAAAATAAAATGTTTATTTTTTCTAGAATAAAGGAAAGCACTATTCTTCAATTCAGTTGCTTTGAAAATTTTTAGCAACTGGAGTCACACAAATAAGAAATCCTCATCAATTTCTTCACGCACTACTTATAGTGATTAGTTTGATTAGACAGCATCATGTTACTGGATTTTTTGTCCATACTGAACTTAATGAGAGAATGCCCTCAAAATATTCAATGTACTGAAAGAATAGAGAAATTATTGAGCATCTGCTAATAGTTTCCTAAGATTTCCTATTGCAGTTATTTGGATGAAGATCTGAGATATACCTGTTTGTCTACTCATTGATCAACTTACTATTTCTCATCCTGATGCAAATGAAAAGGATTTGTCCCAACCTTCACATACCAAGGAGGGCTGGTTTTGAAAGAACTGAAACTTCTCCATTCTTGCACTTAACAACTAAACAGATGTACCCCCCTCTAAAAATAAATGAAACAGAGAAGATGCTTGCTAAAAACTGAAAGCAAGATAAAGATTACTCCTTTTTACAGCAAATCTCAACACCACAGCCTTTATAGAAAGGCTGCCAAATACTGAGGGAAGAAAAGAAATAAACAAAACACTAAAACTTCACTGCCATCCAGATTTTTATGGCCTTGAAAGTGGAAAGCCCTGTTTTAGAAATATTTTAGAAGAGGTATAAGAGATAAGGGATAGAAAATTGAATGGTGACCACCACCATTCATCTTGATTTCTTCCCCAAATATGATTGACAGTTACTCTTTACTCATTTCAATCTTTTAAAAAGTCTCTATTGGAGATGGAAAATGTTGAATATGTTGAAAATGTTGTTTTTTGTCATGTTATACATATGTAGGACTGGAGAAATTCCACTATGAAGCTATGACCTGCCCAGTGTTGAATTCATCTTAAAAGAGGTAACAGGAATATTTCTGCCAAAATTGATTCCTAAATAAAACTTTTTAAATATATGTATGACAACTACTGTATTTTTATAGTCCTCAAAGTCAAACATTACCAATATTTAATAATTCAAAAATTCTTTACTAGTTGAAGTCCTTCATTGACTGGTTTGCAATGATTTAACATGGCTGAAAGTTTTTCTTAAGACATTCTCAGTCCTTATCAAAAATTTTGAATGGAAAAAACTATAAATCTGATGCTCTTAAAAAATTACAATTGAAGTTGGAAAGAAAAAGTAAAATTAATAGTTTTATTTGGATTTCAGCCTATTAAGAAGGCACATTTTAATATATGATAAAAGTTAGATGCTCAACTTGGCTTTTGGAGACTTTTAAAAATAATGCTCATAGCTCATTTTTTTCAAATCCTGTCAAGTTCAAGGGATTTTTTTAAATAAGCTAATTCAATTTATTAGAAATTAATGACTCTACTGATTATTTGTATTCTGTCATTCTGTACACTGCCTGGTGCAATCTAAAGAGCTACTTTAGGCTCACCCATGAATCCTGGCATATCACCAAATGTGATACCCTACACTTGGTTTTTTTTAGTCACAAACCTCTTGCTGCATAAAATTTAGAGGACAGGGTTACTTTGACACCTAAATTGCATGTTTACATAAGTATATCTTTTGAAAGAGCATATATAGCAGTGGTGGGATTATACAATGTCTCTAGAACATCTCCAATTTATGACAATTGCCTTTCATTGGTAGGAAATATCTATTTCTAGTCAATAATCTGTCTCAAAAGCCCTCTTCTCTTCTCTGAAGTTCTGCTTCTTTTGAAGTTTGGGGATAAAACAACGCATAACCTTATATTAGAAGTGTAGACACTACTAAAGTACATGGGACACTTTAAATACCCGCATGATATGATGTGTTATTTCCCATTTCAAATCCTAACACTGACATTTCAAATATTCAGAACATAGAAAAGCCTCAAAAGCATTTAATTTTAAAAGTTTTCTTTTAAAAGCATTTAATTTTAAAAATTTTCTTCCTGTCTCATATTCTAAGAACATGAAAACTGTGGTGTTGAGACAATCCAAAGATTTGTCTAACCCAGATGTTATTTGTTACCACTGCTAGACAAATGCTCCTTGAAGCCTATAAGTATAGTTCAAAAGAATCCATCTTCCCTGCTTGTTGTCCCTAATAGCTGGCACCAAATATAGTCCTCAATTTACAACAGTTCATTTAGTGACCATTCAGTTATAATGGCACTGAAAAAAGTGAGTTATGACCCTTTTTCACACTTATGACTGTTGCAGCATCCCCATGGTCACACGATTTACATTTGGATGCTTGACAGCTGACTCACAATTATGACAGTTGCAGTGTCCCAGAATCATGTTCTTCTGACAAGCAAAGTCAATAGGGAAACCAGATTCACTTAACAACCGTGTTGTTAATTTAAGAATTCTGGTGATTCACTTAACAAATGTGGCGAGAAAAGTCGTAAAATGGGGCAAAACTCAGTTAACAAATTTCTCACTTAACAACATAAATTTCGGGCTCAAGTACGGTGGTAAGTCAAGGATCACCGGTATAGTGCTTCTAATGCAGGAAGGTTTCATTTAACTGGATCGTCCCAAAGGTGCTTTTTTCCCAAGAGGCAACTGGATTTCCTTGTTTTTCTTTGAAGATGTTTTGCTTCTCATCCAAGGTGCTTCTTCAGCTCTGATCAGATGGTGAGGAATGAAAGGATTTCAAGATGGTTTTAGATTAGGTTAGAATTCTTTATTGGACACACAAGGAATGTGTTACTGGAGGGCAGAGAGACACAAAACATTATTTCTAATAACGCATGCTGGATAATTGAGAAAGCCAAAGATTTATACTCCTTGAAGACCACTGGTCATCCAGTCAAGGAGTATAAAGCCTTCCATTCTTCACCATCCAGTCAGAGCTGCTTCTTGGATGAGAAGCCAAAACGTCTTCAAAGAAAAACAAGAAAGTCCAGTTGCCTCTTGGGTGGAAAAAAAAAAAAACCTCCTTTGGGACAACCATGACTGGAGGATTGAGAATCTCCACAGACATTTGCCAAAGCCGATGTCTTTCAATAGGACTTTTCCTTGAAGAAGCCCCCTTTTTTTTTAGCCAAAGCAAGACAAATTTCTTGATTATTCTAGCTGACTAATATGGGGAAAGCAAGACTGCTGGATCAGAAAAGGCTTATAACCTGAGGCAACAAAGCTCTCTCTTTTCAAAAAATTTTTTGACTTTAAGTAACCTTCCCTAATTTGACACCTGTGGGTATGCCTAGTCCTGGCATCACTCCATGAACACGGCACTACACTTTGCATCATCCCCAGCCAGCCCATGCAAAGCACAGCGCTTAGGGAGGAAAGGACCTGCAATTAAAAAAAAAAAATCATCCTAAGGAAATACTCCAGAGGCTCCAGCAACCAAGGCCACTTCTATTCGGAGTCCTCCCAGCCATTCCTGTCCCCCAACAGCTGCTCCATCCTCTCTCAAGGCGACCGGCGGGAGGAGGCGCGCGTTCGCAGAAGGGGAGAGGGTGCCGGGGTCTTACCGGAGGCATCCGCCCAGGCCGGGAGGAGGGAGGGGGCGGTCCCGGCCCCGCTCTCTCACCTTGAGGGTCTCGTAGGCGGTAGCGATCAGCAGGAATTTCTCCTGAGCGGTCTCGGCTCCTTTGCCATCCCGATCGGGTTCCCGCTGCCGATCCGGATGGTAACGCAAAGCCAGCTGCCGGTAAGCCCGGGCGATTTCAGCCTTGCTGGCATCGCGGCTGACCCCGAGCACGTCGTAGCACACCAGCTTGCCGCAATACAAGCCTTCCACCAGGGCTTCCGCCGGCCGCGGGCAAAGGCACTGGAGGGCCCACAACAACAGCGGCCAGTGTCCCGCCCGCCACCGAAAACGGCTCCGGGAGTTCCCCAGCGGTGTCGGCGCCGCCACCGCCATCGCCGCGGTCGCTCCCGGGAGGCTTCGCCGTCGGACCTCGCGCGCGAGACGGGCGCAACCTCCACCGCGCCTCGTCTCCTTTCTTCCCTCCCCCAGCCCCGCCGCAGAACTAGCCTAAAGGGCGGGGCCAGAACGTTTGGACGTGGACAAAGCGGGCTTGACGAAGCCGCCACCTTACGTTCCCCGAGCCGCCCCGGCGTCAAATGGGAATGGTCGGGAAGGAGGAACAATCGGCCAATCGGAGAGCGGGAGGGAGGAGATCGGCAGGCGGGGCTGGCCGAGATGGGAAGCCCGCACGGCCAAAGAAAAGGTTGTAGACGCGCGCGGGGGGTGGGGGGTGGGTAGGCGGGGGGCGGGGGGCGGGATAGAGCAACCCGAGCGGTCCAATGGAAACGAATGGGTGGAGTTTAGAGGGAGGCGCCTACGGAATAGGAGCGACACGTGGAGCCTGTTCAGCCAATAGCTGGGAGAGAAAACGTGGGAGCTCCAAGATGAAAAAACCAAAATCAATTGTATGTAAAATGATGCGCCTAGGAATGTGGGCAGTGGTTTTTTTAAAAAAAATAATTGATTGGATTGTGTGCTATCAAATCAGTGTCGACTCTTAAGGATCACTTAGATACATTTTCTCCAAGTCGACTGACGGACAGTCTAATTTCGGTATATAGACTGAATAAACGACAGCATACAGCTTTGTCTCATTTTCTGTGCAGACTGGCTTCTGGTTTCTGCATGAGAACAATGAGATATTCTCGGATTCCCATTGTACGGTTTGACACGTCTACACGATCAAAACCTTTCTATAATCAAGTGGGCACATATTAACTTTGATTTTAGTATTCTTTGTCTTTCTCAATTATCCAGCATGCAATATTAGAAATGCTTTGTATCCCTCTGCCCATTGGAGTCATAGTCCTTGTATGTCCAATCACACTTGGCCAATAAAGAATTATAATCTAATTTAATCTAATCTAACCTAACCTAATCTAATCTAATCCCATCTTGAAAGTTGGGCTTCTCCCTTTCTATGCATGACTATTTGGCATTGGGTGATTTGGCATTGGGTGATAAAAATTGGGCTTTCTATGCATGACTATTTGGCATTGGGCTGGTAGAAATTATGCACACTCTGCTGAGTTTCCTTTCTTTGGTTTTGGTATATAGATTGATGTCTTCTAATCTGTTGGCCACTTTGTTGCTCGCTAGAAGTGGCATACTTTGGTTGGATCCTTTACAGGTTCCTCTTTTGTTATTTGCCAGTTCTGAAGATTATTCCATCAATTCCAAAAGCCTTCTGATTTGATACTGACTGCAGTGCTAATCTAATCTGATGTTCTAATGCTAAATGTAACCAAATCTTCCAATGCATCTTGGATGTTGACATCTTTAATCCTTCCACCTTTAAGCGATTTTTGTAATCAGTTACTATCTGTCCATTAGAATCCTACAAATTCAAGGTTGGAACAAATTTGAGACTGCAGTCCAAGTTCTTTTGAAAGGCCTTGTTTTCTATGTCTGCTTCCATCTTTAATGTCTTTACAGGTATCATTGTAATACTGCTCTGGATCTCTTCTAACAGGTCTGAAACTCTGTTCTTTCCTGAGATTTTTGTCTTTTATATCTTTGGTTTCTCTTATTTTTATTTATTTTCTTGGCCATTTCCATGTTTTGTTGCAACATCCAGTTGCTTTCTTCTGCTTTTAGGTCTTTGGCAGTCTCTTTTCACATTCAACCTTAGCAACATTTGTATTTATTTCAGGGCCCTAGTTTCCCATCAAGGAAGTTCAAAACTTCAAAATGATTCCTGATGTCTTCCTTGTAAATGCCCAAATTCATATTGTAAAAACAGGTTGGTTTTCTGCTGCTTGACCTTAACTTGGAACTTGCAACATGAGTAGTTCCTGCTTTGTTCTTCAAGCAGCCGCTGACCACATCTTTTTGTTATAACTGAGCTCATCCACCTCCTTGTGCCAGTCAAGTCATCTGTTTCATTTCCAAGTACTACATTTGGTGCTGTTACTCATCTGATGACAGTGATAGCATTGAAGAAATGTTTAGATTAGCAGACATTGCTGAGTTATTCTCTTTCTTCATTTGATTTCTTCAGCCATACAGTCCAGCCACATTTTCCTCCATATTTCAATTTTGGCTTTCCAGTTTCTAATGACAAGCAGCACATCTTGCTTTTAAAGGTAAAGGTAAAGGTTCCCCTTGCACATATGTGCTAGTCATTCCCGACTCTATGGAATGGTGCTCATCTCCGTTTCAAAGCCGAAGAGCCAGCACTGTCCGAAGACGTCTCGGTGGTCATGTCGCCGGCATGACTAAACGCCAAAGGCACATGGAACACTATTACCTTCCCACCAAAGGTGGTCCCTATTTTTCTACTTGCATTTTTTATGTGCTTTTGAACTGCTAGGTTGGCAGAAGCTGGGACAAGTAAAGGGAGTTCACCCCATTACACGGCACTAGGGATTCGAACTGCTGAACTGCTGACCTTTCGATCAACAAGCTCAGCGTCTTAGCCGCTGAGCTACCATGTCCCTTTTGCTGTCCAATATAGGTCTTGTTTACTTTAGCTGGGCAGCTGGAATGACATCTTTGGTTTCATGCCTTGGGTTTTTAATCCTGCTTTTGACTTCTGGTGTTCTTTGTTCATCATTCCTGACATTGGATGACAATGGACATTTGTGGAAGATAGGCTGTTTTGAATTATTTTAGGATAGGTTTCTCCAACCTGGACCCTTCAGTTACATTTAGAGTAACTCTCATTATTCAGACAGCATGGCTAATAACTATGAATTGGTTGACATGATAGATTTGGAAGATACCAGATTGATGAAAAGCACTTTAGGCACAATAGGCAATTTATCAACAGGAAATAGAAACAAAGGGGTGGAGCTATTGGCCAGTGGTTATAATCTTGTTTTTATTCATTTGTGAAATATTGAGGATATATGTGAAATCTACCAAAATAAAATAGGAAGGAATTGGGTTTGCATTATAATATTGCTGTACCATCTTGCTGGTTTTGACTGATCCAAGACATATCATTGCATCAAACTAAAGTCACTAAGCAACCTTCCATCAGATTGTGGAATTGAACCTGAATCTCTACAATTCTAGTTAAACACCCCAACCATTTTACCACATTTTATATGCATCTTGTTACAAAAAAAAAAAAAACATTGTTCACCAGCTTCTTGAACATTTCCTGACTCTTACAATTATGCTATTGTGATCTGGGCACTTGCCAACTGGTTTAGATTTCTGACCATTGCACATCTCGTGGTCATGCAACCTTGATTTGTGAGTTTTCTTGCCAGTTTCTCACTAGCAAGTCAGTGGGAAAGGCGGTAGGAAGTTGGAGGTATTGATCATGTGAGGTCCTTGCTTAACGTTCTGTCTCAGGCCACACACATACAACAAGCAGAGAAGTTTGACTTACTTACTAGGAAGTTTTCGGGAATTAAACAAATGGTAAAGGAAATGTGTGTGCAATTATGCACACAAAAACAAAAGAAATTAAGTCCCCCAAAGTCCAGCAAGTTTGCCTCGTGAATGAGAGCCCAAATCCAAAACAGCAACCACAAGGGCAGTGGGGGGAAAGTCCAAAGGTCCAAATGTCATAGCAAGGTTGGTAACCAGTCCAGGTCCAGAGTAAAAAAAACAAAAGAACAAGAATTCAAGGTGAGAGGCAAGGCACCCAAAGTCTAGATTGATGGACAATCTAGGACTAGGTTATCTCTGACAGAGGAACTTAAGTGCAGTGCTCTTCTTAAATGGTATTGCTCATTTGGGAGGCCAAAGTTACTTTCTGGTGAGGACCCTTGTAGAACACTTTTCCTCTCCTCTCCACACAGTGAGTTCTTGAACTGGGAGGGGAGTGGAAATTCAGACTGATCTTCTAAAACTGGTGATAGCTGTGTCTCCTTGTTATCAGGCAGCATAGCTTCCTCTGCCTGCAATTCCCAAATGGCTAAATGACACAAATTGATTATAATTTGTATTGATGATAATTAATTATCCAAAATAGCACCTGTTTTCGGAATAGAACTAGTGGCCCAAGGATTCCAATGTATGGAGCAATCTGCTTTTCTTTCCAGCTCCAGAGATCTTCCAAAGATAAGTACGTGATCAGTGATGCAGGCCAGGAAAAATAGTGTGGGATTCAGTGGAATAAGGAGCAGGCTCAAGGTCTGTGGGGGACCTGGTTTGGTGGGGGAAAGCAGGCCCATGGCCTACAGGGAACCCAAGGTATAAGAAGTGGGGCATGGGAGAGGCCTTGAAAGGCCTGGGGCAAATTGGATGTGCCTGTGCTAGATCTCCTAGATATCATGTGAGAAAAACTAGACCCTCACCTGAACAATTTAAACTAGCTACTTTAATGTTCTATTACCTATTTCATAGGAATCTTCCCAGACTGGCACTTTGCCCCTTAAAAAGACCAGATGAAGTTCAACAACATTCAAGGGGGGGGGGGGGACCTTGCTCTCTTATGTCTATGTAAAGATTCTAGACTACTCCCCTGTTTGACCCTTCCTCCCATCTGTGCCAGTCTCTTTCTAACAGCAGGGCCTCTCCCACCCAAGTCACCCTGTGCTCCACTTAACGATTGCATCAGAGAGAGGAGAGGTGGGAATCATTAAGTGAGGCAATCATGTGGCAGGCTCCATTACAGTTATTGAGGACTATCTGTATGGCCATTTATTTTGGCTGTCTTGTGTCCTTTTCCCCCATAAAATCTGATTAAGCCTAGGACAGTGATAGTTAACCTTTTCAGCACCAAGTGCCAAAACTGGAGTGTGTGTGTGCATGCGTGCGTGCACCAAAGCACCAGAACCTGGAAGAGAGCAGCTGTCCGGCACGCATGCGCATGACAGAACCCAGAAGAGCAGCTGGCAATGCCGCACATGCTCACAGAGAGGGCTCTGCCAGAGGTTCGCAATCACGAGCCTAGGATTATTGATTGATGGTTGATTAATCAATCAATAATCCCAGTCACATAAAAGACATTGCACCAATCATTTATATGTGCAGCAGGCACAGCCTTTTTGGATATGAGATTTTAATTCTAGCAGTGAACTAACAAGGAATAAAAGCCAAAAGAAATTCCTTTTACACTTTTCTGCTTCAAACCTGTGATGGCTTAACTCAGACAACCACATAGCTTTGAACCATTTACGGTAGTTAAACAGACTTCAGAAAGTGTTTAGAGATGAACTACGCAAATCTCAAGATGAGTCCAGATAGTGCAATACAGCAGCTACGGAGATGAGAAATAATCCACAAATAAAGACTAGCAATTTATGGCTATAAACAAAATGCTATATGTAAGACACCTGCTATGTATTCTTGCATTCTACCCTTACCATCACGTACTGGGATCGCACATGTATGAACAAGGACAGTGCCTTTCTCTATGCTTTAGCTGCCTTCAACTGATGCTGATAGAACATCACCCAATGGCATAGTATAGCTTAAGTATTACAAGACAAACTGCACAGGATATACAACATTACTATATTGTAAGCCTCCTAGAGCCATGGTAACAGTGAGATGGGCAGCATAGAAATTTAACAAACAATATGCCAACATTGCTTTGCATTGCAAACATTTTACTGCCCGGAGCTGCTGGCTCATTTTGGAATGGAACACTTTGCATTCTTGCAAGAGATTTCTAGAAATACATAAGACCTTTCTTCACATAGAGTTACCACATTTGTACTATTGCAAAACCTAGATGGCAATAAAATGAGTTTTTCAACATCTAGTAGTCATCAGGACTACATTTTACATCCCATGTTTGCAAGGACATCAACAACAGCCACATTTTGGCAATCTAAAACAATTACTTTCATAGCTGTCTTAAATATCCCTATTTTCCTTCTATAAAGTCATGCATATGTATTGAGTGATGAGCAGAATAAAGGTACAATACATGTCTGCTTGAAGATTGTTTAACTACTGAGTACTTGACCCAATGGATAGCATGTTTCATGTCTATGCATGAAAATTATCTCAGGTTTTTCTAAAACCAACCTAACTGAACACCTTTCAAGGTAGGAATGAGTCTGCTTGTTAGAAATACCTTCTGCAGATAGGGGGAGAAACTCTCATTAAAAAAAAAGAATGCTGACCCTCCTTTCTCCAAAACCCCAGGGGGAGTGGGGGGGAGAACGGATCTAGGTGTGTGTGTGTGCATGTGCATATACATACATGCACACACACATATATTACCAATCATGGAGGTCAGCATGGATTCAGGTAATTTCATTTCAGCTGCAGTCTCGGAAAAGTATCGATGGGGGAAAAATGAATGAATGAGGGAGGGGGGGGGAAAATCTTAGGTCACGAACGATGAACGGAGGGACGCTTTTTTTAAAAAAAAACACCTTATTTCTATTTTTTTTTAATGTGTCTTGGCTCCAACAGTTACGTGGAGCTGTGAGCTTGGCTCGCCAAAGGAGACACCATTGTAGCTGTGTAGGTAGTCCAAGGAGGAGGCGGTTAAAGAGAAGGAGCTGCTGGACACGATCGCCGCCCCGTTCTTTTTTCAATCTATAAAAAGTAAAGTAAAAAAAAAAAAGGCAGAGAGGGTGGAGTGCATGTGTGCACGAAGCCGAGGCAGGCAGGGAAGAAGAGATTTGCAAGGTTACTTAAAGCTTTGCGTGTCTCTCAACTGCGGTTGGCGTTTTGAGGGGAGAGTCAGAAAAGGGAGGAGAAAAATCAACCATCGGCCTCCCCCCCCCCCTCCCCGGACGCCTTTCTCTGGCAGCTCAGTCCCGGGGGAAGCCTCGAGGAAGGGGGCTGAAGGCCAAGGAGGACTGAATCTCCCCCGATCGCCTTCTCCTCCGCTCTTTCGGCTCCATCGCCTGGCAGCCCAGAGCGAGCGAGGGGAACTGCCGGCTTAAAGCCGCCTTCTCTCTTCCCAGCTGACAACATGGCTGCGGCCGCTTCTGCTGCCCAAGACGAGCTGAGTAAGTGGGGGATCCGGCGGGGAGGGGAGGACATTGTTCATGCGGACCCGGAGAAAAGAGGGCGATCTGGCCCCCCTCGAGCGTGTGGATCCTTTCTTTTTAAGGGATCGGCTTTCTAAGCGCGTGCTCCGGCCTTCGGGCCTCTCTCTGGGGAGGGTGTAATTCCTTTCCCCCTCCCGGCTTGATGGGTGCTGTGGGGGGAAAGCCTGGGAAAGGGGCTCGGAGGACGGGAGACCTTTACAAAAAGAAAGAAAGAAAGACATGGAAAGAACTGGGGGCGGGTGGAAGGAAGGCTGGTTGTTTCATAGGCGATGCAGGATCGGGAGAGGGGGAAGGGCGAGGAGGAGCCCCGGCCATTAGGCCTCGGTTGTGCAGAGTCATATTAGGAAATGGACATTAAGAAGCTTCAGGAGGATGGGAAGACGGGACGACCCCGTCCTCCGAATTAGCTTTTTCGGTCACTGATTCTCTCTCTCTCTCTCTCTCTCCCTTTAACACACATACGCCCCTTCCTCCTCTCCTTCCCCCCTTTTAAAACAGACGTGGGTACGGGAACTTTGGCTCACTGATACACACATACACACCTTCCTTCTCTCACGCCCCCTCCCCTTTTTAAAAGATATGTGGGTATCTTTCGGATACCCACATATCGGCGCGCGCGCACACACACACACACACACACCTTCTCTCGACCTCCGCCCTTTTAAAAGATATGCGAGTATAGGCGCTTCGGATCACTTATACACACACACTCACTTATACACACTCCACACATCCCTTCTCTCGACCCCCACCCTTTTAAAAGATATGTGGGTATGGGCGCTTCGGATCACTTATACACACACACACACTCACTTTTACACACACACCCCACCCCACACATCCCTTCCTCCTCTCGACCTCCCCCTTTAAAGATATGTGGGTACAGGGGCTTCGTCCTTGCAAGAAGGGGGAGGACGGACTCCTCCTTCCCCTTCAGTCGAGGGAATTCCAGATTTCCTTCCTTCCCCTCAAAGTCAGATTCTTAAATCTGGTGGAAAGAGCAGGCCCCGTGGTGACTTTGCTTCCCCCCCCACCCTCTGGCCTTGAGAGAGAACCCTGCTGGGTGTTTTTGAGTTGGAGGGAGGGGAAGAGGAGAGGCCCTCTGCTCTGTGCAGTGCCCAATTTGATGACAGCCGGTCTTTTCCATGTGTCTTTCCTCCCCCATTTCGCCCCCCCCCCCGCTCCCCAAGAAGAGGTTGTTGGGTGTTGCAAGTGCAGAGGGTGGCATGGACTGGATTTTTGCAGGTTCCATCTCCCCGTCCCTCTTGGCCTTTCAAAATGTGGAGCTCCCACTTCTCATTCCACATCTAAGGTATAGAGGCCTCTCTTGGTGAGGCGTGGTATGGCCGGGAAATGCTTCTTTGTGACAGGAAATGACTATAGTCTTTGCCACTGAGGCAAGCTTGGGTGTGTGTATGTATGTATGCATGCATGCATTCGTGCATACATAAATATAGGTAGCCCTCGATTTATGACCACAATTGAGTCCAAAATTTGTATTGCAAAGCAAGAAATGATTTCAGTCAGTTTTGTCCCGTTTTGTGACTTTGCTTGCCACGTTTCTTAAGGGAATCACTGCGGTTGTTAAATTAGTAACACCGTTGTTTAGTGAATCTGGCTTTCCCATTGACTTTGCATGTCAGAAGGTTGCAAAAGGGGATCACATGACCCCGGGACATGGCAAGTGTCATAATTATGAACCAGTTGTCAAGCATCCGAATGTAAATCACATGGCCCTGGGGATGCTGCTACGGTCATAAGTGTGAAAAATTGTCATAAGTCACTTTTTTCAGTGACTTTTATAACTTCAAACGGTCACTAAATAAACTATTATAAATCGAGGACTACCTGAACATACATATACATACCGAAACACATACACATAGGTGTGTGTGTAATATAGACATACAACTATAGCATCAAAAATATACTTGTATATGTATATTACACACACAAATATTAAACTGTCAGAAATGTGCAGTTATTGCCTATATAGCCCACAGAGTTCAAGAAGGCTAGGCATATTCGTATACAGGTACTCCTCGACTTACAACTGTTCATTTAGTGACCAGAGTTACAACGACACTGAAAAAAGTGACTTATGACCATCTTTCACACTTACGACTGTAGTAGCATCCTCAGGGTCATGTGATTTACATTCGGATGCTTGATAGCTGGTTCATATTTATGATGGTTGCAGTATCCCCGGGTCATGTGATCCCCTTTTGTGACCTTCTGACGTTCAAAGCCAATGGGAAAGCCGGGTTCACTTAACAACAGTGTTACTAATTTAACAATTGCAATAATTCACTTAAATGTGGCAAGAAAAGTTGTAATATGGGGTAAAACTCACTTAACAAATGTCTCAGCAACATAAATTTTGGTTTGGGCTCAATTGGGTCGTAAATCAAGGGCTATCTGCAGTAGGCCCCTTTCCTCAATTTTATACCCTCAACACAAACCTGTGAAAGAGGCTGGATTAGGCTGGCCCAGATTCATTTGTGTTCACGGTACTTGTATATATATATGGAAGAGTACTAATGAAATTATAAGATTATGCAATAGTTTAGGAGAAAGTACCATTGCACTCGATGGAATTAAATGTTTTTGGATGAGGAACAATTGCACTTTAATTGCAGCGTCTTTGATGCTTGGATAAGGCATCCCCAGTACTGTAATAATGTTTTTGACTTCTTTATTTGGAAGAATAAAGAAGTCCGATCTTGAGTAATCCTTCTCTTTAAACTTGCATGATTTTACGCCATGCCTGAACAAAGAATGTTGAGAAATTTAGTGACACATACAAATGCTTGATAGTAGCTTTTTCAAATCTGTTGACCATGATTCCTAGTCAAAATCTACTCTGATTTGGAATTGTGGACATTGTAGTCCATTAAGGAGGAATCAGAAAGACTAGTTTGGAGAGTATGAAAGACAGCACATCTTTTTTGTTTGTTTATTTCCAGAATTGTTGAGAAAATACTTCTTTCTCCTGTTATCTAATTAGTTTAAGTAAATGTTTAAAAGTCAACATCTATTAGCCTATACTAATAAAGGAATCTAATACTGTGAAAATAATATGGTTGTGCAGAACAGCCCTGTCCATAAAGCCTTGTGCAATTAATTTAGTACTTTGCAAGACATTAAATTACATCAGGTACCACCTGCATAGCTAAGATTGAATCTGTCAAGCCAGTAAGAACATGATGAGAGATCCTGCTTCCAGTTCCTTCACATATAGGAGGTTAAGGGCTAAGGACAAGAAGGCTGTCTTTCTGGATTGTAATCCTCATGTTGTATAACTTACTTGGGGAGCTTCATGCACTTTGGAAGGTGATTTTTAAAAAAATGTTTTGCTATGCTTTCAGTTTGAGTTACCTCTGTATTATTATGATTCACCCCACAATTAGCTAGATGTTCAGACTGGATTTAACATTTTTATCCACCTTCCCAAGGATCTGGGATAGGCAGATGCTAATTTTATTATTATTATTACTTGGTTATACTCTATCCAACATTATGCACTGGGCCAGGGTACAACAACTGTAAATAAATAAAATAATCATTAATACATCTATAGATGTTGGTACTCCCATGGAAGTATGTCTGTTTATGTAGACAATTGGGAACAGCCCAATGCTTGTAGCATGGGAACTATCTTTAATCTTAGCCCAAATATTAAGAATATATATGGGTTTGTTGGGACAACATTGGTGGAGAAAGGTGTTAACCTGGATGTGCGAAAGCCTTGAGAAAAAAACTGGGAAAGGAAATCCTTATATTTCCCCTGTTTTTTTCCATTTTATTCTAAGCCTATTTCTATCCACATGATAGGTTCCAGAATTTTTCATTATTCCAATGGTAGAGGAAGAGGGATATTGCATTTGGAAATCATCCAAATGGTTTTCTGTCTCCTCTAAATTGATTTTCTATTGATATTTATTCTCTGCTCATGCATTGGTTCATGGCACTTTTCACTAGAGATAGTCCTTGAACTTACAACTATTCGTTTAGCGACCGTTTGAAGTTACAGTGACACTGAAAAAGTGACCTACAACCAGTTGTCACACTTAAAATTGTTACAGCATCCCCACATGATCAAAACCCACGTGCTTGGCAACTGGCATGTTTCTCGGCAGGTGTCGCTTCCTGGGATCATCATCATTTGCAACCTTCCTAGCTGGCTTCTGACAAGCAGTCATTGGGGGAGCTGAATTCTCATATTGATCTCATGATTGATTTAACAACTGCAGTGATTTGTTTAACAATCATGATAGAATTGGGTGCAACTTGGATAACAACTGCCTTACTTAACAACAGAAATTCTGATCTCAATTGTGATTATAAGTTGGGAACGACCTGTTCCTTCTTTTGTATATTTATCAGATCAGTATTTTCTTCCATTTCTGAAAAGTTTCCCATATTGCACTATAGCCCTTAATTTTTCTTAGAGAGCGTGGGGCAACTTAAGTTTCGTTCTTTCTCTTAAAAATTTCAAACTATGTTTTTCCCTGGCTCAAGGTATGTTATTATTCAAATTACGAAATAAGTAAGACATTGAATAATCAGTGTTTGATTGAATAAAAACAGATAAAATGAATAAGTTAAAGAAATAAAATAGTAATTTAAAATAAAATTACTCTTTTGAAAGTAAAAATAATATTTTAAATAATACACAATTTAAATAATTCCCTGAAAAATTTTCCTATCTGCACAACTACACCTTTCACTCTGTGTATTTGTAATTGTTAACATGTCATGCCTTTAACTGAATAAATTCTAGGAAGACTTAGGCTGTAATACTGTTTTCTCCAACCATACACTAGACCAGGGGTAGTCAACCTTTTTATACCTACCACCCACTTTTGTATTTCTGTTAGTAGTAAAATTTTCTAACCGCCCACCGGTTCCACAGTAATGGTAATTTATAAAGTAGGGACAAAACCCCTACCAGCCACCATGAAAGCTGGAATGCCCACTAGTGGGCGGGAGGGACCAGGTTGACTACCACTGCACTAGATATAGTGTTCTGCTATGGTGGGTACAGGTTGTCCTTGCTAAGCACCCACCGTTAGGATTGTCAACCTAGCTGCTAAGTAGAAAATTACCTGACTGCGATTGGACTTATAATTTTACTTTCCCGTTGGTCATTAAGTAAAACAGTTGCTAAGTGAATTGCTACTGAGCTTACAATTTTGCTGTATTGTATTAACTCTGCTTGCCATAAGGAAAAATGTATGCTGGTTGTGAAGCACATGAATAGCAATCATCATTGCAGCGGTTATAAATGCACACCTGCTGCAAAGCACATGATGGCTACTGTGTTATTGACGGATGCCGCAATGGTAAATGCAACAATCGGTTGCAGTTATTTCTTTTAGTACCATTGTAACTGAACAGTCGCTGCATGAGGCAGTAAGTGAGGACTACTATATGCGTTTCACGACAATAAGTACTGTATTTTCCTGCGTATAAGACTACTTTCTAACACACAAAAATCTTCTCAAAAGTTGGGGGTCGTCTTATACGCCGGGTCTCATTCTCCTGTAACCAGGCAGACCAGCCCGAAAGGCTCTGACGAGCCTTAAATGGCTCTGAGGAAGGTCGTCTTATACGCCTAGTCGTCTTATACTCCGGAAAATACGGTACTCTACTGTACATATAGAAAATTCCTGTTGGGTAAATTTGCCATAATTTGCCATAATTCTGTACAGTTTAAAATTTAACAGTTGGTTTTGACACAGTGGGAAAAATGAAGATAAGTACTCATACAATGGTTTTGTTATTGAAATATTGTTTTATACTAATTTGTATGGCCAAGCTAGAGTTGCTGTTACATTGAAGTTTTGAAGTGTAAATTACTAGCATAAGCAGTTAGAAGTTCGGTACGTGTAGTAGATGCTATATGAAACTGAGTATCTTTATATATCTTGAAATTGTGTGTCATATAACCAATCTCAGATTTAAGATTCATTTTGTCATAAGCCAGCCCATATTTTGTTTTTTCATACTCCTAAATGGCTAAAATATAATCTTTTTTCTGATCAGATTAGAATAGAATAATTTGTGTTTAAATTACTCAGATCCGTTTATGTTGTCAGTTTGTTCTTTTATGATTACCATCTTGTGTATACTATGTTGGAGAACTTTCATTTCTCCTATCAAGATAACCTTGTGCCTTGAAGCACGTGTGCACGCACACACATGCACACACACGCACACACACACAATTGTGAATCATTCAAATTTCCCTCCTCGCTTTAACTAGGGTATTTTGTTTTCTAGATGAATGCTATTGGATTTTAGTTACCATATTTCTTTTCTCCTGTACTTTTGCTCTATCAGACTTAATAATTTTAATTTCTAAAACCAACGTGTACTCTGTTTACTTTTGAATAAATTGATTATGTAATGAATTATTTCCTCTTACTGTAGAATTCTGTATATTTTAGCTCAAAATATATTAGAAGTCTCTGAAATCTATCATCCTGATTAGTCATTAAAAAAATAAGGAAATGAAGTCTGTACAGTATATTTTGACTGGGTTTGAGTTCACTTTCAAATGACCCTTCCACATCTGAAATTTGGCTTGGAGTAGTACCCTCTGGTTTGTGTCTGTCCTAAGCATAGCAAGAAATAAATGTTTTTTTGTGTTCATAATTATCCCTGGATGTCACAGCATGCTACATTGAGCAATTCAAGGTAGATTGTGCAAGAGTAAGACAATTTGCATTTTTCCAGTTACGGGTGAGATTACCCTAGGCTGAAATGTATACAGGTAATCCTCAATTTATGACCACAATTGAGCCCAAAATTTCTGTTACTAAGTGAGACATTTGTTAAGACATTTGTCCCATTTTACGACCTTTCTTGCCACAGTTGCTAAGTAAATCGCTGCAGTTATTAAATTAGTAACACAGCTGTTAAGTGAATTTGGCTTCCCTTATTGTCTTTGTTTGTCAGGAGGACACTGCAACCATCATAAATATGAGTCAGCAGCCAACTGTCTGAATTTTGATCACATGACTATGGTGATGCTGCAACGGTTGTAAGCTCATAATGCTCATAAGTCACTTTTTCAGTGCTGTTGTAACTTCAGACGTCACTAAATGAACTGTTCTAAGTCAAGGACTACCTATACCAGTGATGGCTAACCTTTTTGCTGTCACGTGCCAAAAGCGGGAGGAGCGGGGGGGTCATGGGTGCTTGTGCCCACATCCATAATTCAATGCGCCATACCCTCCCATGCATGCGCACGTGACCCTCCCCACACTTCCCCCTGCTTTTGGCACACGATGGCCCGGTGGGCCCGGTAGGTCGTTTTTCCCCCTCTCCAAGCTCCAGAGGCTTTCTAGGAGCCTGGGGAGGGCAAAAACAGCCTTCTCCATCCCCCCGGAGGCCGGAAACAGCCAATTTCCCAACTTCCGGTGGGACCGGAAGGCGTGAAAATCAGTTGGCTGGTGCATGCATGTACGCTGGAGCTGAACTAGGGCAGCCCTCGTGTGCCCACCAATATGGCTCCGCGTGCCACCTGTGGCACCCATGCCATAGGTTCGCCATCACGGACCTATACTGAATTTAGGCAGTGAACAAATCTTGGAAGGTTTGTAACATATGCCATGATGTGATTGTCCCTGCTTTTCTTCTCTATAAACTTATTTTTACTTATTTAAAACATTTCTTTAGCCACCATACTTAAAGCTAAGCTCTCTTCACCCATCCTGTTCCCCCGGTGGGGACGGAGCGCAGTCCCCTGGACTCCGGCTGTTGTACCTGAATGCCAGGTCCGTGGTGAACAAGGCCCTCCTCGTCCGGGATTTAATTGACGAGAAGGAGGTGGACCTGGCTTGCATCACTGAAACCTGGCTTGGGATGGAGGGAGGTGTTCCCCTCTCGGATTTAGGTCCCCCAGGTTTTCAGGTACTCCATCAGCCTTGACTCCAGGGGAGGGGGGGGAGTGGCGGTAATGATTAAGGAAGGTCTTAGTCCTAGGGAGGTCACTGTCCCTCAGATAGGGGTGTGTGAATCGCTCCTTTTGAAGTGGGATCCTGGAGTTCAGTCGGGTCTGTTGGTTACGTACTTATCACCCAGCTGCGTAGCCTCAGCCCTGCCCGCACTACTGGATGTCTTGGCTGAACTGGCGGTGGAACTCCCCAAACTTTTGGTGGTGGGGGATTTCAACCTGCTCTCGGCTGGGGAGACATCTGAGTTGGTGCGGGAGTTCATGGCCTCCATGGCGGCCATGGACCTGACTTAGATTGTGCAGGCCCCAACTCATAAAGGAGGACACACACTCGACCTGATTTTTCTCTCTGGGCAGTGGATAAATGATTGGGGGGAGGGGTCTTTATCCATTAACCCCCTGTCATGGACCGACCATTCCCTCCTTCAGCTAGACTTTCCTACCGCCTTACCCTGCCGCTGGGTTGCGGAACCGGTGAGTTGGTTCCGCCCCAGGCGCCAGATGGAACCCGAAAGGTTCCTGATGGAGCTTGGGTCATTTCCCGCCTTCTTAACCCACAATTCCTCTGAGGCCCTAGTGGCGGCCTGGGAACAGGCTGTGGTAGGGGTCCTGGATCGAATTGCGCCTATGCAGCCTCTGATCCGATGCAGATCCCGGGTGGCTCCATGGTTTACCACGGAGCTCAGGGAAATGAAGCGTCGGAAAAGACACCTGGAGGGCAGTTGGAGGTCCTCCCGATCCGAATTTGACTGAACACAGTTAAGAACCTACATTAGGTCTTACCTTGTGGCGATGGAAGCAGCGAAACGTCAATATTTCGCTGCTCTCATTGCATCTGCAAAAAACCGCCCAGCCGCTCTGTTTAGGGTAACCCGCTCCCTCCTGAACCAAGGAGGGGGGATGACCCCTTGCAGGGTCAAGCTGAGGATTTTGCACAATTTCTGCAAGATAAAATCACTCGAATTCGGACTGAGTTGGACTCCAACTGGGCAGAATTCGCTGAGGAGCCCGCGACTAGTCTTGGTGATGTCTTCTGGGTTGAGTTTGACCCTGTATCGTTGGATGAAGTGGACAGGATTATGGGTCAGCTGGGGGCCTCCATGTGTATTTTGGACCCGTGTCTCTCCTGGCTTGTTTCTGCAGCCAGAGAGGTGACTGGAGACTGGATCCAGGCGGTTGTTAACACTTCGCTGAGGGAGGGTTTTGTCCCCACCTTATTAAAAGAGGCGGTGGTACGACCCCTCCTTAAGAAGCCCAACCTGGATCTGGATTCACTTAACAACTGCCGTCTTGTCTCCAACCTTCGCTTTTTAGCGAAGGTTGTTGAAACCATGGTGGCACAGCAATTCCCTCATTTCCTGGAGGAAACGGACTACCTGGATCCTTACCAATCTGGCTTCAGGCGCGGTCATAGCATGGAAACGGCATTGGTCGCCCTAGTGAATGATCTCTGGCGGGCCTGTGATGGGGGCTGTTCCTCCATCCTGGTCCTTCTTGACCTCTCAGCGGCTTTCGATACCATCGACCATGGTATCTTACTGCAGCGACTCGGGGTTGGGGATAGGAGGCACTGTGTTGCAGTGGTTCTCCTCCTACCTCTCAGGCCGCTCACAGTTGTATCGGCGGGGGGTCAGGGATCCTCCTCCCAGAGGCCTCTCATTTGTGGGGTGCCTCAGGGATCGGTTCTCTCCCCCCTGCTCTTTAACATCTATATGAAACCGCTGGGTGAGTTCATTCATGGCTTTGGGGTGAGGTATCACCAATATGTGGATGATACCCAGCTTTACATCTCCATCCCGGGCCACCCTGGGGATGCCCTTTCCGTGATGTCCCGCTGCCTGGAGGTGGTGCGGGTTTGGATGGGTAAGAACAGGCTCAGACTGAACCCTTCCAAGACTGAGTGGCTCTGGGTGCCGGCATCTCGGGATCTAGAGATATCATCTCTAGCGATTGGTGGGGAGACTCTCACCCCATCAGACAGGGTTCGCAACTTGGGAGTCCTCCTGGATTCTCGGCTATCCCTGAATAACCATCTGACGGCCGTAACCAGGGTGGCTTTCGCACAAGTGCGTCTTGTGCAACAGTTGCGCCCTTTCCTAGACCGAGATGCCCTCGCCACAGTCACTCATGCCCTTGTTACTTCTTGGTTGGATTACTGTAATGCCCTCTACATGGGGCTGCCCTTGGGATGCATCAGGAGACTCCAGTTAGTTCAGAATGCGGCCGCACGGGTAGTTATGGGGGCTCCTCGTTACTCCCGTGTTACACCTCTCCTGTGTGGGCTGCACTGGCTACCGGTTGTTCTCCGAGTTCATTTCAAGGTGCTGGTGCTTACCTATAAAGCCCTACATGGCATAGGCCCGGGGTACTTACAGAACCACTTCTTGCCTTCCTCCCATCGTCCGGTGCGCACTCACAGAGCGGGCCTCCTCCGGGTGCCGTCAGCCAAAGAATGTCGGCTGGCGGCCCCCAGGGGGAGGGCTTTCTCTGTCGGAGCCCTGACCCTCTGGAATAGTTTGCCCACCGACCTCAGGACAGCCCTGACCTCCTCTCCTTTCGCCGCGGACTGAAGACGTGGCTGTTCCAACAATTCTCTGATTGTGGGATTGTATAGTTTTTGTAATTTTAATGGTTGTTATTGTGGATTTTAATCTTATTTTAATTATATTTATTGTGATTTGTATTGGTGACTGTTTTATGTAAGCCGTCCTGAGTCCTCAGGGAGAATGGCGGCATATAAATCACAAAAATAAATAAATAAATAAATAAATAAACTATTTTTCTATTATACTATTACAATTGTTCACCAGAATCTGAGTACTTTAAACAATTTTGCCTGAGCCTATCATCTGTTTGATTAAAATTTTCATTGATTGATTGTTCAAGTAGCACTTATTTCATGAATTAAAATTTGCATTTAATGGAATACATTATGATTTGTGTAAAAAGAAGAAAAAAGTATGTGACTCAAAAGCAGTGTCAGAGTTTTTATGCAGTAAGTGTGATTCAGTGTCACTTGTTCAGCAAACCTTCATCCAATGATGCATATGTAATTTGATCACTCAGCAAACTAGAGTGATCAAATTACAAGCAGATGGGTGTCTTTTCCCTTACTTTGAACAAAACAAAGAGTAACTAGACAGGGAGATATAAATTGAATAAATAATTCCCTATACTTTCTGATATTAAATATGTGTTGCATCTGTGTAAAATACAAATGACAAATGCAGGGTGACCTTGCAATAAGGTCATTAGTAAAACCAATTGAGAGCCACTATTTAATCCTGAACTTGCTGGTATGACATTGCTTCTTTGATGTTTGCTGTTAGTTATAGATCAGTTTTTCTTCCTTTATTTTAGATCAGCTTGAACGTGTATTCTTGCGTCTTGGCCATGCAGAAACAGATGAGCAATTGCAGAATATTATATCCAAATTTCTTCCCCCTGTTCTTTTAAAACTTTCCAGTACACAGGAAGGAGTACGTAAAAAGGTATGAATATTATCTGTATGCCAAAGTCTGTCAAACACAAAGTGCTTAAAAATGCTCCCATGTTGGTTTTATATATAGATAGTGTCCTTTGAGATGAATTTAACTCATGATCACTTGTTTTCATCAAGTACAAAGCTATTGCTTTCATCTAGGGTGCTTTTTCGGCTGCCCATTCTAGTCTAGAGTTTGTGTGATGATACAAGTACTAGCCAGATCCGACCTTGTCTGGGTAAACTGTGTTTCCCTCAAGCTGGAAGCTGTATTTCATAATATATTCCTTGAAGCCATTGCAAATACTGTTACCTTGTAATTCTTTTTCAGTTCAGGTCCAAATAATATAGTCACTTTTTTCTTTTTCTTTTTTTTTCTGTGAAAGGTCAAATGGAAAGACAAAAAGGACATTTGATAATGTCAATATTTTTATTTATTATATTTCACAATTGGGAAATGAAACCTAGATCAATAAAATGAAGGAATGATTTTTTTTCTTTTTAGGTTATGGAATTGCTAGTTCATCTGAACAAAAGAATCAAAAGTCGCCCAAAAATCCAACTTCCAGTGGAGACTTTATTAGTCCAATATCAAGATCCTTCTGCGGTGTCCTTTGTTACAGTAAGTCCTTTCTTCTTACAGAATTTTACTCATGAATTCTAAGATTATGATTGTCTTTGCACATCACGCTTAAGCATAATAGCTGGTTATCTCCTGCCTACATATTCTTTGTCCTGCTTTCGAATAATAAGCCTACTGTATAAACAGCAGATAAAGAGAGGGATGGTTTGCTGACTTGTAGCTGCTGGGAAGTGCTTTCCTAAATGTAACCCTTGAACACTCCAAGTGTGTTTTAATTAACGTTTATATATAACTACACCCACTTGTCATATTTAAATAGTCCATCAAAATGGATAGAAATGAAATATACTGAGTGTTTTATTTTCAGATACATTTAATGTTCTTGCCAATCACTAAATCTCATTAGGAAATGTTCTGTTTAACAAGTTAATGTCAATGCTCTGTCCTTGCAGTTTAAATTTACACATAGCATATTACAACAAAGACATTGTGGCTTTACTGAGAATTGGTAGAGTAAAACAGTAATGTTAGGGTTATGGATTACCACCACATTAACTTGGTTCATGAACGCTAAACTATAATTTGTACAATTTTGGTGTATTGTATTTGAACTGCACTATTACCCACTTGGTTCACACATCACTCTAAACCATGGATTATACAATTATAACATATGGAATAAATCACACTTTGTGGAGTCTGTGCAACACATTAAGCCATGATTTAAAACTGCAGTGGCTGGTCCACTCAACAGATGTGTGCCTTTAGTCACTGATATTTTCTTTAAGTTTTCCAATTTATCTGAAGATGCAGTGGATTGAACTGAGATTTCTGCCCAAAAGCCTTTACCGCTGAATGTCAGCTTTTCTCAAATTGCATAGGAAATATATAAATATTTATATAGATAGGTATGTAAATAGTTTAATTTTTAGTTCAGTGGAAGATTATTGAAGATAATCCTTTAGTACATGTTTTTAGATATATACCTGGTCCATTCCAGTGACAAAAACCTTATTTCTTTTACTTTTTAAAAAATGTCTAGGTAAGGTTTTAATACACTAGTGCAGTATGGCGTTACAGATGCTTAGACATGAACTGAAATACACATTTTGCCCAGTTAATAACAACTGCTTTTAGGCAGCACTAGAACTTTCTCAGGTAATTGCTAAGATGAAGTGTCCTTGATATAATGGTCCACATCATTAATGTCATAATTGGTTGGAGTCAGAAACCTGAAGATAATGCAATCACTAGAATGCAGGCATAAGAGGCTCCTAGTATGAGGAGACTTTTTTTACTATGGAATTGGTACATGCATTCCCCATGTCAACTGTAAAAAAAAAAAATCAGATGAAGCCTGATAGCACATTTTCTGAGTAATACATTTACCATATTTTTTGCACTATAAGACACACTGAACCATAAGACACTCATTAGCTTTAGAGGAGGAAAGCAAGAAAAGAAAAATCTGCCTCTGCCTCCCAGCATCCATTCGGTATTCATCTGGCTAGCGTTCTTGCAGCAAACCGCAAACAACCTGGTCAGCTTCAGCACATTATTGCAGCCCCAACATGTGGCTCGTCGGGGTTCCGTTCCATTACGCCCACCACCGGTCAACTGAGCTGAGCTGCTGCTACTGCTGAAGAAAACTGAAGCCTTTGCTGCTGAGCAGCTGATTGGCAGTTGGATCAGCCTCCCGGAATACTGCCGATCAGCTGTTCTAGGTGGCAGGGATCGCCTTTGCTGCCGCCGATCGCTGCCGCCTTCATTTGGCGGTGATGATAGAATAGAATAGAATTCTTCATTGGCCAAGTGTGATTGGACTCTTGAGTTGGATCAGCCACAATCGGCAACGGTGGCGGCAATCCCCACCACCTAGAACAGCTGATCGGCGGTATTCCAGGAGGCCAATCCAACCGTCAAATCAACTGTTTGGCAGCAAAGGCTCCAGTGTTCCCTGGCGGTGAGTGGTGACAACCCTCCTTCCCCCACCACAATATTCGCTCTATAAGATGCACAGACATTTTCATCCACTTTTTGTGTGTACGAAAAATACGGTAATTTAAAGGAATAAGTTTTGGTGAGCTGCCTTTTATGCTGTTTAATAAAATGTGTTAGTTGGAAAAGGTGCTATTAGACCGCATCTGCTTTTTTCCTACTATAGACAACTCCTACCATGTCAGGAGTATTTCTCTAAAGTTATCAAAGTAAATGACGTTGTGGAATATTTTTGGTGAGCTGGACTACTTGAACAATGTAAACATTTCAGTGGTGTTTATCAATGATTTTTACTCATAAGTTCCTTAAAATTTGTTGATATTGTACTGTAGGGCTGTTTTTTGTAGTGGTTCTTTTCAGACATATCTTGCATTTTACAGAATTTTACAATAATATATGTTAAGATGGGTTACCCTCGTTTGCCTGTGGAAAAGCAGTGTGAGCTGGCACCCACTCTCCTTACTGCAATGGAAGGAAAACCTCAACCCCAACAAGACAGGTATAATATTCTGAGCATAAAGCTTTCGTTGCCTAACTTTTGAAAAAAATCATTCCTTTTAATAAATTAGCCATTAAAGACTACAAATTCATGTTCAGAGAAATGATGGTTCCCTTCTGTTAGTTTGTGTCAGCGCGGCAAGGCAGATTCCACAGGGAGACGAGATTGTATCTTATTGAGATAGGCTATAATAATAAAAACTTTCATGTCTGATTGACCTGAACCGCCACTCCTTCTTAAATCCCAACAAATGTCTGAATATTATTTTATTTCATGGGACCTAAAAAAATGTTTCAGCCATCTTTCCTAGGCATTGGTTACATTTTAAATACCTAGCTTTTTTGCCATCCAACATTTTGTCATACAGATAAATCTTAATTCTTGGATCCAGCCTCCTTAACGTTTAACGATTCAGTTTAATACATTTCAGAGCAATTTAAATAATACAGATCCATTTGGAATTAGCTACTAAATATGAAAGAAAGGGAAGTGGTTTCATAAAAACCATGAAGTTATGTGGTCTTCCTTGTATGCAATTTCCACTTAAAAGTTTTTATAAATGCAAATAGCAATAAATGAAAATTTATGAATTTTTAGGCAGATTCTTAACATATAATTGCAATGTGCACAATTGTTTTGCAGCCTAATGCATCTTCTAATACCAACACTTTTTCATATGAAATATCCTGTTGAGCCTCTGAAAGCAGCTTCTCCGTTTAATCTTGCTGAAAAACCAAAGACTGTACAACTGCTGTTGGATTTTATGTTGGATGTTCTTCTCATGCCTTATGGGTAAGCAATTATGATGTTTATTCAGGTGATAAGTAGTACTAGGATTAGTAAGGGAGAGACTCTTTTTAAAGTGATATTCTGCCATTGATGACATTCTCTAGAGGGTATTTTTGTTTTTATTTTTTATTTTAATGAAAATCATATTTTTGCCTCAGATCATTTAAAAATCCATAGGTGGGTCAGTGAGTGCAGATTCTAAAGGAACTATAATCACAGGAAAATTACTGGAAGCATTGAGTTTCTTACCCAGATATTTGTTAGCTTTTAAGCAGAAGTCACATATCACATTAAGTTCTAATGTGGTTGGTTTGGTTTTGGCTTGCTTTCTAATCCATTGAGTAAAAGCTTGTGTAGTGCAAAATCTCTGTGATTGACTTGATTGACTCACCATTTTAAGCCAATTATGGTTAGTCCTTGCCTTAATAATCAAACCTGGAATTATGATCATAAGTTAAGTGGCAGTTAACCAAACACCATGGTCATTAAGCGAATGCCACAATTCTTAAATGAGTCCATTATACCCAATGGGTGTTTTTTGTCAGAAATAAATGTTCTTCATTAATATACAAATGATCCAGCAGCCTTGTAAAAGTCCTCAAATATTAGGACTCAGAATTTTTTTATTTGTGTGCTAGGCACAAAGACATACAAATTTAACTGACAGAAATTAATACTCATCATGTTAACAGCCTAATTAAAATCTATTCTGTCTAGATGCTTTTTTATCAGTCTCTGGAAATGGATTCTCTTATACAGGTGTCCTGATTAATGTAATTATTTATATAATTTTAAAAATGTTATGTTATGTTCTGCCTTTATTATTTTTTCGAATAAGGTGGCAAACATATCCAACACACCTTCCTCTTCCTATTTTCCCCACAACAGCAACTCTGTGAGATGAGTTGGCTTGTGAGAGAGTGACTGGCCCAAGGTCATCCAGCTGGATTTCAGGGCTAAGGCAGGACTAGAACTTACAGTCTCCAGTTTTCTAACCTGGTCCTTTACCTATTAAACCAAAGTGGCTCTCTAGATTTCTTTTATTTTAGAAATGTATAATCTCAAAGCTTCAGAGCTTATATGGTTCCTGACAGGCCTCCAGAATACCTCCAAAATTGATAAAATAGTATTTTTTAATGTGACAGAAAAGTAATTATCTATTTTAATATCTTGCTTTTTCAAGTCCAATTTTTCTTTCCATAACTGAGGTTACGGCTGGTTTTTCAGACTGACATAATTTAAACTCTGCAGCATTCAAAGACTGATACATTCACTCATCATTTCTAATAGAGGATTTTATAAACTTTCCCCCCTCTCCTTCTAGATATGTATTAAATGAATCCCAGAGTCGCCAGAGTGTGCCAGTGGGACAGGGTTCCTCTTCATCAAGTACTTCTGGAGGATCTGGGATCCCTCAGCCTCCTCCAGGAATGAGCTTTTATGCAGCCAAGCGGGTAATTGGAGACAGTCCATGGACACCTGAGCAGCTGGAACAGGTAAAAGCCAAATAATTATAGCCCAGTGGGTGAGGGGTGGAAATAGCTTAATTATAACAAGTGGCCAAACATAATGCATATTAACTTAATTCTGTGAATTTTTATTTGTCTCCAACTCATGCATGCTCTAATTTTAATTATATTGCATCTTTCTCGGATTGTTAAGTGAAATAAAATACAGAATACAAAATAAAAACTAAAAAAAAAGCGGTAAAATTAAGTAGCATCAGCATATGATGTTGCACCATTCTAAAACTCTGAATAATGTAATGTGCATGATAAAGAACATATTTTTATGGGGATGAGAAGTATTTTGGAGAATATCATTTTAAACCACTTCAGTAGGAAGGTAATAACATTCCATGCATCTTGACATATAGACCTGTTGGCCACATGACCATGGAAAGAGTCTTCAGCAACGCTGGTTCTCTCAGCTAAGAAGTGGAGATGAGCACTGTCCCCTAGAGTCAGACCTGACTGGACCGAGGAAACTTTTACCTTTACCTTTAAATGACTGAAAATCACTGCCCCTCCACAAATGGTTGGATCAGAATTCCCATTATGGCTCACTATTACTTAGATTGACTGATATTGGGAATTCTCCTTCTGTAATGTATTGAGCCTCATAATTTCCCCATCTCTGCTTTAAGGCAAAGCCTTTTGTTATTTCTCTATCCATCTCTATCTAGTTCCATCATTCAGTAATAATAAAAGTATACTTTTTATAGACAATGTATGAGATTGTACTGAACACCTTTTATTTATTTTTTGTGTCCTTTGTTGGGCAGTGTAAACTGGGCATTGTAAAGTTCATTGAAGCTGAGCAGGTGCCTGAACTTGAAGCTGTCATACATTTGGTTATTGCCTCTAGTGATACACGGCACAGTGTAGCCACTGCAGCAGATCTTGAACTCAAAAGCAAGCAAAGGTAATGGGTTATAATATAGATGTTTAAAAACAACAGTGATGGTTTATTATGAATTTTAAAAAATAAGGTTGGTTTTGTTTAATGCAAAATTATTTTGTTTATCACAGTGGCACATTTTTTGAATTGCATTTGATAGGATGTAGACATCCCTACATTTGACCACAATGATAGCAACACTTCATTTATTCTAGAATATTGGCATCCATATATTAGTATGAATGGTAATGGTGTATCTCCTCAGGTTTGATATATGCCTGCTTTTCAGCAGGTAATTATTATCATTAAGGTAGTTTTCAGTGCTGTATTTGCTAATAAAGAGCCTGCCAAGGCTTTTATGATCAGGGATTCTAAGCATTTTTAGTTTATATCACTCTCCCTATGATTGAAAAATCTGGGTAAGATTCCTCATTCTGGGAGGATTTTAAGGATATTATCTGCAGAATAAGGCTCCTGTTCTGATTTCGTTCATTATAGGAAGCTTCAAAATGAAACTGAGTCTATGGCTTCATTGCTCCTAAATACAGTAGATTCAGTGCATAATACCTCAATAAAGGTAGATACATTTCATTCATATGGCCACGTAGTTTCTAGTAGTTTGGGGAGACTTTAAAAGAATGTTAATCAATCTTTAACAATTTCTCAAATTATGTGAAGCAAAGCCTTTAAGTAGTGTAGTGATTTTATTTAATCACACTGTAGGGTTTCAGAATTGTTTATGTCATACTTTTAAAGGTGCTTCAGGTACAGTATTAATTTCTTTACAATATATCTAAATGTCCCTGTAGTTAGTATTTTATGAAATTATTGAAGATATATGCTAGGAAAGGCCTAGATTCTAGTATTAGTTTCCACAAGTTCTTGGTAACTATTGGTGGTTTGAAAGAGTACAGGCGTGTTCCTTAGTATGACTATTAAAATAAAAATGGATTGTAAAGATAGGAACAAAAAACACTATGAAGTACAGATATTTTTTTAAAAGTTAATTCCGAGATCCAAGCACATGTTATTTTCAAGAGAAAATGAACAGCAGTTGTTGCTAATTCCAGGACAGGTAATCCTCGCTTAGTGTCACTTCTTTTGCACCAGTTCAGCTACGGCTTCTCTCATGCCCTGACCAGGACCTCCATTTATGCGCCATCCAGGACTTCTGATTATGTTTCAGCCAGGGGTTCCATTCACATGCCAGCCAGGGCCTCCATTTGTACTCCATCCAGAATATTGTTTTGTGAAAATAAGGGCATGCATGTGGAAGAAAACCCAAGGAAATTACGGCAGTTGCGTGCCATAATTTTAGCCAGATCCTTCTTTTGCATTGGCATAAAAGAAGGAAGCTGCGGTGGCACAAAAGAAGGTAGTGTAAAACCAGTTCCCAGCTGGTACCATAGTGATCTGTGGGGATGCAGATATGCAAGGCAGGGCTGGAGTGGTGAGAGCAGCTGATGGTAGCAAGAAGCAGGTGGCCAAATGAGTCCCAAAGATGCTTTTCCAAAAGGCAACTGGACTTTCTTGGTTTTTTTCTTTGAAAATGTTTCACTTCTTATCCAAGAAGCTTCTTTGGTTTTCAAGGTAACATTTTCAAGGAAAAAAAAACAAATAAGTCCAGTTGCCTTTTGGAAAAGCACCTTTAGGACAACCGTAACCTGGATGATTGAGAATCTCCCCAGACACTCTTAACTGAGTAATTCATTTCATTTGGGTGACGCAATTACTGAAAACAGAAACTATGGAAGAAAAAAAAAATGAATTTTGGCAATCAGTTTGATTTTTAGTAAATTTCTTCTCCCTCTTTCCCTTCCTCCCACAGTTTAATTGACTGGAATAACCCAGCCATCATCAACAAGCTGTACAAAGTTTACCTTGGGGATATACCACTAAAAACTAAGGAGGTAAGAATTGCGTACCTAAATCTGGGTTCTTTCTTATTTTCTATTTTTTGCACTTTGTGTATCATTTGGTATTACATGTTTTATAATATGGATTATTTGCTATTGTAGAGAATATCATTTTAAGAGTTATTTACATTCACATGTTTCCTACTCTTTCATTAACCTAGAAGTAAAGGAAGAAAAATGTTTTCTAGGGAATAAAAGAGCTGCTGTTTCTTATTCCAGGCAATTGGAGTAGGTAGTCCTTGATTTATCACTGTAATGGATCCTTCTTTTTATGATTGTAAGTTGTGATAGTCATAAAGTGGCCATTTTACTATCTTTTTAATGGTTGCAAACAGTCATAAATGCAAGCTGGTTGCTGGGTGGCCAAAATGGTCACTGAGTAGCAGGCATAGGACTGGGGTAGGAGGGGAGAGGGCCCTCACCATTAGAACTTTGAATCCTGGTCATAAATTGTCGGTAAGCTGAGGATAACTTGCATCTGAAATTAGTTTTATCTTGGTTTGTTTTATTTTATCCTTAAAGCAGAAAGACAAAATTTCAATCCAAACTAAAATCCAGTAGAAGAAAACAATACTATGAGGTTGTTTGCTTGTTTTAAAAAAAAAACTTAAAGAACATATCTGAGAGTTTTATTGCCTGGGTCCTACAGTGGAAAAAGCTATAACTATCTTGACAACATAATTGCTAGACATCCACATTTCTATAAGACTCTTAAATGTGCTCACTGGCTCCAGAATGCATCAAGATCTTTACCCTGTATCAATACTGCCACTGAAAAACACTCTGTTCTACTACAAAATTGAAATATTATAGACAGCCCTTTTTATCAATGCGTGCTTAAAAAATTTCATCTATGTTTTCTCCTTTTTTGTTACAGTGGTACCTTGATACTCATTGTTAATTGGTTCCAGGGAGGCATGATGTGTATCAAACAAATTTTTCCCATAAAGAATAATGTAGTGAGTTGCAAGGCAGCTGGCACCAACAAATTCAAGCTTGTGCATTGAGTACCAAACAAACAATGAGTATCGGGACAAAATTTTCATTGAATACCAAATTGAATGGGTTTCAAAATAATTGAGTACCAAGATACCACTGTACTTGTTTTTAAGAGTTAGTTCACCTCACTTCCGGTGGCGCCTTCCTCGTTGGCGGGCTTTCCATGCCCGCCGGTCTCCCGGCGCGTTAGAGCCGCCTCACAGCTGGCAGGCGGCTCGAAAAACCTGTTCCTCGACGGGAGGAACAGGTAGAGCTTCTGGGGGTGAGGTAGAACCTCTTTGACCCCCCCAGGAATTTTCCATGTCCTGGGGAGGGCTCAGATGGATGGTTCCCTCCATACCCCCAGGGTATGCTCCGCGCCGAGAGGATCCTCCGCTAATTATTTAATTAGCGGAGCCAGACGTGGGAGCAACACCACGATTGAAATCACATTTGGAGCAAGCTGGAAAAGAGAAAAGAAAATCTCAAGCAAGTATGGATTTTTTCTTTAACGGAGTTTTTTTCGGAAGAGGAGGGGGGGAAGGGGGAAGGAGAGGAAGAAAATTGAAAGTCTTTAAGATGGCAACAGGTTCTGTCTGAAAGGAAAGTTTCAGCGGAAATGGAGTGCAGAGCTTAGTCTTGAAAGGAATATCCTGTTACAGACAAAGAATTCAAAGGAATAGAGGCTGATTTAAACAGATTTTTTCTACCCTTTTTTTTCTTTTCTCTATTGAAGTAAGGAGGATTCTTTTTCTTGGTTTTTTTTAAAAAAAAGAAAAAAAAAGCAAAGATGCCTAAACCTAAAGGAAGGGGGGGCTCCCCTTTGAATCAGATGAATAAAGTTGAAATGTCCCATATGCAGAGACTTACAGAACAGGAGTTAAAAGAGTTAATTACAAGGTCCTTAGAGAGTGTGGTAGATAAGATAAAAGGTTCACAGAAGGATCTTGAGGAACTGGTTTCTGGGAAATATGACCAATTAAATCAAATCATTGCTCAAGTAGCCTCAGATTTTTCAACAGCGCTGGCTGCAATGGGGAAGAAAATGATCGAGATGAGTAGTAAATTTGAATCTCAAATACAAGAGTTACAAATGAAACTCCTGGAAGCAGAGGCCAATAACCATAATATTCAGAATGATGTTATTATGCTTCAAATTAAGACTATGGAATCTGCAATTAGATTGAGAGGGATAAAAGAAGATAACAGAGAAAACCTAAGGACAACTTGTGCAAAGGCCTTTGCAGAATTATTAAAGTTACAAGATGAACTAATTCTGGGCTCTATTGTGAAAGTTTACAGAGTCAACTCACGTTTGGCGAAACAAAGGAATTTGCCTAGAGATGTCGTTGTCTATTTCACTGATAAAAGACTGAGAGATGATATTCTACAAAAGTCTTATTCTGATAGACTGCAGGTAGCTGGCACACAAATCAGGGTCTTCAAAGAGCTACCTTCGAAGGTTTTAAAAGACAGGAAAGATTTTGATTTTTTGGTCAAGGAATTGAAGAGAAGTAATATCCTATTTAGATGGGACTTTCCAACTGGTATAATTTTTAGATATCAAGGTGTGAGACACTGTTTGAATACTATTGAAAAAGCAGAATATTTTTATCAAAATATTTTTAAGGGAGCACCGAAACATCTCAAGAATAAAAAGTCAAAAACAGAGTTTGCAAAATGTGAAAAGAAAGAAGAAAATCAAAGTGTGTTAAAAGTAAAAGGAGATTTTGGTGGTTGTCCAGAGGATTCTATTATGGATTTTTTGGATGAGAAAACTGAACACCCCAGTGTTTCTGGGGGATTACAAGACCTTGAACTGCTGGAGGAAGATTCAAAAAACAAAGTTTTACATCAAGATGACCAGCAGCAGAGGTCCAATACTCTTCAAGACATGGGGGTTGATGCTAATCGACAGGAATTAGAATTCAACGAAGAAATCCGACTGGAAACCACAGGTGATAAATTCAAAGAGCATCGTGAATTGCTTGATACTGAATCTGAAAGCATTGAAAGATTTGGAAAAAATGGATTAAGCACAATAACTGGTTAAAAGTTCATTCTAAATTGGATTAATTTTAAACTCACATATTAAAATGGATTATAAAAACTTTTACTATGAAGTTTATCCTGGATTGGAATGATATCCTGAGTTTTGATAGATTGCTGCAAAACTAGCAGCGATCATTGGTTACCCAATTATATATTTTGGTGGAACATATCGTCTAGGAGAAGACTAAGAACTTGAAAACATCTTATAACCCGAAGGGTTGAATTGCAAAGGGTGGCAGGATTTGAACTAATTTCAAAGGAACATCTGGGAATGCAGCTTTTGTTTGAAAGGCTGCAAAAGCTTATTTTTAGGTATAATATAAGCTAGTTGGAATGATTTTTTCCTAGAGGAGTGAATATCTTCGTGGTTGGATTTTACTTATATAAAGTCACTCGGGGGGTTGTGTGGAGAAATGTTTTACTTTGCTGATGGGGGCAGCGGCAAGATGAAGATTATTGAAGCGGATTTATGAGAGGAAATATATTTGACATCAATCAAGTTGAAGAGAAGATCGAAATTTGGATTATATAGACTGAGAAATGAATTAAATAAAAGATAATCTTCTTTATGATATAACTGTATGATTATAACTACATATGCATATATATTTTTTGTGTTTTATGTTTTTGGGGGGTTTTTTTCTCTTTAGTTAAGGGTGCAGTTAGGATAGAACTATAATGCTGTTTTTAACTATAACTATTTTTTTTATTATAATATTGTTTAAATATATTAATGTTTGTTCTTGCTAGTTTGTTTTTTACTTTTTTGCCCTCTTTCCTTCCTTCTCTTTCTTTTCCTCTTTCGAAATTTGTTTAATTTAGAATTTGATTATTTAATAATCTTTTTCTTTTTCCCTTGTTCTAAATTTTGTTTTTTTTAAACTTGTAGCGGAAGTCAGGGGGGGGATAGGGAGGGACAGGGTTGGGGAGGGATGATGGGAGGGGTAGGGGTGGGGGATTGGGGGGGGAGAAAATGGAAAAATTTTTGTATTGTAAAACTTTTTCAATAAAAAAAAAAAGAGTTAGTTCACCTGCGCGTATATATCTGCAATACAGCTTGGTTGCAGAGGATCTCCCACTAGGTTAGCCAGGTTATAGGGCTGTACATGATTTGTCATGGAAGCTGGCCTTGAGTGACATATCCAGTTGTGATGGCCAGCTTGTATCATATTGCTTATTCAGACTCAATGCAACTCTTTCACAATCTTGGTGAGGGGATCTTAATGTCAACCCTGAAGCTGACCTGACCAAGGCCATTTTGAGGCATCAGTGTTGCCACACTGGAGCTGAGGGATAGGGAGGTGGGAATGGAGATAGCTGAGGTTTTGTAGCCAAAACAAAATAATTTCTCCTGGAAACCAAGGACATTCTCACACCTGGTCAGAGAGAGAGAGGAGGAATGATGTTACCAGGCAACCCTATGGCACTTTGATTGGACCATGTGACTGATTGGGGAAGAGAAAAAACTTTTAATTAGGTGAAAACCGCGGGAACACTCAGAGTTGGTTTTCACCAGCCTGTGCCAATATGATACATCCAAATAAAACTATTCTTTGAGGAATCTATCTGCCTCAGAGTTCTGTTCTGTTATGGGTGTATTACTTGGAATCCTGACATTAAGCCAACTCTTGAGTGTTCCCGCAGGTGAATGCTAGTTCTGTCACAGATAGCTTATGCTTATCCCTCAATCACCCTATTTCCTCCAGAGAGCTGAATGCAATCTGTTACACCAATGGATATTACTGCTGCCTTCAGATTATTTGTAGTGATTAGAGCCAGGTACAAATCATCAGCAGGCAGAGTACTGTCCAGAGAATGCAATAAGGTTATTGAATAACTATGCAAAGCAGAAGAATCCTAAAAGCTATAAAAAGAGGGCAGTTCCCATTAATCACTGTTAGAGGGGCTCAGAAACGCTGTTGCAAAGAAGCTGCTTGGAGCCTTGCAGCAGGACTAGCTCAGATCTTTTATAAGTGAACAATGAAAAAGAGAAACAGATCCAGCTGTACTGTTGTCTGGGAGGAAGACAGTGGCTATAGGCTTTGGAACCTTATCCTCCAGTTCCCATAACTGCAAACTCATCTCATTATTTCAGGTTTTGTTATTCAGTTTTATGCTGGATCAGAATCTCTACAAATAATGAGAATTGTCTATAATTCTGACACTTGAACTAGATGCAGCTGGTTTAAGGCATCTCAGGTAAATGCTTTCTTCACACTTCCAAGCGTCATTGGGAGATCAAATTCAAAGTGGAGGATAACCTGGATGTATAGTTTCTCATCTTGGATAATTGCCCTGTCATGTTGAGACCGAATCTTGGCTTTCTTTGAATATACTTGTAGTTCTCAAATTAGGGCAGCACTGGATACATTCACAGGGACACAATGGCATATTTTACTGCCTAATAACTGGAGCTATCCCAGTTCTGTCCTTGATTCCATAGTGCACAGTTTGGGAACTGCTAGGGACACCATGAAAAAGTTATTGAGAAGCCAGTCACTAAAGCCAGTGTGAACCAAGAACATTTGGGAACCTCTGGAGTACACTAAGTTATATCTTACTTCATAGTAATCTCAGTACTTTTTTCTTTTTTGTAATTTATACAGTTCAGTGCTTTGAAACATTGTGGTTGTATGTACATTGTTACTTTGGTCAATGACCAGAATAAAGATTTACCCAGTGATTGCTTTTCTGAGCGATTTCATTTTTTTTCTAATCACTTTATGTTACGAAATATTCATTTGTGTGTTTATAACAGGGAGCTGTTCTGAAACCAGAACTTAAACGTGATCCTGTCAGTACTCGGGTGAAGTTAAAGATTGTCCCACATCTTTTGCGTTCCAGGCAAGCTGCAGAAACATTTCCTGCAAATATTCAGGTACTTTTTATATATATATATATCATTTCTTAGTGAATCCAGTATTTAACTGTGTGCTTATAACTCATTCCCTACATGAGGGGTGAGTATTCTACACTTCATGGCACACAGATTGCTTAATGCTTGCAATGTTTGCTTACAATATTTGAAAGTACATGCAAAAAAAAACAAAACAAAACAAAAACCCAGCACTTCAGCTTTGCTACCAATCCTCAGTCAGCAGAGCTTGTGACGAGCAGAGTTAAGGAAGAACGTAGAATTAAAGTCCTCAATTGCAGTCACACAGTGATTTGCTTAGCGACCAAATAAGAATGAACATTATAACACTGTTGTGGTCATATGGTTTTCCACTTAGCAACCAAGTTGCTTAATGACTGTCCCATTGTGATAGCTAAGCAAGGACTGCTTGTATCTTCAGGATTTTTAAATTTTTAAAATAAAATAAAATAAATAAATTTAATTTAATTTAATTTAATTTAATCAAACGTATTTGGGATGCAGAAGACTTTTGGCATTATCCTCATTATGAGATTAGAAAAATTGTTTGAAATAATATTCCTCCTGAAATTTTTTCATTCATTTTATTTTTTTAAGGTTGTTTATGATGGGCTTTTTGGTGCAAACGCCAATGCTAAACTGAGAACTCTGTCTCTTCAATTTGTGCATCATATTTGTGTAATGTAAGTATTTTTATGTCGTGACTTTTTTTTCTTGACAAATTTTTTAAAGATGTGGTTTGCCGTTGTCTCCTTACTGTGGCTGGGAAGAAAGTAACTGGCTCAAAGTCACCCAGGTAGCTTAGTGCCTACTGTGGGACTAGAACTCACTGTCTCCCAGTTTCTAGCCAGATGCCTTTACCATTGCACCAAACTAGCTCTCCTTTAACATAAGTGCAATTGAAATGTAGGTTAAGTAATTTAATGTGAATATAACATAAAATTTAATGATGTATCTCAAGAAAAATGCACTGTTATTATTTTAATAACATTCTTATAATCTGCAGTTTAGTTTGGTCTTACTTGGTGTAGTTGTTAAGGCACCTGGATAGAGAATGGAAGATGGTGAGTTTTCTGAAAAAAGTTCTCATTATCTGCCAAAAAAAGAATATTGCCACACAGAGTGACATGGGCATTTTTATGGCTTCAGACCACATCTGGCCCTTTGGCTGTCCTATCTGGCCTGTAACATCGAGGTGGCATCAGTGGCGGAGTGGGGCAGCGGCAGGGTTGGGGTGGCGGTGGTGGTGGTGGTGGCAGCCTTTCACAACAGTCCAAGTTTCTCACATAGTGTTTTGGAGAAGGAAACATTAATTTCCCACTCCTGATACACAGGCATCCTTTGAAAAGAATTTTCTTACATTAGGACAACTCTTATTATTAAGGATTTTTGCTTGTTAACTCATTACTATTTTCATATATTGAATTTTAGTTGCCCTGACAGCAAGATAAAACCATTAGGCCCAATGCTTTTGAATGGACTGACGAAACTGATAAATGAATATAAAGAGGTGAGTTCACAGGGACTCTTGTAAAGAATCTTACTTATTTGTGGAACTTAGAATGTTAAATGTTCTTATTATTTGCACTTGTTTTTTTTCCCAAAGAACTAATCTTTATGGTAGTACTAGTATAGCTAGTTATAACAAATCCATTGAGGTTTAAAATGCATTTACTGTATTTGGATTATTGAATGCTGATATAATCAAGCAGGATATTCCCTTGGTATATCTATACCTGTTGAAATTCTGTTTAATTGTTTTGTTGGTGCATGTGGGAGAACACACTGATAAACTGTGGTCCTAATTAAGCTTCTTGTTTGGGTAAAACCATGGCTTCCTGGCTTGTTCCCTTGTGCAGATGGAGGAAAGTCGTTTCATGTCAGTATGTGACTTTCTTCCACTCCTAGATTGATTAGTGATTTTCCAGTCCCAGTACGTTTCATTGTTTCTTTCCATCAAAAAGCATTGAATTTTATCCAAGGCTTAGAGCTGGCTATTCTGGTTTTTTCCACTTAGTAAATTTGAGATTGACCAAGTTGTGTTGACACTTCCTTCTTACGATTCTTTGTGGCTTGAATTCTTTCTTGTTCAATACTTTACTTCAATAAATACTTGTTAGAAACAGTTAGATGATGAAATGATTGAAGGATTGTCCATTGAACAGCTAAAAGCTTATTTGTTCTATTGGGAATCCTTATGGCTATAGCACATGTTTAGTGCCTATAAGTATAATTCATAGAGTATTCAGTTGCAAGGATAACTTTTTTCCCTATTATGTATCAGCAGTTCCTATCTAGGAGGCATTGGTTAATCAGCTAATAGATGTAAAACCTCCAAGCTGTATTTCTTGAAAAATGCTGGAAACATTCAGAAAGGCAGTAAAAAAACCAGGTTACGAGATAATTGGCATATGTCTAGCTAGGAAACAATATTGTACTTTTTTTGCTGTGCTCATTTTATGTACCAATATAAGACTCAATATTTCAAAAGGTTGACCTACATGTACGTTGTTATAACATTGAATATAAAGTAAAATCTATTTTAGGTACATTGAAATTGTTGTTGATTTTCCAGATTATATCTGCACTTGTGCTCAAATCTATATTTCCAGTTACTTCTCTAAGGCATTGACATGTCTGTCTTCATGTGCAATTTTGCACTTCCCACTTTCTTCTTTGACAGAAGACAGAAGTAGTATTAGTGCTATGTGATGCAGTTATTTTTGTTATGTATGCAGAGCACAGTTCCATCTATTTAACAGTAATAAACAGGTCTGTTTTAAGATTATTCAATTTTTAGAATGTTTTGTGTCTGCGAACCATAATTTAAGAAGAATACAGATCAAACAACAGAAACATAATTGTCAGAATAAACATGAACGTAAGATGTAAGAACATAACATGAATGAAAGAGTCTTTTATGGCTCTTTGCTTATCTCTGTTTGTTTGTTTGTTTCTTTTTTAATTGAAGGATCCCAAACTGCTTTCAATGGCCTATTCTGCTGTTGGCAAACTTTCCAGGTAATAAAATTGCATTTAGACTGGTGAGATGTCAGTTGATTGCTCTAAAACAATTGTTACCCTGTCAGCAAGCAAGCAGGTTGTCTTAGTGTAAAGGGTGGATCAGATGCTATCTTATAAGTTAAAAATGTGGGAAGGTGAATGTTAGAAATAATCCATTTTTAACAAAAGGAGGAATCAAATTGAAAAAGTTGATTCTTGTCTACATTGCTTAAGTGGTACACATTTAGAATTAATTGGAGTAAAGACAGCAACATCATGCTAAAGAATTCCAAATATAAAATATATAAAATATAAAGTCCTTAAAAAGGCCTGTCAAAATTGAGCTTGTTATATTCTTTTTTAAAACTGTTTTTGCTCAGTATTAGGAAAAGTAGAAATCTTCACAGCAGTTATTCATTTGGCTGATCTCAGAAAGATAATCAGGATCATATGTTATTAATTATCGAATAATTATCAGCCGTAGTGACGCAGTGGTTAGAGTGCAGTACTTCAGGCTACTTCTGCTGACTGTCGGTTGCCTACAAATTGGCAGTTCAAATCTTACCAGTTCAAGGTTGACTCAGCCTACCATCCTTCCGAGATGGGTAAAATGAGGACCAAAATTGTTGGGGGCAATATGCTGACTCTGTAAACCGCTTAGAGAGGGCTGTAAAGCATCTGTAATGTGGAATTTAAGTGCTATTGCTATAGTAATGTACAAGCATGTCCATGTAGTAACCAAGCCTCAAACTCGGCTCCAGAGAGCCTTTTAAGGAGTGGGCAGCCAATGTAAGTCTATTTTACGTGCAAATATAAATTCATTAGCAACTGACTGTGATCTCAGACATTATTCTGTTTGAGAGCTAATAGTGCAAAAAGGACAAAGGATTAAAGGTAGAGAGCTACTAAATTCTCATGCCTATCTGCAATCCTAAACAATCTCAATATAATATGAACACAATGGGATGCATTTCAAAGGAAACGTGTAAAGGATTGTATATCAGGACAAATACTATCAGCTTTAAGTTGCAATCCTAGGTTTATTTATCAATATATCAATACAGATAATTATACTATCTGACTCCCACTTAATAGAAAACTGGCTCTGTAGTTGTAAAATCTATCCTGACTGAAGAATCCATTGTACTCTTGATTCAGCCTTTCCCATTTGTTTCCTATCATTTTTCACTTATCTGCACGTTGTTATTTTAACCTTTTCATTGATCAAAAATCGATTTAGGTATTTTAATCGTTACTAGTAGTTTTTAATCTAAGTGCAATATAATATGAGATAAAAACCACACAACAGAATAGAAATCAATTTAAACATCTAATCTTAGTGCTACGATACTTTAACCAGCATGTTAAGGACCATTTTATATCTTAAGGTATGAGATCCAAATATAGTTCAAGGTGGGAATTGATTCCATAGGTTAGGGGCTAGATGGGAAAAAGCTCTGAAATGAAAAGTGGCCATTCCAATATGAGGAAAAAGGTGGAGATCCTGATTGCGTGAACGAGCCAAGTACATAGGAGAATGAATTGTGATGAAGTTCAGAAGGTCAGTGCCAGTAATTTTAATCGGTAATGCTTCTAAAGTCCTAATCATTATATGGTTTGGCCAAAAGAAGAAATACTGGTAGTGATGAATCAGAAAACAATTGATTTTTTACTTCAGTAACATATGGTATTTAACATTTTGCAACCCAATATTGATGGTGTTGACATAAGAATCTCAAAATGTAACAAATAAACAGAAGTTAATAGTTCTAGGGCACTTCACAAATTTCCATTAGAACAAAATAAGTAGTATATGAGAACTACCATTTGAGAAAATGTCTAGTTAGTATGTTAAGTGAAATTCCTACTTTGTTTCAAATAAAATCTTTTTAAAAATACTTTTTTCCAGCCGAATACCTCAATTGTTTACCAAGGATCTTGCACTGGTCCAACAATTTTTTGAAGCTCTTTCTAAGGTTGGTGATTTTATTTTTATGTTACTAAAAAGGTTTTTTTTCTTATTTGTGGGATACTTATTTGATATTAATGCCTGCATATCATTTCAGGAAGACCCTGATACCAGACTAGCTATTCAGGAAGCTCTGTCCATGATGGTTGGTGCATACACCAGTTTAGAAGGAGCACCTCGTACTCTCATGGAGGCACTTGTAGCCTCTAACCTAATCAAGGTAAGTCACCAGGATATGAAAGGTGTGTGAAAACCTGGTCTTAGTTTCCCCTGAATCCCTTGTACATAAGAATGGTTATATTAATTAATTTATTTATTTATTTATTTATTAAATTTATATACCGCCCTTCTCCTAATGGACTCAGGGTGGTGTACAGCCAAGAATAAAAGCACTCCAATACAAAATTTAAAATATTAGTAAAAGAATTAAATAATTTTGGCCCAACAAATTTAAAAAACCAATAGACAATTAAAATTTAAAACCCATTAAACTTTAGACTTAAAAAGAGGGGGGGGGGGTTACACCAGCCCAGCTTGACAAAATAAAAAAGTTTTTAGGGCACGGCGAAAAGCCCGGAGATCAGGTATCGTATGGATCTCCGGGGCAAATCGTTCCAGAGGGCTGGTGCTGCCACAGAGAAAGCTCTCCCCCTGGGTGTCGCCAGCCGACATTGTCTGGCTGATGGCACCCTGAGGAGTCCCTCTCTGTGGGAGCGTACTGGCCGATGGGAGGCTATCGGTGGCAGAAGGCGGTCCCGCAAGTACCCAGGTCCTGTGCCATGGAGTGCTTTAAAGGTGGTCACCAACACCTTGAAGCGCACCCGGAAGACCACCAGAAGCCAATGCAGCTCACGCAGGAGAGGTGTCACATGGGAGCGCCCCCTTGCTCCCATAATCCCCCGCGCGGCCGCATTCTGCACCAGTTGGAGCCTCTGGGCGCACCTCAAGGGGAGCCCCATGTAGAGAGCATTGCAGTAGTCCAGGCAGGAAATGACGAGTGCCTGAGTGACTGTGCGTAAGGAGTCCCGATCTAGATAGGGACACAACTGGCGTATCAGGCGAACCTGATAAAAAGCCCCCCTGGCCACGGCTGTCACATGCTCCTCTAAAGACAGCCATGCATCCAGGAAGACGCCCAAGTTGCGAGCCCTATCCGTGGGGGCCAATGACTCGCCCCCAATGGTCAGTGATGGAGTCAACTGGCCATGTCGGGATGCCGGAAGCCACAGCCACTCGGTCTTGGAGGGGTTGAGTTGGAGCCTGTTGCCCCCCATCCAGGTCCGCACGGCCCCTATGGTATGCAATTAAGAGAAGAAAAATCTCTTTTGCTCTCTCCCTTGCTGCGCCTGGTCTCCATTCCTTGTTTCTTCATGATCTACATACATACATGCCTACACACAGTACATACAAACATACATACATACAATACGCACATATACACACACACAATCAGTTGTGTTGGTAAATTTGTTTGGAATTTCCAGGCAATATAGAAAATTCAGATAAGGATTTGGGGATTATTGTCCAGTACATTAAGAGGGAATTGTGTTGCTTAAAAATAGTTTATCAACAGTTTAGTTTAGTTTAGTTTAGTTTAGTTTAGTTTAGTTTAGTTTAGTTTAGTTTAGTTTAGTTTAGTTTAGTTTAGTTTAGTTTAGTTTAGTTTAGTTTAGAACAATATGGTTTTTTTTATTATGGAACTTCCATTCCACTTTAATAATTGCATATGAATTGATCTTTAAAAATATATGCATCACAAATAATGCCAGTTGATCGTATACAGGCAGTATTTAATCTATGCAATATTTTGTTAAAGACTACTTTTAGAACTACATATAAAACAAGCATAAGCACATTTTTTAACCCTTCAATTATATCCTGGAAACTTGAACATTTTATGGCAGACATAAGATGCTATATTGTGTTTCACATTTTATTGCATCACATCTATAATTACTGACCTGATATTGTTTGCTTTTGCTGCACCAAGGGAGCAGCAAAAATAATTATTTGTGCTATTTCAAATAATGAGAAATGTTGATTCCTGAGAAGGAATCTTAAATGATCCATTCTTTGCTAGGTAAATTATGCATGAGCATAGATTTATTATTTATTTACAAAGATATTTTTTCATATTATTTTGTTTAATTACAATATATAATTAATGCCTAAGTCATTAAAGGAAGTTCAGGAAAAAATATTTAAAAATTCATCATAATGAAATATAGCATGCTATAAATGAGAACTTTTTGTACCTGCCTTTTTACTTTTAATGCATACAATATTTTGAATATTGTATATAAGTGCCTGATTTGGTAAAGAGTTTGTTTCTGATTATTTCTTCGTCTTTCTGGCTTTTTTTTTAGCCTCAAGTCCAAGTCCGCCAAGTAGCTGTAAAATTTGCCAGCACAGTGTTTCCTTCCGATCACATTCCTTCAAGATACTTGCTACTTCTAGCTGCAGGAGATCCGTACGTTTAATATATAAAACACTAATGTTATATAACAGTATCTTAAATAGGGATCAATAATTCTTACTTCGATTCTTTTAAATTATTATTTCAATTGATATCCATTTTACTTGTTCTGTAAAACATTATTTATTTATTAGAGTTTTATCCTGCCTTTATTAATTCACCTCAAGGCAGTGAATGTACATAATCCTTCCTCCTCCTCTTATTTTCCTCACAACTGCAACCCTGTGAAGTGAATTGGAATGAAAGAGAGATGACTGCCCCAAAGTTACTCAGCCAGCTTTCTTGCTTAAAGCAGAACTGGAACTCTGGTTTCTAGGCCAGCACCTTAATCATTATACTGAACTGGCTGTCTTTTAATTGACATACTTTAGACATTAAGTCTAAAGAATGTATGTTTGTTTTTCAAACATACAGCATGAGATTATCACGATCCTTGGAAACTTACTTTGCATCTTTATTTATATTTGGCACACACCGTTAATACATCCTATTGATGCCAGTTTGTATATCAAATCTAAAACTCATTGCTTTATCTCAAAAATTGCTTCCTCCATCACTATCAGAGCCTGGCCTGATAGACTACAATTAAAAAGATGGCTGGCAATTCTTTTAGTAAATAGTATCACCTTTGTTTTTGAAACTAATATTTATAGCCTTCTCCATAGATGGAAAAAGACAACCGGAGTTTCTTGCCACCATGCAAGGTGCCCTAAACGGAACAAATAAGGGGAGATAGATGGGGGAGGTAGAGTTGGAGGCAGTCCCTTACCTTATTGAGACTCAGGCCTGGAAGGGACCAAGCCTTGAATGGCTTGGCCAGGGGTGGGTGTTTGGTTAATGACCCTCATTTCTCAGTTAACAACTGCAGTGAGGAGTGCTGGGATTGCAATTGTGAATTGGTGTGGTCCTATGAAGTCTTGCTTTACAACCACCCAACCTATGACTGCAATTCCAGTCCCAACTGGGGCCATTAGGCATGGTTGAATGCATAATAATTAGGTTAAAAAATGAAGGAGTTATAGAAAGCTGATGAAGAGGAGAAAATACTAGCTGAAGTTATGTCCAAATGTAACTTCTGAAAACTAACATTGTAGGCCAAAATCATAAAGGTACTGACCACTTTAAACCTGTGGAAATAGTAAAACTATGGAAACAATTTTTATAAGATTTTGTGTAATAAATGGTGTTCAGAGTTGTATGAATGATTTAGAAAGTTGGTAAAAAATTAGAAGCAAAGCACTGATATTCTACCTAAACGTAGAAAGTGAAATAATATTTGGCTGTATTTTGGAATATAGAAAGCTTTCTAGATCAGGTAAAATATTATTGAATTTAGTGACACATTGCTGAAGACTACCAGGCATAATAATATCTGATTTACTCTTTGTCCGAATTTTTAAATTCTAAACCTCACCTAGCATCAACAGTTGGATGACTTTGGGCAGCTAGAGATCTTTTCTATAAGGTTTTGTCAAAATAAAAAAAAAGTCTGAATCAATGCAATGTTGATATATAATATAAACTAGGAATTTAAATTATGTATGTGCTAAAAATGTCTTCCTCTTTATTGCAGCTGGGACAATGAATAAATCAGAATTAATTTTCATTTTTGCATTTTCCAAAGTAGCTTACATTTATGAGAAGTGTATTTTTAAGTCAATTTGTAAGCAAAATCAATTTTAAGTCACGGGTGATTTATTTAATGTCTCTGTTAAGATTTGATAAGTCAAGAGTCTACTGAACCAAACTAAAGTTTAGTTTATTGTTATCCAGTGTCCAAATAAGAAGACAATGGAAAAAGGATCCTGGCTGTTTCTTGTTTGTGCATGTAATGCTAAATAATTGGTTCTTAGGGTTGTGCAATCCTGTAGAAACATTTCAAGCAATGTATTTTGGAGTGCAAGGGAGCCCAATGTAAAAGAAGTTGTGTCTTTTCCTAGAATTCCATGGATTCCCTCTTTGAATTATGTGTGATTCCAGGAGAGGATGCAGCTACTTTAAAGAGTTGCAGACAGGTGCTACATTCTACATTCTGAATTACCTTTTTGAAATCAAATCCAGAATATAAACAGCCCTTGCATTAATATGAACTGACATATTAATTAATGTTTTTCTGCTGAGTTATTTTGGGAGGTTGATGGAGAGAAGGTTCTATTTGTTTGTGCATGTATGAAAATGTTGTATTTTAATTTCTGAAAGGCGGGAAGAGGTACATGGAGAAGCACAACGTGCTCTAAGAACATTTCCTGGTAAAAATGAAAAAGAAAGCGCTGATAAACAGATGCCTTCGTTCCCAGAAATGGTCCAGTATATTCAAGAGAAGGTACAGGATTTCAGCTTAAAACTCTGTATAATACTATGGTACACACTGTTCAAAGTATAACCAAAATACCGAACTCTCAACCCTGTTCCCTGTTGAAGACATGAACTGAATTACATGTAGTCCTTGTTTAGTGACTACAGTGGAGTCTTTAAGTGGTCTCTAAGTTAAAAAAATCACATGACCATGATTGTTTATATGATCTTACTCAGCTTTCCTTTGCTTTACAGACCTGAAAAAATTGTAAATGCAGGCAGTCACAAAATTACTTGGTTACTGTCCAAGGCAGTCATTAAGCAAGGACTACCTATAAAGGCATAGGATTAGTTGTAAAGTCCAGTAATTTGTATAAATTGCAAAACATTTAAGGAATAAGCACCTTCTGTTAAATGCATAAATACTTTATTTTAGGCCTCTCACCGAATGAAAACTCCTGCTAAATACATGACTGGAACAACAGTAATGCCTTTCAACCCAGCTACTTTTGGAGAGGTATGCATCTCAGTTACAAATTAGAGAAAGCCCTATTTGTTAATAGCGAAATTCTCTTCTGTATATATATTGCACCATCTTGAAATACTGTATTTTACACAAGCACATACTTGAAATTTAAGATCTACATCAGAGGTTTTATTGGGCTGTTTGGTGGGTTATGAATGAGGGGACAGCTTTTGGTAGTGACACATCTTTTTTACACAAAGCTTTCAACAGATGAGGACATTGCTAGTACTTCTGCGAGCCAGCAGAGAGTCCTTCTACCCAAGACTTTAGTGGCTTTCCTGATCTCTTATTGCTATATAGATTTTTTATGCATTTGTTTAGCCCTTATTCAGCTTTTTGCTGATTGGTTTTACTTTCCCCATTTTTCCAAATTACTTCTGATATTCAGTGAGAAAACGGGAAATTATTTTTTCCTTTACATAATAAACAAAAAAAAAAGTTAACTCCATTGTAAATTTAATATGCTGATATATTTTAGGAGAGCCAATTTGATGTGATTAAGCCTCCAGGCTAGAAATCATGAGTTCTAGTCCTGCCTTAGGCAGGAAGCCAGTCCTTGGGACTGTCATTCTTCCTTAGCACTAGGAAGACATTGGTAAACCACCTTTGAAAATCTTAACAAGAAAACTGAAACTCTTAACAAGAAAACTACTAAATCTGTGCAATCACCGGAAGTCAAAACCATTTGAAAGGTACCCCCCCACCACCACCAAAGTATTTTAAAAAACGACTACAAAATAAAACTGAAGCCTCTAAACATTATCAGCCATGCCTTCTGCATTCTTCCAATGCCTAATAAATAAATAAATTTAAAATGTGGTCATGAAGAAAAATATGTTGTCTTTTCCTTACTTAGACGTTTATTAAAAAATGGCTAGAAAGTTGATACTAAGAAACTTTCTGCACCCAATATCTATATGCTCTGTTCTTTTTCCTTTGTGAAATTGTACTATTTATGTAACATCAGGCATGATCTGTCTAGTTTAAGAATTTTAAAATTATTTCACTAAAACAGACTGGCTAATTAATATATATTTAATATATATTAATAGTATATATAATTAATATAATTAATATATTCCCTATGAAATAAATAAGACAGCAAAGTTCAACTCTTCAGTCATCTCTTTAATAGATTTTCTTCTGCAAACTAGGCCAACTTTTGCAGTAGTAACCTCAAGCAGAATAATGTATATTTATAATTTTAAGAGTAAGGCTAATTCTGTTGACTGCCAGCTGTTCAATTCTCACTGGCTTGAGGTTGATTCAGCCTTCCATACTTACAAGTTCAGTAAAATGAGGATTGTTGGGGGCAATATGCTGACTCTGTAAACCTCTGACTCTACAGAGTGGGTTGTAAAGCACTATGAAGTGGTATATAAGTCTAAGTGCTATTGCTAAAAAAAACCCCACTCATTTGGTAGAAAACAAATTTGGTGTGTGTGTGATAGCCCACACCATAAACCCTAGATATTTATTTGATCTTCGTTATTTTTCAGGCCAGGTGGGGAGTGAAATATCTTGAGCTACTATTACTTATTTTTTTATTCGAAATAGGCTTATAAAGTTCAAAAGCATTCATGGAAATGGTAATTTTTTTTGAGGGAGTTTATTTTGCAGTATACTGACTACTGTTTTATTTTAGGTTTTTATGTTTAAAATCTTTTAAAAAATAGGTTTGGCATAGGGCATCAAATTTAGATACTCAGGATATAGTGTGGCAGAGAGCTTAATTTAGAATATGACAAGTTTTTAGGCAAGTTACTGTCAGCCTTAACTTCCTTAACTTTTGAACATTGGGGTAATTTGATTGATTTATCCTAACAGACCCTAGTAATGAATAAAACCATGACATCCTTTGGATATTTTAAACCACAATAACACAATAGATGCGATTATTGTATTGCGATTCATGGCTGAAAAAAAATCACAGTTGTTTATTCTATAAAAGAAGGTTGATGACCTTTATATTTTTTTTCTGCTTTGCTTAGATAGTGCTGTATCTCCGGATGTGTCTTGCTCACAGTGCTGGTGTGGTGCCTACTTCTCAGAGCTTAGCTGATATGCAAGATCACGCTCCAGCCATTGGCCGTTATATAAGAAACCTCCTCTCTGGAAATGTTATAACCTCCTCATCCTCAAAGGGTGGTGAAAGCAATCCTGTACAGATCTATATAAGTCTCCTTCAACAGTTGCTCTCTGGTGTTGGAGGTGAGAAACGCAGGTCACAAAGCTAAAAAAAAATGTTTTACTACCTTTATCATGAATGAGTAATACGCTGCTTCAAAAGATAAATTCAGCATCCATTGTTGGTCATTTTGTTAGTGGGAGCAGATTCACTTTCTAGAAATGTAAGGTCCGTTTTAATGCAATAAATTAGGTCAAAGCCACCTGTCTTTATCAGGCTGATACTTTGAAGCTCAAGTGATTCTAGTTTTAGAAGAACTAAAAAGTGTATGTTCAGCGAGTATATTTTTGGCAAGCCCATTGTGTTGAAAATTACATAATTTTGACAGGGTGATTTTATTACATTTTTAAGTTACAAATGTTATATTCCGGTGGCCTAACTGAAATATAAATTGAATGATAGGCCCTCTTTCTGTAGCCCTTGGCCAGTAAAGAACACCTCTCCTGCGCGAGCTGCACTGGCTCCCAGCGGTCTTCCAGGTGCGATTCAGGGTGTTGGTCACCACCTTGAAAGCGCTCCATGGCTTAGGGTCTGGGTATCTACGAGACCGTCTTCTGCCACCAATAGCCTCCCACCGACCAGTTCGCTCTCAAAGAGAGGGACTCCTCAGGTGCCATCAGTCAAATTATGCCGACTGGCGACCCCCAGGGGGAGGGCCTTCTCTGTGAGGGCACCAGCCCTTTGGAATGAATTACCCCCAGAGATACGTAACATCCCCGACCTCCGTATTTTCCGCCGTGCCCTCAAGATCCTGATGTTCCAACAGGCGGGGCTGGCGATTTAAACGATTTTTAATTTGTTATTTTAATTCTGGGTTTTTATTCAACTGGGCCAAACTTTTTAATAATTTTAAATTGTATTTTATGATGTTTGTGTGTCTGTGCTTTTACCTTGGCTGTACACCGTCCTGAGTCCTACGGGAGAAGGGCGGTATAGAAATAAAATAAATAAATAACTAAGGGGAAAAAATGGAAGTGTAATTTTTGGCAGAGAAAAACTGTCCATCCTGCATGAGAGCTAAGCCAAACTTTAGCTGGTTTAGAATTCTATTCTCATTAACTAGTCAGATCTGTCTGTCCTTAAATTAGGCATAAAAGTAATGTATTTTTCCAGTTACTTACTACCTATCTATACAGAGTTTCTGTGCAGATTTCAAGTGGCATAACAATTGTTAGACCTAAACTTTGTTTTTTCTCCCAATCCTTTCAAAAATAGATGCCTTAAATTTTAGGCCATTGCCAGCACTTCTACCCTACCACGTGTTTAACTGAACTTTTTCGTTACCGTAGCTGTATACTAATTCAAGATACTAGATAATAATTTTATCTTCTGACTGAGGAGTGTGGCTAGGAGTGAAAAACTATAAGTGAAGTGGCTAACTAATTTTCAGAAGTTAATTTGCTAAAGATAACTGAAAAAAACACGCAGGTTTTCTAATCTTGCATTCCCTGCTATATATTTCTACTTCCACTCTTTGGCATGTCTTTCATTAATTCCAGCATTCTAGGCTTTCCCCATCCCTGGTCTTACTATCACTTCCTCTTATCACAGCGACACCGGAAGTGGCATCACTTCCAGTATCGCGAGATTTTGGCAGCTGCGCCACTCATTCTTCCATCTTCCCTGCTTTTGGGTTCTGCGTGGGTGAGTTACTGACAGTGTGGGTTCATATCTTATTATTTAAGTTTTGAGTTGCATTTAGGTTTATGTCTCATTTTAAGGTTGGGGAAAAAAGGGGATCCAAACTGGCCTTTCTCCAAGTTTTTTTTTTAAATTGTAAGTATTAAGTGCTTACAACCTATCATCTTTTAAGCAATTACAAGAGATTTATTATAAAACAGTCAATCTCAAAATCAAATAAATTTGACTTTGAGATGTTGTGGGCTCTATAGATAGGCGCACCACTTCGTCTTGGAATGTGTTTCATTATCGTTGCCTGAACTAAAGTGTCTGTTATGAATGATGATATGAGTTTGGATTGGCTACAGTAGCTTTTTTTTTTTTTTTTTTTTTGGGGAATGATTTGCTAGTGCATCCAAAATGTTAGTAACATAGAATATGTTGTGGCCTTGAAATTCCACAATAGCACACAAGTTTTTGTTGCATCTCTATGTCATAACATTTATTAACAAAATACTATGCATGCATGATGTTTCAGCCAATTGGTGTGCGGGTCAACATACGTTATACAGCTAAATCCTCGATTTACAACCACAATTGGATCAGAATTTACATTGCTAAGCAAGGCGGTTATTAAGTGAGTCGTGCCTGATTTTATGAGCTTTGTTGCCACTAATGTTATGCAAATCAATGCAGTTGTTAAATGAATCACATGGTTGTTAAGCAAGCAAATCCATCTTATCCTATTGACTTTGCTTATCAGAACCTAGGTGATAAGGTGATCACATGACCCTGGGATGCTGCAACCACTGTAAATACAATATATGCCATTTGCCAAGTACCTAAATTTTGATCATATGAGTGTGGCTGCACTGGTTGTAAGTGCAAGAACTGGTCATAAGTCACTTTTTTCAATGTTGTAACTTTGAATGGTCATTAAACAAATGGTTGTAAGTGGAGGACTATCTGTATAGCTCGGTATGGTTCAAATATATATTCCAATATTAACATATTGAATATTGTTAAGAGATTTAGTAGAGAATCCCGGATTTCATTTTTGAATGTCTTCATCTCATATTTGAATTCTCAAGTTTCCTGATGAGATGACACTTTTTAGATGCAGGTTTCTTTGGCCAGAAAAAAATTGACATCCATCCACACAAACCCATTAAGCAATTCCTGTTCAACAACATTATTCAGAATGCAGGGAAAAATAGTAAGAAATAACAAAAGAAACTTAACATCAGAAAAGATCAAAGGAAATACACCCCTTCAGTACATAATCCCATAAATACTGACCTCTTAACACCTATTGTAGCTTTGGCCAATTGAGCTTTTTAGTAGGATAGAGGATATTTTTAGGTTATATTACTAGCCTTGTAACTATGCCACATGCAGCATTTCCTATTACAAATAAAGTCTCTACTCATCCATTTAGGTATGTTTTTACAAGTATACTATAAGTACAAGGGTCAGTCTTACTGTGCAAGCTGAATTTTTTCTCCAGAAACAGCTTTGCAAGACAATGTATTATTGTCTGCATCCCACCAACTATGAGTAAATGCAGTCTCTCAGTGCAAAATATATCTAATAATCATATTAGGTTACAGGGTGAAGTGAATGTAAATATTTGTTTTGAATAATTTTGGCATGCCTATTATGAAGACAATAAATCATATTTGTATGCATGGTGATTTCATTTAGCAAGTATAGCATTTTGTGGTGATTTATTAGCAAATTCATTTACATAGAATACAATAATTTCTGTTGTTCAAATTTTGGTCATTTTAATAATTTGAGAACTTTTTTAAAAATACAGGTTTGCCGGTCATGTACTGTTTGCTGGAAGTTATTTCAGTCTATCCTGAAAAGCTAGCTGCAAGATTTATAGACAAGATGGATTGGATAAAGGTATGCTAAAGAAAGAGATGATTTTATTCCAAAATTTTGCACATCATTCCAGTAGAACGGATTTTTCCCCCATACCCATGAAAGGAATGATTGTGATAGGATTAAAAGTATGTATCTCAATAGCTCCTGATCTGTTAAAAGTAATTTCATGGAAGCCAATATGGCATCACTGTTATCCACATACTTTTAAATGTAATGCTTCTCAGCAAATTATATAGGCCTCTATAGATAAGTCATAGGGATATCTTTACAATAAGATTTTAAAGAAAAATTCAATGACAGAAAAATAGCTTATGACAACTTCTGTTAAGAATGTCATTATCTGAAATAAAGATTCAGAGGCAAAACTAGACAGAATTTCTATTAAAGCACCTAAAATAATGTGATTACTAATAGATTGTGATTTTGTAGTGAGTATTTAAGTTCCTGTCCCTAGTCTTTAGTTTTATTGCATTGCACATAGTAATGCAAAAAGCTATGGTGACACAGTGGTTAGAATGCAGCATTGAGGCTAACTCTGCTCACTGATAGGAGTTCGATTTTGCCCACTCAAGGTTGACTCAGCCTTCCATCCTTCCGAGGTCGGTAAAATGATGACCAAGATTGTTGGGGAAAATATGTTGACTCTGTAAACTGCTTAGAGAGGGCTGTAAAACACTCTATTTAGTTGCTATTGCTAATGGTGTTGAGAAGCAAGACAGGTGCAGAATTCTATCATTGTTCTTCATCAGTTAAATATTCTTTGGAAAAGATGCTGTTTAGCCATTCCGTACAGAAAAATTGGGGTTAATTGGATCAGACTTTTCATTATTTAAAGGCTAGTACAATATTATCTATCTTTAACATATTGTATTCCTTTATATTGTTTTCAGAATCTTATGAATACTAATAAGGAAGAAATGCGGGAACTGGCTGCTCTATTTTATTCAGTTGTACTTTCAACAGTGTCAGAAAATGAATTCAAAACATCTGTTCAGCACCTGATAAAAACAGCAAAGGACAATCATGTAATATTTTTGTTTTTGCCTCACACCACTTTTATGAGTGAAAGTATAACAATATTGTTATGTATCTTAATTGCCCTTTTCTGTTTAAGGAATATTGAACTAAATTAAAAGTAAGGAGTAAAACTGGGAGTAAGAGCCCAATAGCTATAACTAAAATTGGTTAATTAAATGAGTGATTCAGTTCAAATACAGCTGTATATAAAGTCCTGTCTGAGGAAAAAAAATCTTTGCTTTTAGTTAGTGTATATGTCACAATAGCTTAGAATTTTTTCTTTACCTTTATAAGAATGAAAGGATTGATTTCTATATAGCATCAACTTTTTATAAGTAGAGGGAAAAGTAATCAACTAAAAATCAATATGCATGGACATACTATTTTAATTTTTAGGCTATTAAAACTGGCACTATTTTTAAATGTAGGAAAGCTACTCAAAATGTTCTAAATGCACTGAGATATGTGTGTGTGTGTGTGTGTGTATTGTAAACTTGTTTTTCGATTGTTATTCTTTTCACTACAGAATCTGGAAATGCAACATGGATCATTATTGGCTCTGGGATTCACAATAGGAAGGTATTTGTCAAAAAGAAAAATGAAAATAGTAGAACTACATGGTATAGAGGACCGGAATACCATTGTAGCACCAGAACAAGACCAGCTGATAAAATCAACAACAGAAACTATAGGTCAGTCTGGACATTTGCACTTTCGCTGTGTTCTTGGCCCATTTTGTTCACGGTGGTTTTGAAAAATTAAATCACTTTTGGCCCATAATGCTGCTGTACCTATACTTGAAGTTTTTGTCATAAAACTCATATAACATAATAGTAATCTCAAACTCATCTCATTTCATTGTTTAATGATGTGATATTTGATTCACAAATCATTTGAAAACAGATTTAACTAGTTGCAAGTAATATACTTGGCATTAAAAATAGTTTAGTATTATCTGAGCATGAGCCACATAATGATTACTATTTAATTAGCACTGAAGATTCTATCAAATGATAATAAAATAAAATGTAGTGTGACTGAATATAAAATTTAAAATGAACTAGGATTATGCATATTAGAATAAAGTATCTGAGATTTTCTAAGTAATAATCCTGAACTGTACTCAAATATGTTGCTTTGTGTGATGCAAAACTCTTATTTTTTGTTGGTACAAATGTTACAAATGTGGGGAATTTCTGGGAGTATTCATTTTCTCTGAAAAACATACTTCTCCCACTTGAGACAGGTGTTCAAATGAATGCAAAAGTTATTAACTGTTTTAAGTTTGGCCTGATAAAGGCATCAAGCTAGAAACAGACGATGAGTTCAAGTCCTGCCTTAGCCACTTATGGGCTAGGACCATCTTAGAGGCTGTTCGTTTAGGATACAGCCTGCTGCATTTTAAAGGAGAAAATACCAAGTGATCTTTCTACCTTTTACTAGGTTCTTTTTTGGATAGTACATCACCACTTCTAGCAATAGCTGCATGTACAGCACTGGGGGAAATTGGCAGGAATGCACCTTTGCCCATCCCCAATGAAGGCAGTGGTTTTACAAAACTCCATCTTGTTGAAAGTTTACTGGCCAGAATTCCCTCTGGCAAAGAAACTAATAAGGTAATGTTTTCAACATTGTTACAATTCTCCTATGATTAGATCTTTGAGCTTCCTTGTTTTCTTGTAGACGTTTCACTGCCCAAACTAGGTAACATCATCAGTACTAGAAAGGAATGGGAATTGCTCTCACTTATATTCTAGTGCAGGGCTATCAAACTCCCGGCCTGCGGGCCGGATGTGTCACGCTCTGGCCACGCTCACGTCCGGTTTAGCGAAAGGGATAAAAGTCCCGATACGTCATGTGATGGCGCCGTGTCGATATGAGTTTGACACCCCTGTTCTAGTGGTTTACCCTGCCAGTGTTGGTGGGAGTGGTCTTGGTCGGTTGTTTTTGGTTGGGCTGTTTACCGTTAGCTGGTTTGGCAGTTCTTTGACTCTGGGGTATTACTTCTTGATTGTTGGTCTGATGTTAATCTTGGTATTAATTTATGCTCACCTGGGTGTTTTGCTGATGGGGAAGTGTTTTGGTTTTCCCATTTTAATCTAACAGACTTTCAAATAACACTCTTTCTCACTCTTCCTCCCCCTCCCCTCATGGTATTTTTAAGATGAAAGAAAGAGCTATTCAAACACTGGGCTACTTTCCAGTAGGGGATGGAGATTTTCCTCATCAGAAGCTACTCTTACAAGGATTAATGGATTCTGTAGAGGTAATCATTCAATTGTCCTCCTAGAATATATATTTGAAGAAAGGGTTGCTTTTATTAATTCATGCCAATTTCTTAAACTGTGTCCTCAATTTTTTTGTTCCATTATTTTTTTCCTGGTTATAAATGTTTGTAAATGTTGAAAAAAAGTTTCAAATTTAGGAGAACAACACTAATGCCATCCATTGCATAATTATTCTTCATGGTTGCGCTACAGTGAGGAAGCATTGCTACCTTGAACAAGAAGTTTTTGTTGAACCTTCAATGCTTCTACATTTCTTGATAGGCAGAAAAAAAATGTCCAGGCCTTGTGTGTCCTTTCCAAGAACTGATCAATCCATTCTTTTGTAATCATTGAAATGATTTCCACCTTTGTGCATAGGTGGCCCTATAACTCTGGCTAACATACAAATGTTAAAAACTAGCATTAAAACCCATGATGCCCCGATAGAATTCAGAATTCTTTATTGGCCAAGTGTGATTGGACACACAAGGAATTTGTCTTTGGTGCAAATGCTTTCAGTGTACATAAAAAGACAAGATACATTCATCAAAAATCATAAGGTACAACAATTAATGATAGTCATAGTTTGACAGTGTTGATAATGATCCAATCATCAAAAAATGAATCAATCATCAAAAAACCATCAACAAGGCAAGCCTAACCTGCTTGCCTGAAAGCCTGGGGAATTTTGTGGCTTTGGAGTGTCCCTATGGGTTATGATGACTGAAAATAAATAGCCCAGTACCTTCAACTTTTAGTTGGGAAATAGATGAAAATAATGCTATGAGACTTGAAATAATTTTGATTTAAATGCAGGAATGATTTTTCAAATCACCTGAAAATTCCATGGTAGAATTTGTAATGACGCTATATTATAATCATCTTCTTTGTAATAAATGTAGCAAGTTTCTTGCCTAGAAAATACAACTGGTTTTGATAGTGAACGAACTGAAATTTAATGTTGTTTTACTGTGTGTTTCTCAGGCCAAGCAAATTGAATTACAGTTTACGGTTGGTGAAGCTATTACCAGCGCTGCAATAGGGACCAGTTCTGTAGCTGCCCGTGATGCATGGATAGTAGCTGAAGAAGAGTATACTGCTCCTATTGGTAGGTTTGGGCATAGGAATATCTAATAATATATTTCAAGGAACAATTTTCGTTCGTGGTGTATAAAAAGAATTTCTGTTGTTGAACAAATCCAGAATGTCAGATTTCTATTGAAATTTAGCTTCTATTACTATTCTGGCTTTTAAAAGTCACTCAATATGGAACTGCTTCAGCATAATTTTTGCACCTACAATTAGCTTTGTGCTTATGAGTGATAATAGAATATAACTCAGTCAAACTACAGCCTAAATTCCAAAACCAATCTAGTCTCTGATGACTTAAAAGGCAAATGCACACTTTATATACCAGGGTAGTTTGCAATGGTTTTTCATCCATTCATGTTAAATATTTATATACTTTTTTCAAGTAAACAAACTTTTAAAGCAGTTAACACAAACATTAAAAGAAATACACTAAAAGGCTAATAACAGCATCAGCTTTTCTATTCAACCTGTCAGGCCTGCAATTATTCTGTTTGTATGATAAAAAGAACACTGTCATTTATGCCTCTTGTAAAATCTGGTATAATAAATCTGGCACTACTGGATTGCTTTGGAAAACATTGGAGAGACTGATTAAACGAGAGAAAAAGAAAATACAACAAAATACTCTATATAGCACTTTTTGTGTATCACTGTAAACTGTTAAAATGTTGCATATTTTGGTAAGCATAGGTGTACATGAACGTACCTGAAACTGGACAACAGTCCAGAATTTATATGTAGAATATTTATAGGCAGAACCATGAATATTGAAAGTGAAAACATTGCTGACAAGGCTCTGTTTTTCAAAACCTTTTGTTTGCATTATACTTAACTTCTCTGCAATGGTTTCAATGTCAACAGATGTGAAAATTAATGATGTGGTTCCCTGGGTCCTGGACGTCATTTTGAATAAGCATATCATAAGTCCCAACCCTCACATAAGACAAGCATCCTGTATTTGGCTTTTATCACTGGTGAAGAAGCTGAGTGCCCACAAAGAAATTAAGGTAGGAAGAAAAAATTATGTTCCATTCTCTTTTTTAAGATTGGGTGGGGAATCTCCCAATCTCAATTGACTCATGGTGCATTCTTTTATCTTCTTGCTTGTCTGTTTCTGAATTCTCATTTTTCTACTTGTTCTGGAAGTGCACTTGCTGGGCAAAAGGGATACGGGCAATGATGAAATGCAGCCGGTTCTATCTGGCTTGGGCGAACCGGTAGTGCCGGTGGCGGTAGGCTCTGCCCACCCGCCCTGAAGTCATCATGTCCCGTTTATGACGCTCTGCGCATGCGCAGAAGGTCCTGCGCATGCGCAGAGATGTTGCACGGTCTCATTTGTGAACCAGTAGCGAAGGTAAGTGGATTTCATCCCTGGATACAGGTCCATTAACAGTATGCTGTTTTTTTCCAAAACTCATAGAAAAGTAGAAGAAATTAGTTTGAATCTCACACTTTATTGTTTTGACAGCGAGGTTGCATGATTCCTTTATTAGCTTGGAAAAAATCTGCATGTTCTGACCTCTAATCATATTTCAAAGGGTTATTACCACATCCTTCTACAGCAGATAAAAGAAGCCAACAATCTATCATAGATTGTGTTCCTTCAAGAATAAACCATCAGAGACTTCGCACCAAATGTTCTTCCCTGCTCACAGAGCAAGCCAGAAAAGGGACGAATTATTATTATTGGAGAGATTTTGAAATTGGGTTTCAGGTAACAGGTATAAACTAAAATCCCCTTTTTTTCTTTCATAGTCACATCTCAAAGAGATTCAAACCGCATTTGTATCTACTTTGTCTGACAGTGATGGTAAGTAGGAACATACCTGCATTATTTTGTTCATTGATTAAAATTGCAAATCCTTATTAGAAACAAAAGTGCTTAAACTTACAGATGTAGAAAAAAACACAAGATTTCAGTACAGAGATACTATTTAAATTGTAACTTGCTCTAAAAACTCTGAAATTTGACATTGAAACTATGTAATACCAATGCATAGCATTATTATTTAAATAAAAGATTTTTTTCTAGTTGTGATTTTTTTAAAAACTCATATTTTTCCAAGTAAAATGTTATTTTACAAAAACTAAATATGAATCATTCTTGAACTTGATCCTATATCTGTTTTTAATTGCATATAAAAATGAAATATGTTGCTGTTGCTGAATGCCACCAAGAAAAAAGGAAACCAAATTGTAGGTTCTAAATAAATGGCGGCTTTCAATATAATTAATTCTAAACTTTTGTAACCTTAATCTGGGAGGAAAAAAATATTGAGAGCTATTGACAGGTTGATTTCAAAAATCGATGCCAAGAAGTTCAGCAATGATTTTTATTTAATCTGAATTCTAGTCTTAGTGAAGATTGAAACCAATGTATACACTGTATAGGAGTTTATAGTACTACTGATTAATATAGCAAAAACAGAAGTATAGCTGAGAGGTTTTGTTTGTATTCATTTCATCATTTAGGCATTTCAAGGGCAACTGCTTTTCTCTCAAATTAGAACTTCCAGATGGCTGAACTTTCTACTATTTCAGACATTTTCAGTCTGACTGAGAATTACTTCTCAGTCAGAGGAATTACTTCTCAGTCAGAGGAAACTGCTTGTTATTCTTTCCTGAGGAGTTGGCTTTCTAGCATTAACATCTCTGGCCTTGGTTTTAGGACTTCTATTATTGTTGTGCGTTTGTGATGTTTATATATTTTTGAATGGGTAAATTTTGAACTGGTATTGCACTGGTTAATGTTTGGGCATGAAGACCCATATATACCGTATTTTCCGGTGTATAAGACGACTGGGCGTATAAGACGACCCCTGACTTTTCCTGTAAAAAAAATAGGGTTTGGGCTATACTTGCTGTATAAGACGACTTCTTTTCCAATGCACACCAAATAAAAATTAAAAAGCATCAACTGGCTCACCCACAATGTAAAAGCAGCTGTGCTAGACCCAAAATGGCCCCTGCAACAAGCAGGAACCTCACACAGCCACAAAAAGCCCAAAAAAACAACTTTCACACTTTACACACACAAAATTCCACATATAGCTTTGTGAGATTTTGTGCGTTTGTGTAGTTAGAGTGAAACTACAGAAACACACTAAATCTCAGAAAGCTGCACAAATTTTATTATTTTATTTTTATTTTTATTTTTATTTTTATTTTTATTTTTATTTTTATTTTTATTTTTATTTTTATTTTTATTTTTATTTTTATTTTTATTTTTATTTTTATTTTTATTTTTATTTTTATTTTTATTTTTATTTTTATATGAAAGTTAAATTTAAAACTTCCTAGCCTAAAACTTAGACCTAGCCTTTAAATGGCTAGGTCTAAAAAAGAACAACTAAAAAACCCCCCAATTAACTATTTTTTTTAAAGCTCACAAAGGGGAAAAAAAACTTACCCAATAGAATAAGGGTCTCCAACCTTGGCAACTTTAAGACTTGTAGACTTCAACTCCCAGAATTCCTCAGCCAGCTTTGCTTTGCTGGCTGAGTAATTCTGGGAGTTGAAGTCCACAACTCCCTGCCTGCTTGATTGCAGGCAGGGAGATTTAGTTGCTTACTGATGCAATGGATTGCAGGCAAGGCAAGGCAAGGCAAGCGTTGCGCTAGCAGCTAAGGTAAGCAAGCTGGAGGGGGGGGGATTTTTGCTACGTATCAATTAGCAGGCAAAAATTAGCAGCTGGGGTGGCCAGCGTTGTATAAAAGGAAAGTTTTTCCCTTTTAAACGGGGCTTGGCCATTCAAGCTCTGGCGATCAGGCAACTCAGCTGGGATGGCCAGCCTTGTGTAAAAGGAAAGTTTTTCCTTTTTACACCGGGCTTGCCTGTAACTCAGCTGATTAGCGGCAACTCAGCAGGCAATTCAGCTTGGCTCCTTAGAGCCATTTAAGGCTCGTCAAAGCCTTTTGGACTGGTCTGCCTGGTTACAGGAGACTGACACCCGGTGTATAAAACGACCCCCGACTTTTGAGAAGATTTTTGTGTGTTAGAAAGTCGTCTTAAACGCCGGAAAATACGGTAGATGTAACAATTGAGCATAGTAACATTTAATTTGCTTTCTCTTTCTTATAGAACTCAGTCAAGATGTTGCTTCTAAAGGTCTTGGTTTGGTGTATGAGCTTGGAAATGAACAAGATCAACAGGAACTAGTTACTACACTTGTTGAAACTCTTATGACTGGGAAAAGGTATTTTTAAAAAACCTCAACTGATAGAATATGTATCAGGAGGCAGGGAATAAAAAATGGGGGGGGGATTAAAAGTAAGTGAGTTTAAATATAAAGCAAGTTTGGAGGAATGCTTCAGAACATCTAAACCCTTCTGTTCATGTTTTCTATAAATTATATTTAATCAATATGAGCTTTATTTTAAAATTCTGAAACTATAAGATGTATTTTTCGGACTATACTTGGGGCTATAAGACACACCTAGCTTTTGGGGAGGAAAACAAGAAAAGAAAATTCTGCCTCCTAGCAATTTGCCTCCTTGGAGCAAACAACAGACAGCTTGGTCAGCTTCAGCACAGCCTGATTTAGCACGAGCAGCTGATTGGCGGTTGGATCTGCCTCCTAGAATACCGCCTATCAGCTGTTCCAAGCTGCAGGGATTGTCACTGTCACCGCTCATCACCACTGCCACCTATTACTGCTTCTGCGCATTCTGTTTTCTGCCTCTGCACATCCCATTTTTGGCCTCACTTGTCCCATTTTCGGCCCATTCCAGGTCGTGGGGAAAGGTGGCAGCGACAATCCCCGCTTCCTGGAACAGGCCGAAAATGGGGTGTGCAGAGGCTGAAAATGGGACACTTGAAGGGCAAAAATGGTGCACGCGGAAGCGGTGATAGGCGGCAGCGGCAATGGATGGCAACGAGCAGTGGCAATCCCTGCAGCCTGGAACAGCTGATAGGCGATATTCCAGGAGGCAGATCCAACTGCCAATCAGCTGCTCATGCTAAATCAGGCTGTGCTGAAGTTGACCAAGCTGTTTGCTGCAAGGAGACAAAGGTCAATGGGTAGAGGCTAAAGGGTGGACGGGGCTTCAGCAACATTTGCTGTATAAGACACACAGACATTTCACCCACTTTTGGGAGGGGAAGTACATCTTATATACTGCTTTCTTCTTATGTGGCAATCTATAATTTGATCTCAGTATGTTATGTTTTGATGTAATCTATTTGTATCCTTAATACTTTAAGGAACAAAAAGCATCTTAGGATAGTGTAGAATGGGTTTAAAAAAGTAATAAGATCCCTTTATCTGCTGTGTGATATGTTTATATTAATAATGTTTCTTGTAACATCTATATAAGATGATATGTTCAGGTACTTAAATTAAGCCTTTTTAAATGGGCAAAAATCCTGCCAGTCATTTGTTAACATCTGAGAGAACAGTTGAATTCAGCCTCTTCCTCCTTTTACCAATATAAAATCAATTGAGTAAATATTTCCAGTAACGATAAATTTAAGTCCCTATTATGCATGACCCCCATTTGCAGTGGTGTTTCAAGATTCAAGTGAAAGTGTTTTTCCCAAAATACACAAGTATTCTGTAAAGAATCTTAACCCCTTCTTTTTCCAATTGATTTTGAGATGTAGATCTGCATAAAAATGACGAGATTTGATATGTATAAGTGAGACAGATCCAAGAGGCTATATAATCTGATCCCAAAGAGATAAAAAATTAATCTCCTTCACAAGCTTTCATATAATAGAAAACTCTCTTTACAGAGTCAAGCATGAAGTGTCTGGAGAAACTGTGATGTTCCAAGGCTCAGGCCTTGGCAAAACTCCAGATGGGTAAGCTCATTAATTAATCACGCTATTTGTGAGCCATTGTGTTACTTTAATCTATGGTGTAGGTATCACTAGTGATCTACAAAGATGCTAAATGTAATTGCTGATTTAAACACCAGTCAGGTTTTTTAGATGTTTTTGGAGATGTTGTCAAATCTCATAGAAGTTCATTCCTAAACTCTCATGACATTTCCTTAATTTCACATGATTTAAGTCTCTTTCTTTTTTTAACATTGAAATGCTTATGCGTAATGGTTGGCAGTTTCTTGTCCAATGCGAAATTTGGCCCGTGATTCCCTCCAAACATTCCATTGAAGGTGTTGTGGTTTGCCGCTGGCCTGTGGAGCTCACAGCAGAGTCGGATGGTGAAGAGGTTGGGGAGGAACATGGGCCAGTCCTGGAGCCTTGGGAAGGCTCGGATGAGGGCTCTGTGTCGGAGGCAGAGAGAGGGCCAGGGCCATCTGGGAGTTATGTGCTGCCTCCGGAGCCTTCAGAGTCGGACATCAGCAAGGCAGAGGAACGGGGAGCCTGTTCCCAGTACGCGCATGCGCAGAGCTCCCAGAAGTCAAGAATAGTTAAGACAAAAGGGACGACTCGGGAGTAGGGCTTGGAGATGATTGGCCCCTCCCATAAGACATAAAGGAGGAGCAAAGGCACATGAGCCTTTGTAGGAAGCAACTTTGTTCGTTCTAGTCGGTTTAAATTCTGAAGCTCCATTTTGACTCTGTGCTCCGTGTGGCCTTGCAAAGCTAATTGTCAATTAGGTCTTTGGCAGCATGTCAAGGGAGGTAAAGGTGGATGCTTATCAGCCTTATCCCAAAGGACTGTTGCAGACTTCCGTCAGACTCTTTACAAACTATTTGTGACTCATGACGGACTGTGAATGAACATAATTCACAGCCATTGAAATAAAAAGAGGGTTTTTGGGACTAATTGTGTGCTTTTTACGGTCTCAGGAAGCCTAAGTTAGAACAGAAGGCTTGGGCTTCTCTACAGAAACTAGTTCCTGAAACAGGCCTAGTGGTCAGCTTTATGGGGCGACATCAATCAAAAGCACTTGGTTCATCCTAGTAAATTGATTCTCTGAACTGCTTAAATGTTCCTTGAGCAGCAGTGAATGAGAAAGTCGTGGAATATTTATACCATTATGGCAAGTAGCAAGAAGTGGGAAAATAAGGCTCGTCAGTGATCAGGACAAATGAACCATCGCCATTGATGTCCTTATTTCAAGTGTGGCATATTTTATCCAACCTACCTTCTTCAATCTTCCGTATGGGAGCATAAAGAATAGAAGATGCTTCAAAAATTGGGAGGGACAGTTCAGCTGTATAAACCATGTTTGCAACTGGTGCACAACTGGCACCAGTTGTGGCATCTAAGCAGAGGTTAGCAAAAGAAGACATAATGAAGTTTGTCAGGTATATCAGTGTCCAAGTTAAGTGGAGAACAGGATAGAGAAGTATGATGCATCAGCCTTTTCATACACGTCACAAAAGCCCCTGTTCCCGTTTGTTATGGCTAAAACTCAGCAACTGTCTGGTTATAGTTCTATTAAACCACAGCTTAGCTGGAAGTGCTTGCCAGAACTTCCAAGACATAAAAAGCCCCCATTTGTTCCATTTTGTGCACTCACCTGTTAAGCATTATGTCCAAAGAGCAAATGTCTCCTGTTGGGAACTGTAATCCTCTGTCTTTCATAGCTGAGCATGGACTAGAGGCAGCAAAGGTGAAACCAAAAAGCATGGAAAGCCTTACCACTTTTACATTTAGCTCTGTACTGAAGCCTCAAAAAACAAAGAGGGAACACAGACTAAAGCCTTGCCTCTAATTGTATAATTGTGCTAATTCTGAAAGATAGTGGTTTACTTATTTGATGTTACAGAATATGGAATTGTTTAATGGGGAAAAGATTTTGAATTATTGCGTAATTGTCTTTAACAAATTTGGTTAAACCTATATTTAAAATATTATTTTGACCCCATCTCTTAAGTATCCCCTTATGATTGTTTCAGCAAAATAGGACATATAAGAAGTAGCATTAATCATTTGTTTCTGTTTTCCCAAGCCAGGGTCTTTCTACTTACCAGGAGCTTTGTTCACTTGCAAGCGACCTCAACCAGCCAGATTTGGTGTATAAATTCATGAATTTGGCCAATCATCATGCAATGTGGAATTCTCGGAAGGTATTTGCACGTAGTGGGAATGGTAGAATGTTAGAATCAACAACAACACCCCCAATCTACATTCAGGATAACTGTGAAAGAATATAACTTGTATTCTGAATTCTGATCTGAAGCTCAACATTATGAGTAATTGGGATGAATCACTTACAATGGGAGCCTTATATAGAAGAGCTGTTGATTCATATACAAAATACACAATGTTCATTTTACTTGAATATTTTTGGTCTGTTACCAGAAACCTGAATTGAATGAACATAAATGGGACAGCTAAGTGTCACATAACAGTTTTTTTCCCCTTGGTTTTCTCAGGGAGCAGCTTTTGGTTTTAATGTGATTGCTACCAAAGCTGGGGAACAGCTGGCTCCTTTTCTTCCACAACTGCTTCCTCGTCTCTATCGATACCAGTTTGATCCCAATCTTGGGATTCGACAAGCTATGACCAGCATTTGGAATGCACTTGTTACAGATAAATCTGCTGTAAGTAAACACAGAATAATTATGTCCCAATGTTGTTCCTTTTTTCTATTGAGCTGTCACAACAGTTAAGTCTAACTGTAGATTCTCTCAAATAAAAAAAGAAAACCTAAGGGAAGCCTTGGAGAAAAATAATGTCTTCCTAATGTAAGAGGATGAGGAAAATACATCAAATGCTTGTTTTTTCTTGTTCAGAACATCAACTCAACCTAAAGAATTTATCATTCTTGGGTCCTGGAAATTAGCATGATGATTCAATAGGATGCATTCCAATGGAGTTTAGTAGAATGGTGGTGATCACAACTGCATGTTCTTATTTTATTAATATAATATTTACTTGTAAGATTTCTGTTAATAGTTTATTGTTAAAACATTCTCAAAGCATTAATACAATATGCAGCAAAAACAATTTCCTATATATACATTGTATATAGGAAATTGTTTTAATTGTGTATTGTATTAATGCTTTGGGAGCGTTTTATCAACAAACAATTATCAGAATACAGTATCTACACACACATATAGTCCAGTGGTGAAATGCAACTTTTTTTGCTACCGGTTCTGTGGATGTGGCTTGGTGGGCATAGCTTGGTGGTGGGGTCATGTGATTGGGTGGGTGTGGTCAATTTTTTTTTTACTTTTTAAAGCATTTTTGTTACTACCTATTCACCCAAATTGCTAGTTTAAAAAATGCTTTAAAAAAGAAAAAAAAAAAAGATTCCTACTATCAGGTGTGACAATCAGCTGTGTTGCACAAATGTCGGAACCTTTTTTTTTTTTACTTTTTAAAGCAATTTTTTACTACCGCTTTGCCCAAACCGGTAGTTTTTATCACTACCAGTTCGCCCGAATTGGAGCCAACCGGTAGCATTTCACCCCTGATATAGTCCTTTATTACAAACTTCCTATACATGTTGTTTATAGGAAAATAATAAATACCATATTTTTCAGAGTATAAGTTGCACCTACCTTTTTTGTGAGGAAAAAGAAGAAAAAGAAATGTCCCTCTGCCTCTGAGCAATTTTACCTTGTTACAGCAAACAGCCTACTTTACTTTCATTTTCGTTTTCAACATAGCTTGATTAGCACAAGGGGAAAAAAAATCTGCTCCAGCAATTTCCCTCTTTGCAGCAAGCAACAGAGCCCAGCGCAAAACAGCTGAAAGCAAATCAACTGAGAGTCGGGAGGCCCATCCAATCAACTTGTACTAATTAGGCTGTGCTGAACCTTAAAGGAACTGTTTTTTCTTGCTGTTTGCTTGCAAGGAGGTAACTGATGTGAGGCATAGGCCAAAGGGTGGGGGCCAATGGGTGGGCAGGACTACATTCGGTGTATAACGCACCTAAACTTTCACCCCCTTTTAGGGGGGGAAAAGGTGCATCTTTTACTCTGAAAAATATGGTATATATGAAGAAGCCTAAGTCTTTCTGAACTAAGTTCCTGTCTGCATTAAGGATTACAGTCAAAAACACAATAGATTGTTTTTAATTATCTATCTATCTATCTATCTAAAAGAAAACATTTGATAACTATGAATGTACATGTAACTACTGAAGTGTTGGAACCTGTGGCTAGTGGTAGTTTTTTTGTTCTTTTCTGTATTTGTTAGAATGATACTATATATTGAGGTTAACCTATAGCACATAGAGCAAAATCAGCATAGGAAAATCACTATGTGAGAATGATTCTAATTAATCTACCATATTATCCCATTTTGTTATCTTCTTGTGCTGTTTCTGAATGATGAAAGCAGAAAAAACACTTTAAAGATAATCATTTTTGCATTAGGTTTCCGTTTCATTGTAGTTTGTTGTTGAGTTATAAGAAAATATCGCTATAAATGTTCAGTTTCTTCACTCTTTTGGGTGTGGGAATGCTTTTAATAGTTAAAACTGTTTTCTACTGGTTCAGGTGGACAAATACATGAAAGAAATTCTTGATGATTTAATAAGCAATCTGACTAGCAATATGTGGCGAATTCGAGAGTCAAGGTATGCATTTCTAAAGTCAGTTCATTATTTAAATTAAAATAATTGGTGTTTTGAAAATCTCTATATTGGGTTTTCAGGATTTATTTTTCTACCGTAATTCTTGTGGGTTATGTGAGCTGTACATTTTGGGGCTGGGAGGCAGATCTAGTTTTAGAATACAAATAATTGGAAGTAAATCACACAAGTTAGCAGAGAGGCTTAATTATGAAAAAATATATTATGTATAATTTTTTGTTTGTTTTTTACCATATGATTTAAGATGATGTAAGCTGTACTAAATCATTACATCTCTGGAGCTTTTTTTGACATTGATGCAAAGTACCATTAGGAACTTTGTAGAATACCACCCATGATATTTAATTAAGAGGGGAATTGTATATAAATACTTATACTAAATTATAGCAAATAAGCCTTGTCTTTCCATGCACACTCACATATAGCCTAGCCTTCAGTTCTACTGTGGGCATGAGCAAGGAAATATTTATTGTATTGTAGAACTAAGTGAATTGTGTTTATTGTTAAATATGGTTTGTTTAAAACAGGTTAACTTAAACTATTGAGGCTAGTTATAGATGAAGACATAATCACATGAAGTGTTTCCTTAGAAACAGAGAACATATAAATACTAATTATTATAAGATTTTAGTTTGGTTAAAAAAGGTAGTTTGAAAAGGGAATTAATTCTATTTTAAGAAATTTAGATGTACAGGCATTACTGTCTGGCAGTTGATTTATTCTTCTACATTTTTAAAAAATGTACGTTTGGGAAAACTGAATTTGTTTTATTTTATTGAAACTTCATATTATCAAAGAATGGTAATTAAACTCTTTCCACAGCTGTTTAGCGCTGAATGACTTGCTAAGAGGAAGACCTTTGGATGATATTATTCATAAACTTCCAGAAATATGGGAAACTCTCTTTAGAGTGCAAGATGATATAAAGGTACTAAAAAGTTTCATTTTCTAGCATTAGGAAATTACTATAATCATTGCAGGCAAAGAATAGCTCACAACCAAGAAGGCTTGTATGCTTCCTCTGGTGTTGTGCTGGGAATTCCTAGAACTCAACACTCCTGACTGATAAAACACACATTTGTGATCCATTGTGGCTTTCAACCTTAATGGCAAAAATATCTGAGCTTTATGAATAAATGGGAAATACTTAGAATAGAAAATGACTGTTCAGTCTAGTGATTGGGCTGTGTTTTGAAAAGTATTTATAGAGCATTGAAGGTGTCAGATAAGCATTGGTTTTGATTTAGACTCCTTCCTTTCTCCTTCTTTCTGTAAAGGCAGAATTAGCAGTCTTATACTTTGCAACCTTTATACACAACCCCTTGATATCAAAGAATGTGAATTTTAAACTATTTTTCTGGATTCCAAAACAAGCACCTTTGTTTGAAAAAGAAATTTATATTTTCTTGAAAATATACATCATCAAGACAAAATCATTCCATTAATAGTGTCTGAAATTAAAATTGGAAACTTAAGAAAAGTTTTCTCTCCCTCCCCTCCTTTTCTTTTTCAGGAATCTGTACGAAAGGCAGCAGAGTTAGCCCTGAAAACATTAAGTAAGGTACGTTCTCATAATCACTCCAACAACTTCAAGAATGTTACACCATTATGTGACTCAGTTTGAGATATAGTGTAAGGAATATCTTCCAAACATATGTGCTCATAATTAGAATTAGAATTAGAATCATTTATTTATTCACCAAGTGTGATAGGACACACAAGGAATTGTCTTTGGTGCATATGCTCTCAGTGTAGATAAAAAGAAAAGATTCATTTGTTAAGAATCATAAGGTACAACACGTAATGATAGTCATAGGTTACTAATAAGCAATCAAATCATGCTAGGAAACAATACAAATAGTAAGGATCCAGCAACAAGTTACAGTCATAAATGGGAGGAGATAGGTGATAGGAACGATGAGAAGATTAATAGTATTAGTAATGCAGACTTAGTGAATAGTTTGTTAGTGTTGAGGGAATTACTTGTATAGCAGAGTGATGGCATTCGGGGAAAAAACTATTCTTGTGTCTATTGTTCTGGTGTGCAGTGCTCTATAGAGTCATTTTGAGGGTAGGAGTTGAAACAGTTTATGTCCAGGATGTGAGGGGTCTGTAAATATTTTCTCAGCCCTCTTTCTGACTTGTGCAGTATACAGGTCCTCAATGGAAGGCAGGTTGGTAGCAATTTATTTTTTCTGCAGTTCTAATTATCCCCTGAAGTCTGTGTCTGTCTGGTTTGGTTGCAGAACCAAACCAGACTGTTATAGAGGTGCAGATGACAGACTCATAATGGTTCCCATTTGCCATCTGCATGTTGGTTTTTTGTTTTAAGGTGTGTGTGAAGATGTGCGACCCATCTAAAGGAGTTGCAGGCCAGAAAACCATAGCTGTCCTTTTGCCATGTCTTCTTGATAAGGGAATGATGAATACAGTGACTGAAGTGCGGACCCTGAGGTACATTATCCTTACATTTTTTTCCCTTTCTTCTCATGTTTCCAAATGTCATATCCAGAAACAATTTCATCAGGACTTTGCCCATCGTTCTTTCTCTTTGTAGCTGAAATGAAATAAATGAAATCCACGGAATATTTTTTACAATAAATGATAATTTCTAGATTCTTCTATGGTGTCCCATGATTTGCTTAAGCATAGTTTTCTAATCGAATCATAGTTGGCTAGTCTTGCACCACCCACTAAACCGGTTACCATAATTTATGAACCAAGGAAAATCAATGTAGAAAATATGCTTAATTATATCCATAATATATATGCAACCACTTAAGCTTAGGTGGGGAAATCATGATTACCAATTAAAGAGTCCTACAGTTTGGTACAACCAGCTGTGGAAAGAGCCAGTCTAACCTGCGATAAGTACAGCCGCTGAAATTAATAGTCTTTTTGGTGATAGTGACATTTATGGCCCAGAAAGTAGATAATATAAGCTTCCTGAGAATTTGCTGCATTTCATTTATCTTTTGAACTACTTTGTTTTTAGCGAATGGAAGTTAAATTCTGTAGCCTATTGTTTTCTGACATCTAAACAATATTCATTGTTTAGTTGGTTGGATGGATTACTATTAGTGAAGAAGAATGCAAATGTGCTTGTCTTTCACATTTTTATTTATAGCATTAATACCCTGGTGAAGATCAGTAAAAGTGCTGGGGCCATGCTGAAGCCACATGCCCCAAAGCTCATCCCAGCTTTGTTGGAATCCCTGAGTGTTTTGGAGCCTCAGGTCCTCAACTACTTGAGCCTGCGTGCTACAGAGCAAGAAAAGGTAAGGGCACCATTAAGCAAGAATGTTTCTCATTTATAAAAAGCATTAGCTATTCTAGACTAAAGGCTGTCTAGCAGAGGAGAGAATGAGATTAGTTACATCATCAATTATTTTCATACAGTTGAATTTAATTAAAATTTATCATAAATAATTCACAGTATATACAAATTAAGTTAAGCTAATTTGTATATACTGTTTAACTAAAATACTGTTTGAGTTTTAAAATTTCATGAGAATTATTCCTCTTTTAAGGAATCTTTTGTCTTTTCAATCGCTCTTAACATAATATTGCTTGTTACTATGCATCCGCATGGGCCTTCTGTTTTCTCTTGTCACCTTTCAAACTCTAGATTTTAATCCATTTTTCTTTTTATCTTTAAGGCTGCAATGGATACTGCAAGACTAAGTGCTGCTAAATCCTCCCCAATGATGGAGACTATAAATATGGTAATAATTGGCTTTAAGAAAAGTTTTACATAACCCGTCCAATTAAGATAGCAAGTAATAATGAAATTACTGTGCTTATAACTGATAGCAGAACAATGGTATTTCTAATTACCATATTTTTCGGAGTATAAGACACACTTTTTCCCCCCTAAAAGAGAAAATGTTGGTGCATCTTATACACCGAATAAAGCCAGTTTTTGCCTCCCAAAGCCCGACTTGTCTCATTTCTATGAAAAATGGGCCTGTTTTTCACAAAAACGGAGCGCGCAGAGGGTTTAGGAGACCTGTAGAGTGCTCCTGGGGGCTGGGGAAGGCAAAAACGCCCCCATTTTTGAAAAAACAGGGCACGCAGAGGGTTTGGGAGGCCTGCAGAGTGCTCTTAGGGGCCAAGGAGGACAAAAACTTTTTTTTTCTTACTTACCTCTTCGAAATCTTGGTGCTTCTTGGTGTGTCTTATAGTCTGAAAAATACGGTATTTCATTTAGCAAAGGAAAGCTGGTGTTACAGCAGGAAGTTATTCGCTTCTAAAAACGTCTTGATCAATAACCAAGAAGACAAGACTCACGAGATTGTTTCATGAGATTTTAAAACAGGCTAGCCTTTCTGAACACTCAACATTTCTCCCTCCTCCTGCCCACTCACATATACGCACCCATACAAAGGAAAGAAAATAGTGGTTATCATTTCTGTTTTTGCGATAAGCTACTCTTTGAAAATTGATGGCGAAGAAAAACATTGATAAAAAGAAAAAAAAGTACTGGATAAAAGCGGATGTATTTGAAATTGTTCCTGCTCCAACAATTGTTCTTCCAGCAGAATGCTAATAAAGCAGCTTGTGAGCAACAGTCTAGTAATCTATTTTGTTAAATTAATCTCTTTGTATGTTTTGATTTTCTTTTGGTTTTGTTTCTCCAGTGCTTGCAATATTTGGATGTGTCTGTTTTGGGAGAGCTGATTCCTAGGCTCTGTGAACTGACTAGAAGTGGATTAGGCATTGGCACTAAGGTATGCTTATGCTTAGGAAAGAAGGGCTTTGCAAGAAAGTTTGGAATGCTAAGCATATATTGAAATTTGCCTAGACACACACACATCTTTATTTGTGTAATTATAAGTATACAATTATTTTATCCTGTGATGTAAGTGAATGCAGTTTGTGAGACACATCCAGAGATGGGATATTGGGAAATTCAGGAGAGAAAGTCAGGAAAGAAGGGTAGTGTTATGTCTTACGCCAGGGGTGTCAACCTCAATTTCATTGAGGGCTGCATCAGGGTTGTGTTTGACCTTGTGTGTGTTTGTGTGTGTGTGGCCAGGGCAGGTGAGGCCAGCTTGACATCACTTGTGCCGGGGGCACCTGTGGTGGCCCGAATGCTTTGCCTTTGAAAACGGAGCTCGGGAGGGCCGCATGCTCCGTTTTCACTGGCAGAGACACTACGGGCCAGTCCTTCAGTGTTTCCAGGGCAGCCCCAAGGGCCCGATCCAGCCCGCAGGCCTTGAGTTTGACACCCCTGTTTTATTTAGGAGGTGATGCAATTATATTGAATCAAATATGTCTTCCCTGGCAATGCCATTGGTTGTGTGCTGTGGGGGCTCTGCCATTGCCATTCTACCAAGATTAACTGTGACTGTGAGGAAATCTTAGTGCTAGGCTAGGGGAAGGATATTTGGGAGGAGCAGATAACATTGAGGCAATTCAGCTAACCTAGCATTTTTAGATATTCTGCACTTGTAGACCCTGCAAATAAAATTCAATAATGAATAATATGATGGCTATTTCCTTGTTATTTATACTGTCAGAATTCTGATTAGTGGTCTGATTCTCTACGTAGGTAGCCCTCATTTACCGACTGGCAAACTCTGTTGCTAAGCCATGCGGTGGTGAAGTGAAAAAAATCACATGACTGTGCCTGACTTATGATATTACTTTGTCAGGCATGGACGGGGTTGTTAAGTGAATCACATTGGGTCATTAAGCACGACGCCATGTGATCACGCTTGCAACTGGCTGTCAGCTTCCACAATGGAACCAGCTAGGAAAGCTGCAGATGTTGATCATGTGGAACGCTGTGACCGTTGTAAATGCACACCAGTTGACAAGCATCCCTAATGACAATCACATGACTGTGGGGATGCTCCAACGGCCAGAACTTTGAGGACTAGTCATAAGTCTCTTTTTTTCAGCACCTTTGTAACTTCAAATGGTTGCTATGTCGGTAAGTGAGGACTACCTATGTTCATTCAAAGTAGGCATCACTGAATTCACTGGGGCTTGTTTCTAAGTAAACGTGCTGACATGAGCTTCTTTTTCACCCAGAAGAATAAACTAATCTCTGCCTTTCCTATTTTTACTCTCTTTAGGGTGGTTGTGCTAGTGTAATTGTGTCACTAACCACTCAGTGCCCCCAAGATTTGACACCATATGCTGGTAGGTTTTAGAGCCACGTTTTCTTCCTTTTTAAACTTTGACTGATTAACTCTTTTTCTTTTTTTTCCCATTTTGTGAATAAACCCCCAAACGTTACTAACACACAAAAGATTTTCCTAATCTGCCGTAAGGATTTGAATTTCTGTTTGAATGCAACCTTTTATATAAGATAATTCTTTTTTTTAATAAAAAACAACTTTTCAACAAAGCGGTAAACCGAAGGATAGATTACTGCTCTACCCATTAGAAGAGAAACAGAGGAAGTCTTTCCCATTACATGGATTTAAGTCAGTATAAAGCCAGAAATCAATTCTTATAGTCAACAATGACCTCTTTATTCAAACTAATACTGTATGGAAGCTTATTTGAGGAAAATTACATTATAGTATTAGTAATCTGCCACTATATTTTGTTGTTTTGAGCCATCAAGGTGCATTGTAGCTGGTTGGAGTAGTTGTCTAATACATTACACCACATCTTTTTTATTGTATTAATCGTATCAGAAGGATTGGGAATTGACTTTTTACTTGCCTCTACAGAAATATATAGTTGATTGCTAAAATAATTTCCTCTCTTACATAGGTAAACTTATGAGTGCTTTACTTAGTGGCCTAACTGACCGCAATAGCGTGGTGCAGAAGAGCTTTGCATTTGCCTTGGGACATTTAGTTAGAGTAAGTCATGCTTCCTCAGTTTTGAGATTTTTCTGTCTGGTTTTGGGGGTTCAGAAGTGACATGACTTTTTCTGGGTTTTATTTTAAGACTTCACGAGACAGCAGCACTGACAAATTGCTCCAGAAGCTCAACAGTTGGTACATGGAGAAGGAGGGTATGTGCTTAAGATAACTATTTTAAAAACATTGTCGCATGTTAAATATTTTCAAAATTTTTCATTCTTAGAAGCATATGTAATGAGTATGACATTGCAATTACTTTTGTTTTAAAATGCAACCCGGATAGTTTGAGAATTGCTTTTTTTTTTTAAACTAAGTTTTACATACTGAACACTTTTTTCTATCTTTAAATGCCTTCATTTGATATAGTATTTATAGTATACTTATACTATAAATAAGTATACTATACTTATAGTATAGTATACTTATTATAGTATTTGAGAGAAAATGCTTATGTAAATGCATTCAGAAGTTTTGCTATTTAAACACTTTTACATTAATTGAATATGACTCACTTTAAAATCTCTGAAAAGCAAACTATTTCATTATATAAGTAACTGGTATTGATTTTACGCCAGTGAAATCTCTTAGCTTTCCCCTAAACCCACTAAATAATGTTTTTCCAGCTGCCTGTATCAAAATTATTTTTATTTAATTTGTGAAACTCTTCTTTCATTAATTTGATAGACTGAATAGGCTGAAAATACGAATAATGTAGATGTAGCATAATGTACTGTTGTAGCATCCCCGCAGTCATGTGATCAAAATTTAGGTGTTTAGTAGCCTGTCCATATTTATAACTGCAGGGGTACTTCAATTCCCCCCACCCACCTATCTCTCCCTTTTGCCAACCCCACATAACTGCACTCTGGCATCAGCCCTACTGCAGGCAGCCAAAGAGTGTTACTTCAAGCCCCATGTCATGGGGGGAAAAAAACCCATTATCCCATGCTCCACAAGCCTTGCTGCACCCAGTTGACCTTCAACATCTTCCAACCACTGATAAAGCGTGCCCAGCCTCGCCCTATAAGAGGCACTCCAGGCGTTCTTCATGAGGTCACCTGCACTGTTGTCCAAATACTGTGCCCTGTTCTTACAATGTTTCAGAAGGCCTCAGAAGCTTTCCTATCTCTCCTCCATCTTCGCCCTTTTGACCACCTGATACAAAGGTAGTCTTCAGTGGCACTAGGGGCACTGGGGTTGAAGGTTAGGCCTAGGGACACTGGTGACTACTGATGGCTTTTGGGCTTTATTTCAGCCCTAGCACTGCCACTGAGGAGTGTTGCTATGTAGTGTGACCAAAAGGGCAGAGATATGGAGAAATAAGTGGGTGGGGGAAGTTCAAGAGGGGGCAGTCCTTTATCTCAGGGTTCCCCAACCCCTGGGCTGTGGGCCAGTACCAGTCCCTGGCCTGTTAAGAACAAGACCACGTAAGCAGTGGGCAAGTGAGTGAAGCTTCATCTGTGCATGTGTGAGATCTAGATTATGCATGAAACCACTACCAACCCGGTCTGTGGAAAAATTGTCTTCCACAAAACCGGTCTCTGGTTGGGGAAAAGTTAGGGACCACTGCTTTACCTTACTGAAGCTCAGGGCTGGGAAAGACCAAGCCAGAAGTCACTTGGATTAGGGTGAGTCCTCACCTAATGATCAGTAGAATTTGGTTAATGATTGCAATGGGGACTGCTGGGATTGCCATTGTTAAGCAATGTGGCCGTGTCATATTTCACATAACGCCTGCATCGATTAGTAATCAAAATTTGAGTCATAATTAGTGTTACAACTTACTATTTGCAAAATAATCATTACCACAGTTTTATACTTGTTTTGACTTTCTGTTCAACATTGCAGCAAAAAGGAGATGAAACATTTTCTTTTCTTTTTTTTCCCCAAGTAATTTTAAGCAAAAATGATACGGATTCTATTTCATTTGAAACAAATGAAGCCTGCAAATGCATACAGCCTGCATTTCCTGAAGTCTAGACTGTGCCCCTAGAGCCCTTCAAAATGTTACTGTTCATTTTTAATGAACAGAAAGAAAGAAACTTTAAATCTATAATTATATTACCACTATTTAATTGATTTTACATTGGTTTATTTATTTATTTTAATTTATTTAATTGGTTATTATTTAAATGTTATTGCAGGGAAGTCTAGTTTTTGTTTTTGTCTTACCCACTTTTTGGAACAGGATTCTTGCTACACCATTTGAAGGAGCAATGTAATTCTCCACCTAGTTTTTATCCCAGAGCTATAATTGCACTCAGCAATGAGCTAAAGGGCCACCATCTGTGAGCTGTTGGACAGCATTACTTGGTCTGTTGTGTGGATGTTTGGGTGGTTTAGGGGCGGGGAATTTGTGGTGGGTGGGGGTGTGTTTGGGGATTGTTATGTGTGTTGGACCTGGTCTTTGGGTGTTAAGTGAATTTCATTGTATGGGTATACTGTGTATATATCTACAATGACAATAAAATTATTATTATTATTATTATTATTATTATTATTATTATTATTATTATTATTATTATTATTATTTACACTACTTTGATTTATAGATTTGAAAGTCTATATCCCACGTTTTCTAAATGACCAGGTTTTTTTTTATTATTATTATTTTAGAGCCAGTCTATAAAATGGCCTGTGCTTTAACTATGCATGCTATTGGACGCTACAGCCCAGATGTACTGAAGAATCAAGCCAAGTGCGTTTTGCCTCTGGCTTTTCTGGGCATGCATGAAGTTCCTGAAGAAGACAAAGGGGAGAAGGAGGAAGGCAACCTGTGGTCTGAAGTGTGGCAGGAAAATGTACCTGGTAAGTGGATCTACCATTCATGATTTTTGCTACTCTGACCACTTTGTTACTACGAAAACTCAAAATACAAATCCTAAAATAAAATAATCGTCTTGGTCTCTTAAGGTAGAGATTATGCAAAATCCTCTTCCTTCATTTTATTATTTATCTCCCCCCCCCCCCCCAAATGCACAGATATCCCCATGTCATTGAGGGTTGTTGTTCTGCTCAGATTTCCTTTTTCTAAGTACAATTTGAACTAAGACTTTTTGCCTGTTTATTTATTTAATTATTAAATTAATTTCATTTATATCCTATTTTTCTTCTTAAAACCCAAAAGTAGTATATATTCTTGTTAATTTTCATGTACTTATTGTTTTACTCTTTTATATGATAGTTTTATCAGATTATAAACTACCCAGAATTGTGTGACAGTGAGATTGGCAACAAATAATTTAAATAAAGAAATAAATAAGGGTCAACTCTAGTTTTATTCACATAGTAATGACCTGGTGGGGTATGTTGGTATGAGAGAGAACAGCTGGCCCAAAATCACAGTGAATTCACTTTACATACTGAACCTTTTAATCTCAGTCTCAGTTGCAGTCCAACATTCAAAGGACCATGCTGACCCAGGCCTTTTTAACTTCTTTTAGAGCAGGGACCACCCTCCCAGGCTATTTCTCAGTACATATTAGAGGCTTTGTCCCAAAACTCTGTACCAGTAGTTCACGGTTAATTACCACTTCTTTGGCAACTGGTCAAAGTTGCTGTTGAACATACGTTACGTAGGACCTTTCATCAAAGATTCTGGCTGTTGCAGCCCCTGTGCGGTCACGTGATCACAACCTGGGCACTTGACAACTGGCTCACAATTATGATGGTTGCAGTGTCCTGTCATCACCATCTGCAACTTTCCCTGCCGGTTTCACACAAGCGAAGTCAACGGGGAAGCCATCGGGGGAGGTTAGGTTGCAAATTACTCCTGCCACTTGATCTCCCAAGGAGCCCTACTGCAGATTATGAGATCCCAGGCAAACCCTCCCCTGCCCAGCTGCCCTTCCATGGTGCTGAAGTACCCACTCACAGGGCAGTAGCACCCCCTCTTCAGCCCTCATGCCCTCACATGGTGCAGCAGCACTCTCTTTCTCCAATCTGCATATGCAGTACTCGCCGTAGCAAAGCAGCACTCTCCCATGCCTTATTCCCTGGTACTCACCTGTCCTCCCACCTGCTTCCCCATTAATGATCCGCAATCCTCATTTAATGATGGCAATAGGAATTGTCAGGATTGCCACCACTAGGTTCCCCAGCCACATGACATCAAGGTTTTTTTAACCACATCCCTTAGCGATGAAAATCCCAGTCCCAATTGCCACAGTTAAGTAAAGACTACCTATATTAATATCAATCAACAGTGGTGGTTCTCTTATTCATTCTAACAAACGCTGTGTGTCTCAAAACATAGGTACCTATGGTGGCATTAGGCTCTATATGGAGGAATTGATCGCAGTGACCCAGAAAGCTTTGCAGTCTCCATCTTGGAAGATGAAAGCCCAAGGAGCAGCTACCATGGCATCCATAGCAAAGCAGACTGGCGCTCTGGTACCTCCACACTTAGGCATGGTGCTCACGGCTCTGTTACAAGGTCTGCCTGGAAGAACATGGGCTGGAAAGGTAAAAGCACTGAGCTATGTAGTGGGTTGTTTCATGGTTTAGAAATAGACATTTTTAAAAAAAACACTGCAATTCTTTGTATTTCCTTTCTCATGACTGCCTGTAATTGGCTGAATGGCTTTTATTTTATAAACTGTCCAGAGGTCACTTAGGTGAAATGGGAGGTGTATAAATTTGATAAATACAATTTACCTGTTGTTGTCAAATAAGCTCTAATGTGCTGAGGTAAACATTTGTGAGTTTAATGGATCTGTGTTTCCAGAATCATTAATATGCTAGTTATTGTTTGATGTTAAAATGAAATTCAATGAGGCCAATTGGGAAAATCAAATTTACCATAGAAGGATGTTTGGTATTATAATAATGTAAGTCAGCTGAGTTGGCTTTGTTGTCAGGCATTGTTTTTTGTTCTCTCAGGTCTTTCACCCAACTGAATATCATTATAATTCACAATCAAATGTTCATACAAGATGTAACTTACATATTTGACTCAAAATTTTTGTGGGGGCAATATAGAAATCACATACTAAAGTTTATCTCTTGTGTTGTTTATAATGTTTTTAGGAAGAGCTGTTAAAAGCAATTGCCAGTGTCGTATGTTCATGCAGGTAAAAATATTTTCATCTCCTGGCCTGAAAGTTTCTCTCTATATATAAAACAGTTTGGGGTGAGATGAATTTCCTCATTGATTGCTGGAGAAGTACTGAAGGGACTTTAGGTACTACTACTAGTAGTCTCTTAATTCCTAAAAATATTGAGGAAGTATGTTTAAAATTATTTCGAAAGAAATGAACTAGAAAATTGCTAGTAATTGATAGGACAAATGAAATTGAGTTTTATGTAGTGGTTAAGGCAACAGGCTAGAAACTTGGAGATCATGAGTTCTAATCCTACATTAGGCACAAACCCAACTGGGTGACCTTGGACTAGTTCCTCTCTCCCACCCCTAGGAAGGAAGCAATGGCAAACCACTTCCAAAACTCCCTTCAAAAGAAAACTTCAAGGACTTCTTCAGTCAAGTCCCCAAGAATCAAAAACCGACTCTTAAACAACCCCCCTTCCCCATGGATGATAAATAAAAAGGATGAAGTAGGGAATGAAGAAGTGCATTTGAAATGCACGTACATTCATATGCACAACACACTTCTTCCATACTTACAAGCATTCCTTATATAGATAGCCATAATTCATTAAACAACCAAGGAGCTTGCACTCCTTGCTCAGTGCTGAACCTTTACTTAGTATTCTGTTTTTTTTTCCCATAGCTACTTTACACAGATACTGTATTATTCTTACTGCATTCAGCAATAAAGTTTAAGGTCCACATTTTAAAAAAAATATTTCATATTTACTTTAAGATGTTTTCTCTAAATCAACAAATACATTATTTTTTTATAATTCTTTCCCCCTGACTTGCTGAAGAGCAAAAATCTACCCAACTTAAAGCGCATTGCACTTCCCAGATTTTTCTCAGTGACACACTTTTCATCAAAAATATGCCAGAGACATTCCAAAGCATAATTTAGAAACTAATTTCCTATAATTTTGCTTTTCTGCTTGCTACCTTTCTTTTTTTATGGGAGAATAGTAGTGGCAATATTCCAATCAGAGGTAGACTTCACACAAAAGTAAAATTAGTTATAACTCTACTTAGTTATACCGTCTACGCCAGTGGTCCCCAATCTTTGAGGCATGGCCCAGTTGGGGGGAGAGGGGAACTGGGCTGTGCGAGCGGTGAACTGGCACATGCATACACACAGCTCGACTTGCACAAGCTGCGGGCTGGTGCATGAGTGCCCGCCAGCCTACTGCGCATGTGGTCCAATTCCAAATAGGCCATGGTCTAAATTAAGGCCATGGCCTATTTGGACTTCTCTCTTAAGATAATTTTTCCTGAAAACTATAGTAAAGGAAATACTAGTTTTAAAAATCAATGCTGTTTCTCCTTTGAGCTTGACTGGTGCAGTTCTGGGATATGTATTGGAAAAAAATATAGTTGCTGAGTAGGCATGGGTATAAATCAGTGATGGGTTGCTACCGGTTTGCCCCGGATCTGGTGAACCGGTAGTGGCGGCAGCAGGAGGCTCCGCCTACCCACCCGGACATCTCTGCGCATGCGCAGAAGCATTGTGAGCGCACGAGCGCCCATGATCAAACCAGTAGCAACAGGATTTGAAACCCACTACTGGTATAAATGATAATCAAGAAGCTTTTCTTCCATAGGGGAAGAATGAAATTGCAAACTGTATGATTTCCAGTGTTCCATTAGCTGTTTGTTTGTTTGTTTTTGAAAATTCAAAGCATTTTACAATAAAGTAAAATGCCAAGTTGTCTATACAGCCACATGACAGGTTTTACATACCTAAAGTAAATGGAATATGCATATTTTGCAAGAGATCTACTTAAGCTGAGCTAAATTGAGACGCTCGATGTAATATCAAGGAGACAAATAAATCAGTCACGTCCTGTTCATCCTGTATTGATTTTAGTGTGGAACTGCGCAAGCCTTTGCCCAACCAGCCCAGTGTTGATGATGTCGTACAGGCAATGTTGAAAGAATGCCGCAAAGAAAACCTATGGTACAAGATTGTGGCACTCCGGTCTATGGCTGATGTGCTTAAGGCTACCCAAGAAAATAGGTTCCAGGAACTGACAGACATAATCTTTCCAGTAATAAAGAAGGTGATCTTTCAGCCCTCCTTGAATTTGAGTAATAGCATCACTAAAAATAGTACATTTTTGCATTTGCTACTTCTGTGAATTGTTCTATGTAATCTATATAAAAACCTTCGTAAATCTGGCTGGGATTAACTTTTATGTTGTGAAAAGAGGGGTGGACATTTCAAGCTGAACCAGGCTGAACTAATAAGATCCCCCATCGCGGCCAAAGCAGAAACACAACTTAGTTTGCTGTTCATTCTTGCTTTTTAAAAAACTTACTGTTCAGTATGACCAAAGAAGAACTAACAATCTCTTTAGAATTTTTATACTAATAATTTACAGCATTACCAGCTAGTGCTATGTTGATATATGTCACAGTGGTTAGAATGCAGTATTGCAGGCTAATTCTGCCGACTGCCAGCAGTTCGATCCTGACCCCCTCAAGGTTGACTCAGCCTTCCATCCTTCCGAGGTGGGTAAAATGAGGACCCCGATTGTTGGGGGCAATTATGCTAACTATGTAAACCGCTTAGAGAGAGCTGTAAAGCACTGTGAGGCACTCTATAAATCTAAGTGCTATTGCTATTGCTATGTAACAGAAAGGCCTCTTATGAACTGCCTGCTAATTGGAGGAAGCCAGAAATTGTTAATGCCTTTGTACTTCTTGTTTCTGAAGACTCCGTCTCAATCCTATATCTTTCTTTGGAGAACAATCAATTGAATCACCCTTTATATCTCACCTTCCTCTTTGAAGGATGCTGCTTTCAAATGGGCTGCAAATCCTTAACAAAGATAGGTCAGATGTCAGCTAATGCACCTGTGGCAGAAGGGCTATTTTCAACATTCTTAATATCCACTTAGGTTTTGGGGACACTTCTATCTTAGTAGAGTTCCATAAAATTTTATTTTTTTTTCTACATTGATAACTAGATTTTTATTTCCTTGACTGACTTTCTTCTCAGTGAAGGTAATTGAGAGCCTAAAATTCTAAAAACAATTTGTGAAGCTTACATTCTCTTGGGATCTCTTTTTATGAGACAGGTATGGCTAGTGTGACTTCTTGGCTGAACTGTGAGATGAAGGAAATAGTCCCTGCCATCCATTAGTGGATTTAAATTATTTTTATTGGTATGCTAATTAAATTTTGCAAGTTCGATCTTCTGCAGTAGAGATGCCATGATTAGCTTTCACGTAAATAAAATGTTTTATATTTCAGTATATTACTCTGAATTCTTGGTTCTTAACCAAATGTAGAATAGTTTAATGGAACTTCTGTCAAGATGTTTGTAAAAAAGAGAAGTATAAAAGCCATTATTTTTTCTTCTGCTTGCTCTTTCTCTTTCGAATTTCACACTCTCTGGTTCCACTGCAGAATTGCCCTGAGAATGTAGGAAAAAACTCGTCACACAAAGATGATGAAGATGAGAACGAAAATGAGAAAGAACTCCAAGTTGAAGCTCTCCTCTGTGCCTTTGAAAGTTTAGGCAAAGCCTGGCCTAAAAACTCAGAAACACAGTGTAGGTCTAATTCCAGTAATTTGAACTATTTTAGCTTTAGCTTTTGCAAGAACTCATAGGAGAGGAAGAAAATAATTTCATTGCATTGGTTGTTGGTTTTGTTGCTGTTCTTTTGCTTTGCATTTTTTTTAAGGTTAACTTCCTTAACATCTTAGATTTAACCTAAATATAAGGATTGTAATAAGTGGGGTGAGCATTTTTTTTTTAAATTTCAGAAAGGAAGCGGCAAAAAGGGAAAGATTAGAACCTGAATATTTCAAGGGAGAAGCCAAATTTTGTCCTTTGTTCTTAGGCTCCTGCCTTTGTTCCTGATCCTTCGTTTTCTTTGAAGCTATATTTATTTAAGCTATTGAGAACAGTAAATCTGCTTGGAAAATAATATGAACATTCATTTGGGAGATTGCCCTCTAGAACAGGGGTTTCCAACCTTGGCAACTTAAAGCCTGGCGGACGTCAACTCCCAGAATTCTGGGATTTGAAGTCCGCCCGGCTTAAAATTGTCAAGGTTGGAGACCCCTGCTCTAGGACATAGATGGGTGGCAAGGATGATGGACTGAGAAAATGGATATCAGAAGAGGAGGCAACCGCCAGAACGCATTGCAATTCTGACAGAAAAGTCAGTCTGGCTCCTGCCCCTTTAACAACCCAAGTGCCATTATCAGATCTTCTAAGGCTCCTTGTAACTGAGCATTGAGACTTGTCAGTATATAGATTGTCTATATTTTGATCTCTTTCTTTCTTTCTTTCTTTCTTTTTAAAGGCTGCTATCAACAAGAGCTATGCAGATTAATGTGTGAACGTCTGAGACTTGGTACGTGGAAAGTACAGCTCGGCGTTCTCCAAGCCATGAAGGCTTTTTTCCAAGGGTAAGTTTTCTGCGGGTGCTGGAGCTGCTGCTTCTGTACTTGTTCATTCACTCATCCCTCACAGTAGCTTGTGGAGATGAACTGATTCAAAATCCTTTCAATCCTGAGCTTTGTGGATCTCACTGCGTCTTCTCCCTACCTACTTGCACTGATTGGCATGGGGAAACTGGCATGTTTTAAGTAAGGAGCAATGCAGTTGTGGGTTGCTACCTGTTCGCCCTGGATTGGGCGAACTGGTAGTGGCGGCAGCGGGAGTCTCCACTCACCCATCCGAACGTCTCTGTGCAGAAGCGTCATGCACGAGCGCGCATGCATCCACGAACGAATCGGTAGCAACGGGATTTGAAACCGCTACTGGAGCAATGTATGTGAAACTGAAATTTCAAGCTCCACAAAGCTCACCCGATAACTGAGTGTGTAGCATCTTTGGTATTTACAACAGTCACATGGAAGGCCTCAGATGATTGCAGCTCAGTCAGGTGGAATTTTAAGATGTGTTCTTTGGGGGGGAAAATGATGCTTATATTCTTCCATTTGATAGGTTGTTATTATTTGAAGCAGAACACTCTGACCCCGAGGCTTTGGCAAGAATATTGTTGGAAACCTGTTCCTCCATTACTCATTCACTAGGTAAATATCTTTTCAGTCTTGTGCTTGCTTTCTCCACTTGTTTTTGTTTGAAACCTAAATGTAACTGAATAGAATCTTCCAAAGATTCATTGTGACAGCCAACTGATCAAGAATTATGATTGCTTTTCTGGCCAGAAGAGCAGGATTTGTATATACCCATATCGTATCTTTAAGATGTTCTCTTATTTGGATGTTCTGCTTATTGTATTAAATGTAAAAAGGTTTGGAATTTCAGCATTCTGCTTCTTCCCAAATTTTTAACTAAGAGAAAAAGATTTTCCTTCTTTCACTTATTGTCAGGCACACTAAATAGACCAAGCCATGAAATTAAATATCCTATAACTTATTTTTATTGAGAATGGCTAAATAGTAGAATCTTACAAATCTGATTTTGCAATGCCTCTTACTCCTCCTTATAGTTCAGGATCAGGAAGGTCTTTTCTGAGCCACTTCCAAACAAACCAAACATGTTACCTGGACACTCTTGGCTTAAAAATTGATTTAACTTTCTTGCCTTGGCAGTGGAGCCTGCACATCCCTGTCAAGGTCATATTCCTTGCTATCCACATATAGGTAATCCTTGGTTTACAACAGTTCATTTGATGACTGCTCAAAGTTACGACAGCGCTAAAAATTGTGACTTATGACTGTTTTTCACACGGATAAACATTGCAGCATCCCCGTAGTCACAATTCAGCCGCTTGCCAAGCGATTCATATTTATGACAGTTGCAGTGTGATCAACTTTTGCAACCTTGCAACCAGCAAGGTCGGTGGGGAAGTCATTTTCACTTAACAACTGTGGCCCGAAAGGTTGTAAAATGGGCCAAAACTCACTTAACTATGTTGCTTAGCAACAGAAATTTTGCGCTCAGTTGTGGTCCTAAGTGGAGTATTACCTGTATATGTAGGGAGATCAGACCAAGAGCTCTTTGTCCATGACACAGAATGAAGAAGTAGGTCAATATGATTTAAGATTCTGTCTGTATAGCATTTAATATTGCAGATATAAAGAGAACTTTTTTTTTAAAGAAACTTTAATGATGCAGAGGACGGTATGTACCTCCTATCCTTTTTTTATATTAGGATGGATAATTTGAGAACCCAGGGCTTCATGCAGCCTACAAAAGGCTTGGGGTACAGCCCCTAGAGATTTTAAAAACTGTGCTTATTTATCATTAATCTAACAAAATGAGAATTATTGAGAGCAGATAAAGACAGTAAATTACATGAATTTATTTTACATTAAATTGTATTACCTATAAATTATAAATTAAGTCAAATTTAGTTTTTGTCTTAGGTACCACCAATTTGTCTTTGATGGATACTTCCCAAAACATTATGAAAATACACAGAATAACGTAGACCAGAAAGATCATCTATATTGCAATTAACTTTAGGTGGATAATATATAAACCAGTCGCTGATAATCATCTAGACATGCAACTGCTACTTATCATTGCAAGTTCATTTCCAACACAAATCAATTTATTTGTTCAAATAACACTATTGTTTGAAGAATAATTTAATAATATTACTTAATAATAATATGGTCTATTATTAAATCCATGCTAGAATTGGGGTTACGCGAAAGTAAAAATTGAGATACTGCATGCCACTGTCAAAGTTGTATAAATTTTTCATGCTAGTATTTCAGGCACAAAACTATATTATTATACACATAATTTGTATTCACCGTTTTAAATGTAAATCTTATTTCATCAGAGAATAAAAGTTACACTTCCATAAGAACCGAAGCTTTATTGGTAATAGAGGTGCTGCTCACCAAACTTGAAGGTAAGAATTACAGTTCTGAAAATTAAGACTATTCCTTAAATCCAAAGGCTGAATGGACAGGATTGTATCCCATTTTGTTTTAAAAGAACAGTTTTGGCCAACCTGATTCCTGTTTTGTAATTTAAGATGCACATCAGTTACTCGACATAGTGATGCTTGTTTTTATTTTCTTTTGCAACTAAATCTTTTAAAACATTTGATATTTTGAAAAGCACACATTGTGTATATTTGAGATGATGCCAAGTCAGAAAATGTAATTAATAGGAAAACTTCAATAGTGAAGCAACACAGCACTGTACTTTGAAAAAGAAATACAGAACTTACAAATGTTTTCATTATCCTTGGTTGTATCTAGAAAACTACAGATACTTTGACAATAATAAAAAAAAACATAAAAATTCATTTGAAAGACAGTAGGCTTTCTAAATTTTTGCCACCTGGCAAAATTGCTTCAGCTTGCCCACTGCTCTAAGATCTAGATGAACTTTTTAAAATAGCAATCATTTCAAGAATTTATCATTAAAGTAATGCTTTGAATAGTGTCAAAAGTGACACTATTGTCACTTTTGGGACCTTTAAGTGTTATAAATGATTGTAATTCTAGTCCAGAATGGGTTCCTCTGGTCTTTAATTTGCTTTGGGCTCAGTGAGACATGCTGTCCTAATCTTTAGTTGGGTGTTTGGGGATAACCCAGGTTATTGTGTAACCTGTTTCTGAGGCTATGGTTCAGGCCTCAGATAGCTCAACAGGCTAAATAGCCTGTTATTAACATTCAGCTGTCTGCAATTATTGCAAGTTCGAGGCTCAAGGTTGACTCAGCCTTCCACCCTTTCTAAGGTAGGTAAATTGAGGACCCAGTTTGTGGGGGCAATAAGCTGACTTTGTATAAAAAAATATATACAAAAGTATGAAGGCTATTGCTTAACGCATTGTAAGCCGTCCTGAGTCTCCGGAGAAGGGCGGCATATAAATCTAATTTTTTAAAAAAGTAGGGATATATATATAAAATGGAAAAAAAAAAATTCTTGAAACAAAAATCCATCATGTTTCAGAAGTTCTAGTCAAACTATTTTGTATTAAGTCCAATTTGGCAGAAACAAATTCCAGAACATTTGGGTCAGACTGAAACCTGGAGGGTTCCAGCATCGTTTTCCAGGGAGATTATTGCAGAGCTGTTACACGTCACACTCTCCTCTCTTTTCAGCCAGTCTTTTCTCTGGAAACCTTCCAAGATCTTTCTGCTGCTGCTGTTGTTTTTGCCGCCAACATCTGTACATGTTTTTGCCAGTTTTGTCTTTTTGTTATTCTTATCTATACTCCAAACCACCTCTGCTTGGATACATGCATTTCAGTCTGTATCCAAAATATAGACACCAATTTTGTCTCGTACATGTTCCAAAATATCTGAAACATGCATATTTCAATTCAGTATGGAGCAGCCAAAACCATCTGATGTGTGTGAATCAGGCTGCACACAAAAGAGCAACAGCACTCTTAGACTTATATACTGCATCACAGTGTTTTACAGCCCTCTCTAGCGGTTTACAGAGCTAGCATATTGCCCCCAACAATCTGGGTTATTTTATCGACGTCAGAAGGGTGGAAGGCTGAGTCAACCTTGAGCAGGTCAGGATCAAACTCTGGCTGTGGGCAGAGTTAGCCTGCAATATTGCATTCTAACCACTGCGCCATCATAGCCCTTATAAATATTTTGCATATCTCTATTCAAATGCTATACAAGACTCAAGTCATCTAAGGAAATAATGATATTGATTCACTGAGAAAAAGAAGAGTAAATTTTAAAGTAGCATTTTCTTTGTGCCTCAACATTCTTCCAACACTTCATTTCACATAGATTTTTTTATGCCTATACTTAGGAAAAGAACATGATTCTTATGATTTAATTATTGCATGTGTTCTATTTTAATATAAGCGTCTTTGAATGTATATTTTAATGTAAGTTTGTTTTCCGTTACCTCTTTTACCTCCAAAACACTGGTTGATTCCAGGTACCCTAAATGGCTAAAATATTAACACAACTTTTTAATTATTATAGTTTTTACTTCAATTTGTAATTTTATAAAATAGCTGAAGTTGTCCTACAACAAAGATATGAAGGGTTATAGAACATCCCCCCTAAAAAATATGCTACTATTTTCATCATTATTAGGCAGAGTCATATTGCATTATCCGGGGAGGATCTCTCATCAATTGAAATTTGATGGGGGGGATCAACTGTCTTTTTACCACTATAAAGTGATATTTGCATGTTAATGATTAAAATTGTATTTTAATTATCAGAAACCTTTTTAAGAACTAGTTTTAGCTGAAAATTGATGATGATGCCCCTCTTTTTTCCCTTTTCTTGTGTAGAATCCAAACAGTGGGAAAGCCTGAATACTGAAAGTAGAGACGTCCTCATTGGCTCTTTAACAGCACTGACTTTGGACAGTAGGCCCGAACTACAAGAAAAAGCATCTTTATTAAAGAAAACTTTAGAAAATCTTGATTGAATTGAATACCAATCAAGTGCCACGTGAAACAAAGCAAGCAAAAATAAATAAGTGCAATGAGCTCCGTATTACATAGAGGAAAAGTAAAAATGATTTTTGTAGCATGCATAAATTCCCTGGCTGAAATAAAGAACACCTTGATTCTCTTCCCCATTAGTTCCTTTTTTTTTCCCCCTTAAAAGCAACAATAACAACCTATGAAACGGTTTACTTAAAATGCAAGCCTTGAAAGTATGAAGCGAAAAATACCCGAGCTACATAAGGACATTTTTGGAAATTGTTCGTTTGTGAAAGAGAACCTTATTTTGTGACTTAAGACTTGGGGAATCTTGAGTTTACACAAAAAAATGGCCCTTATTATATAAATCTAATGAATGAAAATCATAGCAAAACACCAGAGAGCAAACTTTTTGTGGATTTCATATGGGCCAACGTTCGGTATTATGTCATGATGGCAGTGTTATAATTGGTATCGTTACTAATGATAGTACAAAAGAACAAAGTTGCCAGAAATATTAGAGAGCAGCAAAGAGTAAGCTTTGTGTATCTTTTTATTGCAACTAGAGATTACCTAGATTACTTAGTCCAAACCTCATAGCCCTACTAATAAGTTAAAAGCATGGGTGTCCAACTTTTTTGAAATGGAAATTATCTTGGGCCACATATAAAATATAATATAGTTAATGTATATAAATAACAAACTTCCTTAGGTTTTAAGATCTCGTGGGGCAGCATTATTAGCTGTGCAGGGTGCATATAGCCTCTGGGAAGTGGGTTGGACAGGCCTCCCTTAAAGGGACTTGGTTTGCCTCCTGTTTTGGAATGCCACTAGTCCGTGTTGGTTGTTTTGGACCATAAAATAACACTTCATCTCATATAAACAGAGTATATAAGATTTTGAAAAACCTATGCCTTCCTGCATTAAAATGTGATTTCTCCTGGATAAAAATGCACACAAGAAAGCACTTTAATTGTCTGGATATAAGGGTGTATAGAGCAGTTAGGTTTGTAAGACCTTACTTAAGGTATGGTGTTTTTTTTTTAATCTACATTTTCCATGCAAGAATTCATAGTTGAATTAACCCTCTGACAATAATAATCACTTACTTATTTTGGGAAATATTCTTAAATAAAATAAGATGTGCTGCTAAAACATTATCGGCCTCAGCCCCAGGATTTGCATCTTCTTTCTAGAAAGTACTTTTGATTTTCACCATAAGGTTTGACACTGCATACATCAGAGTACAAAATGTTCTAGCAAATCTGTTCTTGCAATTGTCTAAAAAACAGCATCTGCTCCAATTTTTATAAAGATTTCTTAGTGAAATTGTTAATAACATCACAATCACAGTTTTCTGCTAGGTTTGTAGAGTTATATTAAAAAGATAAGCGAAAGTATTATGTAAGAATCAATATATTACTTAGTGATAGATTTTTCATGCTAAGTAAATTGTGGTCTTTAAAGACCTGTAGGTAGGATGTCTTGATTTCTAAATGGAAATTCTTACATATTCTGTGTAGGAATTTTGGAACATATAAAACTGACCTCTAAAGTTAACTAGATACTTGGAGTCTACTTCTGTAGTATTTGTGAGATTGGGCCAGACCAAGTGAGTTTTGAAGCTACCCAGGATCCTTCAGATAAGTTAGTTTATTAACCAATATCATTTTGGGATTTTTTTTTCTAATTCTCTAATTTTTATCTATATGCATCTTGATTGTTGTATTAACAATTATCATACAGATGTAAGAGTTAACACAATCACTGCAACTTCATATTTGTCTTAGATTTGTATCCTAATACCCCATATCTGTGCTTGGAATGATTTTTCCATAAAAAATCAGAAAATCTTAACTTTTGGGAGGAAGTGCTTTCGTATTATATGATTATAGTATAGATGCAAAAGAACAAGGGGTAGGTTCTGAGTAGAATTAGAGAAACCTTGATTCTCAGACATGAAAAGGCCTCTTAGTCCCCGACAGGTTTGCTTTCTCTGGAGTTGAAATAAGAAATGCTGCTGAGTCCATCTTTCTTTGCCAGCTTTGGTTGGGGTGGTACCTTCAAAAATCCAGTAGGTTTTAGGAAAAGGAATCTGAAGATTTAATTTAATTTAATTTAATTTAATTAATTCGATTTATATGCCGCCTTTCTCCGAAGACTCCGAAGGCATATAGAAGATAGTTGCATGCTGCTGCCCAGATATTCAAAAGCATAAATGACTCTTTTCATATTCACGTTACCTCAAGAGGGACGGTGGGATCCCATTCTTGATGTCCCATCCTGTTTTTAGGGCTGCTAGAATACGTTAAGGATTTGAAATAAGCAAAAAAAAAAAAAATTGTCATTGGACTGCCTTTTTAAAAAAAATACCTCTAATACCTGTAATTTTAAAAATGGTAAGGTACCATAAACTGGTTTAAAAGAATTTGACATGTCATAGAAGGCAGCTTTCTATTGAGTTTGCCTGGCAGAATCATAACACTGAATGTAGATACAAGATCTTTGTGATTCTGTTGTCTAGCAGCAGCATTTTTTTTTTTTTTGGTACTAAGCAGGAATGTCAAATGTTGCCTTTTTTCCTTGAGTGTTTTGTAGAAGCCATGACAATTGTAAAAGTGCTAAGTCTCTAGACTTTTCAAACAAGAACTTCAATATTGAGAAATCTAGTCTAAGTTTGCAGCAGCTGCTGTGCCAGATGTTTCCAAATAGAAATGTTGTTTTACTTAGCTGAAGACCTGGAGGGGAAATTTAGCTAAAGTGTAATTTTAAATAGTTTGGGATTTTTTCCCCCCTCTTCGAAATTTATTAACAAAAAACGTGCCTCTGTGAGAAACCAACTTACAATATTTTATTTAGAGGTTAGATACTTGTCCCTTGTTAAATTTGTAAACTTGAGAGGGAAAAAGTGGCCTTTGGAGTTTCCTCTGAAAACAATTGCACTATAAAACACCGTTGCCCAGATATGGGCATCTGTGCTGTTATATAATGCTGCTTTGTATACCTGGATTAAAGTGTGAAAATTTGACACTATAATACCCTGCTGACTTTACAAAACTGTTTTATGTTGAAAGATTTCTAATGTTGCAAGATCTCCATTAAATTCAGTGCATTGAATTTTTGTATCTGGATGTTGCGTATGTACATTAATTAACTAAATATTTTTTTCCTGCGTAAGGAGAAACAAATAAATAAAGGAACATGAGCATTCTTGGAATACTTGGTAATTCTGTTGCTGGAAGAGCCTACAGAGTGGGTTACCTCTATTTTGCTGAATTGTTCCTCTTACATTGGGCTTCCATTTTGAGGATTATTGTAATGTCTCTTTGTAGTCTTTACAACCCAGTTCCTGCCAGTCCAATTATCCCTTGATTTCTTTTTTGCTAATGCCAAAGGCCATATTAATCCTTGTTTGCATTTAAAATATTTTTAATTCCATATTGGTAGTTCATGAGAATGGTTGATTTTATAATTATAGGATTTGAAGGGCCCTGGTCTAATTCTCTGACCTAGGCAGGGGACCTTATGCCATCCTGGACAATTGGTAGTCCAATTTTTTCTTTAAATTTTTCAGGGATGGAGCGCCCACGATTCAGGGAGGCAAGCTGTTCCATTAATAGTTCTCAGTGTCAGGAAATTCCTCCTTAGTTCCAGGTTGGCGCTCTCTCTGACAAACACCCAGCCACTGCTTCTTGTCCTACCTCAGGTAGGAATTGAAAATGATTTGATTACATGTGAATAATCAATCCAAAAACCCAACTCCTTTGACAAGTCCATAATGCTGGAAAACCTATTTGTGAAGGTTCCCCCAATACAAAATATTACCATTGGGTATAAGGAATTGGCTTTATGTATTAAGTTGTTGTTTTACAGTCTAAAGCATTATATGTAACAACCTTTTAAAAGAAGCTGATGGGTTTGTCTCCATCCTCTCAAGGGAGGACCAGGGCAAGGCGGACAATGTAAAAATAAAAAATAATTTTATTCTCGAAATGTTTAATTAACTATTAATATAGTGGCTATATTAACTATTAACAGAGTGCCATTCAATTCCCATAATAAAAACTTAAATACCATTACTCCAGGAAAATGTACTAGAGTCCACGAATTCCTAAAAGGCTCCTGTTATAGATGTGCTGAACTTGATGTCGTGCCAACCATAATTTTAGACCAGCATGTTACACATATTTAAGCCTCGTATACCATTTAGTATCTAAATTTGGATTGAATAAACCATAACACGAGTTATGCATATGAACCCAGCAAATATGAAATACAGTATTTGTTGCACTAGCCAAAGGTAATGAACTGTTCCACCATTTAATACCAATTTCTGTTAAGTCATTAAGGCTACATAAAATTGGTAAAGTCTTTTTCTTCTCCAAGAGTGGGTCAAAGGAAAAGGTGGCTTGCTTCACAGGCACTGCCCACTCAAACGGTCTATATAAAAATACATGAGCAGTTAAAACATTTTTAGTTGAAATCGGGGATCTCCTATTTTCTACTGGTGAGTTTGAAAGTGGATCAGACCCTCACAAAATGGCTGTGAGGATAATCAGTCTTGACCTGAACTTTTTCAAATGGAAGTTGCAGCTCCTCCATCTCTTGCCTTCCCAGCATGCAATGCATTTCTGCTCATTCATTTATTCATTCATATGGCCAAGTGTTACAGTTAAAGCAGCCTTCCCTTTTCCCCTTCAGCCATTTCCCCTTTCCAGAAGGACCACTTTTCGAATAGTTTGGGACCTCCAGCTCAGAGACAATAACTAAAAAGGCTTCAGGTAAGCCATTAAACCAGTTTGCTCATACAGCAATCCACATTAAGTTCCTCTACTAAATAAAGCTAAGGAAATCTAACAGCAAATAAAAGCAGTATCTGAGAGGATTTTATTACTAATACAAATATATAATGACAGATTTTGCTGCTATACAAATTAGCACTTCCATTTAAATTTAAAAAAAGAGCACAGAGCTCTGAGTCAGACAATGTTACATACTAGTACACAATTTTATAGTCTTCTAATTATGTATTATATATTATTTATTTTTATATGGTTATGCACTCCTGGCCAGTAAGTAGTTTGTTTTATGGAAACAGGTAAATTTCATGAGTGTGATTTTGTTTCTTAAACCAATGCAAGCTTTTTTGTAATGAGAAAAAAAAATAGAAGAGATATTTACAAGTCTTTAAAATATTTCTAATCTAAATTAACAGAAATAGCTACACTTACAGATTAACCCTTCTGTATCCTCAAGCTGTTGAGTTCAGAGAATCTCTAGGCTCTATAGAGATAATATACGGATATTGCTATGCTAACGAAGAGGCATTTCTATATTTTAATTGCATCCCATTTTCTCTTTATAAATGTAGGCAAATCGTCAAGCTGGAAATATTTTTCAAACATCCACTGTTTTTTTCAGTCTCTTTTCTTTCTTGTTTAGTTTATCAGCTCTTTGTTGTGCAGCTCCAATATTTCCATTCTGAGCCTGTGTGTATCGTGCCACAGTAGAAACACCATCCAAAAATTTGGTCTTGTACAACACATTTGCATTGTTGAACATACCGTCTTTCAATGAAACTACAATAAACTAGAAGAACAGAAAAATCATGTTAAACTATTAAACTAGGCTTTCAGCTAAACATAGCATTTTCTAACTAGTTTTGAAACAGATTTAAAAAAAAAAGTAAAAATAACCATATTATCAAAATGTTAATGTACAAATTTTATCCAGGCTGGGCATCATCATAGCATGTGAAAACAAACAAGATGCTTAAATAATACAAATCCATGCATATATTTAAATTATTTGTGTTGATACAGAGTTTGAAATATTCTCAAAAATGTTGCCTTTTTGAGCCTCTGATTAAAAAAAAAGTTTTGAAAAAGTTCACAACTCTGGAAATATCCTAGGACTATTCAATAGAAGGGTTAGCCGTTTTTGGCGGGGGTGTGTGTGTGTGTGTCTCTAAGAAACATGTCCAGTTTTTTATTTGGGATATTAGAAAAAATACTTCAACAGCAAGAACTGTTGTTGTTTTTGACCAATGAAAACTCCTGTCCCAATTGGTATAATTGAGAACTATTTATAGGTGCTGACAAATGACCTACTAATTTAAAGGCAGAGACGCTTTCAGATTAGGCACAAGGCTCCCAGTGATTCCATGGACATATCCATGTCGTCTTCTTTACAACAGTATGAAACTGGTTTGCTACTTCAGCACTTTTTTTGACTTTGCAGGCTGGTCTACAGAGCTGGGATTTCAATGACTTATGGCAACTAAAATGAACTGTATCTTATGCAAATTGTGCCTTTACACAAAATGGATTCATTTTCTTTTCTTTTGCCTATATATATAGTGGCAGACTGCCAGAAGCTGAGAATAGAAAAAAAAAGTCATTTGTTTTTTGTGAATAACAACCTAGGAGAATAAGGGATTCAATTCTGGAGCAAAGATGTATGAGCTGTTTGCCTGTAAAGCAGAGAAAATTAATTCAGGAACAGATTTTCCCTACGGTAAATAGAGAAAAGAACAGTTTCAAAACTTAGTGCATAAAGATGCTTTTGGTAAATTCTCGTTACCTGAGAGTGTCTGAAATGGGTCCGAAGCATCTGCCCAATATTCTGAGTATGTGAAAGATCAAGGGCTGCATCCACTTCATCCAAGATGTAAATGGGAGCAGGTTTGAAGAGAAGCATGGCCAAAATTAAGGACAATGCTACAAGGGATCTAAAAAAAAAATTTTTTTTTAAAAGAACCATACAAAAAAAATAATAATAATCCCATCAGAATGTTAACATCAAAGAAAATTCTTTGGGTTTTTTATCAGCATAATGAAACAAAATTCTTGTGACAATTTTAAGAATAATTCTTTTTTTCATTATATCTATCAAGCTGGACTGTTGATAAGAGTCTAATTCTTAAATTTCTCCTTTGAACTTTTGCTCCCTTCCCTCTCTGAATGCAGAATAAATTTTATTTCATTCTTAGTCTGAGTAAGTCTGAGTAAGTAAGACTAAGTCTTGGTCTTAGTCTCATATATATTGAGACCTCTTGAAACAGCCCATTTTGATGTTAAGAACACCCCATGGAATATTTTGCACACACCTAGGCAACAGCATCTTTCCAAGGTAATAAAGATGCAATTCCTCAGACTCGGTTTAGCATTTTATCTGCTTCTATAAATGGAGTGTTCACTGATTTGGCTACTCAATTACAGGTGTTTTCCAGTCAGGTAACAACATGAAGGTAGAAACAATTTTAAATCAAGAAATACACTTTGGTGGCTGAAGTCCATACAAGGAAGTCCAATCTGGTGTGTGGGGTGGCCCTAGATTTAAATCTTAGTATAATGAAATTGAATAGAATTAATATAAAATTTCTCCTCACGTATTTAAAAAATATTCTCTTCAGTCATAATTAAAAATTGCACCATAATAAGATGGCAACTATTGGAATAGTTTTAGTGGCCAAAGCCAAGATTGTGTGTGTACTGTTTAACCCTTGGTGACATTAGCAGTTTGTTACTGTAAAAAAGGTGTAGGAACCATTTTTTAAAAATGTTCAATGTTACCTGGAAATTTACAAAATATGAGGCACTGTTTGAAACTGGAATTCATGTTGCGAACAACTGTATATTCTTCCAGGAATAAATATTAGACTTAAAAACATCTATCAAAACAGCATGTATCCACAGTGTAGCTACAGTCAGAAAATGTTTCATTTTATTTCTTTTACTTCATTTACATGTCATTCAGTCTTAAAGACCTTCAAGCAATAATATATTATGGTTCATGCACCCAGTATATGCTTGGAAGTAATCCTCCTCCAAACACTTTCATTCTTTCTCAGGATGTATGCATTTTATATTTGCCGCACTCAAATTAACTATGATCTTTGCATGCTTTTGGAGAAATGCTAGAAGAATTAAAAAGAAAAACTTCAAGCCAGAGTTGTCTTATTTTGTTTGTTCTTCAAAAAAAAAGTACTAACCTTTGGCCTCCACTTAATTCAGTTAAATTCTCCTTCCAAGTGTTCCCCAGGGCAACTTTAAACTCCAAACCATCAAGGACTGTCTGCCCTTCAGGAGGTGACAGCATAGCATTGGCTCCTGGCAGAAGGGTGGAGAAAATGGATCCAAAGTCTTCATTTACCTAGAAAATTGAACATTCATGTCATCAGAGAAATTAATTTGCATCCAAGGAACATCATGGAATCTGCCGATTCAAAATTTTAGACCATTTTAGCCTACCAATATTATGTGAATTGATTCTTGCTTCTCAAATAGGGTTCCCTCTTACCCCTGGGCCTAAATATGCTCCAGGGAATTCTTAAATTATTCCTTCAAATTTGATTTGTGTGTGTTTAAGAGGAGTTGAATCCACTAGCAGAGATGTCCGAGACCATGTGAATGATTCCTGCAACCTTTCCAAAAGTGGTGATGTCACCTTATTAAATATTTGGAGAATAATTATTTTAACCGTACCTAGTTTTTACTAAAATGAAATAAAATCTAATTTTGATCTTGATTTCTCCGATATTTTGGAATGTAGACTCAGCACATCAATGATTAATCAAAATGAGGCTACCAGGCACCCAAATGTGTATTCCTGCATTAGTAGGCATCATGTAATACAATTAAAGTCAGTAGATAATGATTTCTTGTTCGCACTATTTTGTTTGGGCCTCTGGGCATGGTAGGTGGGATGGTAATTATCAGAGTGCTACATCTTAATTAGTTCAGGATGTACCATTCTGAATGAAACTAAAGGATTAAAGGATGAAATAAGGCATGATCTTGAGTCTGTTGTAAAATCTTTGGCTAGGAAGCATAGAGACTTACTTTTTTCCATGCAATATTTAAAGCTTCATTTTTCTTTTGGTCAAGCTCCATAATTGTTGCAAGAATTTTAGATTTATCATTCTCAACAATTCTCTTCTTCTTCATCAAGTCATTGTACTGTACAAGAGGAGAATCAGGATTAGGCACAGAATATACAGGCTAATGATGTGCAAGGAACTATTTTTGACTAACCTAGGAAAGGATCTCTGTCACTCTTCCTTGATATTACTGTTATCTATCAGAGAAAACCAGTCTTTGTAAATACCTATCAAGTTACCATTGATTTACGATTTGACATGAAATTAATCAATTTCATGTAATTAAATTAGGACATTCTGAATCCAGGCCTCTTAATCTTTTGAGTATCTGAGGTTTGCATAGGCATTCACTAACAGGATTATTGATGAATAATCCTACAGTGAATTGCATGTGCAAACACTACCTAGATTGCCAAATGAACGAAAACCACGTTACTTCCACATTATTCACAGCAATGCCAGAAATGATATACAAATCTTCTCCAATGTGGTACCCTCTAGATATTTCTAACTTCTAACTGTATGGCATCTAGGCATTGTGGATCTGGTTGCCCAGATTTGGAGAACATTAGATTGAGAAGACTCTTGTTTATAGTAGCATGGAGGGGTAAGGTTGGGAAGTGAAATAAGAGCAACTCAACTCTTTCTTCAGCTTCTGAAAGCATATTCATGGCTCTCATATTGACATTCCTGCCCAGCTTCTCCTTCTTCTCCTGAAGTTTCTGAAGCCTCTGCCCAGCTTCCTTTGGATTATTAGTTTTGAAATCATAAGCCGTGTTTGGCTGGCCAAAAAGATGTTTCTCTGAAGATATCCATTCATAGTCTGTAAGCATCTTAGCAACCTGTCAATAAGCATAAAAGGAACAAGCAGAAAGCATTTGTAAATGTAAGTCTTGGCACAAATCAGCTGCCATGTTATCAGCATGGAGACCTCTAGATTGCACGGTGGGGCACACTAGTCAAAGCTTCAAAATCCCACGCCATTTCTGTTGCAACTTTCTGGGGAACTGAAATAATTAAAAAGAAATTGGATTTTGCTATTCCTGTCTCTATTTGCCTGTTTTGAAGAAAATATCTTTCTGCAGCATGCTAATATGAGCAACTGTGGCATAAAAATGGGGAACCGTGACATAAAACCAGATGGTCTTTATTGGATGTCCCATGTACCCACCACTGTATGCTCCTGAAAGTAGGAAAAATATGTGAGCAGCATTAAAGGTTTAAAAGTACACCGTTCTGGCCTTGAAACAAGACATTCTGAATGTTCCATTTACTGAATCAGCCAGGAGCTTCAGACCTGACCTCATATATATTGAGACCTCTTGAAACAGCCCATTTTGATATTAAGAACATCCCATGGAATATTTTGCACACACCTAGGCAACAGCATCTTTCCAAGGTAATAAAGATGCAATTCCTCAGACTCGGTTTAGCATTTTATCTGCTTCTATAAATGGAGAGTTCACTGATTTGGCTACTCAATTACAGGTATTTTCCAGTCAGGTAACAACATGAAGGTACAAACAATTTTAAGTCAAGAAATACACTTTGGTGGCTGACAAGGAAGTCCAATCTGGTGTGCGGGATGGTCCTAGATTTAAATCTTAGTATAATGAAATTGAATAGAATTAATATAAAATTTCTCCTGATGTATTTTAAAAATATTCTCTTCAGTCATAATTAAAAATTGTACCATAATATGATGGCAACTATTGGAAGCTTTTTAGTGGCCAAAGCCAAGATTGTGAGTAACTGCAAGTTGTGTACCTCGTTTTAGAGTTGGGGGGATATGCTTTGAGATATTTGAGGGGCAGGTTTTTATTGACATGAAATATTAACATTATGAACTATAATTGTTGGCAGGGAAATAGATGTAACATGAACTTACTTTTGCTGAAGCATCCAAAGCCTCCCGTTTGTGTTTATTGATGTTGTGTTCTAGCTCTTTAATTTTAAGTTGCGATTCATTATTCTGTTCTTTATATTTTACGGCCTCTGCAGATTTGCCTTTAATTGCTTTATCTTGAGCTAGCACCATCGCTTTTTGCTTTGCCAGTTCTTCTTGCGCTTTCTTCACAGATTCCTGAAGAGATATTATTATTATTATTATTATTATTATTATTATTATTATTATTATTATTATTATTATTATTATTATTTATTGGATTTCTATACCGCCCTTCTCCCAAAGGACTCAGGGCGGTGAACAGATTAAGATACATATAAATATATTTTATAAACAGTAAATAATAAATTAAGTCAACTTGGTGTATCTACTAAGACCTTGGCATAGAATTTTGATGTGTATGCTAGCCCTGCTTGTTGAAATAGAAAGGTCTTCAAGGCACGTCAGAAAGTGCGAAGATCTGGGATTATTCGTATTCCAGGTGGTATTTTGTTCCAAAGCGTAGGTGCCCCCACAGAGAAGGCCCTCTCCCTTGGAACCACCAGACGACATTGTTTTAATGATGGTACCATGAGTAGGCCTACTCTGTGAGAGCGTATTGGTTGGTGGGAGGTTATCGGTTGCAGCAGGTGGTCTCGTAAGTACTCAGGTCCTAAGCCATGGAGCACTTTAAAGGTAAGAACCAGCACCTTGAAGCGCACTCGGAAGGCCACCGGAAGCCAGTGCAGCTCGCGTAGAAGAGGTGTTACATGCGAGCACCATGTTGCTCCCATAATTACTCGTGCAGCTGCATTCTGGACCAGTTGGAGCTTCCGGGTGCACTTCAAGGGGAGCCCCATGTAGAGAGCATTGCAGTAGTCAAGTCGGGAAATGATGAGGGCTTGAGTGACTGTGCGTAATGAGTCCCGGTCTAGAAAGGGACGCAATTGGTGAATCAGGCGAACCTGACAGAAAGCTCCCCAGTCACACTACCACTAAAATAAAGGATAAGTCAATTTTTTTTTATTTTTAAGTTTAAATCTAAAAGATTGCAAGAAATTGAATTAGCTAGCTGGAGGTTCTGTGGTAGGCCCATTTAGAGGGCAAGATCTGGATCTCTAGTTATAAACTCAGTGCCGTATATGAAATAAAGACCAATTTCTAATAACTACAGTAAGATTTGCCAACAAGATACTTAGGGCACAATGAATTGTTGACCATGAAAAACTAGAAGCATTTAATATTCTAAAAGCTCCACACACACAAAAATAGTTCTGTGTTCTAAGGTAAAGGTAAAGGTTCCCCTTGCACATATGTGCTAGTCATTCCCTATTCTAGGGGGTGGTGCTTGTCTCTGTTTCAAAGCCAAAGAGCCAGCGCTGTCTGAAGACGTCTCCATGGTCATGTGGCCGGCATGACTAAACGCCAAAGGCGCACGGAACGCTGTTACCTTCCCACCAAAGGTGGTCCCTATTTTTCTACTTGCATTTTTTACGTGCTTTCAAACTGCTAAATTGGTAGAAGCTGGGACAAGTAACGGGAGCCCACCCCGTTACGCGGCACAAGGGATTCGAACTGCTGAGCTGCCGACCTTTCGATCAACAAGCTCAGCATCTTAGCCACTGAGCCACCACATCCTTTTCTCTGTGTTCTAGATAAGGCATATTTGGTGAAGAGCCAGTTTGGTCTACTGATTAAGGCACCAGGCTAGAAACCAGGACATATGAATTCTAGTCTTGCCTCAGGCATGAAAACTGACTGAATGACCTTGGGCCAGTCACCCTCTCTCAACCCAATCCACCTCACAGGGTTGTGAGTTGCAATAAAGGCGAGATAAAAATAAATAAATGCATTCAGTATTTATTTTATTAGTTCCGAAAAAGACTAACCTTATTTTTTGCTACCTCAGCTGATATGGTCTCAATTTGTTCTTGGAATGATTTAATGGCTTCGTTCACAGCCTCTATCTGTTGGTCATAGGAAGCTGCTTCCTGTTTTAGTTCTTGAAGTTCCAAAACAAGTGCTTCAACCTCCTAAAAAATATAATGCAGATATTAACAATATAATCTTATTCACACCTACGTGACAGTGAGTGCTGCCGAGTACAACAGAATGTCTGTATTACTAGCATTTAATGGTTTGAGCTGCATACTTATTCAAGCTAGTTGTACGGTGTGGTATAAATGTGGATCTCAGGGAGTAATTACATTTTGTTACATTAATTTGTTTATTTATTTATTTTTTAAATTTGATTTATATGCCACCCTTCTCCGGAAACTCAGGGCGGCTTACAATGCGTTAAGCAATAGCCTTCATACTTTTGTATATTTATACAAAGTCAGCTTATTGCCCCCACAAACTGGGTCCTCAATTTACCCACCTTAGAAAGGATGGAAGGCTGAGTCGACCTTGAGCCTGGCTAGGATTGAACTCAGAGAAATTACAGGCAGCTGGTGTTAATTGCTGCCTTTAGTAGGAGGCATTAGCCCTCTACGCTACACAGGCTCCTATGAAGGATTTCACTTCCAGTTTCAGTTTCTTGTTCTGTTATCTAAGAAGGATTCTTCGTATCTCATATTGTATCTCATATCGGGATGATCATGTCACAAACGAGGAAATTCTGCAATTTCCCAAAGACTCTCTGAGATAATGGCAGAATGAAGAATGCGCTTTGCTGGACATGTGCTCTGCATGAGTAAGCAACATCCATCAAAGACCATAATCAATTGGATACCACCAGATGGCCGGAGAAAAAGAGGAAGGCCAAAGAAAATCTGGCACCAAACATTTCAGGACGACCTGAAAAATATCAGCCTTAAATGGAAGGATGCGGAGATTGTAACTGTAAACTGAAAACTAAGGGGTACGCTTGTAGACCAATGTGCTTAGCACAGGACATCATCATCATCTTCATCATCATCATCATCATCACAACATTAATGCAAACTTTGCATTTCCATATCTAGTTCTTAGAAGGGATGCAAAGCTTAATTTTAAGATATATTTTCTCCTTGTGTAATGTATAAATCCATTGTTTGTCAGCTTTACCTGAATTAAGTTCAGATTTAGATAATGTAGAAGATAAAACAAGTTGATATCAAGGGAGTTGATACCATCAAAGAAACCTAAATAAGCTTCTAAAAAATCTCAAGCTTCCCTTGGCCATTAATAACCAGTTCAAAACAAGACAAGAAAAGCCAGTTTACCTAAATTCTGCTTATACTCCAAAACTCAACTCATACATAGGTATGCATCAGGGGTGAAATATAAAATTTGTTACTACTGGTTCTGTGGGCATGGCTTGATGGGGGAGGGGGGGGTAATGTGACTGGGTGGGCGTGGCCAACTTTTTTAAAAAATAAAAAATTTTCAAAGCATTTTTTTCTACAACCTCTTCAGCTGAAGAGGTTGCAAAAAAATGCTTTGAAAAGACTCTGCCGATCAGGCAACTCAACTGGGATCGTCAGAGGCTTATTAAAGCATTTTTTTAATCACCTCTTCGGCCGAAGAGGTTGCAGAAAAAAATGCTTAGAAAAGGCTCTGACGATCCCAGCTGAGCTGCACAATCATCAGAGGCTTTTTTAAAAAACTTTTAAAAGCATTTTTTTGTCGGAAGAGGTTGTAGAAAAAATGCTTTTAAAAGAAAAGAAAAAAAAACCTCTGATGATCGTGTGGCTCAGCTGGGCATGGGGGGGGGGACGGGGGGCGCAGGGATTTTTGCTATCGGTTCTCCGAACCACCCGCCACCATCACTACCGGATCAGGTGATCCGGTCCAAACCAGGAGCATTTCACCCCTGGTATGCATCTTAGCACTCCTCCAAGTAAACTGAGAGTAGCAAGATTAATTTCGGGAACATCACAGATTTGGTTCATAAATCATCACTTCTGCAGTTCTGATGATTCCCCACTGATTTTCTTTACCAGTTTCAAAATCTGTTGTTTGAGCTGAACAAGGTAGAACGATCAAAGCTACATTATATACCATTAATTATCATTAATTCAAGGGCAAACCATGGTATTTAGAATTTTCTGTTTTCTACTTAGCCTAATGCTATGAGAGGAACATAGCTTTGCCTTCAAGGAAAAAAAAGATAGTACTGTATGCATTTTTTTTAAAAAAAAAAGATATATTATGGCAAATTCAGACATTGCAGAAAGATTTGTCATAATGCGAATGAATCCCAACAAGATATGTGCTCACGGGCTTTTCCTTCTGCACTACCCACTCTTTCAAAATGGCTGCAAGAAGGAGCTAGAAGCTCTTATCTATGGTTTTTATTAACAAGTGTAAGGAGCTCTCTCATTCCTGGGCCTGCAGCACCCAATCAGATGCAGAGTTGATATCTACACATGGCAGCAAAGAGAAGCACAAACGAATGTAAGTTTTAAAGAATAAGGGTTAGGATTCAAGAAGAAATCTTAACAAAGCCACGATAGATATGGCCATCCAAACTGTCAAGTGAGACTCAGGGGGAAATTTTGTAAGGAAACAGGCCAGATTCTGAATATATCCAAAGTAAAATAAACTACTTTTCTTTTGCTAGTACAGATGGAAAGAGTCAGTTTGGTGGAGTGGTTAAGGCACAAAGCTACAAAATAGATAGAAGATCTAGTCCTGTCTTAGGCACAAAATCAGCTGTGTGACTTGGGCTTGTCCCTCCCTTTCAGCCCAAGGGAGGACACAAATCACTTCCGAAATGAAAAATGCAGGGGATTGCATTAAATTTTCCCTCCCCCATCCACAGCTACCTAGGAAAGATTCTCTCTTTCCTTTATTCAGAACGATGTTATATTTTTCCTAGGAAGGTTGAAAGAACAAAAATTTCCCCCTAGCTATTTAATCTCAAGGAGAAATATCTCAAATAGGCAGAGTGGATCAAGTCACAACCCAACGATTGAGCAGCTTCTGATCCAACAGGGTTCTCTGTAGCTTACATTGTAAGTAATGACAACTACTGATATGTATTAGCATTGCAACTAAATCCTCAACCAAGTCAGTTTTAATAGTAAAATGGAAGAGAGAGGGAAGGATGAGAGTGCTGGAAGCCAAGATCTCAGACTAAAGATTTACATAATCTTTAGCTGTTATATTACGAAAACTAAAGAACTTATAATTGACTTCAGGAGGAAGAGAGATGTTTATCTCCCATTCTACATAAATGGTGAGGAGATGGAGAGGGTGGGTAGTTTCTGGACATTTATATCTCGAAGCACCTCTCATGGACTTCTTCACATGCGTGTGAAGAAGACACAGAAGAGGCTTTATTTCCTGAGAATGCTCAGGAAGATAAATCTATCTCAGCATCTACTTCTGTCCTACTATCGCAGCACCATTGAGAGCGTCCTGACATACGGCATTCTTGCATGGTATGGGAGCAGCTCTGTAGCGGACAAAAAAGCTCTACAGAGAATCATTAAAACTGCCCAGAATATCATCGGAGTCCAGCTACCAGCCCTGGATGACATCTTCGAATCTCGCTGTTTGAGAAAGTTGCATAACATTCTCAGAAACTCTTCCCATCCTGCTTACAATCTTTTTGGACTGTTGCCTTCTGGCAGAAGATACAGAACAATTAAAACTTGGACCACACATTTTCTGAATAGATTTTATCCCAGAGCTATAATTGCACTCAACAATGAATTGCACTCAACACCATCAGTGAGCTGTTGGACAGCATTACTTGGTTTGTTGTGTGGATGTTTGGGTGGCTTACGGGTGGGGAATTGTGGTGGGTGGAGGTGTGTTTGGGGATTGTTATGTGTGTTGGACCTGGTCTTTGGATGTTAAGTGAATTTCGTTGTATGGGTATACTGTGTATACACATACAATGACAATAAAGTTATTTATTTATTTTATTATTTATTTATATTATAGAACAATTGATCAGTAAAACGACTTGCCTCCGGAAGTTGTGGGGGCTCCATCACTGGAAGAGATTAAAAGTCATTTGTTTGAAATAGTATAGGGCAGGGGTATCAAATTCAAAACCTGGGGGCCGGATCCGTCCCGCAGGGTGCTTAGATATAGCCCGTGGGGCCACCCTGGAAACAGGGAAGGACCGGCCCGCAGTACCTCTGCCAATGAAAATGAAGCTTGGGAAGGCTGCATGCAACGCTCCCAAGTTGTTTTCGCTGGCAAAGGGTTGCAGGAGGCCGTCGCAACTGAACATGGAGCTTGGGACTCCATTTTCGCTGGCAGAGCGCTTGGACTACCACAGGTGCCCCCCGATATGAGTGACGTCAAGCTGGCCAAGCCCACACTGGCAATGCCCACCCCAGTCCTCCAAGGTCAAACACAATCCTAATGCAGCCTTCAATGAAATCAAGTTAGACACCCCTGGTCTGAAATGCTCAAGTAGAGGGTTGGACTAAAAGACCTCTAAGGTCTACTCCAACTCTGTTATTCTGTTATATTTCAAGAGATGACACAAAGTACCAAACAGAGCGGCTCTTCATTCAGCATAAATTCTTTCAGAAACTTGAACACAGATAAACATTAAAAAAAAAAAAGAATATTTACCAATTGAGTCTATTTCTTTTCTAGGCTGGCCTTATAGTGGCATTGCTATCAACTGTTTACCTGTCCTTTTTCCTTCATCTTTTTGGTGGAGGCATCAGCCTTTTTCTTGGCTCCGTCCAGTTTCTGCTGGGCATTCTTCAGTTCTTTCTCCCTTTCCGCTTCAGCGTTTTTCATTTTATTTTCCAGCACTTTCAGTTTTTCCTCAGCCTTTTTTTGCACCTCTTTTGTTTTCTTTAGCGTCTCCTCACTTTCCTCTAAAAACAGAGATTGTTTTGATTGTAGCTTTTAAACAGAAGTTACACAGCAGAAAGCAAAATATCCCTTTATGAAATTTAGAAAAAAATTAAATCTTACTATTCTATCTAAAATAATAATCCAATGTCATAATTAATACTTTAAAATAATTTTAATTATGGCTTTTTTCCTATTTTGGGTTTGCGGTATTTAAATTCTATTTAGATTATGTTTGAAGTGTTGATTCAAAGCCAACTTTTCTTCCTGAGCAACATCTATCGGCTGCAATTCAAGACAGTAACGTTTTTATAGTATTTATAACTGTTTTCTTCTCACCAATGGTTTTTTTCAGGGTATCCAGTTCTTCCTGATGCTTGTGGTAAGTACTTTGTTGTAACTTGGTTTGTAACAGGTCAGCTTCTTCAGATTTCATTTCCCATTGTTGCTTCAGTTGATGATACCTTAACAGGTGTAATAATTTTAAAACATTTTTATATTCCACCAACAAAGCTTCTATACATTTAAAAATGGCTCGTTATTTTCTGAGTATAAACATAATGTTCCAAAATCATAGACAGCATGCTTTAATTTTGTCAGATTTATAATCAAGATACATAAAAGTATTATTTGATAAGGGTACACGTAGTTCTGTTAGCTTTCAAAAGCAAAACTTTTATCGATAGTCCTCACTTAATGACTATTTGTTTTATGACTATGCATACTGTGTTTCCCCGAAAATAAGACCCTGTCTTATATTTTTTTGAACCCTGAAATAAGCACTTGGCCTTATTGCCATGCACTCAAAAGCCCGATTGGGCTTATTATCAGGGGATGTCTTATTGGGGGGAAACAGGGTAGTTATAGCATTCAATGAGTTACTTATGGCCAATTCTTGAAATGACAGCCATAGCAGTGACCCCCGCAATCACATCATCAAAATTCGATGTAATCTGCATTTGAGTGCAGGAGATACTTCGATAGCCCTCACCCACTTATCTTCCCACCCACCCCAATATCTGCCCATTTAGCTATCTGTACTCTGCTGCCACCCCCAGCTGGTCTTCACCATCTTCCTCCTCCTGCTGATGCTGGCCCTTTGCAAGGCCATCTGCTGCATTACAGAGGCCTCATAAGACCTTGCCTTGTCCAGGCACACTTCATCAACAGCACGAGGAAGAAGGCAGTGAAAATCAGCTGGGGCCAGCAAGGAGTGGCAGAGATAGGTAGCGGTGGGTAAGGGGACAACCAAAAAGGCAAAGATGGGGGTGAAATGGAGTTGAAACAGAGGACAGCATGGAAAGGAAGGAGAGGCATGGGATCCTTGCCTAACAATGGTATAGTCTTTGCCTAATGACTACCAGAACTGATGTTGCTAAGCAGGGCAGTCATGTGATGTAACCTGAGGACTATCTATATACACCTCTATAACTGTCTGCTTTGGTTCTGCAACCCAAGAAGGCAGACACAGACTTCAGAGGATAATTAGAACTGCAGAAAAAACAATTACGACCAACTTGCCTTCCACTGAGGACCTGTATACTGCACGAGTCAAAAAGAGGGCTGTGAAAATATTTACAGACCCTTGCATCCTGGACATAAACTGTTTCAATTCCTACCCTCAAAATGACGCTATAGAGCACTGCACACCAGAACAACTAGACACAAAAACATTTTTTTCCTGAACACCATCACTCTGCTAAACAAATAATTCCCTCAACACTGTCAAACTAGTTATTAAATCTGTGTTACTATTAATCTTCTCATCGTTCTATCACCCATCTCCTCCCACTTATGACTGTAACCTCCTTACGATTTATATTGACTGTTTCCTAATGTGATTAGATTGCTTATTTGTTCCCTGTGACTATCATTAAGTGTTGTACTTTATGATCCTTGACGAGTGTATCTTTTCTTTTATGTACACTGAGGGCGTATGCACCAAGACAAATTCCTTGTGTGTCCAATCACACTTGGCCAATAAAGAATTATTCTATTTTGTTCTATTCTATTCTATATGAATTTTAAGTTTAATCTTTTTACAGATTTTTATCTAGAAGAGATCCACCTTTTTCAAGTATTAATTTATACATTAAATTAATTAATTTAAACCAATCATACTGAACTAACTTCCTATTCCCAGAATTCCTGGATAAAATAAATTGGTCAGTGCGTACTTTTCTAGAGTCACCTGTAGACTTGCTATCTCTTTCCCCGTCATCTGTAGCTCAGCCTCTTTTGCTTTCAATTCGTCTTGTGCTTCTTTCATTTCTTGAAGTTTGGACAAAACGGAAGCGGCCTGAGACCGTGCACCTGGTTTACAAAAGATAGAGTTGCATACATGAAAACTAGTTCAAATGTGAGTTGCAGTATTTATTTGTTCAAGTCTCTGCACATAAATCCTGGGGATTCCAAACAAATGTCATTAATATTGAATCTGTGATACATAAATTGAATCTGGGCTACATAAATTCCTATAGCAGCTGACTGTAATGATACATACAGGATGGTATTGGTGAATTATGAAGATTCTAGAATGATCTATCCAAGATCATTGAATAGGGTCATTGAGAGGGTCATTGAAGCACTTGGAGGTTTATTTGTGTCCTCGGGGTCACCTGAGTTGTGCTCCTGGTTCCTGTAGTCTGCAATTTTTCCTCTGGAAATCCATTCCTATTCCAGCACCGTTCAAAGGGTGTTCATCCCAAATTGTATAGCTAAAAGTCTGTAGAGACAAACCAAGTGCTTCACCGCCCTCTAAAAGGATGCAAATGACCAGCTGTCTGCAAGGGGAATATAAATCCTTCCATTCCCCACTATCCTGTCAGAGCTGAAGAAGCTTCGTGGATGAGAAGCGAAATGTCTTCAAAAGAAAAAAACAAGACAGTCCAGTTGCCTCCTGAAAAAGCACCTTTGGGATGATCTATCCAAGACCCTCACTCCAGGGGTGAAATCCAGCAGGTTCTAACAGGTCCTGGAGAACCAGTAGCGGAAATTTTGAGTAGTTCGGGGAACCGGCAAATACCACCTCTGGCTGGCCCCAGAGTGGGGTGGGAATGGAGATTTTGCAATATCCTTCCTCCAGGAGTGGGGAGGGAAGAGAGATTTTGCAATATCCTTCCCCTGCCATGCTCACCAAGCTATGCCCACAGAACCGATAGGGGAAAAATTTCACCCCTGCATCGCTCTGTAGCGTAATAGGTTGGATACACAGGTGAATTTACACGTGTAGGTTTTGGACAAGCAGATAAATGCAGTTCAGTAAAAGAAAAGACTCGATATTTTCCTTAAATATAACAGAGACATGTCTAACATATACTGTAGGAAAGAATTGAAAATTAGCCAGTACCTCCACTCAGTGTGCCCTGAGGATCAAACGTGTCTCCACCTAGAGTGACTGTTTTGGTCATTATCCTTTTGTCAAAGGTGACTCTCTTGGCATTATCCATGTTATCACAAACCAAGGCCTGCCCAAAGACATACTCCATTGCCTTTTGGATTTCAGAATCGTAGCCCACCAGACTAAGGGCCACATTAACATTGTCATCACCAACCTAGTACAAATGGAGAAAGGACAAGCTTTAGGAAAAGAAGGCCTGACTCAGAATTTATTTTTCCTAAATTCTACGATATAAGACAATTGTATAGAGGTTTTTCAGAAGCTATTTATAAACCTAGGCCAGACTGCATCCTGGTGTGGTAATTGGGGATATACAAAACTCAGCATTGAAATTTGATGTCAAGGAAGTCTGTTTGCCTCCTGGAATGCCTCATATTCAGAATCCTGCAAACCATTTGCTCTTCTGGAATATTTATTTGTGGAAAATTATGATGTTTTTGTAACAAACAGATGAGGGGAGAAATGAAAAATTCCCTCACTAAAATAATGCATTTGCGCTGAGTGGTAATTGCAACTCCCAGCATTCAGTTGCTGATTCGGAATTCTGGAAGTTGTGATCCCCACACATCTGGGGAACACTATTTGGAAAGGGTTAGTGAACCCCATCTATTTTAATCTCAAAGCTACCATTGCTAAGACAATCACTTTGCAATTGAAATATTATATTTAATATTATCATTAAAATAAAATAAAAACTTTGATGGAGATATGTATTAAGAAAAATAAAGAACAAGAAAATACATATTAAAAATAATTGTCTGGGTTCATAACATATGGAAAGCTGAGAAAAAGAATTTAAAAAATTAATATAGAAATATGTTCAAAACCCCTACAAAAAAAAGGAGCCTTGGTGGTACAGCAGACTAAAGTGCTGTTAAGTAGCACTTAGCTGCCAGCTGCCTGCAATTACTGCGAGTTCAAATCTCACCAGGCTCAAGGTAGGTAAAATGAGAACCCGGATTCTGGGGGCAATAAACTGACTTTGTATAAAAAAGAACACCACTTAGGGGGGCCCAAAAGCCCTACTAAGCAGGTATATACAAAAGTATGAAGGCTATTGCTTAGCGGATCGTAAGCCACCCTGAGTCTCCAGAGACAGGCGGCATATAAATCGAACCAATAAATAAATAAAAAGATATACCAAGGTTTTGGCCACTTTGATAGTTTCTTTTCCAATACATCTTGATGAAATTTTATTCAGTGGAATAATAGTATATCGACGCTTCAGTTCTCCTTTTTCTAACAGTTTTTTCCCAGTAACCTAAAGAAGAATTTTAAAAAATTGCTCACATATTTGTTAACCCATTTTACTTGTTGCTGCTAAATTAATCACAGTAATAAAAATATATAGTGTTAAAACTATATAGTTTTTAAAAATTTTAGGATTCGTCTAACTTATTAATAACTATATGCAGTATTATATACACTGTACAGGTAGCACTCAACTTATGATCACAATTTGACCCAACATTTCTGTTGCTAAGCGAATCAGTTGTTAAAGTGAATTTTGTCCTATTTTACAACCTTTCTTGCCACAGTTGTTAAGTGAATCAATGCAGTTGTAAAGTTAGTAATACGGTTGTTAAGTGAATCTGCCTTCCCCATTGACTTGGTTTTATGGAAGGCCGCAAAAACCGATCACATGATTCCGGGACACTGCAACTGTCAGTATGAACCAGTTGCTAACCATCTATATTTAGATCACATGACCATGGGGATGCTGCAAGGGTCTTAAGTGTGAAAAATAGTCATAAGTCACATTTTTCAGTGCCATTGTAACTTTGAAGAGTCATTAAGTGAACCGTTGTAAGTTGAGGATTACCTGTATATTTTTCACATGCAAACTCTGTCTACACCAGGTATGTCGAACTGGCAGCCCACGGGCCAGATGCATCATGTGCAGGCCACGCCCACCCCCAACTCCGTGAAGGGACAAAACATTGCAAAACATCACATGAAGGCGCAAGTTTGACACCCGTGCTCTACACAAACACTATATGCAAGTTATAAAATATAGTTTGAATGGTCATCTTAAACATTACAAAAATAATACAATTCCAAGTAATTGCTCGGATACCAAAAAGAAGAATATTATATAACAAAGAAAATAGAAAGGGGAGGGGAGGAGAGGGTAGGAAGAGGAGAGGGAGTGAGAGGAAAGGAAGAAAGGGAAAAAGAGAAGATGGCAGGTCAGGGGACAGGAGAAGGAGAGAAGGTCAGAAGGGGGAAAGAAGAGAGGAGTAGGGGAAGGAAGAGGAAAAAGGGAGGGAGGAGAGGAAGAAGGAGAAAGTAGGAAAGGAGAGGAGGCTGGAAAAGAAAAGAAAGGAGAAGAAGGTTTGTTGCAAAAAGAGGGAAGAAAAGGTAGAAGAGCAATTCCGAATGTAATTAAACTATCTTATTTTAATATTTTCTTTAAGGAAAATATATACATGTATGATTAATTATGTATAAGAAAATCTGCATTTTATATTATGTGTATAAAAAATAAAACTAAAAAAACTTTTTCAAAAATAATACAATGAAGAAATAAGCATTATTTTATGCATTACTTTTTTAATTTATCAGAATCATTATATGCTTAAGCAATTACGAGTGTATCATTCAGACACTCTCACGAATACAAGTTTAGCTCCTCTTTGCTATTAAATCTGTGTTTGGCTTGCTGTTAAACAATTGAGAAAAGACGAGAAGTGGTATGTTTAATAACATCTTTGAGGAACTCACCTCAGTGTCCACCACAACATTATAGAGTCGACCACCAGCCACTACTTCTAGTGCTGTTGCTGTAGAAACATCTTTCACAGTAATCAAAGATGCAACCAGCCCTTTCACACGATCTGGATTCCAGCTTGCTTCTGGATTTCTTAAAATCAATTTGTGAAAATGTATTAATGCTTTCAAGGCACATTTTGTTGTTACTAAGTAACAACACTTGACCACGCGAAATCACGCGAAATCACTTGACCAAGATAGAATGTTTCTTCCCAGTTTCCAAATTCAACTGTAAAACATTTTAACATAATTCGTCTGGGGACAGGAGATACAATTTAATGTTCTGTAGCTTCACCTGTATTCAAAGCGTAGATTGGGGAACCTGGCCAGGAAAGCTTCATAGGATTCCCTCAAACGATTTACCACACTGGATAACTCCTTTTGCTTTTCTAAAAGATGCTCTTCTTTTTTATCTGGAACAGCCAATGAATAAATAACATTATCCAGAGTATTTATTTCTAAGGATTCAGAAGAAGCTGATTAGTCAGAAACTTATATAAAGGTAAAGGTTCCCCTCACACATATGTGCTAGTTGTTCCTAACTCTAGGGGGCGGTGCTCATCTCCGTTTCAAAGCCGAAGAGCCAGCGCTGTCCGAAGACGTCTCTGTGGTCATGTGGCCAGCATGACTAAATGCTAAAGGTGCACAGAATGCTGTTACCTTCCCACCAAAGGTGGTCCCTATTTGTCTACTTGCATTTTTTACGTGCTTTCAAACTGCTAGGTTGGCAGAAGCTGGGACAAGTAACGGGAGCTCACCCCGTTACGCAGCACTAGGGATTCGAACTACTGAACTGCCAACCTTTCGATCGACAAGCTCAGCATTTTAGCCACCGCGCCCCTTTCATAACCTAATATAGAATGTATATCAAATATATGTGTGTGTGTGTGCGTGTGTGTGTGTGTGTGTGTGTGTGTGTGTTTTCTTTAAGCCAGGTTTTTCCTATGTAACCAAGATTTTTCTGCAACCCTAGTTGAGTGAAATCATTCACTACTTTCTGGGTTTTTTTCCTTCCTGCCCAATGCGAGACACAAAACCTGCCACCTGCCAGAATGAAAAGAAGGAAAAAAATCCAGAAAGTAGTGAATGTGATTTCACTCAACTAGGGTTGCAGAAAAATCTTGGTTACGTAGGAAAAACCTGGCTTAAAGAAAAACACACATAAAACCTATGAAAAGTAAACACACACACACACACACACACGTGCTCACGAAGCCAAGAACACCAGCCTGAAGATGACGAATGAGACTTCGTCGAAACATCGCTAAGACACTTCCAATTTTACATGGGAGAAGACCCGAATAACCAAAGACCTACATACAAACACCCGCGAAAACCTCAGAAAACACACACACACACACACACACAATATAGGTAATATTCTATAACCTGATAGTCCTCGACTTACAACAGTTCATTTAGTGACTGTTCAAAGTTACAACAGCATTGAAAAATGTGACTTATGACCACTGTTCACAGTTACGACCTTTGCAGCATCCCTATGGTCCCTTGATCAACATTCAATTGCTTGGCAACTGGTTTGTATTTATGACCGCGGCAGTGGCCTGGGGGTCATGTGATCATCTTTTGCGACCTTCTGACAAGGAAAAGCAACGGGGAAGCCAGATTCACTTAACAACTGGGTTACTAACTTATCAACTGCAGTGATTCACTTAACAACTCTGGCAAGAAAGATCTTGAAATGGGTCAAAAGTCACTTAACAAATGTCTCACTTGACAACAGAAATTAGGGGCTCAATTGTGGTCGTAAGCAGAGGACTACCTGTTACTACTGTTAGTGCAGGACATGTTCAAATGGAGCCTGGAGTTATTGTCCCCCAAGTAAGCAGCAATTCGTCTTAAATCTCCATCCATGTGTACAAGGTGTAAAACCAAAGCCCTCCGTTTGAGAGAGCAAACAAACCTTCATAGTTGAGTTTCTTCATTTCACGTTCAAGTTTCTCTTTCTGGGTTTTAGCTGCTTCAAAGGATTCTTGATCTTTCTTGTAGCCGCCATCCATTTTTTTTACTTCACTCTGTTTAGTCTTTAGTTCTTGCTGCGCGTGTTTCAGTTTCATCTGAGCCTTCAAAAAACGAAATGTTTAGCGTGAAGTTATAATTCAGATCTTTTATACTTTGGAATGAAGTTAACTTTCCTAGAAACAGTCGTTAAAAAAAGTAAGCATCGTGAATCGTCTGACTTTATGCACCGAACAACTTTTCGGAGAAGGGGAATGTTGGCAGTTTAAATGGGTAAAACTGTCAAAGAAAGATGGTCCTTGTCAGAGCGGCAATCAGCCCCGTTACCTTGCGTGGGGTAATTGCCCTCATTTTGAGTTGGATCGTGACTTTTATCCTTCTGTATACTTTGATCAATAAAACCGGAATACATCTTCTAATTAAACTCATATTTATTGTAAGAAAATAAAGACATCTCACTATCTAAATTAGATTACATGTTGGCAAAGAATCCCCAGCCTGACCTTAGCTGGCTGGAGAACAAAGGAAAGTTTCTAGAAGAAATGCGAAGGAATGCAAGACATGCACAGTAGGTGCTGATAAGAAATTTGGCAAATTATGGTAAGTCTGACAGTTCAGAAATAATAGCTCTGCTGGTAAATATAAAAACGCAGTGATGGTCCTGACTATAAAGAACAGAACGGGAAAATCACAAACCCTTTGAAACATAAAAATGAGCCTGAAAATGTCAGCTCTGCCCTCTCTACAGATTCCTTTATGAAAGATTCTCCAGAAATAGGAATGGTTGCCCCTATAGAGCCTTGGTGGTGCAGCGGACTAAGTGCTGTTATGTAGCACTTAGCTGCCAGCTGCCTGCAATTAGTGCGAGTTCAACTCTCACCAGGCTCAAGCTTGACTCAGCCTTCCATCCTTCTGAGGTAAGTAAATTGAGGACCCGGATTGTGCGGGCAACAAGATGACTTTGTAGAAACACCTCTTATGGGGGGCCAAAAGCCCTAATAAGCAGGTATATACAAAAGAATGAAGGCTATTGCTATAAGTGCATTGTAAGCCACCCTGAGTCTTCGGAGGAGGGCAGCATATAAATTGAACAAATAAGTAAGTAAGTAAGTAAGTAAGTAAATAAATAAATAACAGGTCCTAAACATTTATCCAGTTTGGTAGGGAAACAATATTTCAAGCAAACGTATCTTATAATAGTTGAAGGTAAAACATGAGCAAATCTGGGCCTGCAGAAAAGAGTCATATCCTAATCCTAAAAATAGAAAGATGTGGAAAACATCTTATATTACTGTTTTCCCAACTCCACAGGAAGGAAACAACATTTCCAATAGAACAGCTTGGGCAGCCAACTTCTTTCTCCAGTTGTAATCCTCAGTGCTAAAATCTAACAGCAATCTGGCCAAGAGGGAATGAATCAGGAATGAGGGCAAATATTAATATTTAATCAGATAAAGTAACCATTGCAAAGAATGTTCTTAACATGCAATTGCCAAGGGAAGGCTGATAGGCGCCATATTCATCTCTGCAGTTTTTAAAAAATGACCATTTAGAAAATGGATGCTTTTAGGGTTTGACCAATGGACAGAGCAGAATATACTTGTTGTTTCCCTCCAGCGACCTGCGCAGATTGTTGCTGATCCCGATGAGGCTGGTGTGGTGTCGCGCCAGCAGCCTGTCGGACAGTCGGACAGCGAGGAGACTGCAGAAGATGTGGTACCAGAGGCAGAGATTCAGCCATGGTCTTCAGAACCTCCAGAGGCTCCTTTAAGTGAAGAGGATGAAGTGGAGGAGCCTCTTCTCAATGCAGAACACGCAGAGCTGCCAAAAGGCAGGAGTGGTTACTCAGGAGGAGGTCTCCTCGAGAGTAAGGCTTGGGGCTAATTGGCCACTCCCTTAGCCTATTTAAGTTCACACACAGCTTGTAAAAAGCTGCAGGAAACGTGTGTTCGTCCGTCCGCTGATCATTGAGTTTGAATTTTCTCTGCAAACCTGACTTCTAGGCTTTCTGCCAACTCTAGTAAGACTCTATCTTATCTGTGGAATTTCTAGCAGAAACGTTTTATAAACATTGTTAAGAACGTTTTATTAACAGCCTGCATTTGCAAAAGACTGTATTTTGAAGTAAACTGAGTTTTGTTCGGAGTTTGTGTGTGCTACATTCTTTAGGATCCGTAGCTGGGGCAGAGCAATACTTCACAGTAGTACCCATTGGCTCAAATGTCCTGATGTAACATCAGAGAAAACATTTCAAAAAACGATATTTGCAGTCTCTTCCAGCTATTTAGGAGCACATTCATAGAATTTGGGGAGAGGGGTAGAATCCGTGGCAGCAAATTAAAATTCAAGAGAGCCCATAATAGAAGTTGAAAAAAAAATCTCATCTTTAATACAGAAAATATATATTGGATATATCAACCCCGCTCCCCCAAAAAACCCTCTTCAACTCCTTCCTTATTCCAGATACCTCCAGATAGTTGTAGTCAACTATCTGACTTCATGAGTTGAAATCCCACAGCTCACAATAGTCTTTAAGTTATTTTTGATATACAGGTATTCTTCCCTTAACTATTTGAAGTTATGATAGGTCCTCTCCACCCAAAAACTACTTACAACCCAGTTCTAGAGTCCAGATGGACATTTGCAACTCTCTCAGTTTTATGGCCAATTGCAGTGTTCTGTGGTCATGAGACCATGATTAATGATGTTTTTTCCATTTCTGACCTTTACCAGTTTCCAGCAAAAAAAAAAAAAAAAAAACATCCATAGGAATAAACAGATTTGCTTAATGTCCTGTGTTTGATTAACAACAACCACATTCATTTAATGATCACAGCAAAGAAGTCAGAAAATTGAGTCTCGCCAAATGACTGACTACCGTCATGACTTTTGACCAACATTTTTGGGGGTCCATTACGATCGTAAGATAATGACTACCTATAGGTGGCATTTAATGGTACGGTGCACCCAATTTGCCCAGAGACACACATTTATTACTTACTTGTTTCGCTTCTGTCTCTGCTTTGCTTATGTCATTCTTGCAAGTCATCATCTGTCCGGCAAGAGTAGCATCTTCCCCATCTTCACTGCTGGACAGGCCAGCTGACACTGCATTGAAATGCTGCTGTGCTGCAGCCAGAGCCTCAGTGTCTTTATTGTTTTCCTCCTGAAGAATGCTCAAAGCATCTCTCAACTTCTGGACTTCTTTTTCCTTCAAGGCTAAAGCTTTAGAATCCTAAAACAAAATAAATAAATAAATAAACGTATGATTAAAAGGCCAATTTAAAAAAGGAAAATAATATGCAAATTAATAAGAGAAGCTAAGTGCAATCCTACTTTATCCCGCAATAAAGTTCCAATGAAAGTCAAGAATTAAAACAACTGTGACCCTAAGAGCATAATGAATTTTGGCTGGCCAATCCTGAATCTGGAGCTGTTTTGGGTGCTCTTCTGCAGTTTAGATCGCATCTACATATATTTATTCAGAAATAAGCCTCACTGTGTTCTTTTTTTTTTATTATTATTTTTTATTTATTTTTTTTATTTATACAAATCAACAATACAATAAGAAACATTTTCGGTTCCATGGTGCATAAATAAATACATAAACTTTTATCTTGTCATACATATACATGTACTATTACTTCTTATAAGTAGCTATATGGATATAATAGTGCTAAATTTTATCTTGATGATTATTACACATAATACACAGTAATTATATATATTATCTCGTTTTTTTCCTTCTCTCAACCACAGCCTCACTGTGTTCATAAAGTTTATTTATGTGGTCATAAAGTAAAACATCACATGACTGTGCCAAGTTATGTTATCAGTTTCAGCTGTAGTCATTAAATACAATGTCATGTGACCAGGCCGGCTTTCCCATTCACTTTGCTAGTCTGAAAACAACTGTGAAGGTTGTAAGTGCTGATCACGTGACTGTGGGATGCTGCAACTGCTGTACATGAACACTGGTTGCCAAGCAACCAAATTGCAATCACTTGATCATAGGGATGCTGTGACGGCCACATCTTCGAGGACCAGTCATAAAATTTCCTGTTTCGGTGTCATCATAACTTTGAAGGATCACTGAACAAGTGGTCGCTAAATGAGAACTATTATGTACTTTTAAAATACTGTGATATCCTGGTGTAGAAGTACTTGCATACAGTACACTATATATTTTTAAACATAAGCTTATCATGAATATAATTAAACGAGGGAGGAAATAGTGCATATTTTTAAGAGCATTTCCATTGCTTACCTCTTCCATGGCTGTAGCCAATTCTTTCCGCTTTTTCTCTTCACTTTGTAAATTTTGCTTTTTGATAGCAAGGGTACTTTGTACTTTGGTATCAGTTCTCTGAATCTCGGCAAGACCTTCCTCTAGAGAATGGAGCGCACCACCAAATTCCTACAAATATAATTTGTTTTAATAGAAGCAGATTTATGTCTGCAATAGTACCTCTACCCATCTTCCTCAGGCATTTCACCTACACACACACAAGGAATGAAACAAAAGCCAACAATATTACAATCCTTCCCTGAAGAATAATGTCAGCTTCTTGAAGAAGTCTTTACCAAGCAAAATCTAGACAGGAACTAACTAGGCTCAAGGTTGATTCAGCCTTCCATCCTTTCAAGGTAGGTAAAATGAGGACCCGGATTGTGGGGGCAATAAGCTGACTTTGTATTAAAAAAAACACCGCTTGGGGGGTCCGAAAGCCCTACTAAACAGGCATATACAAAAGCATGAAGGCTATTGCTTTATGCATTGTAAGCCGCCCTGAGTCTCCAGAGAAGGGCGGCATATAAATCGAACCAATCAATCAATCAATCAATCAATCAATCGTGAAGCACACAGAGAAGCACATTGTCTATGCTTACACATCATACAAAGCCCCCTATTCTTAATATTGTCTTAACATGTTTTAAGATTGTAGCCCATTCAGTATTTTATGCCGGTTTGTGAGTTAAGCACTGCATGAATCCAGACATTAAACATGCTTGTTTAGTGCCCTGAACTATAGGAAATTTGAGCCTTTCTGACCTGGCTATACCTCGTTTTAGTGTCCAAAAGTGGATTAACAATATGCTAACAACTTCAAGACAAAGGCTCTTCTTTTTCTTTTTCTTTTTTTTAAAATTTGATTTATATGCCGCCCTTCTCCGGAGACTCAGGGCGGCTTACAGTGCGTTAAGCAATAGCCTTCATACTTTTGTATATTTATATTTATACAAAGTCAGCTTATTGCCCCCAACAAACTGGGTCCTCAATTTACCCACCTTATAAAGAATGGAAGGCTGAGTCGACCTTGAGCCTGCCTGGGATTGAACTCGCAAGTAATTACAGCAGCTGGATCTTAAATGCTGCCTTTGTAGGAGGCATTACTCCCCTACGCTACACAGGCTCTTCTTCCTTTTGTTGTAATCAGTTATCTAGCTCAGTGGTCCCCAACCTTTCCAGCTTGGCGGACTTGCAAGGTGGGATAGATGGTTCTGTGCGAATGGCTGCACATGCTCAATGGAGTTTTGTGCACAAGAGCAAGTACCCGCCACTTGCACAAATGGAGCTTTGCGAGCATGCTCCCCCACTGCTTGTGCAGCCCGATTCTGAGTCAGCCGCAGTCCAATAGTGGGCTGTGGCTCAGGGGTTGGGGACCCCTGACCTAGATAACTGGAGTTAAGTACTGTCAACCTGAACACTTTACTAGCCTCTAGTTGTTCAATTGTTTAAATATTTCTAATAAGACATTATTTCTTCAAACAAATAAAACTTTCAAGGTTTTATTCTTTACACGTGGGCAGCTTATACTTTTAATAAAGTGGCTAAAAATGAGGTTTACTACTTGTATTAGTGTATTGTAATAAAGTAACTGGACAGGTCTTACTTGATCCCTTTTCTTTTCCATCTCTGATATTTCTTTGCTGAGTTCCTTCACTTTCTTCTCATTTTCAGTCATCTCTTCTTGAAGTTTTGAAATGCTGCTTTCCATCTCCTTTAGCACATCAGCAGAATGTACCTTGGTTTCTTCAGCTATTGTAAATTGATATGCCACATACAGACGGTTCAGATGTTCTATCTCTCTCACAACTTTTTGGTATTCCAAATAGGAGGATCGTTCCTGGTTAGGCAAATAATATAATGCATCACAGACAGCTACAACAAACCAGAATATACAGGTAGTCCTCAACTTACAATAGTTCATTTAGTGTCAGTTCAAAGGTATAACAGTACTGAAAAAAGTGACATTTGACCACCTGTGACCATTGTAGCATCCCTATCATCACATGATCAAAATTCACTTAGTAAATGGAACGTGAAAGGTCATAAAATGGAGCAAAACTCACTCACAGTTAGTCTTGCTTAGCAACTGAAATTTTGGGCTCAACTGTGGTTATAAGTCAGGGACAACCTATATTCCATTAGAATGCAGGTAGTCCTCAACTGACAACCACAACTGAAACCCAAAATTTTGATTGTTAAGTGAGACACTTGTTAAAAGTGAGTTTTGCTCCATTTTACAACCTTCCTTGCTGCATTTGCTAAGTGAATCACTGCAGTTGTAAATTAGTAACCTGGCCATTAAGTGAATCTGGCTTCCCCCTTGCCTTTGCCTGTCAGAAGGCTGAAAAAGATTATCACACCACCTTGGGACATAGCAACAGTTGTAAATATGAACCAGTTGCCAAGCATCTGCATTTTGATCACATGATCATGGGGATGCTGCAAAGATTGTACCTGTCATAAGTCACATTTTTCTGTGCCATTGTAACTTTGAATGATCACCAAACAGTTTTAAGTCGAGGATTACCTGTATGACAGAACAGCTGTTCTACACGAATGAAACTGAGAGATTCCTTCTCTCTCTTGCAGTCCTCCAATTGCCCAGCAAGTGATAAATAGGAGAAGGAAAGAGGGAAAATTTTACTGCATAAACACTTTTCCACTTACATATTTTTAGATTTTGCCCATGGGTGGAATAGAAATGAAATGCAAAGTCTAATTGCAGTGAATCAAATTATTTCAGAATTTCCATTAGCTAGCTAGGATTTGTAACTTGATTAACAGTAAACCACACTGAATTCAGTAGGATTAACAGTATAATAAGCTATGTTCTTTGCTTTTGATTGAGGTTGCTTGAACACAAATTATTTTTTTTATTAACTAGACGATGGTTCATAATGCGGCATACAATCAGTTTGTAGGACTAAATCTAATCAAAGATGGAGTTTTATTGTAAATTCTGTTTAGTTTAAACTGTAAATACCTCTTTCAGTTTTTGCAAGGTGGGTGTGATTTCTTCCTCTAAAATCTGTAAATGAAAAGCAAGATGTACTTAATTTTTTCAATTCTCACACTGAACCATGGCAATTATGTTTTCTTAAGGGGACTAATATAAATATAGGATCAAGTAACCGTATGGTTGGTACCGTGCAAATTTCTTTGAGTTTTGCTTCTTTTTTCTCAATTGTTTTTTGTGCTGCTAGTTTCTTACACTCATACATCCTTGTGCCAGCTGCTTCTTCAATCATAGCCAGTATCTAGAACAGCAAGAATAAAAATATATAATACAACCACAGATCAAGCTGTTTAAAAGATAAAAATCACAATAGAAAATACAGTGTCATGCTTACCTCTGGGGGCTTCATATTGAGTACTTTGGTAATTCGGCCCTAAGATAGAAGGAAAATAGCCAACTATTAATATCTTAGTATTTTAAAGGCCTTATTATAATCTACATATAGTGAATTATGGTGCATATCTCCCTTGGAAGAAGTATCTGGAAAGTGGGACAAAAATTATCATAGCACATTTGTAACAAAACAACCGGACAAGGGTATGGTAGTAGCTCATGGAAAGCTTTGTTACTATGTTTTCCCATCTATAGTTTTACAAGGCGAGCAGTGATATTCCTGTAATATCCTTTTTGACACTAGATTCATGCCCATCCATAGATCATTAGATGCTGATGTGCTTAAAGGCATGCAACCAATTATGAAGAAGAACAAAAGATCATATGTTTAATTCTGGGCTGAGTTAGCTAAAGCTAATTAGGTTTTGAAAAGGAAAGATGAGTTTAAAAACAGAGAAAAAGTACATCAAATGATAAAAAGCATCACAAATTTACAATCTAGAAGGATAATACAATAAAAAAAGGTTATGAACATACATACATTACCTGCATAATAAGAAAATGAGGATTATTGACATTCAATCCAACAGAGCAGAAGAGATCTTGTACTCTGGTATTGTTTGCATTGACACCATTGATTAAATATTTATTTCTACCTCCAATCACCACCTAGAAAATGAATGACAAAGTACTATTAGTGTGTTACCTATCATCTCAAACAAATTGACCATTTAACATACACTGTTTTAAAAATGACTTCTCTTCTAAACTATTTGAAAAACAAATCAAGATGCAAAGTTTTAGTTTTTCTACCTGCACCAATTTTTAAAAAATATTTAATAGACATCACATAAGGACTTAAGATATCACATTAACTCACCTGTCTTGTGACTGTTATCTCGTCATGATTCTCAAATCCTAGTGGACTCTGCTTCTTATCAAAATTATCAAAAGTGATAGAAACAGAAGCCTTAGTAATTCCAGCCTGCCCATTTTTGTAAACAAGATCTTGCAAGTTGGAAGCTCTCACCTAAAATTAATTTTTAAGACAAAATGATACCAATAAGATAAACAGATAGGGATGCTTGGATTATAGCATTGTATCACAAAATAAATTTACTGATTCTATTTAAAACAAATATTATGCTCATGTATAAACCTTTTGTACATTTTACATATGTGTTGTCAACCCATCATCCCAATCTACAATTCAGTTCACTTAAGAGACAAAATAAACCCATTTTAAGGGATATTATATAGGCAAAATTTATTTTAAAAGATTATTGGAGTCTGTCCTCCTCAAAATATTTTGTTTATAAAAATTATTTGTGAAAAGGCCCACAGCCAAAATGTAAAAGAATTTTTCCACAATGTTATACTTTTATCAAATAAATTTGGCATGTTAAATTATCATTCTCTTGCAAATAAAGATCAATGTTATTATTGATTATCACATTATCAGGATTTATATGGAATTTTAAGAAGAGAACCCTCCTAAAATATACTTTAGAGCTAGTCCAAGAGTCAACATTAAACATGCTAAGAGCAGAATTTTTTAAAGGTAGCCAGTATCTAAGATATACACACATACCTGTGATAGATTGGTGATTCCCAATAAAAAACAGATGGAGTCCAGGATATTTGATTTGCCACTTCCATTTAAGCCGGTAATAGCATTGAATAGAGGGTCAAAATCATTAACTTCTGTCCTCTGAGCATAAGACTTAAAACCTTCAAGAACAATTGACCTGATGTACATTTCAGCTAATTTCCCTATAGATTCCAAGTAAATTCACCTCCACCCTATAAAATAAACATTTCTTCCATTATTTCAGAGTTCAAAATACATGCCTGCTTTATAAAGCCCGTTTAATATAACCCAACAACCAGGAGTAGCAAAAGCAATTACTACTCAATCAGCTGAACAATGTGTAATTTAACAAGTAGAAATGGATCATTTCTATATAAATGGATCATATACAGATATTGATAGCAATATCACAAATTAAGTCCCACTGACTTCATTATTAAATCTCCCATATTATGCAGGAGCAACTAATATTTGCTTTGAAGCCATGTAGAATATATATGGGGAGTTGATAAGCATATCTTTTCAAAAAAAAACATTTGGCAAAAACTGTATCCCAACATGAGTAACAAACCTATTTTAACTATCTGCGCTAGACAAAACCCACAAATTTCTTGGAGTATTTAGGCTTCAACACACATAGGCTCTTGTCTATGAGAAAATGCAGTTGGAATATACAGGTAGTCCTTGAGTTACGACCACACTTGAGCCCAAAATTTCTGTTGTTAAGTGAGACACTTGTTAAGTGAGTTTTGCCCCATTTTACTTTTCTTGCCCCAGTTGTTAAGTGAATCACTGCAGTTGATAAGTTAGTAACACAGTTGTTAAGTGAATCTGGCTTCCCCATTGACTTTGCTTCTCAAAAGGTCGTAAAAAGGGGATCACCGGACCACGGGACACTGCAATGGTCATCAATATGAACCCATTGCCAAACATCTGAATTCTAATCACATGACCATGGGGATGTTGCAACGGTCCTTAAGTGTGAAAAACGGTCATAAGTCACTTTTTTCAGCGCCGCTGTAATTTTGAACAGTCCCTAAACACAAAAGTTGCAATAAGGCATTTTAGATGTTTTCAAAACTGCCTAACCAACATATGCCAAACAATTCAAGAGTCCAAAAATTACTTCTACTACGGGATATGATTTATATATATATATATATATTAAAAAAGAATCCGAATCCGAAGTGTTCAATTCAATCGGATTTACGTCGATATAAAACGCCCTTGATTGACAGTCTAAAAGTGCTCTTTGATTCGTTTAAGATGCTTCGGGGTGGGAGCAAAAAAAACAAAACCCAAAACCTTGCGGATATTTGGGCCCCTAATAATTTAGGGCACTCAGGTTTCCCCATAGGGCAGAAATCCTCACCGCCAGGCAGGGCTGCCTTCCCTTCCAACCGACTCGACCGCAACCGCTCCAGCGCCTTTTCAGCTTCCTCCACTTGAATTTGGCGCGGGGGTCCTTTCGTTCTGTTCCGCGCAGGAGTTCAACTCAGGGCTGTTCCGCATATTGCCTGATTTTTTTTTTTTTGCTTCGTCAAGATATCGAATGAGTCAGGCATTTGGGAGAGGCTACCCACGAGAGAAAAACAACTTGACGGGATCCTACGCTCCCTTTCACGCAGCAACGCGATTGGTGGGAAATAACCCAAACGGAGGGCGGGGCCCCGAGAGATTAAAATAGTCCTCTTAATTTCTCAGGCCCCGCCCTCCGTTTGGATTTAAAGCGGCAGTAACTCCAGAAACTGTTACTTTTGCAGGGAGGGAATATGCCTATGTTGAGCCCTGGACTAGATGAAGCTGTACTTTTTGTGGACAGCCTTGTTTATTCTTAACCAATAAGCTGCTGCTGCTGCTTCTTATTCCTCCTCCTCCTCCTCATTATTATTATTATTTACCATGATCATGTGACCAAAATTCAGGCACTTGGCAACTGGTTCATGCTTATGATGGTTGCAATGTCCTGGAGTCCAAGTTCATAAGTAACGAAAGCTACTCCAGGAAATATTTTAAACAGAACCTTACAGGTAGTCCTTGCCTTACTATAATTGAGCCCAACATTTATGTGGTTAAATGAGACAATTGCTAAGTGAGTTTTGCCCCATCTTATGACCTTTCTTGTCGTTGTTAAGTGAATCACTGCAGCCGTTAAAATAGTAACATGGTTGTTAAGTGAATCTGACAAGCAAGTGACTGCTTGTCAAAAGGTTGCAACCGTCATGAGGATGAACCAGTTGCCAAGCCCCTGAATTTTGGTCACATGATCATTGGAGATGCTACAAAGGTAGTAACTGAAAAATGGTCATAAGTCACTTTTTTCAGTGCCTTTGTAACTTTGAAAGGTCACTAAGTGAACTGCTGTAAGTCGAAGACTATCTGTATTTTTCAGGTTGTAACCCGTTTTGTGTTAACAGTGCTAAGAGTTGGAGATTTTGTAAACTATAACAAGCACCTGCTAAAGAACGACTTTCCTTTTTATAAAAATATCTTGTGCAATAAGGTTGTGCAAATATTAAGAAAATTACATCTTAAGAATTGTAAATTCATCTTAAGATAAGCACAATGTCCATATGGCCTTCATTTCAGAAAGCTGTTTTTTATTAGAATAAGTTTTTTTATAAGTTTTATGTCATTTGTGCCCATTTTTATAAGTTTTATGTCATTTGTGCCCCACTTGGCTTTTGGGATTAATCCATTAACATGGATTAATCCCAAAAGCCAAGTGGGGCTGGAATTGGTTACTGGCTGAAGGCAAGGCAGAGGCATATTATTTAAGTAATATCCTCAGGAAGAATGAATGCATAGCTCTTGTTTAACAAACCCAAAATTATTCAGTTGTTAACTTTCCTGGCTATAGTGAAATAATTAGATTTGAGACCCTGGTTGCATCTGGTATTAAGAGTTGCAGTAGTGCAAGACGTAGGAGGATCCTTATTCTTTTTGTGCTAGCCAAAATATTTTTGGCCACCCATAAGCTTTGTGCATCAATTAATTATGTTTGCTTATTTCATATGTCTTGGGCTTTTTTTCCCAGCTAAATGGATTAGGGTTATCAATCAATGGTTGACAATTACCTCTGGAAATGTATTCACCCATCCCCTAGTCACAACAAGGACATCACTTCAATTAGTGAAACTTACATGATGGGCAAAAAAAAATTGGACTCCAGCCTTTCTAATCTTTTGGAACACCAGAGTAGAGTACAGTAGAGTAGAGTAGAGTAGAACAGAACAGAACAGAATTCTTTATTGGCCAACTGTTATTGGACACACAAGGAATTTGTCTGGTGCATACGCTCTTGGTGTACATAAAAAAATTAAATATAATCAACAAGAATCATAAAATACAACACTTAGTGATAGTCATAGAATACTAATAGGATACTAAAAGGTGGCTTTTCTCCTAGGCTTTACAGCAGGATGAGGTTGGAGCCCAGCGATAGATATTGCTTAGGTACTGAAGGGGTATTGTTTTAGGGAGCTAGGAGGAGTGTGGGGGAGAGATGTTGATTTTCAATTTTTTATGTGGTTACCACTGTTGCTGTGAGTCACATCTTTATGGCTCACTAGGTGGGCATGTTAAGTCTAAATACAAATATTTTTACACTAATGGTTAGCAAAAGAAGAACAAGAGACCAGAGAAGTTAGCTCACAGTTTTGTAGCATAAGTGTGTAATTTGAGGTTCTATCTGTAATCTGAACTATATGTGCTCTCCAGAAATCTTAGGATGGTTATTTAGTTATATCCATTTGTTTATTGTATTTTAAGTTTAATGTTGACTCGAGTCTTAAAAACTCTTATCGAATGAGAACGAATGTAGATAATATGAAATATATGGAGAGTCGTGGATTGTTGGATTAATTTTTTAATGTTTTAATTTTAATTCAAAATAAATTACTTCGGTTTCATTCTGGTTCCACAGTATTTCTCACTGGGGAATTCCAGGAGTTGAAATTCACACATCTTAAAGTTGCTGAAATTGAGAACACACTGCATTAGTTTGTCAACATTAACATTTGAAATTTTATTCTAAAAACAGATATGACCCTTGGTCCTCCCAAAAGATGTCATGTGCCAAAATAAGTAGATTGGTTTTATTTTGTTTTTTATTAGAGTCTGAGCAGAATTCTACAAGTCAACAAAATAATTAAACATTTACATGTATAAATAAATATAACATTGCAATTAAATCAACAGAGTAGTGGAAATAGTACAGACAATGCAATAAATACAACTGAGTGATGTCATAATGAGTTCCTCAGCTTCCTCACTTTCTGGAAGCAGAATGGAAGTACAGAAAGCAGCATATTTATGAGAAAGCAGGATACTTTTTGTGAATAAATGTTTTCTGCCAGCATTGCCAAATAATATCGGGTGGTGCGTATATAAATGCAGAGCTAAATCCATTTCAGTCCATTTCAAATATATTATAGATTTATGTCATCAGAAAGCATATAACAAATGTGTTAAGTGAACTGTCTTCATAGAAAAAATAATAATCTCACACTTAATGTAAAAAAATTTCTCTTAAACATAAAAGTATTTGTAATAATGGAACCATGATTACAAGGAAAGGTATAAAGAAAAAGTCTAAAGGTAACTAACTCTATTTTGTAGCTTATCTTCAGTTGTTGAGATTGTCTGTTATGTTATTGAAATAACCTTCATCTCTGCTTCAAGCAACTCAACCTGTGTGATTCTTAGATGATCCAGCCCGGATCTGAAGCCAGAATCTCATTCTAACAGACTTATGCCCAAACCATATTGGAAACAAATATCCCTTTTAAAACAGATATCACTATTTTCGCTCATTCTTCAGTCACTGAGTGGTTCAGTCATTTTCCTGTGCTCTGTTTTCATATTCCCATCCATCCATTTGTGCCATATAGCAGGATATTTTTTTCCTCCTGGATCACATTCATTCACAGTGTTGTAGGCTACAATGTAATGAGTCTATCTCATATATTAGTTTCACCTTTCAAGTTTCATTACTGAAATAAATGAACTTTTGCATGATATTCTAATTTTTCGAGTTTCACCTGTGTTTCACCTGCATCACATCAACTAGGAGTTGTATGCAGTCTATTAATATGCATTCTAGATGTAAGTTTGGTAATGAAAATAAGCTCTAAGCAATTATTTCTGGAGGTGTAAGGCATTCTTGCAATTAGCAACTACATCAGGAAATGTACAAATCAGAATAGGCCATTTGAGTGTTGTTTGTGTATGTATCTTCTCTATCTTGTTACACTATGGATTATAACATGTTTTCGGCTGCCTTTAAAATCTTGAAGGGCTTCAGCTGATCATTTTCAGGGAAAATTGAGCTTATTGTAAAAGTGACCAGTTTCCAAAATATTAATCAAATTTCATGTGTTGTTTTAACAATTATTTTATACTTCAAGTGAAGAATTTTGAGTCTTGGCAATTGAGTATAAATGCATAAATACATGTGGATAGCATTTTTATTTTTGCCTAGCACACTGTAGGCTATTATTGAATTTTTGCATGTCTATGTATACTATGCCACACGTGAGATGTTAACATCTTAATATTTTTTTTACACAAAATTGCAGAAAGTAGTTATCTCAGTAATTCATCCAGCCCAATCTTTTTCTGAAAAACCATGAGATAATATTTAGACTTTTAGTTAACATGTTAGCGCCCTATACCAGTGGTGAAATCTACTTATCTATGCTATCAGTTTGGGTGCACCCGCATGGGAGTGCACATGTACTATGCGCAGGACCACCTCTTCTGCATATGCGCAGATGGTTAAAAAAGGACGTAATGATGTCCCGGTGGGTGGGCGGAGCCTCCCACCGCCAGTGCTATCATTTCAGTGAGCCAGATAGAACCCGGGGGGGGGGGGGATTACACAGCTGCCTATACTGATAAAACATGAAAGAGATGTTTTGGTATCATTAGATAAAGTAAAAACCCTTGATATGTTGCAAATTATGTTTCAGATTTCTAGAGATATTGTGCATAACTTGTAATCCTTCTAATTGGGAAATTACAAATAGAATTATTTGCATTATAATCAAACTGGGATGCTGGACACTTAAAAATGTTCCTTAATTTTAATGTGATGTTAGAACTCCAAGTTGTTTAGTAAGATAAACTAGCAATATCTGAGGAACATATGGAATAGAACTTGAATAATTTTAACAATGTATTTTAATTTTTAATGACCTCTTTAAATATTTGCAATAATAATTCCATTTCAGCCTTTTGTTCAAAAGAAAAATTAACTAGCCACTTTTAAATAGGAATTACTACAAAATGTCAATTTCTCTTAAGTACCAAATAAAAATTTCTGCCCAAAATGCCTACCATAGTTAGCATCAATAACTCTTCTGAACCTCAAGAGTGGCAAATTCTAACACTTGAGTTCACAGTGTAATATTAAGATTGTTTTCATTCCAATATGTTGTTGAAGTTACATAAATATGTCCAATAATATTATTGAAAAATGGGAAAATTAAAACTATAGAAGATTTTAAAGGCAAGTTTTAAATCCAGCCTTTATCTGCCATGTTATCTAGGCAGTCTAATACACATAATAAAGAAAAATTAGTTGTGATATTAAAAATATTACAAATAATAACTCACAGATTACGTGAAGTCATCACCCACATTATCTAAGTTTTTATTCTGGAAATCTTGGAAATGTTATTACTTTTCATTTTTTATTTTGGAGTATCAAACATTTGTTATCAAACCATAATAATATGACAAATGAGAAAGGCTTATTTCTCAGGTTTAGTTAAAAAATAGTATGCTTTTGTAATTAAATCTTCTGACCCACCTGAAAACCTCTGAGTTGGTTTTAGAGTTACCAAATATAGTAATCTATGTCTTGCTCTAGCATCAGAAAAATGTATACAATCCCCAACCAAATTGGAAGAATTTTGTGTAGCCCCATAAACCAATCTTTGGCTAGAAAATAGAAGTAGCAACGATATCATTATGGTAATCAATTTTGACAATGTAAGCAAATAAGAATACTGAAAACACAAATCTTAAGATATCTTCTGATTATGTTGCTGATACAAATCATTCTTTCAGAACTAAATCTTGTATATTACATAGCGGTAGTTAGGTATTTACACACTCAGTTTAAGGAGCCAAGACATGTTAACTTGGTGTTTTAAAAGTAGGTCTATTGGTAACAAAAAAAAAATAAAATCTTTAAAATTAGGTGAACAAATGACCAGATTTTCATTCCTCTCCAGCTGGTTCATTGTGACTCTGGAACCATAGTGATGTCATAGAAAGTGACACAAAAGACTGGAGGGGAGGGAAAATACAGTAAAACTCTCTCAGTTTCTTGTGAAGTTGGGTACTTTTGGTATTAACCATGGATCCCTCATTTCACATATTTTTATATTTTCTAATATGTCTAGGAGCAGTTGCTAAAGGTACAGGTCTACGAAATCTATCTGTCTTCGTTAGAATATAAATTTATTCTGAAATAATAATTTTTATTTGCTAGATTTATATTATGATTTTCCCTCAAAAATCTTATAATGGTGTATGTTTTCCATTTGCATTTTTCCCCCTGTAATAATATTTGGGGTAGGTTGAACTGAGAATAAGTTAATGGCCTCAAATGAATAAGCTTCCATGGCTCAGGGTAGATTTCAAACTAGGTTTCCCTTATTCTAGTTCAGCACTTTAGCCATGGCTATACAATGGCTAAAATTTGTATTTTTGAAATATACCTTTGAGGAAGACATTTTATATTTTCCCACGATTTTGCTGTTTGACAGCCCTGGCTTTTTAGCCTCATTGAAGTAGGACTTGATCACAAAAGAGTTCACACATGCACAAAAAAACTTCTTCCAAGCAAGAGCGACAGCCACCTACTCTCCTAAGAAGAACTACTCAAAACTACAGCAAGCATAATTTGAATCTTGGACTGGACTTGCCACACTGTTTAGCTGAGTGCAGGGCTTAGCATCCTCCAGTGTTGCTATTCATTTATACTCTAATCCTAGACTACTCATCAATCAGTACATTTATATGTATTTATTTAATACATTTATATGCCACTCATCTCATTGTCAAGTGACTCTTAGTGTCTTACAAACATCATAAAAACAATGATACAAACATTAAATGATCATATCTTCTATTGTTCTTGCTCAGCTATCTTTTAGTGTAATGTTTTTGTGAATTCGCTTTCCTTCCTTCCTTTTTTCTTTAGCAATTCCATTAAGGAATTCAGCATTAAAGGAAAATAAGGATACCCAGAAGCTAAAACAAAGCTTGAAGATCTTGCGGGATTATTGTAAGTTGATTGATGCTGCAGTTGTTCTTTCATTGCATGACCTATTTGATTTTTAGATAGATAGAATTCTTTATTGGCCAAGTGTGATTGGACACACAAGGAATTTGTCTTTGGTGCATATGCTCTCAGTGTACATAAAAGATACATTTAATCATCAAGTTCCCTATCAACCATTTAAATCATAGTTTTTACTGTTTGGGATGGACTTCCCTTATCAGAATTCAGAAGTTGACATTTTCAATCTCATTTTCTTAGATTTCTCTAGCCAACAACTTCCTGAGGGAGAGATACAATACTTCTTGTAGCAGACAGCAAAAGACTGATTTCTCAAATCTTCTTCTCTAAATAGAAGAGATATTTGTGGTTTTTTGGTTTTTTAAAAAAACTACAGGTAACTCTTAGAGAGGAAAGAAATAAGCCAGAAGTTGGGTACTGGGGCTAAGAAATATTGTTCCCCTGTTGGCCCCCTATTCTTTAACTGATTAAGGACCTGATGTTATTTCAATATATGACTGAGCTGTTTAAAAGACATAGTTTATACAGTACAAAGAGTATCACAATGTCATGTGATCAACAACCCTTTGTTGAAACTGTTATGTAGAATTTCATACATACACACAACACATACAGGACATATATATACACACATACAGAGAGAGAGAGAGAGAGAGAGAGAGAGAGAGAGAGAGGGAAGACCTTATACATACATTTTCTTGTTACTCTATGTTTGTTTTTCTTTTCCCTTTTTTTCCCTATTTGCCGTTGTTTTATATTTTTCTCTTTGTTGTATTTTATTAAATAAGCTATAGGCATACTAAAGAAACATACGTTATCTTGCAGTGGATGAGCTTGGCATCAAACAACCCCCAGAGACACAAACCGAGTACCCCATTTTAAAGGGTAAGATTTACTAAGGGGCTATCAGATCCACAAGCCATTACAACAAAAGCCATTGTAACAGGCTAGGTAGATGTAATGCCAAAGTATTGCCATTATTGAAAATAATGATGGCCTTCCTGTTGACATCAAAATATTCCCTATGGCTGATGAGTTTTTTAATTTTTGGAAAGCTCTAGAGCTATTTTAAATCAATGGGGGAAAAAGATTAGAATTTGACACTAGAGAGAAAGTTCTGGTGAGATTGCTTAATATGAGCATTGATCTTGTATTACATTTCCTTTTATTAATTTGATACTTAATACACACTGTTCTATAATGTAATGTTATTAACATATTAAGTTATGCCCTTAAGAACAAGAAGATTGGTAACTAATGAAGCAGAATGATAATCAAATGAAAGAGTTCTGACTTTATAGGATATATAGCTTTGTTGCATGTCCATCAAAGGTGAAAAAAAATCCATCAGTTTGACTATTTCCAACAAATTTTTGAAATTCCTATACACATTTTTAACAATTTTTCTGGTGCCATAAACCAACAATATATCATTTTATAAAAATTCCCTTTAAAATTATAATTCAATGTAAGAGTTAACCTTTTCTTCCATATACTCTCCCATTGGTCCTGTTATATATTATATCCCAAATATTTTGCCTATTTTATCATGCAGTCCTTAACTTGTCCTGTTTCTATTTTCCAGTAAAGTTTGTAACTTCTTAGCAATAATATTGTACAGAGCTCTAGATCAAATTCAATTTTACCTTTTCAAATTCATAATTCTTATCCATTTTAAATCTTTACATTGGCTGTACATAAGGAAACCAGTGGCATATGAAGCCTTCCATCTCCAAGTTTTCTCTTGCTTTTAGGTTAAACTCTCCTTATAACAAATATTGCGGTTTCTGAATATTGCAGGTGCTGTTAAGTCCAGCACTGTTAAGTTTGAGTATCAGTTCAAAAAGTTTAAAATATCAAGTGGGTTGATACATAAGATATAAGTAGAGTAGGTTACTACAGAAACATACATTATTTTTGCAGTGGATGAACTTGGAATCGAACAATCGCTAGGGATGCAAACCAAGTACCCCATTTTAAAAGGTAGGACTTACTACTAGATCCATTTTTACTTCTAGTTTCTAAATCTAATTGTCAACAATAGTTTACAGTTTAGATAATCTGACAATTGGAAACTGGCATTCGTATATATAGTTAGCTATATTTGAAAAAATGACAAATACAATTAGAATTTTAAATACAAAGAGGGCCAAATCACAATTTTATCAAATCTGGTATGATTAATGTACTATCTAGGGCCATGATGGCGAACCTATGGCACAGGTGCCACAGGTGGCACACGGAACTATATTGGTGGGCACGCAAGTGTTGCCCTAGCTCAGCTCCACTCACATGCATGCATCGGCTAACTGATTTTCAGGCCTTCTGGTCCCACTGAAAGTCAGAAAATTGGCTGTTTCCGGCCTCCAGAAGGCCTCCAGGGGGATGGGGAAGGCTGTTTTTGCCCTCCCCAGGCACCTAGAAAACCTCTGGAGCCTGGGGAGGGGGAAAAATGGGCCCACTGTGCCATCGTGTGCCAAAAGCAGGGGGAAGTGTGGGGGGGTCACGTGCGCATGTGCAGGAGGGTGGGGCGCATTGAATTATGGATATGAACACATGCACCCACGACCCCCCACTCTCCCCCCGCTTTTGGCACATGATGGCAAAAAGGTTAGCCATCATTGATCTAGGGTGTAACAAATATTGCAATATTGTCTATGAAGTTTGAGTATCAGTTCATAAAGTTTAAAATATCAAATGGGTTGATATATAAACTATAAGTAGACTAGGTTACTAAAGAAACCAATGTTATCTTGCAGTGTCAGTGAATTTGTTTGGTGTTGGCCAATCCCAAATGAATCAAAGCACAGATAATCCTTCGGAAGGTAAGATTTTCTAAGGGACATGATGTTCTGCAAAATAATAATATTAAAATGCTAGGTTAGGATCCTCAAATCTGTCAATAAGAATAATAAAAAAAAGTAGTTACTATACTTAATGCAGAAGCATATAATGATCTACTGAAAAAGTCTTTATCTTTCAGAATGGATTATATCATTTCAGCCTGCAGGTGCTGGTTTAAACTGCTTCCTTTAAAAAAAAAAAAAATCAGAAAATTACTACAAAATTGTTTTCCCACTTCGGGGCTATTAGAATGTTTCCACAGCTTTCAGTTTTCATTCAGAGTGATAAATCATAATAAAAAACAAAGACTTTAATGCAAACGCAGTGAATTTTCTGTCACTGGAGCTTTTCATCTTCCTTCAGGAGTTCCAAGATATACAGTGTGTGTGAGTGTGTGTGTGTGTGTGTATTTTAGATTTTAGTTTTACAAAGACATAGGAATCTGTTAAGTGAAGCCTATATGGAGAAGCTGGAATAAAGGATATTTGTGTTGATTTTCCACAAAATCTTTTTCTATTTAATGTATTTCTATACATTACTCTACATTATTTCTATACATTACTAGTTTATAGTTTAGTTTTATTGGATTTATATACCGCCCTACTCCCGAAGGACTCAGGGCGGTGTACAGCCAACAATAAAAATACATAAATACATTAATGTAATGTATACTATTAATGTATACATTAATAGTATACATTACTATTTACTATATTTCTATACAGTGGTATAGCTGATGAAATGTTTATCATTCACATTTATGATAAAAATTCATTTCCAAGGCTGAAATAAAAAGTCTCTGGTGCATGTGCTAAGAACCTACCATCTATCTAGACAAAACTAGGATATGAGTGGTCCTAATGATTCTACTATACTGTGACATTCTTGTTAGAATGGGTCTTAAAACTGTGAAGTTTTAAATAATTAATTCTTCCAGGGGATAAAAGAGGCTTTGGCTTTCAAAAAAGGCAGAAGAATAATATTATGGGAGGGAGGGAGGGAGAGAGGGAAGGAAGGAAGGAAAGAAGGAATTCTGGCAAATGAAGCCGATCCAAGTCCAACCAAACCAATTACAAACATTGTAGCTTAACATTCTTTCCAACTAACTTACATGCAGTATCTTTCTTTTGTTCTGACGTTGTTGTTTTGAATTTTAGATATATTTGGCCCTCATTATTCTACAGTGAATACAGATGAGCCGCCCATGGACCTTCCAATAGAAGGTACAATTTTGTTAAGATGAGTGATGCTTGTTATAGATCTAATGACAACTTTTGTTACTAGCGTTTCCACCAGTATTTTCCCACCTCGACTGCCTTCTTTGGAGAGCAAAGATACTTCAGAGTCAAGGCATGATTCAGGTAACATTTGAGAAAAACCATGCAGAATAAGATGCAGATTTAATATCTGAGTTTGTTTTCAATAAGTCACTCATGATTTGTTTGAATTAGCTACATGCTTAATGTGGGTGATGCCTGAAGAATGTTTTACACTACTGTACCTACTGCAGCTTATGTAGGCGATGCTTAGAGATATCAGGGGTGGGCAATTTCTGTCTATGGGCCTGGGAATTTCTGAAATTGTGCAGCCAAAATTTGGTGGCAGAGTTGCCAATTGTGTTTGGGTGCGCATATATATTGTAGGAAAAAGATGCACAATATGTACATTGAGGTTCTACAAGTTTTTGCATTTTAAACCTGGCAAAAAAATATAAAGGATCAAAATGTAAACTTTACCTACGAGAGATGCTAGTGGCTTACAAGTATGCCTTTTGAGTTCTCCTATAGATATAAATAAAAAATATGACTAGAAGGAACAGAAGCATTGCCCAAGTAAGAAATAAACCAAAATAAAGGTAATTTACTTTCTTTAGAAAATAAACATGGATCGTTCTGGGTATTTTAATTGGATTGCTTATTTACATTTGTTACAGGATTGCGGGATGATCAAGATATTCCTCGAAACTTGTTTTTCCAACCAATACCAAGTAAGGACATGATTTAGCATAGTTAAAACTCAGTGTCATGTGACTAACTACATGTGTAATTATTTGCCACAAAGATTATATAGTCTGTAAAGCCCATATTTACTGCTAGTAAAGAGATATCAAATTCTAAGGAATCTGAGCTGAACAGTCAGAAATCAGTACTGTTTATGAAGCATTAAGAATTGTTCAAATTCCTTGGCATTCACAGCATATTTTTTTAGGCATCAGAAGGACACAATATATATAATTTCCACAACCCTATCCATATGCCTAACAGTATCTCTGGGAGCAATAAAAATGTATTTATTCATACATTTTATAAAGCTGGAGACCCAGCTTTATAAATTACTTCCAAATTGTACTTTTCTGGGGATACATACATTTCATTTTGGTTGACGCAATATAATTTGTTGTTTGTATTAGGAAAAGTATACCCAATTATGACAGCATTTCCCCATAAAAAATAGCAATTTTCACCATAAATTCATGGAATGATTTTAACATCTACGAGGGTATTTTATAATTTATGCATTTCTAATTCTAATTTATTTCGAAATCAAATTTTACTATGAGTAAAAAGAAATGTCACGTAACAGCGGGAACCCATATTTCAACCAAAATAAGCAGTACATATCAAACGATTACAACCACAATCTATCTTAGACCTGCAGTGTGCCTACTCTTTCCCTTCTGGTAGAACAGGCAGATAAACTCTGGGAGAGGCTATCCTGCAAATAACCTTGTCCTGTGCTACACTGTAGGGCTTTAAAAGTGATAATCAGCACCTTGAATTGCATCCAGAAAAAAACTGAGAGCCTGTCGCAGCTTGCACAACAAAGGTGTAACCAGGGTAAACCTAGAAACATCCAGCATTGAGTGCAACATTGCATTCTGAACAAGTTAAAACTTCTGTGTAGTCTTCAAGGGCAGCCCCATGCAAATCACATTGCAGTAATCCAAACAGGAAGTAACCAAAGCATGAATGTCTGTGAGCATGGCTTCCCAGTCCAGAAAGGCCCATGAATGAGAGCCATGAGTTCTGGAGGGAACTCAAATTGCACATCAGCTCAGTCAGGGAAATGCAACCCCATCCAGAGTCAAAAATGAAATATCACCAAATTCTGAAGGGGCTTAAACCCAAAGACACCCCGTCTTCCCAGGGCAGAATCAAAATTAGTTCCTCCCCATCCAGACCTTCACTTGTTTTTTAAACCAAATCCATCACATAATAAATCCTCCCCACTCCTCATGGCAGCAACAACATAGTCAAATTAACCATTTGATCACCTCCATCTTCATTTGTGGTCCCCAGACCCACAAAACCAATTTTTAAGGCCTTTCAGAAAAGCAGCAGGATTGGAGCCAAACTGTACCTCAGTTTCAGTCACACCTGTGTAATATGCAGCATATGTGGCTAACAGCAAGAACAGTACTAGTCTGTGTTTGCACATTATGGACTAGTAGGCTGTTCACATAACTAAAGCCCAGCTTTACTTGAACACATTCACAGACAGAATCTCTAATCTAGAAATTATTCTGAGAACCATCAAAGTTTTCTATATCCCACCAAGAGACATATGCAGTGTACTGATACAAACTCAATATATGGTAGGAGAGATTTTTCCGTTTCTTTTTCACTCAAGCACTCACATACATACATTTACACAGTTTGTAAGTCACGATAATAGATAAAACATAAGAAATAGTAGAATTGTTCTGTTTCAGGCTACAAAGAAAGATAAGTATTTGAGTAGTTCCACATTGCATTCTTCCTTCTCCTCCTCCTCCTCCTCTTCTACAAACACAAAATCAGCATTTGGAAAACAAACTAGCCTTGAGTATTAGTTTTGCAATTATGATTAGTTTACATTTTGTACAAATAGAGAGAGAATGTTAATTATTTCATGCAATTACACATAAGTATGTCCGCTTGACTCATTTAATAACATTTTTTCATTTTCCCCAACCTCCATTATGTTTAAGTTTCAGACAGACTACATCAGATTGAAAGAAGTGGCCAAGGACATCGGAAAAAAGGAATTGAGGAAAAGATACTACTTCCCATTTCTATTATTACATTACTGGTTTCATTAATTCTTCTTGGGTGTTCTGCCTTTGGAATCTATGAATGTACCAAAGAAAAAAGGTAGGTTTACCCCTCAAGTATCCCTTCTGAAGGGATATGTTTTCCCCCAAATACTACATTTTTGGGTAGCACTTTCTACATACTGTAAATATCATAGTAGAGTCAGATATGCCATTGTTCATGAAATGGAGGAAGGATTTAGCAGATTTCCAGAGGTACAAATACAGGGCAACAGCAATAAGGTCACCTTAAAAACAACTGCTTCATAGTGTTTTACAGCCCTTTCGAAGTGATTTACAGAGTCAGCATATTGCCCCCAACAATCTGGGTCCTCATTTTACCAACCTTGTATGGATGGAAGGCCGAGTCAACCTCGAGCTGGTGAGAATCAAACTGCTGGCAGTGAGCAGTGAGTTAACCTGCAATTCTGGATTCTAACCATTACGTCATCAGCATATAATTTATCTGGCTAGGTGGCACATAATAATCAGGGCCATTCCAGACTCTTTTTGTAGGCCCCACATACTGTAATTACATGATGAGCTATTCCCTGCCTATCTGAAGGGCCTTAAAACCATTTCCCCTCGGCAAGTCTTGAAGATTGTGCGTAGTCTTATGTTGACTTTTTAATTCTTCATTGCTGACTGCCTTGACTTGGAGTAGTTTGATTGAAGCAGTTGCAAATGTTGTTGGTTGATCAATTGAGAAACCAAATGATGATCTTGGGTGGCATAAGATAAATGGAAGGAATGCATTAGCAAAGTCAGAGCAGCTGCCAGATTTGTAGAAAGGGAAATATCTTTTAAGGACAAATGATGTCTGATTTGTGTCTGTTAACGGTTTGGAGACCAAGAATGGAAAACATGAGATAATAAAAATCAAATTGAAGACTTTGAAAGAAAGCCTGATAAAAAGACTAGGACTCTGAAGAGGACCATCTGACTTTGCAGCTTTTTGCTGTAATGTCTTGTCATCATTCAGTCTACAAATAGCAGACTCATTCTTGGGAGGTCTGAAGCTTTCTGAGGGCCTTTTGAAGTATCGCGAGAACAGAGTGCATTACTTGGGAGAATGAATAGTGCGAACTACTTTAAGAATGGCACAAGTGGCTTTGGGAAGAAGGCCTGGCATGACTAGGAACTGCTATCAGGGTTCCAAGTAATACACCTATAGCAAACAAAACTCCGAGGCAGGTAAATTCCTCAAAGAATAGCTTTATTTGATATATCATATTGGCACAGTTCTGGTGAAAACCGACTCTGAAGGTTCCTGCGATTTTCACCTAATTAAAAATTTTTCCCCTTCACCAAACAATCAGTCACATGGTCCAGTCAAGGCACCATCCGATTGCCTGGTAACATCACTCCTCCTCTCTCTCTGACCAGGTGTGAAAATGTCCTTGGTTCCCAGGAGAAAGTATTTTGTTTTGGCTACAAAACCCCAGCTATCTCTGTTCCCCCCTCCCTATCCCTCAGTTCCAGAGTGGCAACACTGAAGCCTCAAAATTACTTCGTTCAGGTCAGCTTCAGGGTTGACAACTGCTTTGTATACAGTCGTGTCAGGTCAGGAGTGTCTCAGCAGCAGCAGAGAACAGCGGAGGTCAGTTAGGCAGAGTGCAAGGCAGGGAAGGGAGCTGGACTGGGCCAACCTAGGGTAGCTGACACTTTGCACTATGCTGCAGCTCAGAGGCTTTCTTGCAGCCCCACAGTGCAACAAGGAGTTCCAGAGCTCCAGTGAATAGGTAGGTAGTCCTCAACTTACGACCACAATCGAGTCCAACAGTTCTGTTGCTAAATGAGACATTTGTTAAGTGAGTTTTGCCCCAGTTTACTACTTTTTTTGTCACAGTTGTTAAATGAATCACTGCAGTTGTTAAGATACTAACATGGTTGTTAAGTGAATCTGGCTCCCACATTGCTTGTCGAAGGTCACAAAGGGGGATCACATGACCCTGGGACACTGCAACCCTCATAAACATGAGTCAGTTGCCAAGTGCCTGAATTTTGATCACCTGATGCTGCAACAGTTGTAAGTGTGAAAAACAGTCATAAGTCACTTTTTGTTGTGGCTCCGTTGCCTGAGCCTGTGTCGTCAGGAGAGGACTCCAAGAATGAAAGGGAGGAGTTGGCAAGGCCTCCCTCTCCAGGACCCTCCTCTCTGGCAATGCCCCCGGTGGACACCGAAGGGCAAGAGATAGGCCCAGAGCCAAGCACATCTCCGCAGCCACAGGTGGACAGCGACGAAGAAGATAAGTGCTGGCTGGATCCTCGACAGCGACGCAGGGAGAAACGTGCACAGCAGAAGGGAAGGCGTGCCAGAGATTAGCTGAGTCACAGGACCACACCCCACAGGATATAAAAGGGAGCGTGGTGGCCAGTCAAACCTTGTGACGAACAAAGCTGAAAGCTTCCATGCCATTCTGCATTGTCGGACTCTTATTTTAAAGACTGGAATTATCTCTGGACTGAATTGTAAATATTGAGCTGCTTACCTTTGATGTGCCAGAAGTGGAGAGAAGTTATCTCTCCTCTTTGTAACTAATAAATTCTTGGCAGGCAGCCACTAGGTTTTTGCTGGCTGGTTTGCTCATTAACTTTGGAACGCTTGTTGGTGTGTGTGCGTGGGGTCGGGGACAGAACACTTTTTTCAGTGTTGTTGTAACTTCGAACAGTCACTAAATGAACTGTTGTAAATTGAGGACTACCTGTAACTGGTTTTAAGCATTGAGGTCCTGTGCTCTCAACTGAGGAGTATCACAAAGTTTGATCTAGGTCTTTGGGAGCCAGGTCAAGTGTACTAGAAATGGCACAAATGTGTGATCTTTGTGTTTCTACCCATTTTCCTTTGGAATAGTGCTCAGGTAGGTTGGTATTTTGGAAAGTGGCTTAGACCTGGTTTCTGGAACATTTTTAGCTTGGCAGGGCCCCTGTTATTGGTTTTCCTTAGTGTGTTAACAGATGGATAGGTTTATTTACTGTTGTCATTGTCCCCAAGGGATGCAGTGGCTCAGTGGCTAAGACACTGAGCTTGTCGATCGAAAGGTTGGCACTTCAGCAGTTTGAATCCCTAGTGCCGCGTAACGGGGTGAGCCCCCGTTACTTGTCCCAGCTTCTGCCAACCTAGCAGTTCAAAAGCACGTAAAAAATGCAAACAGAAAAATAGGGACCACCTATGGTGGGAAGGTAACAGCGTTCCATGCGCCTTTTGTGTTTAGTCATGCCGGCCACATGACCACGGAGACATCTTCAGACAGTGCTGGCTCTTTGGCTTTGAAACAGAGATGAGCACAGCCCCCTAGAGTCGGGAACGACTAGCAATATGAGCAAGGGCAACCTTTACCTTTTAGTGCCCCCTTTGGAGTCTTTTTGGAGTAGCACAGAAATTGCAATAATAAACAAACATAAAACTTAAAAGATTAGGAAAAAAACCTAAGAAAGCTCTGAATACAGCAGTGTTTCTCAACCTTGCAACTTTAAGATAAGCGAACATCAACTTCCAGAATTCTCAAGCCAGCAAGAATTCCTCTCCCTCCCCCCCACCAGCTACAAGGCTGACTGAAGAATTCTGGGAGTTGAAGTCCATTCATCTTAAAGTTGTCAAGATTGAGAAACACTGGAATGCAGAAATGGGACCTAAGTGGTTTTGCTCACTTTCCTGTTTTTAACAATTTGGGTCTATGCTGTAAGCATAACTAAGAGAGTGCGTTCATGCACATACCTGGTGGCTTTTAAAATCGTCATCTAGTAAGATACATAGCAAGGTGTTTTATGATGATATGAATGACATTAAATCATGTGATAAATTGGTTGTACTTATTTCCCCACACCATTCTACAATTCTAGAGACCAGCGTCCAGGTCAGACCAGATGTACACAAACAGAGGATCTCGAAATAACCACCTTCAATGCTATGGTGAACATTGCAGATGAAGTGTCATCATATTCAGATGAATCTGAAGGCTCGCAAGAAAACAAACCACACCATTAGTCTAAAAAAGCAGCTTGAACCTAGTTAAAAGAAGTAACAAACAGTGAAAGCAGTACATATCTATATAGCTACATAACTATAATTTTGTTTTAAATTTAAAGAATTTCAATAGTTCTTATTATTCTTTTATATGTAATGTAAAATAATAGAGCTCTATTTAAATAATGATGTAATTCAACTTTTAAGCAATTGTAATTTTAATAAAGGTGTATGATTTTTATTCTATTTTTGGGGGTATCTTTTATTTCTTACCATTTATATAGCTAACCATCTCATATATTGTATATGACTCTGGGCTGCTTACAAACAGTTAAAAAAATATAAAGCAACTGAACAATACAATATAACAGTTTGAAACAACAAAAAACATTTTGTACTGTTGCTATGTTCTTCTTTGGATATTTGAAGGCATACTGCTGAATATTGTGTTTCATCATTTTTTTCCTCTCAAGAAGTCCTACAAAAAACCTGAATAAATTGTTTGAACTAAAGAGAAGCTACCCATAACAAGACACCAGCTTAACTTTTGAGACCAACCAAGAACATGTACATCAGCGGCCCCCAATCTTGGGCCCCACGGACCGGTTCTGTGGAGAGAGGTTTTTCCATGAACTGGAGAGGATGTTGTTTCCTGTGCTGCCTACATCCTGCGGATGGGGCTTTGCTTGTTTGCACGGACTGGTTTCTGGCATGCTGTGGCCCAGTGCTGGTCCATGGACTGGAAGTTGGGGATCCTTGATGTACACTACCTTGGATTTCAGACCTTTTCCTTAATCTACCCCATTGAAGCAGAGATGGGGCAAATACATGAATTTGTTGAGATGTCCATTTTATATTTCAACAGTATGCTATCTCCTTATGGACCTGGAGGAGAGCCAGTTTGACCTCACCAATGGACCTCTTTCTTCCCTTTTAAAGAACAGCTGCCATCTGTAAGATTAAATTTTCTGATATGCTTTAATTAATCCCCCTGGGGTGTTCTTGTTTTTTTCCCTACAGACCTCTCTCACATATTAAAAAAACAAGGCAGAGATTTGACTGCATGGTTGCAGCTGATAACTCATCCCAGTTTTGCCTTTGTATCATATTCCTTAACATAGATGTCTTAATACCCTGTCTCTTTCAGAAGGCAGTTTGAGGATTAAATAAGGCCCCTGAAGTACTAATTAATTTATGTAAGTTCAGGTGATATTCTGCTCCATTCAGGAGACAAATTAATGGTGATTTCCAGAGGGACTGAGAAATTATGTTCAACCAGGTTTGCAGTATGTTGTATAATGTTATATTTCTTTCTGTGCAATATAATATTTTCCAGCTTTCTTGGAAAAGCCAATATTGTGGTTTTTCTTTAAAAAATTACTTCCATGGTATTTTCAGAAAACAGTTAATGCTTTCTTCATAGCCATTTTTGACTTCTAAGAGTAGTCAACAGCCTTGCAAATCTCAGGTGGTCTCTTACCCAGTTTTAACCAGACTCAATCTTGATTAGTTTCTGAGTTCAGCCAACATCTACTTGGTTACTGACATTTTCTGAAAAACACACAGATGAGGGTAATTCAGTTTATAAATGGAAAACCTTGTTTTATAGGCAATTATGAATCATTACCAGGGGTTCTTCTTTGAGGCCGTATGTTCTGGCAGGTCACCCATCCATACAAAAGTGTTTCACGTGTGGATTTTTATGGAACAGAAATAACTTTTCGGGATTGGTTTTAGTTAGAATTGGCAGCCCAAGGGTGACATGATGGGGGAAATCCTATGAAAAATTGCCTACTTTTCCTCCTTAATCCAAATCTCCTTTTTTAAACTATGGTAGGTGAGATGTATTAGAATAACAGAACAGAATACTGGAGTAGGAAGAGGCCTTGGAGTAGTGGTGAAATGTAAAATTTGTTACTACTGGTTCTGCGGGCATTGCTTGGTGGGGGGGTAATGTGACTGGGTGGGCGTACCAACTTTTTTTTAACTTTTAAAAGCATTTTTTCTACAATCTCTTCAGCTGAAGAGATTGTAAGAAAATGCTTTTAAAAGGCTCTGATGATCCCAGCTGATCCGTGCGATCATCAGAGGCTTTTTTTTTAACTTTTAAAAGCATTTGTAGAAAAAATGCTTTTAAAAGTAAAAAAAAAAAGCCTCTGATGATCGCGCGGCTCTGCTGGGCATGGGGGGGGGGGAGCAGGGATTTCTCCTACCGGTTCTCTGATCCACCCACTGCCATCGCTACCAGATCGGGCGATCCGGTCCGAACCGGGAGCATTTCACCCCTGCCTTGGAGGTCTTCTAGTCCAACCCCCTGCTCAGGCAGGAAACCCTATACCAGTGATGGCTAATCTTTTTGCCGTCACGTGCCAAAAGCGGGGGGAGCGGGGGGGGTCGTGGGTGCGGGTGCCCACATCCATAATTCAATGCGCCCCGCCCTCTCGCACATGCGCACATGACCCCCACACACTTCCCCCTGCTTTTGGCATGTGATGGCACGGTGGGCCCGTTTTTCCCCCTTCCCAGGCTCCAGAGGCATTCTAGGAGCCTGGGGAGGGCAAAAACAGCCTTCCCTATCCCCCCCAGAGGCCTTCCAGAGGCTGGAAACAGCCAGTTTCCCGACTTCCAGTGGGACCGGAAGGCCTGAAAATCAGTTGGCTGGTCCGCGCATGCGTGCTGGAGCTGAGCTAGGGCAACACTTGTGTGCCCACCAATATGGCTCTGCGTGCCACCTGTGGCACCCTTGCCATAGGTTCGCCATCACAGCCCTATACCATTGCAGACAAATGGTTATCCAATCTCTTTTTAAAACTTCCAGTGTTGGAGCATTTACAACTTCTGGAGGTAAATTGTTCCGCTGATTAATTGTTCTATCAGGAAATTCCTCCTTAGTTCTAGGTTGCTTCTCTCCTTGATTAGTTTCCATCCATTGCTCTTTGTCCTGCCTTCAGGTGCTTTGGAGAATAGGTTGACCCGCCCTCCTCTTTGTAACAGCCCCTGAGATATTGGAACAATATCAGTCCCTTTCATTAAACTAGACATACCCAATTACAGAATCCTCTCCTGGACTAAATCCTTTAGGTCAGGGGTTCCTAACCAGAGGTGCTTGCATCCCCTGGGGGTGCGAGACAGTATCCCAGAGAGTGCAAAACCCAGATTTAGAAGTTTCAAAATTATAGTATATATGCATAATTATATGCATGCAATTATTTACTTTTGTAAGAGGTGCAAAAATATTTCAGAAGGGTTCTAGGCAGTGGTGAAATCCAATTTTTTTTACTACCGGTTCTGTGAGTGTGGCAAAGGAAGGATACTGCAAAATCTCCATTCCCACTCCATTCTGGGGCCAGCCAGAGATGGTATTTGCAGGTTCTCGGGACTACTCAAAATTTCCGCTAACGGTTCTCCAGAATCTGTCAGAACCTGCTGGATTTCACCCCTGGTTCTAGGGGTGTGGGTTATGGGAAAGGTTGGGAACCCCTGCTTTAGGTGGACTGAACCACCCCTACTAATCACTCCCAGCCAATGCTATCTGGAAATGATGGGATTGGTAGTCCACAAACTGGACGACAAGGGGGGGAGGGGAGGGGACAGAGGCTGGCACCCTGTGGCCAAGATGCTATTCTTGCCAGGAAGGCTGGTTTATTATACAAAGGCCGTCTTGCAGGTCACAGCCAGGCCAGAGCCAAAGGCCTCCAAACAGCTCCGGCGCAAGCGTGGATGGCTTTGCGAGTTTGCGAAGGATCCCTCAGAAGAACGTCGGGAAAGGAGGCGCAGATCGGCGGCCGAGCGCGGGGGCGACAACGCGCGAAGGAAGCAGCTGCCGCAGATTCCCCCCCTCCGCCTATGGCCGCCCGCTCTCGGCCGAGGGCGGAGTCTCCCCGGGTGAAATTGCTCCGGGTGCCGCCGCCGCCGCTACGTTGTATCTTCCGCGACTTCGCTCGCCGAGGGAGGGAAGGCAGGGAGGGAGGGGAGTCCTCTGCTTGCGGGAGGAGGCAGGTGGCGACGGCGTTCCCGTTGCAAAGCCACCGCGGAGCAGCCGCCGTCCCTTCCGCCTTTTCCTCCGACGGAAAAGCGGAGGCGGCTTTCCAGAGGCCGCGGCTCCCTTAGCCGAGCCCGAGCGGCCTCTGAGCGGCGGCGAAGCTCGCGGAGAGGGCTCCCCTTCGGCTCCGGCTCGCCCCTGCTCCGCCTCCACCATGTCTGTAGCTGGGGATGGCGGGGCGGGGACTCCCAAGGCGCTACCTTCGTCCGGACCCAAATCCCTGCAGGACATCTCGCACCCGCTGGCCGCCTCCAGCAGCGAGGAGCTCAGCGTGGAACTGACGCCCAGCCCGGATTTGCAACTGCCCCGCAGCATCGCCGACAAGGTTAGTGTGGCGAGAGCGTCTTTTTTTCTTCCCCCCACCCCCTCCAGGGCCCTCCGGCTTGGACTACTACGGGAAGAAGCGGCCGCTTTCCTTGCCTTTCGGGGAAACGAGGATCGCCCAGCGACCAGACGTGGGAATAGGTTGGTTGGTTGGTTGGTTGGCTTAGCTACTTCTCTCTTGAGCCAAAATGGTGGGGATCCTGCTCTTGGATCAGCTCTTTGGCTGAGCTTCTGTTCTCCTCGTGGCAGCCCCTTTGTCGGGTGGGGGGAGCGCAAGTTTCCGTGCAGATCGGTGGCCTTTTTATTGGCAGGGCTTTGCTGGTTTAGCGGTCCTGCGAAAGCCGCCATGCGTGCTGTGAAACGTCAGTATGTTATACGTGTCGTGGGATTCTTGTGGGGGGGGGGGTTGGTTGGTTAGTTGGTGCAGAGCTCGGTTTCTCCGTCAAAGTTTGCCCTGGACTCATTGACCTGCGGAGTGTATTGTAAACATACTGGGTGGTGAAGCAATCTCTGTATCTAGGCCAGTTTTGGTGACACTTAAAGGGTCACGTAAATTGTGGTTGCTTGTATTCATTTGTCTTATCTCGCCTGTTTTCAAGGATAGCCCTCGCCTAATAGCTTCAAGAAGAGGTGTAACCACATGGTTGATTAAAAAAAAGATGTTTGATACACACTAGTTTTAAACTGAAGTCAAATGAAGGTAGTAGCTGCTCATACCTCTCCCCACTTGACTTTACTATGTGTGGTACAAGGAGAATTGGGTCTTGGCCGCCTCCTTCCTTCCCCTGAACATTTACTACTTCTATGCTTCTTTCATTGAGTAGTTGTGATGGAGCAATGGACTTGTTGCCCTTGTCTGCAGCTGTTCTCCTTGCACCTTTCTGTAAAGTTTTGATGGATTGTAGTTTCTCTTTGCGTAACAGAACAGGAAGGATTAGGCTGATACCAGCAATTGATGGTGAGATAATAAAGAGAATAAAAGCAGAAACTGTGCTGCTTAATAGCCCTCTTCCACTGGAGGAGAATAAGCAGAGTAATTACCTTACTCCTTGCAGAAGCAGCTGCTACTCAGCTGGTTGTTTGAGCTGTCTCATCAGTGAAAGTCCATGTGAGGATGATGTCACTGCATCTTTGTCAAAACAGGGGGAAGAGACCAACAGGAGTGGCTGCAAATAGTAATCCTCTTTTTATTCCCCTGGTTGCTTAGAGAAGGTTGTAGGGATAACCATGTCTGCCTTTTTTCTCTCTGCCCCATTGGTAGACTGCAGTAATACCTTGTGAATAGCTTGACCTAAAATATTAGAAAAGGCAAACAGCAAATGCACTGTCTAGTGTATTTTGTCTTTGGCTCAGTGTGTTGTATGGATCCACCTCTTTTACACTGTAGTTTATTTTTATTCAAATTTATATGGCTGCCCATCTCACAGACTGACTATGGGCAATGTGCAACAATCCAACAAAACAAATATAAAGCAGTTATCTAAATTCATTATTAAAAAACATTTAAAACAATAAAAACAGAACTGAGCAGGAAAGAATAATAGATGTCAGGGTGTTAATAACAGTGGAACTCCCTCATGAGTTCACCCATCCCCTGGGGTCCCTAGGCCTGCTGGGATAACTAAGTCCTTAGTTATGTTTTTTGAGACAATATAGTCTGATGCTTTGCTAGCCATGCTCCTTTATCAGAGCTGAACAGAAATCATATTTGGCAAAATAGAAACTCCTTTATAGATTGTCTGTGAAGCAGGATGCCTATAACAACAACTAATATGGTTAGAATTAAGGGCTAAGATATACCATCATTCCTTCTTTGGTGGTTCTCCTAACTGTAAGAATATGTATGATATTATGGCAAACTTCCTTGACCTACTTTTCACAGTTAATGGCTGTTTCTTGAGAAATGATACCTGTATTGACTGATATGTTTTATTACAATTATTTCCAAGCTATTATTCAACATTTCAGTCTCCCAAAGTTGGTGATAATAAGAAAACAGACTATAATTTGCAGCATAATAAACAAAACCACAATGCTATACATAAACCATTAATTTAAACCAGGCCAGCTGTAATAAAATAAAACCTGACTCCAACATGTAACCAGCCAAACAGCTAATGAATGAATGACCTTAATAGTTCAGGCAGTATTGTCAATAGGGATCATGTGTGGATTGATAAACTAATGCTGCAACATTAGTGACTGTAACAAACAAACTGAATAAGAAATGGTTTTGTTTCGTGTTTTGTTGTAAAATTTGGAAACCACAATTTAAAAAACCAGAAGATCCTTTCCAAATGGGTACATCCTTGAGTGCATGTTCAGGCCTTAAGGTCTTAATTGAGGTTATTGTACAGACAAGATAATTACAGTAATCATAGAGCAGATGCATTATGTTAACAATTCTGCATGGTTTTTGCTGAGGTATCAAATAGGTTTGGAATGTGAACAGGCAACAGGTTCACATTCATTTTCCAAATGTGAAGCCAGAATTCGCCATTCCTCAAGAGCCAGCTTTGCAACTTTTGCTATAAACTAGTGTACAAAGCTTCTTATTCCTACGGAAAGACTTTATCCATAGGTCTACCTTCCAAATGGTCTGAATTAATTCAGTTGGAAACTGCAAGTGTGTAGTGTTGCTATCAAGGGGCATAATTCAAAGTTCTCTTTCCAAGCACCATTTGTTCAATATAATCAGAGTATGCAGCTATACAGGTAGTCCTGAAGTTTTGACCATTAATTCAATGATGGTCTGAGGTTACAACACTGGTGAAAAAAAGATTTGTCATCTGTCCTTGAAGTTGCGACCTTCGTACCACCCCCATGGTCATATGATCACAATTTGGGTGTTTGGCAATTGACTTGTATTTACAATGGTTGCAGCATCCTTTGGCCTTGTGATCCTGGATTGCAACCTTCCCAGCTGACTTTTGGCAAGCAAAGTCAGTAGAGAAAACTGAATTGCATAATGAAAGTGTGGTTCACTTAACAACTATGGTAAAAATGATAAAATCTGGTCATATGATGACATGCTTAAGGAACACATTGCTTAGGGACCAAAATTCTAGTTCCAGTTCATAAATCAAGGACTACCAGTAATCTTACTGATCTGGGGGGCTATTTTAGCAAATGTTCCTCTCTTTCTATTTAGATAATATTGCAATGTATAGACCACATGTAAGCATCATTTGTCATTTGGTTGTTAAGCAAAATATGTGACTGCAGCTTGAGATTTTATTCTAAAGCAGGAGTGTCAAACTCAAGGCCCTCAAGTGCTTAGATCTGGCCCATGAGGCCACCCTGGAAACAGTGAAGGACTGGCCTGTGGTGTCACTGCCAGTGAAAATGGAGCTCGCAAGGGCCGCAGGCGGCCCTCCCAAGCTCTGTTTTTGCTGGCAGAGGGTTTCAGGATGCTGTCACAGCCAAAAATGGAGCTCGTGAGCCCTGGCTGCCACAGGCTCCCCCGACATAAGTGACATTGAGCTGGTCACACCCATCCCGATTCCTTGAGGTCAAACACAACCCTGATGCCTGGTGGCGCAGTGGACTAAGTGCTGCTAAAGTAGCACTTAGTTGTCAGCTGCCTGCAATTACTGCAAGTTCAAATCTCACCAGGCTCAAGGTTGACTCAGCCTTCCATCCTTTCAAGGTAGGTAAAATGAGGACCTGGATTGTGGGGGCAATAAACTGACTTTGTATAAAAAAGAATACCGCTTGTGGGGGCCGAAAGCCCTACTAAGCAGGTATATACAAAAGTATGAAGGCTATTGCTTAATGCATTGTAAGCCGCCCTGAGTCTCTGGAGAAGGGCGGCATATAAATTGAACTAATAAATAATAAATAAAATAAATGATGCGGCCCTCAATGAAATCGAGTTGGGCACCCCTGCTTTAAAGCATTCTTCAATACTTCTGCTTGTTGCAAACCAGGATTGATAGCAAAGCTGTTTTTTTTTATTTATATGTCATAACTTTGAATAACTGCTAAATGAGATGGTTGGTAAGCAAGGACCACCTCTAACGTTGAAGGCAAGAGTGAGAAACTAGATAATGCCAAACCAGTACTTAGTAGCTCCAACCAACATAAGAGATTTTTTAAAATGTAGTACTGGCAGTCCGTATATTCTTCATCCTTTGTTTAGAGGTTGGAATTCCAAGAACCTTTAGATCAGATTTCCCCAGTGTAGAATGGAATAGAATACGGATAAGGAATAGGAATAGAATAGGAATAGAATACTTTATTTGGCCGAGTGTAGTTTGTCTCCAGTACAGAAGCTCTCAGTGTACATGCAAAGCAACAGAATAATAATAATCATAATACCAATAGGAGAGGGGAGTTGGAAGGATAATAAGTATAAATAATAATAATCCTACAGCCATACAACTTGGGTAAATGCACATTGACATTAGATAGCACTGTGAGAATTAAGCACTCAGCAGAATGATGGCCTGAGGGGGGGGAAAACTGTCCCTGTGTCTAATTGTTTTGGCCTGTGATGCCTTGTGGTCATCCTGAGGGGAGTTGAAAGAGTTTATGCCCAGGATGTGAGGAGTCTGCAAATATCTCTTCAGTTCTCCTGACCCGCGCAATATACAGGTCTTCTATGGAAGATGGTTGAAATGATTCTTTCTGCAGTCTTAACTATCCCTTTGAGTCTGTTCTTGTCCTGTTTGGTTGCTATACCAAGCCAAACAGTTATAGGAATACATATGACAAGCTTAATAATTCCTCTGTAAAACTGTATCAATAGTTCCTGGAACAGTCTGAACTTCCTGACTGATGTAGGAAGATTTTTTGTACTGCCTTTTAAATGAATGGTTCTAATGTTAAGTGTTCAAGTCCTGATTATAGAACCCCGCAATTTAAAGGACTCTACTGCCGATATTGTGCTGTTGAGTGTGGTAAGTGGTGGTGAAATAGGATATGGAGAAAATTAATTACAGTAACTGCAGTCTGATGCTGGATATTGTCCAGAGGTAAATCTATATATTTTAAGTCAACACAGATAACTTATGATTTTTCCCTCCCTCTAAAATAAGTGTTGGTTTAGCTCTTCCTAAAATCCACTCTCAACTCTACAAATTTAAGAAAATTGAGCTCTAGATTGTTATGGTTACACCACAGGGCAAGTTTCAACCTCTTGTCTATATGCTGATTCATCACCATCTCTAATGAGGCCTGTGACTATTGTATCATCCTCAAAGTTCAGTACTTTAACAGAAGAATCCCTTGAAGTCCCATCTGGGTCCATCTAGATTGGTTGAATAAGGGAATGCTTGATTTAAAAAAAAAATAGTTCACAGATTCTATTGCACCAACCTGCCTCACATAGGAGTGTACCTATCAATACTAAGTTGAGATAGAACTATATCTCACCTGCTGCCAAAGTGAACATCAATACTGCTTGGCTTTTACAGTCTGATAATGTAGGTTGCTTTATCCTTTTTAGCCAATATCAATATGGAGAAAGTTAATTACAGTAACTGCAGTCTGATGCTGGATATTGTCCAGAGGTAAATCTATATATTTTAAGTCAACACAGATAATGATTTTTCCCTCCCTCTAAAATAAGTGTTGGTTTAGGTGATTATAGGCTTTCATTTACAGCTAATTTTGGAGAGGGAACTTGAAAGATTCAAAGTAGTGATAATACTTCAATGTTTTAGCAAGCTATTAAGTATCACAGGATAACATGGAAACTATTAATTATTCTTGTCCTCTTTAGTTGTAAATTTGAGAATGTTGAATTGTTTCAGTTTGTCCATATTGAAAAGAGTAGAAATGACTACATGAGAACTGAAATCTTTTAGCTTATTCTTTTTTAAAAAAAAAAAAAATTTATTAAACAGTGGGTTTTTTTGGAAAACAAAAAAGAATCTTAAAATTTTCTTACAAACTTACAAAAGAAATACAAGAAAAGGAGGAAACAGAATATTATATAGTGTGGGAGAAATAGTATGAATTGTTAGAGGAGAGGGATAAAAGGCAAGGAAAGAGTAAATGAAGATATAGGAGTGGAAATGCAGTAACAAACAGAAGAAACAGAACAGATGCAGATCATAGGAATGAAATTGTGACCACTGTTATCTATATGTATATATGTAAATAAATTAATATTAGAATTATATGTATAAAGAATAAATTGAAATCAGGGAGAAAAATGGATATGTAAGAAATGTTTACCGATGCGAAATTGTTGAAAAGAAATCTTTTAGCTTATTCTTATAGTTACTGGTTTTCAACACCTCTTTAATCTTGTCTAGGTTCAGAAATGAAGGAGGGTTGAAAAATATTGGAAAGGAAAGCAGTGGGGAACATAATTGCCAAGAAAACTGCCTGGTTATACTTATGTAGTTATCAGAAGTTAAGTTTAACTTGATGTCTTTACCTTCTGATATTGCTGAACGAATGCAGTTAGCTGGGGTTCAAATTTAGAAAATCCATAATCAAATTCCAATGTAGAAAAGCAGAATATTTAGTTCATGCTATGATGTGTAAAAGTAAACAAGTCTCAGATGTTTGTCAAGTTGATATAAACACTTTTGAGGGAAATTGAAAGTTTCCATAATTTCAATAAAACATGATACAATAATTGACACATAACATCATAAACATATTGCAAAGATGACATAAAAATCTGTCCTGATTGACAAATATTCATTTTGCATAAACTATCTTGCAGAGGTGAGAGAAGAGGAAGTCTGGGATGCTGTTTCTTCCTTGAATGACTCATTTAGGTCATTTGCAACTATTGGGATGTTCTCTCTCTCTCCAAGCTACCAACTTCTGCTTCTTCCACAAATACTCTGTTAAGATGATATTTTGCTAAGTCGTAGCTTTTTTATCTAGCAGCTGTGCAGTTTTTTAGTTGCATGCAGTCTTTCTGCTTAAGGGAAGGCAGTGGTGGATTAATTGTGCTCTTTAGTCATTGGGTGTTAAAAGCATAATTAAAGGTTAAGCCAAGAGATTGTATTACATTTCATGAAAAAGTGGACTCTGGAACAGTGCTGGCAAATCTTTTGGGTTCAGTGTGTCAAAAATTCAGAAAACATCTAACTTGACTCTGCTGGTGTGTCACCCCTCCTCCTGAATAAAAGAGAAATGATTCTTTACATATTCATTTATAATTCAACAAACATCTTGTTCACATGAATGCAAAAGTTGAATTCACACGATCACCAGATAATGTGCTTATTTTGGAGACTGTGATTGCAGATATCCTGTGCGCTTACACCTTGACGACAAGTACAAACCATCACCCCAGGCAGCATTTTGAAGACAACTGAACTGTGTAACTGCCACATTTCCTATCACATTTACAAGTTACATTTCCTATCACATTGGTGCAAGCACCAATCACAATTCTCAAGATGACAGGTTGCATGCTGATACAGATTGGGAGAATCCATTTTAAGCTCTGACTGGTGCAAGGTCACATATTTCTTGCATTTTTGTTCAGTATCTTTAGTAACTCAAAATAGTTGTTGTCACGTATTGGTGAATGGTGTGTCACTCAAAACATTGTGTCATATCACCTTTGACACGCATGTCATAGGTTCGCTCTCAGTACTCTAGAAACATTCAGCTTGGCATAGGGTTATTGTCCAGTGGTTTATTTGTATACCTGTAGCACTGGCACAGAATTAGCAATGTTATCAAACAAAACTTAAACAAATAGGACTTCATATAGGAATGTGGTGCTTGAAAATTCTGTACCACATATTCTTCATTCAGAGAGAAAGTTACTATCCCTGTTTTGTTCTTTCTCTGAGGAAATAGGAGAGTTGCTCTAATTTCCCATTGGACTTTTTTTGAGAATTGCAAAAAGATACTGCTGGTATTGTCTCTGGACATTCTCCTTGCAGAAGAGAAACATGGCTACAGAGACTGATTTTGGCCTGAAGTGGAAAAATGACACTGCTCTTTTCTACTTCTGTGGAGGGAAAGAAGGCTGGTTTCTTTTCCATGAGCATGGGAAATATTATTATTTTTTTTTGGAAGCACAACCCAGTTGGGGAAGGGGTGTTCACATCTGGTGCATTTATAACATTCAGCTTGAAGACAAAATCCACTGAGAGCTACCTGCCCTTTGATAATACATTCTAACAGCAGTTACAAAGCCTGAAGTTAGAGTGTGCAGGTAAAGACCATCTCATATTTAAGGCTGAGATGTTTCTTGATATCTAAGAAATACTGTGTATGCCAAGCACAATGATGCTAGACCTTGTGTAGTAAGAAGATGGGTCAACCACTGGTTAAGTGAAATGATACAGGAAATTCACATTGCATCACAATCTTTCTTAGTAATGAAAGGTCCTTATTCCAAAGAAGATTGCAGTGCCACATAGTTTCTGCTGTTTCTTGAGAAATGAGTTACATTGTTCAACAAACCAGATAACCTCTCTAGTAATTTATATAATGTAGAGATGAGCCAGAACAAAAATCTATGTGTATTTTGGGAGGAAGATACTGGAGAATGCGTACCGGAGTTACATAAAAACAAGTGTATTTGTAGTTGCAATTCAAATGTGATGGGAATTGTGACGTATTCTGATTGCTTAAGAGCTGTGGTGGCACAGTGGGTTAGAATGCAGTATTGCAGGCTAATTCTACCGACTGCCGACTGACTGAATTTGGGTCTCACCACCAGCAGTTCGGCAGTTTGATTCTGACTGGCTCAAAGTTGCCTCAGTCTTCTATCCCAGTAAAATGAGGTTCCAAATTGTTGGGGGCAGTATGCTGACTCTGTAAATCGCTTAGAGAGGGACTGCAAAGCACTGACGCAGTGTTTAAGGTTAAGTGTTATTGCTATTTCTATTAATGCAGAAGCCAGACAATCATTCAAGATCTTTTTAGCATTCTTTATGTATGTAAAGATGTGTATATTTGTAAAGTGTGAAATCGGTGGTTTCTTTCATGGCACACTTAACATTTATTTTTTTAAGTAGAAGATTGTAAAAGTATTAAATCAGGGGATGCAGATGTTTGGTGGAAAGTGACTACAATCACATTAATGCTGTTGGATACTGGATACTAGTTATACTGAGATCGTGGGTGCAGGGCCTCAATATAACTAGAAGAACAGAATCGTTTCTAGTCTTTCTTCCATTGCTAATTATCTTCCTCTGGCAACCTTCCTTAACAGAATCAACAAATCGGCTACCATGGAAGAAGTCAGCCCATCTAGAATGCTCTTTCCTTTCCTGTCCATAGGTATTCAGTCCTCTTTAGCTTTTCTTTATCTATTTTTTTTTTTTGAGCTACTGTCCTTTATTGAGATATCCTCCTTTATTTTCTTTTTTTTTTTTAATTTTTATTTATACAAATCAATACAATCAGAAACATTTTCGGTTCCATGGTGCATAAATAAATACATAAACTTTTATCTTGTCCTACATATACATATACTATTACTTCTTATAGGTAGATATATGAACATAGTAGTGCTAGATTTTATCTTAATGATTATTACACATAATAATACACAGTAATTATATATACTATCTCGTTTTTTTCCTTCTTTCCAACCACTCGTACCACAGACCCCACACCCCATAATACTCCGAATCCGTTCTGTCATTGATTTCTAAGGACAATTTATTCATTTCTGCACATTCCAATATTTTCTTTATAACAAGTTCTTCTGGGGGTAGCTGTTTTTCCTTCCAGTACTGGGCAAAGGAAATCCTTGCGGCAGTCACTATGTGGATAATTAGATACTTTTTCTCTTTAACATGCTCTGTTTTTAGGATTCCCAGGAGAAATGCTTTGGGGTCGAGTTCAAAATCTTCTCCTATAATTTCCATAATCCACTTTGATAATATCTTCCAATATTTTTGTGCATAATTACATGTCCACCAACAGTGGTAAAAGGTGCCCTGTTGATGGTCACATTTCCAACAATTTGCTCTCAAATTAGGGTATATCTTCGCTATCCTTGCAGGGGCCATGTGCCACCTATAAAACATCTTATAATGATTTTCTTTATAAGTCACTGCTCTAGTCATTTTAAGGTTTTTTTTCCAAATCGTATCCCATTCATCCAGATTTATATTTTTACCAATATTTTTAGCCCAGGCCAACATCGGCTCCTTAACCACCTCCTCTACAGTGTCGTATTCCAATAAATAATTGTATAGTTTAGCTAGAATTTTCTCGTCCGAGCCCATCCAAATCTTATCGAATCCATTTATCCCTATCTCTATGCCGAATTCCTCCTTATCCTTTTTGTATCTTGAAGTAATTTGAGCATATGGCCACCAATCTATAATGATGCCTTGCTCCCTCAGTTCTTCCCTAGTTTTAAGGTTCCCTCCCCCATCCAATATCTCTTTATATCTGAACATCTTCCCTATTTCCAGAACATTTGGGTATATTAATGCCTCCATGGTGGAGAGCCATCTCGGGATTTTTATGTATTGCCTCTGTCTTATCTCTCCCCATGTTTGTATGAGGGTCTCCCTTATTTTATGTCTATGAAAGTATGTTTTGGTTCTTTTATCAGGATCCCAAAGATATGCATGCCAGCCCTTCTGGAGGTCATGTCCTTCCAGAGTTAGAAGTCTTTTATTTTGTAAAGTAGCCCAATCTTTCAGCCATACTAGATTTGCAGCTTTTTGATATGTCTCCCATTTTGGTAATCCGAATCCCCCTCTCTCCTTCTTATCCTGTAAATATCTAATTGCTATCCTTGGTTTTTTTCCTTCCCAAATGAATTTCCTAATTATTGCATTGAGTTCTAAGAAGAATTTTTTGTCCAGTTTGACAGGTACTGTTTGGAATAAGTATAATAATTTAGGTAAAATACTCATTTTTATTGCTGCAATTCTACCTAAAAATGATATTTGCAATCTTCCCCATTTTTCCAAATCCTGTTTTATGTTCCTGATTAATGGCACATAATTATCCTCCTTGAGGGCCGAGCACTTTGCTGAAATCCAAACCCCGAGATATTTTACCTTCTTAACAATTTGTATCTCCATTACTTCTTCCAACATCTTCTTTCGTGCCTCTGTCATATTTTTGGTTACTAATTTAGTTTTGGATTTATTTAATTTAAAACCTGCTACCTTTCCATAATCGCCTAATTCTTCCAGAATTCTAATGCCTGATTCTAATGGTTCTTCCATAATTAACGCCACATCATCAGCAAATACCTGGGCTTTATACAACTCTTTTCTAATACTCAATCCCTTAATTTCATTATTATTCCTTATCCTCCTCAAAAGGACTTCTAAGGCTAAGATAAATAGAAGGGGGGACAGAGGGCACCCTTGTCTAACGCCTTTTCTAATTTGAAATGTTTCTGATAGTCCTCCATTCATTAAGATATTGGCACATTGTTTCTTGTATATTGTAAATATAGTGTTGGTAAAATTTGGTCCGAATTCCATTTGGATGATTTGTTGTTTCATAAATTGCCAATTCAGGTTGTCAAACGCCTTTTGGGCATCAACAAAGACCAGTGCCATTTCTTTATTCGGGTGTTCCTCATAATACTCCAATACATCTATTATCATCCTTGTATTATTCCTTATATGTCTCCTAGGGAGGAATCCATTTTGATCACTATGTATTAGATTGTTCAAAATTTTCTTTAGTCTTTCTGCTATGATGCTCATGTAAATTTTATAGTCCATATTGAGCAAGGAGATCGGTCTATAGTTTTTTATTAAATTTGGATCTTCTCCATCTTTTTGGAGGAGCGTAATGTATGCCTCTCTCCATGATTCTGGTATTTTGGATTCTATTAAGGCCTCATTGTAAATTTCCAATAGTTTTGGTAATAGGATTTCTTCCAGATCTACATTTTTATACAATTCTCCTGGGAATCCATCCGGTCCTGGGGACTTATTCTTTTTAATCTTAGATATTGCAATTTTCAGCTCTGCCATAGTTATTTCTTTATTTAGCATTTCTTTCTCTTCTTCCCCTATCTTTGGGAGGTTTTCCTTTGCCAAGTACTGGGTCACCTTCTCTGTAGGGACTTGTTCTTCTGCATACAGGGAGGCATAGTATTCCTGAGCAAGCTTTAATTTGTCTTTTTCCTTATTAATAATCCGACCCTCCAAATCTTCCAATTGATATATAATCCCTTTCTCTTTTTCTTTTTTTAATCTATAAGATAGCCATCTACCCGGCTTATTTGCATTTTCGAAATAAAATTGTTTAGTTCTTTTCATTTTGTACGCCAGCTCCTCCTGATCAATAATATTTAGTTTATGTCGTACAACCATCCAATTTTCTTTGGCTTGCTTATTGTCTGGGTTTTGTTGCAATTCCTTCTCAGCATTCCCTAATTCATCTATCAAAGCCTTCTGCCTCTTTCTTCTTTCTTTATTCCTATATGCGCCATATGCTATCGCCAGACCCCTCAGATAAGCTTTCATTGTATCCCAAATAATTGCTCGGGAGGTTGGTTCTTTTTCATTTTCTTCAAAAAAAAGTTTTAATTCTCCTTTAACTTTCTCTATGTTTTGCTTATCCTTTAAGAATTGGCTATTCAGTCTCCATCTTGTATTTTCCCTCTTGTAGGTATTTTTCCATTTGACTTCTAGTGGGTTGTGATCAGCCCATACGTTTGGTGTAATTTCTATTGACATTATGTCCAATCCTATACTTCTTTTCTTTATCTATATTTTCTTTATCTATATACTAGCTTTTCTTTATCTATATGGAGAGAGTATTTTTTTTTTATTGAAAAAGTTTTACAATACAAAATTTTTTCCATTTTCTCCCCCCCAATCCCCCTCCCCTACCCCTCCCATCGTCCCTCCCCAACCCTTTCCCTCCCTATCCCCCCATATATGGAGAGAGTATTAACCAGATTAGCGGCCCACTTTTTACATGGCAAATAGAAAATAAAGTTAGAAAGGTGCATAAATAACTTAAAGTAGTTCAGAAAAACTGACAAAATAGAAAATGTTGCTTCAGTGTAATTGTCTAGAATATTAGTAACGTTACCTCAGGAAGGGGATATTTTTATTAGCAAAGATATTCCTTATTCCAAAGAACCACGAAGTATTCTGAAAGAAAAATCAACCTTGTAATGCATATTGCAGTACAGGTAGTTCCCGACTGAAAACAGTTCATTTAGTGACATTGAGAAAAGTGGCTTAGGATCATTTTTCACACTTACAACCGTTGCAGCATCCCCAGGGTTACGTGATCAAAATTCAGATGCTTGGCAGCTGACTCATATTTATGACAGTTGCAGTGTCCCAGGCTCCTGTGTTCATCTTTTACAACCTTCTGACAATCAAAATTAATTTGATCATTCACAGATTCACTTAGCAACTATGTTAGTAACAGCTCCAGTGATTTGCTTAATAATAGTGGCAAGAAAGATTGTAAAATGGGACAAAACTCACTTAACAATTGTCTCGCTTAGCAACAGAAAATTTGGGTACAATTGTGGTTCTAAGTCGAAGACTACCGGTACTCCTATTCAGGAGAGACATTCCATGTTGTCTTCTGGGATACTTATAGTACTCTTTTCCAAGAAATCAACAACATTTCATTCCTATCATACAAACTTGCTTCTTATTTGGCTGCCATTGAAGTCCATACCTCTAAAAGCTTTAGTTCTCTTTGGGCGGTATTTTCATGTATTGCTTTTAATTCACAAGGAACCCTTTCCCTCATCTTAATTCATGGGTAGCTACTTTTGTCTTGAAATCCTCTTAGCTTTTATCATTCTACAGATCTTGAAATTCTTCTAAGCCGGTTAATGCTTTTTCTGTAGCAACAATTCTGTACAGTAGCATTTGGAGAATGAGTTCAATATCATCATTTAGGATATACTTTATATGTACTGCAGTATCTGGATTTCATCTTTGTAATATAAGCAGACTGTAAGTATCATGATAGGCATAAACTTCTTTTCTGCCAATTGTTTGCTTTATCTCATCTGCTCCCATTAGCCGCTGTTGTTTTAAAAACTGACAGTTATGCAAAATTGACAGTAACATGTAATCTCTGATGAGTAAGATTTACTTTCAATTTATTTCCTTAATAAAGAAGCAACTAAAAATGTAGAATTAACTTTGCTTTTTATTTCAAACTATTTTTAATCCATATGCAATTCTGTAATTTGCACCAGAAGATGGAAAAACAAAACAAAACAAAACTTTACATATTAAGAAACTCAACTGGTTCTTTTAAAATGCCAGGGCTGTAGGCTAAACTGGAAAGTGGAAAAAAATAATCACAGAAGAAAACAGTGCAGACCACTAATTTATCACTGCCTGAAAATCTATGTGTTTGACTTCATTAAAATCTCTTGAGTTAAGCATCACTTATTTTACCTTTTGTGTATAGACAGTGCTTTCTGAAACTAAAAGATAATTTTTAAATTGTCAGAAGAAAAATAAACAGAATCAAAGACCATGGTGATAAAAAACTCATGAGTTTTGAGAACAGAACATTCCATTTTCTCTTAGGACCATGCCAAACCTCTTCCACGCCATGCTGTTGTGGGCATGGTTCAGACTTAAAAGGATTAAATTTTGGAAGCCATCAAAGTGCCTTTAAAATAGTATCCAAAGGAGACTCAGCATGGTCTGGAGGGGGAATGAAACATTCCAGAGTTCTATGGAAAATTATTTTCTTGAACTGGTGAATTTTACATATCCCTGCAAAAGATCATAAATATTCCTTCTTTATGCCAGTGGTATTGATTTACCAATCTCAGAATTTCCAGAGGCATAGAACTGGGCATAAGGAGGATCCTCAAATGTTGGAGCAGCAAGAAAAAGAATTCTTAGCCAGAAGGCAACCATGACAATAGAAAGCAGTGTCTTTTGCAGAGGCAGCTGCAGAAGGAGCCCTTCCAGATTCTGGAGGAGTTGGAGAAGGTAAAATAAATTGGCTTAGAAGGGAATTCCTTAGCTGAAGGTTTTGGTTGTAATCCATTTCACTAAAGTTATTAGGGAAATACTGGCATTAGTAATTGAACTCTAGAGAAACGAAATATAAATAAGCACATATGTGACAGAACAGAATGGAGGAAACTAGCAAACAATCATTTAGTAAGATTTGAAAGATAACTTTTTAGGTTAGCAAGAGGGAACAGTAGATTGGAGAAGAATCTTCAGTCTTATTCTGCTTTTAGTAAAGATAAAGTTTGCTTACATTAAAACACTGAGATAAGAATCACAAGATAACATAAAGAACTGAACATGTTTATATAAAATCTGTATAAATGCTTAATATTTTTTATCAGATTATACTTATATTCTCTACAATGGAATATTCATTAGTATTCAGTGTGTGGCGCTCTCCGCTGGTTCATCTCTCTGGCTTGAACCTCAGGAACTGGTTTTTATCCCTCTTTCCCACACATGATCGTTGTATCTTCCTCCAGGATCTCAGTTTGCCCAATGGTACTCCTGCAGATACTTCTAGTCCCGCCTCTTCCTCCTCACTTCTTAACAGACTACAACTGGATGATGACTTGGATGGGGAGATGAGGGACCTCTTCGTCACTGTTGATGATCCCAAGAAGCATGTCTGTACAATGGAGACTTACATCACTTACCGAGTCACAACTAAGGTACCACAAGATAAATTGCTCTATTCAGAAATATTGCTTTTATTAAAAACAACTTTATTTCAGGTTCCTTTGAATGCAAAGTAGAATTGGGATTCATGTGCATTCTCAAAGTTTGTTTCTTCTTGTCCTAAGAGTATTTGTCAAATTGTCAAGTCAGGGTTGATTGCATTCTTCATGTAGAAGAATGTAAAAGAATGTGCGTTTTGGAAGTACGCAAGAGCCCCTTGCAATACATTTTGTTTCCTTTACTTGGTTAAGATCAGTGGTGGGATTCAAAATTTTTTACCTGTTCTGTGGGCATGGCTTGGTGGGTGTGGTGTGGCTTGGTGGACATGGCTTGGCGGACCTGGCAGGGGAAGGATACTGTAAAATCTCCATTCTCACCCCATTCCAGGGAAGGTTACTGCAAAATCCCCATTTTGTCCTGATCAGCTGGGACATGGGAGGCAGAGAATAGATGGGGCAGAGCCAGTCAGAGGTGGTATTTATCGGTTCTCCGAACTACTCAAAATTTCCTCCACCAGTTCTCCAGAACTGGCCAGAACCTGCTGAATACTACCTCTGGTTAAGATCTAAAATATTTTTCATTTCTAATTGTTGTTGGTTGCATGTTTTGAACATCAATAACGGAAAGGTTCCTACAGCCTACCCAGTTTCAAATAAGACTGAAAATCTTGGCCCTAACCTAGGGGTGAAATCCAGCAGGTTCTGACAGGTTCTGGAGAACTGGTAGCAGAAATTTTGAGTAATTTGGAGAACCAGCAAATACCACCTCTGGCTAGCCCCAGAGTGGGGTGGGAATGGGGATTTTGTAGTATCCTTCCCCCAGGAGTGGGGAAGGAATGGAGATTTTGCAGTATCCTTCCCCTGTGACACCCACCAAACCACACCCACCAAACCACGCCCACAGAACCGGTAAAAAATTTTGAATTTCATCCCTGCCCTAACCCACTGTGGCTATATGAAAAGTAAAATAAAATACTATCCTGGAAAAAAACACTTTTATATCACATCCAAGTAAACAGCATCAATATGTTTGTGTAGCCACAGGAGTTGAGCTTAACTCAAAAAAGACATTTGTGAATTGCTTGTATCTATGGAAGAGACAACAATTTGATTTTGGATTTGTTACAGAAAGAAATTCCTTTTAAAATCAAAAGGGTAGAACTTGGCATAAATGTTGTAGGGAGAGAGATTGTATAAATATTGGAAATAATCTGGCATTTGCCCACAAATCTGCCCTTGCAGAAATTAAAACTTTTCTCTCTGAAGAACTTTTTCTTCTGTCTTTTGTGCATATAACGATAGGACCATAACACGTTATTCCAGATACAACCTGAAAAACTATCACAATATTGTATCTTTGCCTAAGTTTCCTAAAATGGAAAGATTCATAATTTGTTTAATTTTCTTCTGTTGCTTGAGTGACTCAGCTTGTGAAAAGCTGCATGGTTTGCAAAAGGAATTAAACAAGAATTTTGAGCATTCAGAAATAATGTATTTTATTTAAGAAATGAAGAACATTAGTTTTCATACACTAGACTTTCTTGTTCTCTTACCACTTGATGTTTATTCTTTCATTTCAGACCACTCGAGCTGAGTTTGACTTGCCAGAGTATTCAATGCGCCGAAGATACCAGGATTTTGATTGGCTCAGGAATAAACTGGAGGAATCTCAGCCAACTCATCTCATTCCTGTAAATAATAAGTCAGAGCCACTAGCACACTAGTCTTTTTCAAACAGTGTTCATCTCCCATTATAGGTGCAAGGTGGCTTGAGAGGTTGGGATGCTGGGCAGGAGGTTAGCACGCCTGCATTCAAGACCCAAGAGCTGCCATGAGGTGAGGTTGAGCTCTCCTCTTTTACTCCAGCTCCTGCCGGGGACATGAAAGGAGCCCCCTACTGGGCATCTCCTGGGCAACGATGACATCACTGGTTAATCCTTTCACCTCAGGTGCTTCTGACACAATTGCAGAACAAAAAACAAAAAAAACCCCTCCCATTACCGGTCCAGGCAGTCCCTGAGAATTGGACGCAATTTGAATGGATGGAGAAAAATGGATTCAGGATATATCAAGATGTTAATTCTGCGCTGAACAATTTTCTGTTGGACTAAATTACCTTGATAATATGATTCAAACTTTATAATTTTATAAAATTAGATTTATAGTTTCCTAATAATTGATTTAGATTTAAATTCAAGTGTCTCATTGGACTTCTTGAAGCTGCATATTTTTATGAACAAATAATAAAAGTTCCTTGGACTGGAAACAGTCTTTGCTTGTTGATGTACTATTCCATTTTACGTGCTCATTTTCAAATCATATCTAATAGCACTCCCTTTTTTATAAAGTGGGTTACTGGATAAACATGTCTATTAAATTGACTTTATCTGCTGGGATCCTTTAGATTTTTAACATGCACTTTAATTCATCTTCTGCTTCCTGCCTTTGCCACTACCAAGTGAGATTTAAAATGCATGTTTGGAGAGTACTAGTGGCAAAATTGTTGTCCCCATAAACATAAATATTAATATTCAAAAATGGAAAGCAATTTGCGGTTGATGTGATCTTATGGTGTTAAGATTACATCAACTGCAGTTATGGCACTGCAGTCTTAACTATATTTGATTGCTAACTTGGAGATTGCAATGATAAGCTGGCAACTAAAGCAGGCCACGATGACTGAGTCGCAGCTTCTCTGCAGGGAACAAAGTGTACTTAAAACAACCCAGATGTCTTTGAGATAAAGCAGAAGGACAAGGCAGGTTGGTGAGGGCGGGGGAGGAAATATTGCATGGTTAACTGGCCTGAGAGTCTGAGGCCAGGAAAATCCAAAGAAGATACAAAGCCTGTGACTTACTGGGTTAGGGACAAGAAAAAAACTCATCTGCTACAGAATAGGTATAACCTGAACATCAAGGAGAGATGTCAGCTTCCAAGGAAGATTTTAATTCTCCCCCAGTTATCTAAATATTAATGCAAAAATTACTGTACACACACACACATATACTTATATGCATTCACACATAACTATGAATCTTGCTTCCTGTAACTTTCTTCCTCTCCTCCTCAGCCTCTTCCAGAAAAATTTGTGGTCAAAGGTGTGGTTGACCGTTTTTCAGAAGAATTCGTTGAAACGAGGAGAAAGGCCTTGGATAAATTCTTAAAAAGGATTGCAGATCATCCAGTACTTTCTTTCAATGAACATTTTCATGTATTTCTTACAGCCAAAGTAAGTGCATTGAATCCACACAGATTTTCTGATTTTCAAAACTTGTAATTAGAGGTGCAAGTCCTTAGACTATGAACATTTTCTTACAGCAGCATAAATATATGTTTCTTTAATCCATTAGCCAACTCTTTTGTTAAATGCTAGCTTTAGATTCTGGTAGGTGTTGGGTATTGTCTTTTAGTTTACAGCTTGTAGTGTTTAGAACAATAAAATAAACCCAGCTGAATTTTTTCAATAGCCAAGAACATCCTTCTTTTCTTCAAACAGCTACTTCACTGCTTTAAAATAGTCACTTAGATATTGCTAAGGATTTTCTACTTTTTAAAAGAACTCATATAATCCACAATTTAACTATAACAAATTCAGTGGTATGAACATGACTGTTTCTTGCTTAGACAATTGTATGAGAGTGAATAGTTTCAGCAAAGCTGTAAATTTATTAACCATTCTATTGATACCAGGATCTTAATGCTTACAAAAAACAAGGAATGGCTTTGCTTACCAAGATGGGAGAATCTGTAAAATATGTCACAGGAAGCTATAAATTAAGAAGTCGACCATTGGAGTTTGCTGCCATGGGTGAATATCTAGATACGTTTTCTCTGAAGCTGGGAACTATTGATAGAATAGCACAGCGGATAGTCAAAGAGGAAGTGGGTAAGTAGGACTTATAGCTTCCCTTGTAACTCCCATTTTTTTATTTTTGTTTTCAAAAAACAAATTGCGAAATATGCATGCATTCCTCTTCTCTTGGATGTAGATTTGTTACGCTGCAGAAGTAGCTCTGCAAAAAGATTTTGGAAATGTTGGGCATGTTTTTAAAATCACTAAATTCTTATATATCTCTTTGCCTTATTTTGCGTCTTACAATACTGTTCTTCATAGTTTTCCCAAGTATAAATAGTTTCTTATTTGCCTCATGCCTTGCCAAATATGAATATTCCACTCAAAATTGGAGTTTATTTTTTTTTAAAAATAAAGGTCTCCTAATCTTGAAATACGGAATTTTCTGTCCCTCATTTTGATCTGCTGTAGAATATTTAGTGGAACTACGAGAATATGGTCCCGTTTATTCAACCTGGAGTGCACTAGAAACAGAGGTGTCTGAACCTCTTGAAGGAGTATCAGCCTGCATTGGAAACTGTTGCACAGCTCTTGAGGAATTGAGTGAAGACATGACTGAAGATTTCCTGCCTGTTTTACGAGAATATATCCTGTATTCAGATTCCATGAAGGTAATGTGGAATTGCAAGACAGATGTCTGTACATCAGAGGTGGGTTTCAACAGGTTCTGACCAGTTCTGGAGAACCAGTAGTGGAAATTTTGAGTAGTTCAGAAAACTGGTAAATATCACCTCTGACTGGCTCTGCCCCCATCTATTCTTTGCCTCCTGAGTCCCAGCTCTTGGGAGGAAATGGGGATTTTGCAGTAACCTTCCTCTGGAGTGGGGAGGGAATGGAGATTTTACAGTATCCTGCCACGCCCATCAAGCCACACCCACAGAACTAGTAAAAATTTTTGAAATCCACCACTGCTGTACATGCCTTGAGTAGTTTTCCAAATCCTTTCTTTAAAGGAAAGGTAACTCTATGACCTATCCCTTGAAATTTTACACATCTTAATAAAAAAACCCTCCACTTTAGCATCCCTGAAACTATTCTATGTGGTTCTGCCCCCAGAATAAAGTAAAGATAAAGGTTCCCCTTGCACATAATGTGCTAGTTGTTCCCGACTCTAGGAGGTGGTGCTCATCTCCATTTCAAAGCCGAAGAGCCAGCGCTGTCCGAAGACATCTCCCTGATCATGTGGCCTGCATGACTAGACGCCAAAGGTTCATGGAATGCTGTTACCTTCACACCAAAGGTGGTCCCTATTTTTCTATTTGCATTTTTATGTGCTTTCGAATTGCTAGGTTGGCAGAAGCTGGGACAAGCAACAGGAGCTCACCCCGTTACGCAGCACTAGGGATTTGAACCGCTGAACTGCTGACCTTTCGATCAACAAGCTCAGCGTCTTAGCCACTGAGCCATCATGTCCCTAGCACCCCCCAAATACTAACTGACAAAACAATTCCAAGTTTTATGGCTGGCGTAGATGTAAACTGGCTTTGGATTAATAATAATTCCATCATCAGAGCTATTTTCAGAAATATGTTCTTTTCTAGAACAAATTTCTTTTCCTTTGTTACTTAGTGTGGATTTGCTCTCAATTTAGTGGTGTTTATAGTTACTCAGATTTATTTGAAACCTTGGGCCTGGAATGTAATTTATGGTTTTATTCTTCAAATCCTGGAGTAGTTCAGTACCACTCATGCTAAGAATTGGGTAGGGAGGGGTTGATGGTTTGTCAACAAACTCCATATGAGGTCAGAGGATTATTACTCGCTACTTCCCTACAAAGATCTACCATATCTATTCCATGTGGTATCTCTTATAACAGTGATTCACACGCGGCATAGAAATTTTGCAAAGTATGATGTGTTTTTTAATCTTAAAATCCCTGTCTTCAAAATATATATACACATGTGGGTTGTTGCCATCAGAATAGAGAGTTAAAAACTTGCCCGCAGGATATTGCTGCATATCTATCCTATATTTAGATTTTATGGCTAACCACAATACAGGCAATCTCTGTCAGCCTGTTTTCCTTGACCTTAAATTGATGTTAATGTTATTTGCATGTACCGAGAGGTTGTAATCTGCATGACACATGAGGATTTGCTGTTTAAATGTAATCCAATTGTGTGTTTCTGGTGTATGACTTACGATATGTAGGTTGGGAATTACAAGAGGGCCAGGTTGTGTGGTCTTCATGCTGACTGCTGTTGCATTTTTTTAAAAAAAGCAGAGCAATAAGAACTTTTGGGATGAGACAGAACAACTGGGCAGTTAGTACAAACAGTCCCCAATGGAATGTTTGGACCATTAGGTAAGGAGTTAGTTTTTAAATGTTAATATTGTTCGTGCGAGAGTAGTTTAAAATACATTTGAAATACTCTCAATGGACAAATGCTCTCAGACATCCTTGCTCTGTCTTGAGAAATTGCACTGCTTTGTGTGGTGTTTCAGAGATCTGCAATTTTTCAAGTCTTAATTTTTTAAAGGAAAAAGAAGTTGACATGTCTTTTATCAATAAAATACAGACTAATACAGGGGTGGGCAATTAATTTTCCCAAACTGGAACTTTGTGCAGGGTCGAACCAATAGGCTGAATTTAATTCTGCTGCCACCTCATGTTGAGGGAAGAGAGAGGAGGGAGCCTTGCCTCGGCCTAGCCACCATTCTTTTACTGAAGGTGCAGAAAAGCTTTCTCGCACCAGCCAAGTAAAGGAGTGCCCTTGGCTTCCTTTCCCTCCCCCTGTGGCCCACTTATTTATATTTTATTTTCTAATTTCTGATTGACCTCATGCGGGCCAGACAGGAACAATCAAAGGGAATGTGGCCCCAGGAGCTGTAGAATGCCCAGATCTGGCAGAAAATATTGTCATTTAAACTCAAAAGGAATACCCTGTTTCCCCAAAAATAAGACCTCCCCAGATAATAAACCCAGTCGGGCTTTGAAGCGAATGTGCTAAAATACCACCCCCCCCCAAAAAATAAGCCCGAAAATATTTAAATGCCTGCGCAGCCGGTCCCTGCCATTTCCCTATGGTTAGGGTTAGGGAAACAGAGCTGGAAATCAGGTAGGATGACAGGAGGAGCCCTGTCTTGCTCCACATGCCCCAAAATAATATCTCCCCGAAAATAGGGCCAAGTGCTTATTTCGGGGTTCAAAAAATGTAAGACAAGGTCTTATTTTTGGGGAAACACAATAGCTAGCATACAGCTAACTTCTAACACTTTTTTTTTGTGAGCTAGTTCAGTGATACAGAACATCTTTTGCATGCTGGATAGTCAGGTTTTCAACCCCTGGCACCTTTAAAAAAAAAATCTAGTGAGAAAGTCTTACAAGAACACTGCAAGCTGCTGCTGCTACTATTGGGTTAATACATGGTCACATACAGTAATTTAAACTGAATGACTTTTGTATTTACAGATAGTCGGTTAACCATTTGTTCAGTAGCCATTCAAAGTTATGATGGCGCTGAATAAATGATAGTTATGCCTAGTCTTTGAAATTATGGTTGTTGCAACAATCACTTGATCAAAATTTTGGCACTTGGCTGCATGCCAGGACTTATGACTGCTGAGGTGCTTCAATTTTCCCCTCCCCCCACACACTTTTTGGCCATTTAGCCACCTCTGCCAGCCCCAAAAGAGCAGGAATGGGGGTAGATAGTCAAGGGAATTGAAGAGGATGCAGTTCTTTTATCTTACTGTGGCTTGGAGCTAGGAGGAACCAAGCTGGCATGGTGACAAATGGGACCAGGATTACGGTCACTAAGTAAAGTGATCACATGAGGTCATGCCTTTTACAATTGCATCACTTACTAATGGAAATTCTGGTTCCAATTATTCATTTGTCAGCTGAGGAGTACCTGTACTGTGACAAATACCAGTAGCTGAAAATCCTTAGTCTAAACTGAGATCTAACTTAATTCTGTCTAAGCTGATTTTTTTCAAGTCTGCAATCCATCTTGCTGAATATATATTTGTAAAAAAGCCTCAAAATACCATTTTAAAATGTAAATCCAAAGTGGGGAACTATGGCCCTTTTATGACCTGTGGACTTCAACTCCCAGAATTCTTGAGTCAGCATGGACATGGTTCAGGGATTCTGGGAGTTGAAGTTCACAAATCATAAAATGGCCGTAGTTCCCCACCTCTGATGTAAATGAAGAAGATAGATGTAAATAAAGGAAATATATTTTTTGCATGTGCATTTACTGGCTATGCACCCATAACTGCCAGTCATTTTTCAATCTGATTTCCTTAGGTGGGTAAACCGAAGATGGATGTGTTGCGGAAACGTAAAGCATTTAGATTGTTAATTATTATTGGTGGAAGGCAGTATTAGAGATGATATGATCATATATGTAGCCACATAGAACTGTCTTTCTACTAATGGGATAAGTGGTTGGGTTAAGCCTTATTGATACATTGATCTGAACACATCAGGCTCAAATGGTGAGGGAGATCGAACTGTGGATGTTGCATCTGTTCTCTGTATTTTTTGTCCTTTGTCAACCTTCAGTCTTAGACTTGGTCCACTTAAGTCCCAGGTGTCAAACTCTCCGCTTCACATTGCCATCACATGACGTTTTGTGACGTTTTCCCCATTTGCAGAGTTGGGGTGGGCATGGCCTGTGCGTGACGCATTCGGCCTGTGGGCTGCCAGTTTGACACCCCTGACTTAATGATGAAGGTTGTAGTTTTTGCTCATATATTGCTGAAGTCAAGAAGCACTGACTCTAGGCATAAGAGCTGAAGAATATATAGCTGAATGGATGGATGAATAAATGAATAAAATATGGATGCAAAAGAAAAAGAGTTGTATGGTTATTAACAATGACAAACAAATAAGGGAATCTTTGTTTTAAAAACTCCTAATTGGTGGGGAGGTTGACAGATGTTATCTTTTGAAGGACCCTACCCTCCTCTCTCTCCCTCCTTTTGTAAAGTAAACATCTCTGTATTTTCAAACTGCATTGCAATGTTCTAAAATGTGAAAATAGGAGAAATCCAATTAATTGTCCATATTTTATAGATAAATCAGAATCCTGAATCAAAGACTGTCAACTTCATAGGATCCCTGGATGAATTTTGAGAAATTAGGAGTGAAGGGCCAGCATAGCACATGGTTGTATGCAGTAGTGGGTTTCAAATCCCATTGCTACAGGTTTGCTCGTTGGCATGTGCACCTGCGTATGTGCAGAAGCGTCCAGGCAGGTGGGCAGAGCCTCCCGCCGCTACCAGTTTGTCCGAACAGGGGCGAATCAGTAGAAAACCACCACTGGTTGTATGGCGCAAAACCAGGACAGGTAGCTCTGTCCACCTATCAGTTCAGATTTTAGCCTATGCAAAAACACCATTAAGATCATTCAAGACTTTGTGACATTACTTTTCTGCTGTTAACCACACCTTTGTTTCTCAAAACTGTATTGAACATGGAACAGATATGACATGTTATAAAATAAAATAAAGTAATGTAATTACTTTTTTTCCTCCTTCTCCTCACAACCTTGCAGGTAGCCCTCAACTTACAACCACAATTGAGCCCAAAATTTCCATTGCTAAGCAAGACAGTTAAGTGAGCTTTGCCCCATTTTACAACATCTCTTGCCATAGTTGTTAGTAACCACATTGCATTACTGCTGTTGTTAAATTAGGAACACATCGTTAAGTGAATGTAGTTTTCCCATTGACTTTGCTTGTGGGAAGATCACAAAAGATGAAACAGAAGACCCTGGGACACTGCAATTGTCATAAATACATGCCATGAGGAACACGGTGGCTCAGTGGCTAAAATGCTGAGCTTGTTGATCGAAAGGTCGGCAGTTCAGTGGTTCAAATCCCTAGTGTCATGTAACGGGGTGAGCTCCCGTTACTTGTCCCAGCTTCTGCCAACCTAGTAGTTCAAAAAAATGCAAGTAGAAAAATAGGGATCACCTTTGGTGGGAAGGTAACAGTGTTCCGTGTGCCTTTGGCATTTAGTCATGCCGGCCACATGACCACGGAGATGTCTTCAGAGAGCGCTGGCTCTTTGGCTTTGAAACAGAGATGAGCACCGCCGTCTAGAGTCGGGAACAACTAGCACTTACATGCCACTTGCCAAGCATCTGAATTTTGATCACGTGACCATGGGGATGCTGCAACAGTCATATGAAAAAGGTCATGGTCCCTTTTCTCAGTACCATTGTAACTTTGATCACAAAATGAAGGCTTGTAAATCAAGCCCTGTATTATTTCCCTGAACCACGGTGGTTCCAAATGGATTATGCTTGTCATTGCTGTACAGAATATGAGTTCTAGAAAAATCGAAGCTTTCCTGTAGTATAAAAAAACACCATTGATTTTTAAAGTTAATTAAATTAATTAATTAATTGCAGCGCCTCTTTCTCACTTATCCCCTCTTAGAATGTCCTGAAGAAAAGAGATCAAGTTCAAGCAGAATATGAAGCCAAACTAGAAGCTGTGGCCCTAAAGAGAGAAGACCGTCCCAAGGTTTGCTATGGGGCAGAAGCTTTTAAATAGAATGTGGGGGTCTGTTCAATAGTTTATTTTACTGAAGCTTTCCAATATCTTCTTCTGTTTTTTGAGGAGAAGCATCTTATTTCGATTCATCCTAGCTAGGATGTGGGTCAGTTTTGTGCAAGAAGTTATTTTGAAAATAAGCAAGAGTTCTTATGACGTATAGTATCTCAACTCTATTTAATTATAATTAGCATTATCTGATCCGATTATAAAACTGTGTCCTGATAAGTGAATAGAAGCTTTTATGCACACAAATAGTTGATGTATTCTGGGTCATGGAGTACAGGAGATGAGGAATTATTGGGTTCATTTCTAGACATAATATCACATCTCCTTCAGTTTATTCTCAACAAGGGTTCTGAGTTTGCTTTGTTGCTATTTGTTCTTGCCCAAGAACCTACAGGATTAAAAAAATAAATAAACCAGTACTATTTTGTGGAAGGATTATTAATTGCTTGCCTTGGGAATAAGCTTCACTGGATTTAATTATCAAATTCTGTGTATGATAGCTTGAAAATTTCTCCCAGGATAACATTCAGTAGTAACTCCATTTTGTTCTCTGAACAATCTCACGTTGAAAGAAATATTGATGGGCCAGATGTGTCACATGCAGGCCACGCCCACCCCAGCTCCACGAATAGGAAAAAACGTAGCGAAGCATCACGTGATGGCCACGTGTCGCGGCGAGTTTGACACCCGTGTAGTTGACTGTATGAGTAGAATTTTATGAACTCTGTAGCAGACATTAATTATGTCAGGGTATGAAAGAATTAACAGCTGTAAACTGAGTTGTAAGCTGATGGGAAGCTGTAAGCGGGAAGCTGATGCAACAGAATCAGGCAGCAGGGTTACTGCCACTTTAAGAAGCTGGGCCAGAAGCTGCCTTTATAAAAGGAAGCCATTAGAGGGTGTTCCTTCTTCCTCAAGCCTTTTCCTCAAGTCTCCTCATCCTGCATTATACTTCTTGTTCTCTCGTTGTGTATTATTGCTCGTCCGTGTATCTGTAGCTGTAAAGGTATTTAACCACATATGTGTCTGTATGGTTCACTGTCTATGAAACCATTGTTATATCTAAAAAGCTCTGAGTGCTGTGTACTGTTATAGCTCCTGGGTTTATCTAATAATACTAGTTACGCTGCCTAAACTCTGACAAATTAAATTTGCTGTGAGAGATTAGAAGGTATTTCTGATTCTTCTCAGTGAGAGGCATCTTTTGATGTCTAAAAAGCTTTCAGAACTTATTCCCACAGCATTGCTTCCTTTTTGGTTTTCAGATGCCCACAGAGGTTGAAAAGTGTCAAGACCGGGTAGAATGTTTCAATGCTGACCTGAAGGCTGACATGGACAGATGGCAGAACAACAAGCGGCAAGATTTTAGGCAGCTGCTGATGGGAATGGCAGATAAAAACATCCAATATTACGAGAAGGTAATGTTCTGAATTTGCCACTAAATGCAGGAAAGCAATTGAATGTAATTTATTGGTTAGCTTGCTCATGCCAGTTGAGTACAAAACTGATCCAGTAAGATTTAGAATTGGTCTTTCTTTCTTCCTGGATGCACTAATCTTGTTAAAGCTTTAGTAGTTTTATATTCCCACTGACAAGGCCGAATCCGGTCCTCAGAGATAGAGCAGGGAATTACACTTGTAGTTTGCCAGTAAGAGATGGTCATAGCATAGGTTAACCTTGCATATCATGGGCTAGATTGGCTGCAAATTCTGGGAAATGTCTTTCCAACACATTTGGAAGTCATCAGGTTATAGAAGACTTGACTATCAAAGGCTATTTGCAAGGCCACTATTAAATCTGTTCTGGGTAGGACCTTGCAGAAGTTACATGTTAACACGGGTCAAAAAGACACCCGTGTATGTTAAAATGATTGAAATCTGTCAGTCGGTATTGGCATTGCGGGGCTGCTGAATCCATTCTCCCCCCCCCTTTTTTTTCAGAAAGTTTTTAGGTTTCCTTGAAGAATTTCACAGCTGAAATATTTTAGCATGCTGTTGCTCTGTAAAGGTTTAAAATAGCAGAGATAATTTAGGAGTCAAGCAGCTGTAATAGATGTTGTTGGACCTAAATAAGTCCAGTGCTATTAAGTAGGATCTTAAAAGTATCAAAACTTTCAGAGCAATAGTGCTACTACCAAATAACCCAGATACTATTGGAAATGCAAACAAGTTCATTAGTGTAAAGTTGTAAATTATGTGAAGCCATATGTGGGTAAGTAATTTTTTACCCTGTAAATAAGGCTTATAGATCTTTTTAACTTGTCGGGACTTCTTTCCACAGGGGCTTTTTGCCATATACTTATGACACATTTTTTGGCTCTCCTTAATATCATCTTATACTGATTTATTACAAAACAAATATTCTATATTTCCCATGCTCCTTCCCACAGTGTCTCTTCCACATAACTCCTTTGTTCCTTTTCACCTTTGTGTTTGTTCGCTCTGGCCAAGCTCCCACCTATCATGGTGCTAAAATGTTTTATGAATCTTTCTGAATTTTCAATTTCAATTGACAAATATCACCCAAAATGTCCTAAAAACTATATAAAGAAAACCCAATTAAACAAATTAATCAAAAATTTACTTGTTCTACGATTGAGGAAAATGATCTGAAGTTACAGATTTGTGTGTGGCAAAAGTATGTGAACCTTCGATAGGTGGGAAATCTTGAAAATATAAGCTCCAGTGCAGCTGGAAGGTGCTAGATTTGGAAAGGATATGAGATATCTCACATAAAGGAAGACAATCTCCAAGGTGTACATGGTGTTCTTTAATAGATAAAATGGTGGTTATCATGAAATTGTGCCTTTGCAGCTGCTGTGTTGGAAATGCAGATATTGATAACATTGTTTAATCCACAAATTGTGTTATTTAGGGCCGCTTAAGTTTTAAATGACATTATTATAGACCATTCTTATGACTACTTGATTTAAAATGGCATTGTTAATTAATTGTATTGTATCTGTTTCTTTGGTTCAAATAGTGCCTTACGGCGTGGGAGTCTATTATACCACTGTTGCAAGATAAGACTGAGACCAAATAAGCTGCAGCTTTTTTCTGAATTTCTTCCCTGCACCATGGACATTCACCAAATGGCCAGAATCACTACCACTAATTATACTGAAGATTTACTATACACCTTGATGTAAGATTTTTTTCTCTCTCTCCTGGAGGAACACCAAGTGTGCTAATTCTGAACTGTACATTTTTTGCCACTTTTTAACCAAACCACCTTGAACATGTTTACTCTGTGAACTTTGGATGATGGAAGTTAAAACAAGAGCACTTTTTTTCTCTTGGACCACTTTATATTAAATGAAATTGATGAATGAAACACTAAAATCATAATAACAATAAAGACTCTTAAATGCAAGGTGCCAACTTGCCCTTCCTTTTTGTTATCGGTCAGGATAAGGTATGTTGATCGTGAAACAAAAGCATCTTCAAGCCATCCTGATTTTGCTTCCCTTCACATATAAAAAGGGAATATGATTGATGTAAGATACCTGTTGGATTCTGTAGCATCTCTTAAATGTGAGCTTTTTGTGCAGAATGGGAAATATTTAATTTAATGTAGAAACAGGAGTTGCTATGGTCTCCATATAATATATTGGAAATGTATAGAATATTTGTAAAATAATGTTTCTAATCTAACCTATGGATATGGTGCATACTCAGACTTCAGCTTTGGGATGGTAGAGGAAAGAAACTTACGATTCCCAAAGTTTGTATCCAGTATTGTTTACTGTTTTTTTCCTTTAAAAAAGAATGAAAAAGCCAGGTAATTTCTTGATTTCTCAAAATGTTTAGTTTGTGTGTGTGATAAGCTACTCTTTATGTCATGTCTTAGCTCATGCCAAACTTCTCATTGTCACCTAGCCTTGTTTTTTTGTCCCTGTAGGAATCTTCCTCAAGATAAATTAGTATAAAGTATTTCAGCAAGCAAATAGTAACTATATCTGTAGATGTTTTTTTTTTTTTACTGACCAATTCTGAAATAAATTCTTGACACATTTAAGGAATCTGAAGGGAAGCTATTGCTTTTCCCTACGAAATGGACCAACTCAGCATTTCAAGCACTTCTAATTCTGCCTTTGTTCTTGTGTTTCTTTTTAGTTCAATAGGTATTTATTTTGGGGCATTCTGTATTCATTGTATCCTTGAAAGGGAGAAGTACAACCAAAATGGAGCCTTAATCTACGGCTTCTTGCTTCATTTATATTTTAAAGAATTCCTTTGATTTTTTTTAATACAATAGCCATAAAAAACCCAGAAGTGTAAGAATTGATAGTAGTGATTTGTTCAATAGCAAAAAAAAAAAAAAAAAAAAACATTGAATTAAATCTGAATTTATTGCTGTATGACATTTTCTGAACTAGAGCCAACATCATTAGATGTATGAGATAATGTGGACTGTAAACTCTGAAAACTTTCTGCCTTCCTCAGTGTATTGTCTTCCAGACCAGTTAGGCTACAATTTCCATCCTCAAGCAGTTTTGGCTGTCATGGTTGGGCTGATAAAAGTTAGTAGTTCTGCATAGTACATAATCCATCATGTTAATGAAAAGTAGCTTAAACAAATGTTTTAAAATACTTTGAAACACTTGATGGTTGATTGCTCAACAGACTTACGTAGTTTTGTCAGTGCTGCTCTATAACAACTATAACACTATTTAACTAGCAATTTTCTAATTTTATTACCTACGATCATCAAGCGTTCAAACTATTAGAATGCCAGCCACGTAAAATGCACAAAAAGCATCCTTAAAAGTTTCAGTTACATTTTTCTCAGTTTCAATAGTTTGGACATCAGTCCCCTAAATCTCTTGTTAACTTGGAGGAAAATTGAAAATCTGTATCAGGATAATTTCTGGAAATGAACTTCTGAAATCATGGCCCCCATTGTGATCCTACAGTTTTTAGAACCTGTGACGCTTGAGTCTAAATTAATTAATTAAAATCAATAATTTAAAATAATGTATGTTTTTGTATTCAGGCACATTTCTGGAAGTCTCACATGGGGTACTTGCTTAGGGGAAGAATTTTCACCTGCTCTAAATTTAGATTAGATATACATAAATATAAGATCAAAGAGTAACCCCAAAAAGTGAAAGGGAAACAATAGTTTGTAGTTCAGATAATAGATGTTGCCATAAAATCCTTGCTTTTGTTTGTAAAAAGAAAAAGAAAAAAAGAAAAAGATTTGTCCATTCCAACACCCACAAAACGACCATAGCGAAAAGGTGCAGTTGTGTATCTGGGTAGTACAATTTAATTGTATTAGAAAACTGCCTCCCATTCATTTTCAGAGCTGGGAAAAAGTCATTCTTCTCCCTGCAGTGTTTTCTTTTTCTTAATTCTTATTAGTGTTAGAATTTAGCAGCTTCTCTTATTCTAACTGTTCGTGTTTCTAAATTATCTAAGCAGACTTTCTTATATATTACTTCATTCTGCTCTAATAAGATTAGATAAGCTGTATTCTTTCTGCCCTGATCAGCTCATTCATTTGGATGCACAATAGAAGCCAACTTGGGGACTAAATGGACCAAACAAAAATAAGGCAAATATTCCCGCTTATTCCGCCTTGCCCCACCCCATAACTCACAGATGTATCACAATTGCCAGCCCTGTATTTATTACCCTAATAAACCAAATGGAATCCTATTATCAATGTTTGACCACTAGGGGGAGAAGTAGCACATATTTTTCAGCAGCTATAAAAATTTCATTTTATAGCCAAAGTTTTTATTTTAAATGTTAACTTTACACAATTATAAGTGTTTATTATAATTGTTAATTATAACTGTTTGGCTTGAGAAATGGCCTTTTTTTTCCGAGATCTTGTTTTTTCTAACCCAGGCTATGGCTACTTCTGTGTTTCCTACATGCAGGGTTGATCAGGCTGATATTATTTTGAAAGACATACTAATTAAAACTTGGCAGTAGATTTGTTACTAACGAGGGATTACTACCTTACTCCATAACAGATGATGGAACATACTTATTGCTGTGGTGTTAAGCAAGCCTTCTGTTTTGTGCCAGCTTGCAAACTCTATAACAATTTAGAAAAATGACCAATATATTACTAAGAAAAAACAAATGTGAATTACTTTCTAAAGAGATGATAGTAATGTCATACAAAGTTGTTCTTGTAAACTATGTAATTCCCTATGTCTGCATAACTGCGATGGCCTGTGTTTTTTTTTAATTGCATGTAACATCTGAGGCTATATGTTGGTTTGCACTGGGACAGATCTGCATACCTGGTTGTAAAACAAGGTCCTGTCCCAGTAGACAATCTGTCCAACACATTCAGGAGTTGCTATCACCTGGCTTCCATAACCAGCACATGAGGACTTTTGAAATAAATCCTTGTCTATTTAACTAGTGCCAGATTTAGACTTTGTGAGCTATATAGAACAGAGTCGTTTGCTAAAACATTACACCTGAATGTCTTACAGAAGTGTGTACCAAAATAAGACTTTGGATCGCGACATAAAAAAATTTGAAATTTTCAGCAAGGTATTTAAAGTGAAAAATACGAATCATTTTCAAATGGTGATTTATTGATTACATATTAATCATTTGGCTGGCTTGATCTCATAGATGACAATATAATATGCCTTGGAAATAATACTTAAATGTACTTCTTAAAATAATGTTAAGATATATTTCATACACACACACACACACACACTGCTGACAAAATAATCAGGATCATTTTTAATAAGTAATACACATATTTGCAAAATCAGAGAACTGACACCAGATACAATTTAAAACATTTTCTTGATTTCTCAAAAGCGAAATAATTCTGGAATTTTGTAAGGCCCTAAACTATAGCTTGTTTAGCTTTTGCCTATATCTAGCCCTGTATTTGATTAAACACGCTGATAATTTCCAACACTTTAAAAAGAAATGACCTTTTAGGATTAAATTTCTGTGGGGCTTATGTAAAATGTAGCAGGAAGTTTGATATGTGGTTTTGATTCATGGGACTTTAATGCTAGGTTTCTCTTCACTCATGTTCCCCAAATTGTTAATATGCTTATATTTTGCTATTGTCGAAGAGTTGATTTGACAAACCTCTTATTCGGGGTGATTTCACAAAGTATATAAATAGCACTTTGCCCAATATTTGAGCGAACAAAACAGGAGTGATTTTTCTCTCTGAATCTTATGCTAAAACGTATGGACGTAGGTATGGACATTTTTCCTTGCATTTTACAATCAACATTAATAATAGAGGTCATCTCTATCTAGTCTGAAATCTGTTTGGAAAGCAATCTGACTTTTAACTATCTAGCATTTACAGATGTCCTACTGTGTTGGCTTCTCAACTCCCAATGCTTATTCCAAAGATGACTGACAGGTCAATTGAAATCCATCTTTTGGCATTTTTACGTAAGTTTTTCAATGTTCCAGACTTTACATTGGAACTTTAGATTGTAATGCAGTTATGCATTTACTGAATTGCACTACAAATGGTGTTGCCTGTTATGTACCTGATAACAACATGCATCTTAAAATGGGGAAAAGAAGCCTCTTTGAGTGTGAACGTGTTCCTTTGCCATCCAACGGTTAAGTTGATTAGAGCTTTAACAGGAATATTAAATGATTTGCTTAAGGCCATTGCTAGAAATTGCATTGCCCATGTAAACTATAAAAATTGGGGCCAGGTTGAATTTTTCCCCAGGAGCTTTAGGAAAGCTATGGTTTTGTGGGGCATCATTATTAAATCAAAAAGAATGTTAGGAAGTTGCCTTAAATTAGATCCTAAATTAAAACCCGTTCAGGGTTTTTAAAAGAAATTTTTCACAAACCGTTGAGCAATATCTGATATTTTCTGTTGGCAAACCATGCAGGTTATCTCTCAGCTGTTTATTTTTACAGGAAGCTCCTGGCTGGCTGGATTCCTGTTTTTCTGTACCTCCAGTTTTTAAAGCTCCCTCTGCCATCAACATCTAGCAAGAGGCACATAACAGCCATTTTTTCCCCCTCAAGTTGATGCCAGGCAATTTCTCTTTGAACTTGGCATGAACCGATTTAAACAAAAATACAACACCACCACGGGAGTTACCATAAATGCTTTGCTGAAAGAAGGTATCCATCTTCTGAAGCTGCTTTAGACATTCCCTATTTTGTCTCTGAAAGAACCTGATGCAGTAAAAACAGGAGAAGAAAGGCTGCAAAAGCCGAGTTTAATTCCTCCTATATCCTTCTGGGCAGATGCCAAATCAAACTTCTGCAAGTGATGCTTAGCAGCAAAGCAGAAACAAAAAACTTGTACAATGCTTGCACAGCAAAGACACGTGCAATGTTCAGAGGGCATGATAGTATGACTTAAGGTTAGATACAGATGTGCTTCATTGTATTCCTGGCTTCTCCCCACTATACTGGATTGTTTAAGGCTATTATATTATCATCCCTTGCTAGCCAGAAACAAGAATGGGAACAATACAACTTAAATAAGGGTATTCAAACTTATTTAATTAAGTTATGCTATATAGGCTGTGGCCAAGCAAGCTCACCGAATGAGACAAAATGCCAAAGAATTAGTTGATTCAATCAGCTATCTGCAATGAATAAATGAGTTGCCATGCCATCTGAACCACATCTATCATAGCGATGTAAAAAATAAGTAGTTCTTTCTTGGCAATGCATTCTATTAAAGATCCTCAGGTACCCGAAATCGAATCTCGCAGATTTCGGAGTATAAAAACTGTTTGTTATATGCTATGGACTGGCCTTTTCAACAGTTCCTATTTAGGAAAACGTGGCGAGATGCAGTCAGAGATAGCTAGCCTACATCAGCTGTTCGTTTCCACTTGAACAAAATATGTAAATGGATTTCATTTTTTGATCAGATTTGGGAGATCTAAGGGCATGCTTTGGCAGAAAATAACTCTTGTCCATGCCATACTTTGCACCAGCACTATGAGGTGAGGCTTGCCAAATAATTTTTTCCAGTGAATTTTGTCCAGGTGCTAGCATGGTCACTCCATTTTGTGCTTTTTAAGAAATATATAAATAGTATGTTTAAAAAAAAAGATTCTGTGATGTGTTTCTTATGTAGTAAATATTTTGTGGGGAAAAGGGAAGTAAACTAATTTATAAACTGTGGGAGATTCTTTGTGTATCTTCATGAATACAGTTTCTTTTGACAAAAGGACATTCAATAAATGTATTTTTCTCTACCATTATGCTGGTGTTTCAGTGTATGATGTTGGACTAGATCAGGGATCCCCAAACTCTTCAGATTATCAATCCCTTCATGAAGTTTCAGATTATTCATTAATCCCAAACGTACATTATATTGAAATGATTTTATGAATATTAATACTATGAATAATAACAACTTTGGATAGTCCATCAACACTTGGGGGCCAACAAAGACCACTTTTGGGAAACCCTGCACTAGATAATCCCTGACATTTTGCCCATTATTTTCCCCAATTTCTTCAAGAGTCAGGATTCACTCAGCTCAACAAACCTTTTAATTCTTGGGCGAGGGGAGAGTGGAAATTCCTGTGTTAATATTGGTAATCCAAAAAACAGCAAGCAAATTGTTATGATATTAGTGTAAATGTTAGCCATTTTTTTCCAAGGAATTCTAAAGCACGGACCTTTGGAAGCAACCTAAAGCCTATTTTAGAAGAGTTTTTTTTAATTGTGGGTGGAACTACTGGTTTCACAAAACAACAATAAATCTCTTCAGTTTCGACAGGCAGCAAATCTAGTTCAGAGTTCATGTTTAAAATATTATTAAGTTGAAGGCAATATTTTAAGAGGATTTTTTCTGTCTCCATTGCAATCTATGGACTTTGCTACATTTTCCATTCTAAGACAGTTCAAAGTACTGTATTTGTAAAAGCTGGAGATTTGTAAACTGCCTCTCTTAAACCTTCTTTTAGACATTTTCATTCACTCTCATCGATTCTAATTCTGGTTCTAATACAATACCACCCAAAATAAAGTAGTTGAAAGCTTTCTTGATTTATTTTTTTTCTTTTGGAGTTTTTGCTGTTTACCGCTGTAACTAATTGATAGCTTTCTAACATTTTTACTTTAGTAAGATCCTTTGTTTTTATCATCTGGGAATATTTAACTATTGAATAGTTCCAGATTTTAAGAATTTGTAGCATACGAACTGGTGGAAAGTTAGCAAAACTGGAACAAAACATTTTTAAATTAAGCTGTGGAGAGCTTTCATTTGATTTCCAGTCTCCAAAACACAACAATGAAAGCCTACTTGCCTGACAATGCAGTCATTGTGCGATAGTCACAATACTATACTCCATTTTGTGTTCATCAATGGACTGGTTCGCTCTCGGTAACACTGCAAGCAAAAGGGGATATTCAAGTTCTATTAAACCCAGGGGTGAAATGCTCTCGGTTCGGACCGGATCACCTGATCCAGTAGTGATGGAGGCAGGTGGTTCAGAGAACCAGTAGCAAAAATCTCTGCCCCCGCCCCCATTGCACAGCTGAGCCGCACAATCATCAGAGGCTTTTTTTAAATTATTTTTAAAAGCATTTTTTCTACTACTTCTTTGGCCGAAAAAATGCTTTTAAAAGTAACAAAAAAAAAAAAAAAGCCTCTGATGATCATGTGGCTCAGCTGGGATCATCAGAGGCTTATAAAAGCATTTTTTCTACAACTTCTTCAGCTGAAGAAGCCCACTCAGTCATATTACCCCACCACCAAGCCACGCCCACAGAACCATTAGTAACAAATTTTATATTTCACCACTGATTAAACCTGGAATCAACATGAATTATTCATATCCTAAATAAATTTCCTTCATCTTCCTCAGATCTCTGTGCAGTAATACACCTTCTCAATTGAAAATCTTAAAAGTGCCATTTTTGCCATTGGCTAAACAATATATGCTTAGCAGAACATGTATATTAAATTTGGAATCAACATGAATGATCACATATTGACACTTGCCAGTTGGGGTTTCTTGAGCAACTATGGATTAATGGCCAATCAGTACATCTGCTCTAAATTCTGAATTATTATTTTTTTAGATTTTTATGCCACTTTTTTCATATACAATTCAAGGTAGCAAACATATCAATACTCCTTTCTTTTCCTACTTTTCCCACAACAGCAACTCAGTGAGATGGGTTGGGTTGAAAAAAAATGACTGGGCTAAAGTCACTCAGCCAGTTTTTCATGCCTAGAACATATCTCCTGGAACGAGAACATATCGTTTCTAGGCAGATACGTTTCTAGGCAAGCACCTTCTAGTTCTTGTATATTATATGTCAATAAAAAACTAACTTTTTTTTTTTGGTCCTTCATAGATTAAGCGCAAAAGCTTTAGATAAGGAAGGAACTGATATTATATCCCCAGGTTTAGGAGCATCAGCTTTAGTTACACTATTTTTAAAAAATTGCATTTTGTTTTTGCAGAACGATCCCAAACTCTTAGATAAACTACACCAGAGGGGGGTGGGGGGGAAGATGTAAGCCAACTCCTCTATTTTGAGGAGCTTTTAATAGCAAATGTTCTTCGCTTTTAAAAAAACTGCAAATCTTAAAATTACAAAATAACTTAGATGGACAAATAATGACATTCCCTACATTGTTAGATTGGAACTTAAGTGATGTCTAGCCTATTTGTACTGTTGAGGTCAACAGGAGACCAAGTCAGGCAGAGAACGGGGCTACTAACTCACTTTAAATAGACAACTCCAACATGACATGTCTCCCTCCTTGCTTTTTTTGGGCTTGGCTATGGGTGGGGAATCAGATTATATAAGTGGCAATATTTGCAGATTCCTTAACTTGCACATACAAGTTAAGGAATCTGCAATATAAACAACTGGGAACACAATACAGATTTAGTCATTACACCTTACACAAGGAATGATTAGATTCATCCCAGTGGTGTAATCCAATTTTTTTTACTAATGGTTCTGTGGGTGTGGCTTGGTGGGCATGGCAGGGGAAGGATACTGCAAAATCTCCATTCTCACCCCTCTCCAGGGGAAGAATACTGCAAAATCCCCATTCCCACCCCACTCTGGGGCCAGCCAGAGGAGGTATTTGCTGGTTCTCCGAACTACTCAAAATTTCTGCTGCTGGTTCTCTGAACTGCTCAAAATTTCCACTACTAGTTCTTCAGAACCTGTCAGAACCTGCTGGATTTCACCCGTTTCATCCAGAAGACCTGAAAAGTGAGGTCTTGGACTGAGGAGGCAAAACTAAAGCTCCAGGCTTGCCTTGACTGGAATGTTTTCAAAGATACCTCTGCAGACTTGGATGAACTCGCAGATACTGTAACGTCATACGTCAGTTTTTGTGAAGACCTATGTGTGTCAACCAGAAACCTGCGAACATACAATAACAACAAACCTTGGTTCACAGCTAAACTTAAGCAGCTATGTCATCCCAAAGAGGAAGCCTACAGAAAATTCTGTATAATCAGACCAGAAACGTATTAACAAGGGAGATCAGAGCAGCAAAAAGAAGCTACTCTGAAAAGCTAAGGAATCAGTTCTCAACAAATGAACCAGCAAACATGTGGAAAACTCTTTAAAATATCACCAGTTACAGCAAACCTCCTTCCCATGCTGAGGGAAATCGACAACTGGCAGATGACCTGAATGTGTTTTACTGTAGGTTTGAGAGGAAACTACTGCCACCTATCTCCACGATCCCCTTCTCAGACAAACCAACAACAGCCAGGCCTCCTACAACTGATCCCATCCCATTGGGCCCCGCACCTCTGTTGATTACATAAAATGATACGCAAGGTCTATTTTACAGACAAAAGCCAGGAAAAGCGCCAGGCCCAGACAAGATAACTCCTTCTTGCTTAAGAGCTTGTGTTGACCAACTGGCCCCTATCTTCACCTACATCTTTAAAAAAAATCACTAGAGATGTGCTATGTTCCTTCTTGCTTCAAATGCTCTACTATCATTCCAGTGCCATAGAAACCCTCCATCAAGGAACTGAATGACTTCAGACCGGTTGCTCTAACATCTGTAGTTATGAAAACCTTTGAAAGGTTAGTGCTGGCCCACCTGAAAACCATCATGGATCTGCTGTTAGACCCCTGCAATTTGCCTACCGAGCAAATAGATCGGCAGATGATGCAGTTAATATGGCTCTGCACTATATCCTACAACATTTTGAATCTCCAAAAGACCTATGCAAGGATCCCCTTTGTAGACTTCAGCTCATCATTCAATACTATCATTCCAGATATTCTTCTAACTAAACTAAATCAGCTAGGTGTACCTGACCACACTTGTAAATGGATTATAAGCTTCCTAACAGACAGAAAGCAGCAGGTGAAGCTAAGTAGAATCACATCGGATACCTGTACAATTAGCACAGGGGCCCCCAGGGCTGTGTGCTCCCTCCACTTCTCTTCTCTCTATATACCAATGACTGCATCTCAAAAGATCCCTCTGTTAAAGTTTGCAGATGATACAACAGTGATTGGTCTCATTCGAGATGACGAATCTGCATAGACAGGAGGTTGAACAATCTTGAACTAAACACACTCAAAACCATAGAAATGGTGGTAGATTTTAGGAGAAAGCCTCCTATACTACCACCTCTTACAATACTAGACAACACAGTATCAACAGTAGAGATCTTCAAGTTTCTAGGTTCTATCATAACTCAAGACTTAAAAGAGACACCTAACATCAAAAACGTCATCAAAAAATAATGTTCTTTTTTTGCCAACTCAGAAACTGCCCAAGGAGCTGCTGATAACAGTTCTACAGAGGAATTATTGAGTCTATCATTTGCACCTCTATAACTGTCTTGTTTGGCTCTGCAACCCAACAAGGCAAATACAGACTTCAACAAATAATTAGAACTGCAGAAAAAACAATTACTACCAACCTGCCTTTCATTGAGGACCTGTATACTGCACAAGTCAAAAAGAGGGCTGTGAAAATATCTACAGACCCCTCACATCCTGGACATAAATTGTTTCAACTTCAACCCTCAAAATGACGCTATAGGGCACTGCACACCAGAACAACTAGACACAAGGTCAGTCCCCCCCCCCCCCGCATGCCATCACTCTGCTAGCCAACTAATTCCCATAACACTGTGGAACTATTTACTAAGACTGTATTACTATTATTCTTCTCATCCTTCCTATTACCTATCTCCTTCTACTTATGACTATAACCTTGTTGCTTGTATCTTTATGATTTATATTGTTTTATTTAGTTTCTTAGTATGATTTTGATTGCTTATTTAGTATCCTATGACTATCACTAAGTGCTGTATCTTATGATTCATGATGAATATATATTTGTATGTACACCGAGAGCTTATGCACTGAAGACGAATTTCTTGTGTGTCCAATCACATTTGGCCAATACATTCTTCTTCTTCTTCTTCCTCCTCCTCCTCCTCCTCCTCTTCCTCTTCCCCCTCCTCCCTCCTCCTCTTCTTCTTTCTTCTTCTCCTCAGAAAAGCAATTTTTTATAGGGTTCTCCTCAGGTTGTCAGAATGCAGGGAGACTTTTGATCTAAGGTGATGAAGTGATACTAACAATACTAGAATCAAGTTAGCCCTTTTTTATATTTTGGCTCATCCAACTATACTTTTCCAAAGATACCCCACCTCCATCAAGTCTATGTGGGACCTGGAGACAGACTTGGAAAAATTGTAGCGGCAGGTGATATGTTTTGCAGCATATCACAGTTTCCATTTAGAATAAAACAGAATAGAGCTGGAAGGGGCCTTGGTGGTCTTCTAGTCCAGCCCCCTACTCAAGCAGGAGAAACTATACTATTTCAGATAACTGACTGTCTAGTGATTGGTCTCTTCTTAAAAAGCCCCAGTGATGGAGCACTCACGATTTCTGAAGGCCAGATGTTCCACTGTTTAATTGGCCTCACTGTTAGGAAGTTTCTCCTTAATTCCAAGTTACCTCTCTCCTTGATTAGTTTCCATCCATTGCTTTTTGTCTTCCCTTCAAGTGCTTTGGAGAATAATTTGAACCCCCCCCCTCCTCTTTGTGGCAGCCCTTCAAATACTGGAATTCTGCTATCAGGTCGCCCATAATTTTTCTTTTTAATTTTTGCAACTTTGCTATTACAAGTATTATTTGTTAAGGTAGAAATCTTTTTAAGAAATTGAAGCCAGCAGCCGTTCTACAGAGGCGCACTGGGGTGATCTAGGGTCATGTTCCTTTGGAGAAAACGTGTTTAAAAATTTCCCAGACTCCCTTAATCTCTAAGGCCGATCTCAAGAACATGCTTCAAAGGTCTCAAAAACTTTACAACCTCCCTTAATCTCTAAGGCCGATCCTGTTTGCAAAGGCGGTTAATCTTTAAAAGGATGTGGGGCGATGGCAGAACACACCCGTTTGCAAAAGTGACCGGGAAGCAAACAAGCTACTAACTAGACTCTAGTAACTATAGAGCCTCGCCTTTCCCGATAGGTTGGTATTTGGATCGCTTTAACTGGCGGCTTTGCGAAGAAGACGTTACACAAGAATTTAAACGGCTGTCAGCCAACTCGTCTCCAAAATCCGAGCAATTGACCGAAAGGAGAAGGAAGCGATTCGCTTCGGGAATTTGCGCAATAGGATTTGCTTGGGGCTGCCGCGCAGGTTAGTCGATCGAGTTGTCGGGGATCCGGGTGGGCGGCGGACTGGAGCAATAGAAATAATCAGATTAACAGAATGGGAAGGGATCCTGTCGGTCATCTAGTCCAACCCCCAGCCCAAGCAGAGACAGGCGACCTTTTGTTGCATTTGGGTTTTGCACGCTACCCGTTTTAAGATCAGGATGGGTTTTTGTTTTGTTTTTTTAATAACGGCAGAAATCAAAAGTCTCGGTTTGTCGCCCGAGGGGACTCAGAGAGAGCTTCGTGGCTGTTTATTTGTAGAACAAATGATTGGCCGATTCATGTAGGTATTTACACCCACCCACCTACCCATACACAGCTCTTTTCAGAGTTTGGAAATTAATGCAGAAACTTAGTGTAAAGGCGCCATACGGTTTCAGAGCGATGCTGCCCTGCATACTTTTTTAAAAAAAATTTGATTTATATCCCGCCCTTCTCCGGAGACTCAGGGCGGCTTACAATGCCTTAAGCAATAGCCTTCATGCTTTTGTATATTCATACAAAGTCAGCTTATTGCCCCCCACAAACTGGGTCCTCAATTTACCTACCTTAGAAAGGATGGAAGGCTGAGTCAACCTTGAGCCTGGTGAGATTTAAACTTACAGTAATTGCAGACACCTGGTGTTTAATTACAATGCTTTAGTCTGCTGAGATCTCCAGGCTCTGTTTGTAATGGAATCATTGTCGTTAGTGAGATTATACAGATTAACAGAGTTGGAAGGGATTTTATAGGTCATCTAGTCCAACCCCCCCCAGCCCGAGCAAGAGACCCTACACCTGTGACGGTGAACCTATGGAACCTATGGCCATATAAGTGGGCATGTGAGCGTTGCCATAGCTCAGCTCCAGCACGCATGTATGCGCCACCAGCTGATTTTGGATCCTTTCAGTCCCACTGGAAATTGGGAAATGGGCTGTTTCCGGCCTCCGGAGGGCCTCCAGGATAGTGGGGAAGGCCGTTTTCGCCTTCCCCAGGCTCCTAGAAAGCCTCTGGGGTGTGGAGAGGGTGAAAAACGGGCCTACTGGGCCCACTGTGCCATCACGTGCTAAAAGCGGGTGGGTGGGCATGCGCACATGTGCAGGGGTGGGGCGCATTGAATTATGGGTGTGGGCACACATGTGGGCAACCTCCCTGCGCTCCCCCCGCTTTTGGCACGCGACGGCAAAAAGTTATGCATCACTGCCCTACACTATTTCTGACAGACAATATTGCTGTCATTTGGGAAGTCCTGTGGCAGGTGATTAAATATGTCGGGCTAAGTAACTGAAATGCAGGAGGTAAATTTACCAAAGGTTGGGATCAAGTGATGGATAGAAATGTTCATAAGTGTATGTATGGAGGTGGGGGGTGGGGTGGGGGGGTGAGTTGAAAACCAAATACTTGCACTATGAAAATAAAGGCCAATGCAGTATTGCAGTGGGAAAATCACATGAACTTTTAAATTAGGGAGCAATTTCTAAGTCATTACACCTGGCAATGCCAGTTTGTTTCATTTCAGTCCCACAACAAAGTATGTTTTAACCTTTGAAAATGAAGGGCCTTAAAAAAGATTTCATTAAAGTCCCACTGAATTCAAAGGGGGCTGACCTTTAAGGGAGTTGGATATAGGATTGCAATCTAAACTGGAGAAAGGTAAGCAAGTATTAAACGGAAAAAAATCTAGGAGAAATACCTGTGGAAATTAATGTTGAGTTTGCATATTACAGGGAACTGCAGATTAATTTTTTTAAAAAAATTGTATTTTAACTTTTTAATAAAATAAAATAGACTGCAGATTAACCATGGTTCATTGAGTATGCTACAGATTCGCTTTATTCACAAATCACACTAAGCCATGAGTGCAAAAAAAACATAGCTGTGGTCACAGAATGCTAATCTAAATTTTAAAAAAAACTATATTTCTGTTAATATGGTTATGTTCAAATCATGATTTATGATGTGACTTAACACACTTGGAGTTACTCATGGAAGAACTGTTTCATGTGAGCTCCACCACTGTATTTCTCTGTCATGTCTCTTCATCGAAGTGACTTTTCGTGTGGTAGAAAACAATGTTGGGCATGGAGTCGCATGCAGTCATATGAATATATTGCCCAGAGATTTCATATGCTTTGAAGAAAAATGAGACAATGAACTAATAGGATAGGATAGGATAGGATAGTCTTTATTGTCATTGTACATAATATATACAACAAAATTGGTTTAGCTTCGCTGGTGCAATCCATAACAGAAAATACAAAACAACATACCCATATTTTTCAGATTATAAAATGCCCTCTGCACATCCTATTTTTGCAAAAAATGGGCTTGTTTTTGGTAAAAACAGGACGCACGGAACGGGGTTTCGGGATGCCAAAAATGGCTGTATTTGGTGTATCAAATGCGCCAACATTTCCACCCTCTTTTGGGGGGGGGAAACTGTTTTATACTCTGAAAAATATGGTAAATAGTATAGAGAATAATCCCTATACAAGTAGAATAATACCTCTACAAGCAGTTGGGGAAAAAAGACTGGTCATACGTTTCTGTATGTTTGTGGAGTGATTGTGATTGTGTTTAAGAGTTTTGACAGCCCATGAGTAGAAGCTGTTTTTAAACCTGTTTGTGTGGCTGGCTATGCTTTGATGTCTTCTGCCCAATGGTAGAAGCGAAAAGAGACATTGCCCAGGGTGTGAATCATCCCCAAGCATCTTCCTTACTCTGCTAAAGCAGCGAAACCTGGCAATGCCATCTAGTGGTGTTAGAGGACAACCGATGGTTTCTTGTGTCAAATTGATCACTCTCTGTAATGCCTTCATGTCTGCAGCTGTTAGACCAGCATACCATACTGTTACACAGTATGTGAGGACACTTTCTGTCGTAGACCGATAGAAAGAATTCATCAGCCATTGTTCCACCTGATTTTTCCACAGGACTCTAAGGAAATGAAGTCTCCGTTGAGCCTTACTAACCACCAGGGACTAATGTTTCTGAGGCTGTCACTAATATACATGCAAGCAAGGGATTGAATGTACTTGAGCTTTTCATTTTATCAGCTCTAACTATATACAAGTAGTCCTCAATTCATGACCACAACTGAGCCCAAAATTTATGTCGCTAAGTGAGAAATTTGCTTAGTGAGTTTTGCCCCATTTTACGACTTTTCTTGCTGTAGTTGTTAAGTGAATCATTGCTGTTGTTAAGTTAGTAATATGATTGTTGAGTGAATCTGGCCTCCCCATTGTCTTTGCCTGTCAGAAAGTCACACAAGGTGATCGCATGACCCCGGGACACTGCAACCGTCATAAATATGAGTCAGTTGTCAAGCATCCGAATGTAAATCATGTGACCATGAGGATGCTGCAATAGTCATACGTGTGAAAAATGGTCATAAATTACTTTTTTCAGTGTTGCTGTAACTTGAACGGTCACTAAGTGAATTTTTGTTAGTCGAAGACTACCTGTAATTATAAGGGACAAATGTTTTAGCACGGGTGGGCAAATGTGGCTCTTGTACAATCTGTGGACTTCAACTCCCAGAATTCCTGAGACAGCCAAGCTGGCTCAGGAATTGCCCAGCCCTGTTCTAGCACATCCTATCCTAGTATACGGGACATGCTTTTAATATGGATCTGAACTTAATAAAGATTTGAACGTAATTCAGATCTTTAATACTGATCTGAATATTGAACTTGAACAAAGAGATTCATATTGTTTGAGAGCATGACTCTAACCCTATAAATCTGGGTGTCGAAGCAGTATCCCATTCTGAATATATTGGAGTCTGACAGCCATTCGGTCCTGGTATGGATACTCTGGAGTTGTGGTTGGGCAATAACTGAAGGGATCACAATTTTCTCACCCTTCCTCTAATATTGCAAATTTACTTTTGTGAGAGGGAAAAAGTCTTGGCTATATGCTCTGTCTCATGAGGTTTAAAGTAATCTTAGAATTGTCACTGCTTATTATGCTCATGAATGGGCTGGGAAATCATTGGGAGCCATGGGATTCGATACTACCACTGGCAAATGCAAAGAGATTACATATCTTTTTTTGGAAAAAATTCTCTTTATTGTTATGACTGAATAAGGAAGGGCATGTGTTATGAATTGGATTGTCCTCTGCCTGCATTGAGGACATCTATTGCTCCCGAACTAATAAAACAAATCTGGGATTTTCTCAGTTCCTAAGTGAAAGGTATTTCCAGCTTTGGCCAGGAGAAAAATAATTCTTGGGAATCTAAACTTCAGGAAGTCACTGCACTAAAGGAAAGGCAAGAGCCATGGTGGTGCAGGGTTAGAATGCAGTATTGCAGGCTGACTCTGCCCACTGCCTGCAGTTCGATTCTGTCTGGCTCAAGGTTGATTCAGCCTTCTGTCCTTTCGAGTTTGGTAAAATGAGGACCCCGATTGTTGGGGATAATAACATGCTGACCCTGTAAACCTCTTAGAGAAAACTGTAAAGCACAGTGAAGCGGTATGTAAGTGCCATTGCTATTGCTTTAAAATTGCCAAATTCTTATTTATTCATTCAGGTTGTAGACAATGGTGAGGGCAAAGGCTTGGATTCTGAAGAAGCATTTTGAAGGGCTTCCTAAGAAGAGTGACTTTGAATTAATAGAGATAAACCTACCAGATCTAAACGATGGAGGTAAGAGGAATCATTTGATTGTGTATTTGTATTACTTGTTCCCCATGTCAACAACCTTTATCCTACTATTTTTTTAAAAATGATGATTCCTACCCCAAGCATATCTTGCAGAAAATATTAAATATATTACACTAAGAAAATTGCTTTGAAAAATTGCATTATGACAAGTGCCTTCAAAGATGTTAATTTACGGGGCAGAAGATAAACCCTGAAAATTAATATATGACTAGTGACTTTTTTAAAAAAGTACACAAATGAATGTGGAAACAGTACAAATGAAGTCAAGATTGGTAAGTGAGAAACTATATCATTGAAAGGTGATTGATTAAATCATGGATCAAGAATGTTTGGATGTGACTATATAAAATGAAAGGCTGTTTTCAGTGTTGAGTTGCTGAATATAAAAAATATGTTTTTGAAGTGACCTGCTCTTACATAATTTGGCCAGAAAAATTCATTGAGAAAAACATCACACAACTTAGATGAAAAGAATGCTGTCGAACATGCTTTATTATCTATTCATCCAACTCCAAAATTTCTAGGTTTTTTTGCTCTCCATCCCAGTCCTCTAAATTGAATGAATAAACAAATAAAACAAATACTTTGAAATGTGTAATTCCTTGCTATTCCCATTTTTTATTGTTATAATGCCGTGATGGTGAACCTATTGGCATGTGTGCCACAGCTGGCACGCGGAGCCTTTTCTGCGGGCACGCGAGCCATCGCCCAGCTCAGCTGCATCACACATGGGCGCATGCCTCCTGCGGGCCAGTTTATTTTTGGGAAGCATGGAGGGGGGCGCATGCAGGAGACATGCATACATGCGGGGGGGGGTCGTTCGTGCACGCATGGGGGTAGGGGGTAGGGTGGGGGGGCAGCACACACCCCCGCAGCCCATTTTTAGGCCCATAAGGCTGCAGCAAGGCTTACTAGACCCAAAACGGGGCGTGGGGGGGTGCAACACGGCCCCCCAAATGGCCCATTTTTAGGCCCAGGAGGCTGCAAGGAGGCCTACTAGGCCCAAAACAGGGATGGGGAGGGAGTCGCGTGCACATGCATGGGGTGGGGGTAGCGGGGGGTTATGTGCACATGCGTGGGGGGCAGGCAGAGTGGAAGGGTTGTGCCCGCATGTGCAGGGTGGGCCGCATTGCATTATGGATGCCGGCACGAGTGCGAGCTGTTGCACACGCATTTGGATGCTTTCGGCACGCGACAAGAAAAAGGTTAGCCATCACTGTTATAATGTATTTCCATTTCTTACTTATTTTTTCTTAATGCATATAACAATAAGGATTTTAACAGAAACATGGAATAAAACTATACATTTTGTATAATCAGTAAAATGGCATGGGATAAACTGTTTCCCTCATGTGCATAGATTGCATTTCCAGACTAGTGCACTTCTCCGGTTTTCTGTCCACTCCTTCCCGGTTTCTTTTAAAAGAAAACAGAAGTAATCAAATGGTAGTTCTCTCTCCAGTAGTATATTAGCTTGATCTTTCATAATCTTTTCTTCTGTGTTTCAGAGATAATGCTTGAAAGTGTGTTTCTCAGTGTTGACCCCTATATGAGGTAATACTGTTTGTTTGACTTTGTGTTTCAATACAGTTTATTCTGACCATTGACCTTTTCACCTAATTTCCCTATTATTTAGCCATCTCTCAACAGCCTTTTGAGCCACTGAGTGGTGGCTCAGTAGCTAAGATGCTGAGCTTGTTGATTGAAAGGTCAGCAGTTCAGCAGTTTGAATCCCTAGTGCCACGTAATGGGGTCAGCTCCCGTTACTTGTCCCAGTTTCTGTCAATCTAGCAGTTAAAAAGTACATTAAAAAGTACATTAAAAATGCAAATAGAAAAATAGGGACCAGCTTTGGTGGGAAGGTAACAGCGTTCTGTGTGCCTTTGGCATTTAGTCATGTCAGCCACATGACCACGGTGATGTCTTCAGACAGTGCTGGCTCTTCACCTTTGAAATGGAGATGAGCACCACTCCCTAGAGTTGGGAATGACTAGAACATATGTGCGAGGGGAACCTTTACCTTTACTTTTTTGGTGGGCGTGGCATGGCTTGGCTTGGCTTGGCGGGCATGGCAAGGGAAGGATACTGCAAAATCCCCATTCTGCTCCTCTGGATCATCATATTCCCATGCAAGCAGAGATAGGATACTATCAGGTTTTGTTTGCTGCAATGGGCTTTGGCCCAAGTCCATCTGGACTTCCTTAAGAGAATAATTGCTATCATCCCAAGTACAAGAAAGAAATGCTATTATTAGATATGATGGATGGCTAAGCCTGCTGTTCTAGCCAAAGTCATTTAGCCAAAGCAAATTATATTGGCATATTTTTGTTGTTTCTCATGGTCTGGAGAATAGAACATTTAATCATTGTCTGAACACACCAAAAGGCTTTTGATATAGTGCAAACAGGTACCTACATTGTGTCCTGAAAGAATAACTCCCTCTCCAAATTTGAATTTGTTGTATTAATGTCTAATTATGTATTTTTATTTTCATAAATAAAAAGTTGCCACAAGAAGTGGCTTATGCTGCCGGATACAAAACATGTAATAAAAACCAGGCTCTGCCCTACGTTCATTGTGAAATGAGTTTGACGTGAGTCCAAGTTAAAACACATTTATGTCCCTCGGCCCTAAAGTGAATTAAGCCTGTAAATCATGCCAGTCATTAATTGGCCCTATGTACAGTAGTGGCCAAAATTGTGGAAATCCTTTGAGAAAAGTGTATTTTATAAAACTAGCTAATAACACCACTTTTTCTTGGAGTAGTACCATAAAATTATATATCAATGGAAAGATAATTTAATCAAGAATGTAATGCAATAACTTTTATGAAGGATTTGCTATTAGGCTAGCAGTTACAGTTTAAAGAAAAAAAACACGCAGAAAAAACGAGATATATAAAAATTATCACCCCAGTTAATAGTGGGTAACCTTTTGCATGAATTACGGCCTTACAATGTCTTCCCATGGAGTGAACCAAGTTTTTTAGTTCTGCAGCTGTTATGATGTGAAACCAAGATTGAAGGATTGCTTCTATTAACTGGGTTTTATTGCTGGGTCGCTTCTGACTAACAAGTTTCTTTAGTCGGCTCCATAGATTTTCAATTGGGTTAAGGTCTGGGCTATTCTCAGGCCATTCCAGCAGTGGAATATGATTATCTTGAAACTCCCCCCCAAAAAGTGATGTTATTAGCCATCAAATCTCAAAAATACACTTTTCCCAATAGGTTTCCACAATTTTGGCCACTACTTTATATCTTTAAACAAAAATTCATACATTGATTTTTGCTTTGTTTTTGTTTTGCAGAGTATACAGTAAGAGATCGATGAAGGAAGGGGACACTATGATAGGGTCTCAGGTTGCAAGGTAAGAACCACCTTGATTTATTTCCTGTTCCACGAGCTGCTGGTCTTCCTTTCTTCCAGGTAAAGTTATTGGGCATTGGGCAATAAAACAAGAAGTTAAACAACACCCACATTTGTATCTGTTTTCTGTTGGAAACAAGTGTGAGTTGAATCAAAGAAATTGCACAAGGTCCTCATTAAGGCTTCAATATAAAGCAGTGGTGAAATCCAATTTTTTTTTACTACCAGTTCTGTGGCCATGGCTTGATGGGTGTGGTGTAGCTTGGTGGACGAGGCTTGATGGGTGTGGCAGGGGAAGGATACTGCAAAATCCCCATTCCCTTTCCACTCTGGGGCCAGCCAGAGGTGGTGTTTGCCGGTTCTCCGAACTACACAAAATTTCCATTACCGTTTCTCCGAACTGCTCAAAATTTCCGCTACCGGTTCTCCAGAACTTGCTGGATTTCACCCCTGATATAAAGAATAGTAAATACTACACAGTCAATAAGGCCTGTCAATTTGATAGACTTTGTGGCTTTGTCCGGATTGAAGAAAACAAATGCATAATTAAGAATATTCAAATAGAATCTACAGTAAAGCAAGCTGTATCGTTAGTGTTGTTCCAAAGATACCTGAAAAAGCATTAACAAAAGATTCAAGGGAAAAAAGCTTCCCAGCACAATAATAGTAACAAAATCAAGTTCTGAATGCATAAAAAGTTCCCTTGATATTGAAAATATTCCAATTCAGGGATGATGAATGGCTTCTCTTCTGGGGCCTCTTCTCAAATGGTGGAAGGAAATGCTGCTTTAGACATTTCAAAGGTATTCAGGATTTTACAAAATGCTTTGAAATACGGCCAGAATGGTCTCATAGCACTCTCAACGTCAAAAATTTCCCTGCGATGGTTTAGTGTCAGATTGTGAGTTACACCGCTCCTTCATAGATGTTTAGAAAGAATTATTAAGAACTGGTTATGTTTGCAATTTGTTTGCAAGTTTCTTTGTTGACTAGTATAACGAGGTACCTGTGTTCTTTTTCAAAGGATTTTGGAAAGCAGAAATCCTTCATTTCCTGTAGGAGCTTTTGTTGTGGCAAATTCGGGCTGGACAACACATTTTATTTCCGATGGCAAAAATCTAGTACAACTGCCTCCAAATTGGCCAGAAAATCTTCCAAGGTCATTGGCTCTTGGAACAATTGGCATGCCAGGGTAAGTGTACCCTAATCATGTACTTGAAGGAGGTGATGTGATGGATTGCAACCCAGTCTTTGAATTCTGCTGCATGGGACTTGAGCTGAATGTGGTGCTGCATAGGCCCTAAAAGCTAAGGTTGATGGTTCTACAATCAGAGCCTATGTGAAAAATACATTTTTCCTGGGAAAGGTACTATATGTCCTTAGTATTCAGAGGATGTCAGCCTAATTCTACATTCCCTGATACTTATGCAGGGTCCCTGAATATCAGCATGTCCAGAAATGTCTTTTTGAATCCTAACCAAATGCTATGGACCATCTGAGTGTGTTTGTTTTTTATTTTCTTTTTTAAAATTAATTTGTTAAAGAGTTTTTTTGCAAAGTAAAATCAATTTTGGAAGTTGATCCACCTGCGCATAGAATGGCAGACATAGGTGAGGTGATGGAGGGCATCTGAGAGGGTAGATAGGTGTCTCTAAAACAGTTCCTGGCTAATAACTGGGTGATATATTCAGGAAATGTTAAAGCTGAAGTGTTCCAAAGGATAATCTTGTTCATTTTAGTTAATCTCAGCTCTTTTCCATTTCCTCTTTCCTTCCCTTTCCTCCTCCTCTTCTCCTTTCCCTTTCTCTTTGTTTCCTTTCCTTCCCATCTTTCCACTTAGTCATTTTTAAATTCTGTGTATTTATTTGTTTATTTACTTATTTATTTTAGAAATTTTTTATAGCTGCTTACTCAGTTATAAAGTCATAAATGAGTGACTTTCTCGTTTCAAGACAAGTATAAACATTTTAGTAACTTATCACGTTCTCTTATAATACAAACAATGATCTCTTCTACCCATATCCCCTTATTCATAAACAAACCCATAAAACCTCATCATTTTGGACCTGAGGTTAGCGAAAGTATTTGAAATCTTACAGTGGATAGGTTGCTAAGTGAGAAAGTTGTTATGTGAATTTTACCCCGTTTTACAACCTTCCTTGCCCCAGTTGTCAAGTGAATCACTGCAGTTGTTAAATTAGGAACAGGGTTATTAAATGAATCTGGCTTCCTGACTGACTTCCCTTGTCAGAAACTCGCAAAAGTTGATCACATGATCCCAGGACACAGCAACCATCCCAAATATGAAGCAGTGGCCAAGCATCCAAATTTTGATTATATGACCATGGATATGCTGAACTGATCATAAGTGTAAAAAAAAAATAAGTGCAAAGTCACTTTTTTTCAGTGCAACAATAACTCTGAACGGTCACTAAATGAACTGTTGTAAGTTGAGGGCTACTTGTATTATTTCAAAATTTCCATTGTATTTAGTAGCCCTCAAAGTTGAGGAATCTCCCCTTATTCTGTGGTGCTTTTAAAGACATTCTTTGCATGTAACCAGGTTATTCCCATTAGTGGTGAAAGTTCGTATTTGAGTCCTGTTTGATTTTTATGTTTTGGACATGTCATGGTGTCAGTGTTTAATTACACAAGCTTTTAATTCCTTTTCCTTGCAGTCTTACTGCCTATTTTGGCCTACTTGAGCTCTGCAGGCCCAAACCAGGAGATACGGTCCTAGTTAATTCAGCAGCTGGTGCTGTGGGCAATGTGGTTGGGCAGATTGCTAAAATTAAGGTAAGTGAATGTTTGGACTTCCAACAGCCTGATCAATGGACAAGAATTATGAAAGTTCTAGTTTGTTATCTCTGGTCTATTTACCTCCTTGTGCTTTGATCGATTGATACTGCAGAGAAGGTTCTGCACATAAATACCTCATTTGCAACATGCCCATCTAGTCATGGGATGGTGGGGAATATAATACATGACATCACACATTTCATGATAGCATCACTCATTGATCCCAACTACACACTGTATAACCTTCGCATTGAAACATTATGATGTGACTTATGCCAGTTACATTATTCTCATTTTTATAATGTTTTGGGGATATCACTGTGGCTTCCATGGGATGTCTATGCTTTATATTCATTCTTTGCATCCAGAAAAGTACTCTTTTCAATCGTTATTAAAGGTTACAATTTACAACAATAAAAATTAATACAAAAGAAAAAAAGAGAAAATTGAAGATGCAGAAAACTGTAATGGAACATAGTGATTCCCATGTCAAGGCATGAATCAGCCTCATTCCCCCCCCTGGGGAAACTGTAATTAATTAGAGGTGAATGGATCTTGTTTCCCATGGTGTATACTCTCAAAGAAAGAAAACCCGAAGTATATATACTAAGAAAACATTTTTATCATAAAAGTAAAAACCTAGCTAACTACATTTTACCAGCAGTGATATCTCAGACGGACAAAGGAAGAAGTATATCAGGAAGTTAGAAAAAGAAAGAATGTAGACATGCGCAGTAGTTCAAAAATCACAAGACAGCCTTATATATGTGATAAAGTTCTCTGGCAAGCTACCGTAATGTTCAGAATGGAAGCTCAGCTGGCAAATTCAAATAACGCAGTGACATCCTAGGAGGGAGGGGTTGCATTCCAAAGGAGTCAGAGGCAACTCAGCCCAGATATTATGTGTCAGAGAAAGAGGGTGAAGACAGATTCTCCCTGATAGTTCACAGAGTATATTGGAGGTGCAGAAAACAGAACCCTCAGTTTGGCAGGCTTTTTCTACAGGTGTGAAACAATAAAGATGTCAGGATTCCAAGTAACACTCCCAACAAAACAAAACTCCGAAGCTTGAATTTCCTCAAAGTTACATTTTATTAGAGATTTCATATTGGCACATCTGGGGAAACCCAAATCTGAAAGCTTCCAGGTTGTCCCCACCCAAAAGAAAGTTCAAGTCCCTGCCCAACACCCATATGTCCATCACGTGGTCCAATCCAAACACAGTCCCAACTGGAGATGCCTCCCAGTTCCAGCTGTCCAGGTGCAGGGCAAGATGACCTTGACTTTCTGAGAATGGAATGTTGTTATAACTATATAAAACCCTGGCTCCATACAATCCCCTCTCCCTGTTTCCCACAGTAGTAAATATGGCAGGCCTGAAGGCCCAGAGAAAAAGATGGCTTCCAGGCCTGAGAAAATAATTCAGCTTGGAAGAATTGCAACGTGTCATTCTTGGTTTTGTGCCCTACAGCCACGATACTCTCTATGTGATCAATGGGATTTTATTTCTGCTAACATGGCTTTTTGTTTTACTGTATGTCACACCTTGACCACACCAGAATTATAATTCTTGGGTGTTATTTTAGTTTTTACTTGCTAACTCATCCTTTTTGAATTGGCTTATACTAGAGTAAAGTTTCTCTCTCTTGCTCTTTCTCTCTCTCCCCAGCTATCTCTACCCAATTTAATCCAGTGAATCTAATCCAATCTCTCCTGTCCATCTCTGCCTGCCTGTCATCACTATTTGTTGAAGATGATTTATGAACAAACTCGCATAGCCTTGCCAAGGAACCTGGCCCTCATTGTTATTTTTTTTTAACCGGCAGGGTTGTAAAGTGGTCGGCACTGCGGGTTCCGATAAAAAGTTGGATTACCTTAAGGAGCTTGGCTTTGACGAAGTCTTTAACTATAAGACGGTGAAATCCCTGGAGCAGGCCTTGAGGGACGCTTCCCCTGATGGCTACGACTGCTATTTTGATAACGTACGTATAAGACGGAGCTCAGCTTTAAACTGGCCTAAGATAGGAAGGGAAGCTGATCTAAGGAACTTCCTGTGTTGAAAGCAGCTTTGGCCCAGGCAAAGAAAAGCAGCCATTCATCTTTAAATCTCTCCTGATGTCCCCAAGTCAGGCTTTTTTATATTTTGGGCCACCCCTCTCTTTCCTTGCATTCAGGGCAGTGATGAAATCCAAATTTTTTTACTACTGGTTCTATAGGCATGGCTTGTTTGGCATGGCAGGGGAAGGATACCCCAAAATCTCTATTTCCACCCCACTCCAGGGGAAGGATACTGCAAAATCCCCATTCCCTCCTCACTCCTGGGGCAAGGATATTGCAAAATCTCCATTCGCACCCTACTCGGTGGCCAGCCAGAGGTGGCGTTTCTCAGTTCTCCAAACTACTCAAAATTTCCACTACCGGTTCTCCAGAACTTGTTGGATTTCATCCCTGATTCAGGGGTGGTATTCACTTACTTTCCCTACTCATTCACAAATGTGAGCACGTGCGTGTGAGCTCACTTCGCTCGCACACACCCCGTCCACACATGAGCCCAACCTTCAGCATGTGCGCTTTGATGGTGTGTGTGCCTTCTGCACATGCGCCTGGCATTAATCATATTTCCATGCCGCCCCCTCTCCAAGGACTCTGGGTGGCTTACACCAAAGACAGTATACTAAATAGTATATTGCCCCCAACAATCTGGGTCCTCATCTTACCACCTCGGAAGGGTGGAAGGCTGAGTCAACCTTGAGCTGGTGAGATTTGATCTGCTGAACTAGCAGTCAGCTGAAGTAGCTGCAGTACAGCACTCTAACCATTGCGCCACCTTGGCTCTTAGGCATCAACAACCTGCCTAAGTAGGATGGCATAGAATGGGGGCGGGTGGGTGGGGACACCCGCAATTTTCACTACCGGTTTGGGCGAACTGGTCCCGAACCGGCTGAATACCATACCTCCTTGCATTCCTCTCTCTCAAGCAGTCCACCACTGGTTTCCTTGCATAATGCATAGTGCATACTTAATGGCAATAATCCCCAAAATAAGGTCTTTAAAACAGGCTTCCCTGGGAGATAAAAGGACAACTCTATATCTTCCCTTCTCCTTCTAGATAACATTTTTCAATGTAGACATGAATCATTGAAGCAGGTGTATGTGTTATTTCTGATCCTTCTTATATGGGTGCAGCTGGAAGGTTTGTTCCTCCACCTGTATATGTATGTTTCTGAGTATATGTATGTTTCTGAGTAAATGGAAGAAGATGAGCAGGTGTGAATGAAGGACATGTGTGGTCTGTGTCTACATATGTAGACCTATATTAGTTGTGCTCAAGTAACTGATGCAGGTACTCCTTGTTTAATGATGGTAACAGGAACCAGGATTTCTGTTTCTAAGTGGCCAGGCTGTCACATCACTGCATCGCTTAGCTACAGCAGTTCCAGAACTTCCGGTGGACATCACTGAACGAATCCCATATTGTTGTTTAGCATGACATCATGCGGTTGTCACTTGTAGCCTCCTTCTGGCTTCCCCATTGACTTTTCTTGAGAGAAGCCAGAAGTGAAAGTCGCAAATGGCGATCATGCGACTGTGGGATGCTGCAATATTATTTATTATTTATTTTATTTATTTTATTAGTCATATTTCTGTGCTGCCCACTCTCTGAAGATTCTGGGCGGCTTACACCAAAGACAGTATACTAAATAGCATATTGCCCCCAACAATCTGGGTCCTCATTTTACCCACCTCGGAAGGATGGAAGGCTGAGTCAACTTTGAGCCGGTGAGATTTGATCCGCTGAACTGCTGAAGTAGCTGCAGTACAGCACTCTAACCACTGCGCCATCTCGGCTCTTTTAATTATAATTGCGAAGTGGTTGCCAAGCACCCAGATCGTGATCCCATCACTGTGGAGAATGCTGTGATAGTCATAACTATGAGAACCTGTTATAAGTACCACAATTGAGCCCAAAATTTCTGTTGTTGAGACATTTGTTATGTGAGTTTTGCCCCATTTTACAACATTTCTTGCCTTAACTATTAAGCGAAGCACTGAAGTTGTTAAATTAGTAACTTGGTTATAAAGTGAATCTGTTTTCCCCATTGCCTTTGCTTGTCAAAGATTGCAATCACAGCAATCTTTAACAAGCAAAGCACGGGACACAGCAACCGTCATAAATATGAGTCAGTTGCCAAGCAGCTGAATTTTGATCACATGACTGGAGATGCTGCAAAAGTTGTAACTGGGAAAAATGATCGTAAATCATTTTATTCAGTGCCGCTCTAACTTTGAGCAGTCACTAAACGAATTGCTGTAGGTCAAGGACTACCTACATGCTCTTGAGTCTTAAAGGATTGCCTTACTTTAAATTTGATTAATTGGTTGGTTTTTCTTCTTTCCTTTCTCTAAAAAAAGTTGTTGTTTTTTTTCTGATCAAACCATTTAGACTGTCAGGATCTGTATTTAACAATTTTGAATCTGATACAATCGAAGCCCCAAATGATTGTTTTGTGTTCAAAAAGGGTTGATCTTACCATTCCCAAAGTATTTGACCTTTGACAGTTTTTGTGTGACTATTTCAGACTCAAAACAACGGTTTCAAACTTGAAAAATAGATAGCAATAGCGCTTAGACTTAGCAATAGTGCTTCATAGTGCTTTTGCAACCCTCTCTAAGCGGTTTACAGAGTCAGCATATTTCCCGCAACCATCTGGGTCCTCATTTTACCTACCTCAGAAGGATGGAAGGCTGAGTCAACCTTGAGCCTGGGGAGATTCGAACTGTCAAATTGCAGTCAGCCTGCAGTACTGCATTCTAACTACTGCGCCACCACTTGATCCTGTGATTCAGATGGAGTTGACATACGTAGTCACAAGTGCACAGAGAAGACCCCCACCCCACCCCCCATGATTATACATGATTATTTCTATCCAACAGAAGGAAATTCACTGACAGCTCAAATTCCTCTTCTCTTTTTCAGCCTATTCTGGGCTTCCAGAACTCACCTGCTGGGTTAGCAGTTTACGGGGAGCAGTTTTAGGCAGAGTTGCCAAAAAGAAAAGGGGAAGGGAAACTTTTGTGGCAAAACTGAAAATTCACCACCATAGTATTAGATGTGACCTCCTGTTTCCTCCTTTTGGGATATGTTTAAGTGCCTGAAATTCCCAAAGCAAAACCCTGAATTTCTTTCCTGTGATCTCTGTTTCTAAGAACAGATTATGGGTATTAGCTGAGCTCTTTTAAAATAATTCCATGCAGATCAGTCAACAATATCCCTCCTCTGTGGAGTATTTTAGTCTCGGCAAGTGTTGTGTTGTCTTTGTCTCCACCAGGTGGGAGGAGAATTTTCCAGTGTTGTTTTGGAGCAAATGAACACATTTGGGAGAATTGCGCTGTGTGGTGCTATCTCCTTGTATAATGACACCCAGCTCAAAAAAGGTACAAATCTATTTTTCTTTCTACATGCTGTTTGCTTTAATCTTCTCCTTCTCCTTCTTTTCTTCTTCTTCTCCTCCTCCTCCTCCTTCCTCCTTCCTCCTCAGCCTCTTCTTCCCTTCCTCCCCCTCCCCTCCCCTCCTTCTTCTTCCTTCTCCTTCCTTCTTCCTTCTCTGCCTTCTCCCTTTTCTTCTTCTCTTTCTTCTCCTTCCCTTTCCCTTTCCTCCTCTTCCTGCTCCTCTTTCTCCTGTATACCTTCTCCCTTTTCTTCTCTTGTTTCTTACAAATGTTGTTATTAAGGTTCAAAATCAAACATTAAATACAATCTAAAGGAGGAAAAAGCAGGGGAATAACAGGACAGATTAAAAAGTGGCAAAAATACAACAAACAAATATATAAGGTGACCTCCAAATTATTTCAGCGTAGAGACAATAATACAACAGTGTTTTAAATTTAAATCAATAGTTAATATTTAAGTTACCTTCAAATACTAATAAACATTCTAAAAGATCAATATTCTTAGAATATTCTCTTAATTTTAAACTAACACGTAACAAATACATTGCCAAACATGAATAACCTTATATTTTTAAAAAAACTACTTTTGAAAGGAGACTAAATACATAAAATGTTCTACCTCAGGGTAGAAATTAATAGAGGATTTGATGCACCTTGTATCTTTTCTTTTCAGTCTGCTCTCACCTCATCTTTCTGTCAGTTTTTATGAAGATGGGGGAGGAAAGCTCATTTTCCTCCCCAATCTTTATAAAAGGTTTCTGAGCATAAAATCAATTTGGTATGATTATCAGCCAAATTGTATGGTAGCAATATTTGTTAGTGACTGGAGAACATGGATAGATGTTGCTGAGTAGATCTTATGAGAGAGAGAACTTTATTTTTAATCCTTTTACCGATTACCTTTGTTTTATAATAAATATGAAATTTATTTAGGAAAACCCTGCGTTAGAAAATATATTGAAGATTCAGTGCTTTAATGATTCTATTTATTAAAGCAGCAGCATCTATTAAAAGCTCATGTCCAAGACTGTGGTTTAAGAAATAGTACTACTGTTAAATTATTTTTGAAGAGAGTCAATCCTAAAAGAACATTTGTAATAAGAAAACTAGTAATCAACTCCCTTGGCCATTTCACTTTTTAAAAATAAAAACTTTTAAGAATATACGTTTCATGTTATTGTGGTTTTTAAAACATCTTGCCCACATTAGGACAGTTTGGCATTGCAGTTACAATAACTTTGAATATTTTGGTATGTTTCTGTTGCCAAATTATTCTTTCCTTTTTTTTGAAAATTTTCTCCTCCTGCATTTCTTGGTTATGTACCAACTCTCCCCCAATTTTCAGAGTGCTTTCAATTATTATATATATATGAAAGCACTTTGCAAATAATTTATTTATTTATTGGCTACCCATCTTATAGGGTAATTGGGCAGCTTATAGTTACATATTACATATAAGTTAAATAATGTTAAAATCAAATTTTAAATTCTCCTGCAAAGGTATTTCTTGGTTACGTATCAGCCCTCCCCCAATTTGCAGAGTGCTTTCAGATATTTTATATATAGATAAGATGGGCAACTAATAAATAAATATATATTTGCAGACTTTTTTCATTCATTTATTGATATAAATATATATAATATTTATTTCCTTATTTATTTATTGGCTACCCATCTTATAGGGTAATTGGGTGGCTTAGTTACATATAAGTTAAATAACAAGTTAAAATCAAACCTTACAGTCAAAGACACATGGGGAAGGTGGGGACGGAATGGGAGGGAAGGTGGAATTTATTATTAGTCAATCAACTATCTCCATTGCAATCTTCCTCCACTGGGGCACCAGGACGACTGGCAGAGCCATGTCTTTAGGCCCTTATGAAAAGATAGAAGGTTGGGGTCAACCTCACATGTGGGGAGGGGGCTGTTCCAGAGGGCAGGAGCAACAGCAGAGAAGGCCCCACTCCTGGATCCTGTCAGCTGTAATAATAGGGCTGATTGGGACCTGCAGCATACCTGCTCTGCCAGCAAGAGTGGTACGAGCCAATCACAGTGGGGAGAATAACTTAGACCCATGCCATGAAGGTCTTTAAAGGTGATCACCAACACCTTGAATTGCACCCAGAAGCAGACTGGTAACCAATGCGGCTCACAGAGCAGTGGTAGTACAGGGGCCACCAAAACTACCCACACTGCCACACTTTGCATCAGTTAAATGTTCCTGACTAGTTTCTCATTCAGGCACTGACCAGATCCAATCTTTCTTAGCTTAGCTAATATAGACAGGATACCAAGGATAGATCTTTCTTTTCTTTTCTTTTCTTTTCTTTTCTTTTCTTTTCTTTTCTTTTCTTTTCTTTTCTTTTCTTTTTCCTTTCCTTTCCTTTCCTTTCCTTTTTTCTTTTCTTTTCTTTCTTCCTTTCTTTTTTCCTTCTTTCTCTTTCTTTCTTTCCTTCTTTCCTTCCTTTCTCCCCTTCCTTCCTTCCTTTTTCCTTCCTTCTCTCTCTCCTTCCTCCCTCTTCTTTCTTTCTCCTTCCTTCCTTCCTTCCTTCCTTCCTTTCTTCCTTCCTTCCTTCCTTCCTTTTTCTTTCTCTTTCTTTTTCTCTTTCTCTTTCTTTTTTTCTCTCCTTCCCTCCCTCCTTCCCTCCTTTCTTTCTTTCTCTCTTTCTTTCTTTCTCTCTCTCTCTCTCTTTCTTTTTCTTTCTTTCAACAAAAACCCTTTATTTTGAAACAGAATTCATTTAGGGTAACCTGACTGTTTGGCAACAACAACTGTGAACTTGCATATTTGAAATTTAATAAGGATGCAAATCGTTGCAGGCCACTAGAGGCCAGTCATGAAGTGATTACTGTATTTTTCGGTGTATAAAACGGATCGGAGTATAAGACACACCTTAATTTTGGGGGAGGAAATCAAAAAACAAGAATTCTACCTCTGCCTACCAGCATTTTTGAAAGGTCCGGGGGGAATCTGCCTGGCAGCTTCGGGGAACAAGGCGGGTGCCATGATTTGTGGCTGGTCACCCCTCTGTCCGCCCAGCAGGCAGCTTAGGGCAGGCAATGGCCACAATGACTTCACTCCCCTGCAGTGTAGGAGCTGCCGCCTAAGCCCTCTGCGCCCAGGAGCTGAGCGAGTCGAACGAGAGCTCCTAAAGAAAAACGCCCCTCCTTTCCAGCCACCGCTGCCTGGATTCCCCAACGCAATAATCAGAGCTGCGTTTCAGGCAGCGGGTGGCCAGTTCCCTGCAATGTGAGGAGCTGCCACCTCTCTGCGCCCAGGAGCCAAGTGAGCCGAACAAGAGCTCCTAAAGAGCTGCCGCCTAAGCCCTCTGTGCCCAGGAGCTGAGCGAGTCGAACAAGAGCTCCTAAAGAAAAACGCCCCTCCTTTCCAGCCACCGCTGCCCAAATTCCCCAACACAATAATCAGAGCCGCGTTTCAGGCGGCGGGTGGCCAATTCCCCTGCAATGTGCAGCGGGGAACTGGGAACCGTTTTGGATTCGGGGAGGGGATTGCAGTGCTTCCACCTGAAAGTGCTTTTCTTCCCATTGCATTCCCAATATGGCAATGCCATATTATTTTTTGCTCAGTCCAGTTTTAACAAGGTCTCAATGAAAAGACGTCCTGAAGTATATACAGGTAGTCCTCAGCCTACGACCACAATTGAGCCTAAAATTTCTGTTGCTAAGCGAGGCAGTTGTGAAAGCGAAATTCCCCCCCCCCCATGTTACGAACTTTCTTGCCACAGTTGTTAAGAGAATCACTGCAGTTGTTCAATTAGTAACCTGGTTGTTAAGTGAATCTGGCTCCCCCGTTGACTTTGCTTGTCAGAAGGTCGCAAAAGGAGACCCCAGGACACTGCAACAGTCATAAATATCAATCAGCTGCCAAGGGCCTGATTGTAAGTGTGAAAAAATGGACATGTCACTTTTTTCAATGCCGTTGTAACTTCAAATGGTCACTAAATGAACTGTTGTAAGTCAAGGACTACCTGTATACTGCAAACATAGCCTACCTGTAGCTGTTTCTGTTCAAGACAAACATACAATGGGCTAGTTTAAGTATGAGAAAAACATCAGCATATTGGTAAAGCGTGAGATAAGATGAGAGAGCTGTGAAACAGATAGGTGAGATGTCACTGTTTTCATTAAAACACTTGTCACCTGCTGTACAAAAATGGCACAGCAAGTCATAGGTTCACAGGGATGAGACAAACAACCAATGCAAGTAGAACAGCAAAATCATGCAGCTGAGTTTGATAAAATGTGACCAAGCCACAGTTGTCTCATTCAGAAAAACTCATTCCAATGATTCTTGCATATCTTTAACACTGCTGTTTTTTTTTTTTGACCTCACTTTACAGCCTAAACGAAAATTGGCTGTATTTGAACAAGAAAATCAGCCTAGATCTAGTTCATCAGCAGCCTTGGATCACAAAACAAAGGATGGCTTTGAGAGGCAATCTTGCTGATGTTTTATTTACACGTTTGGTCGTATTTGGAAAGAGAGACACTTATTTTTATGATCAGTTGTGGAGGCTCAATACAATTTCACTTGCAAAAATTTGTCAAAATCATGTTATGTTGGCCAGAATGGGCAGAAATGTGGCACCACTTCTGGAGATATGCTGTGACAGAACAAACCTTCCTAACTTTTTCTTCTCTGAACTTACTTCTAGGCCCATTTGTTCAGGTCCCCATGATCACGAAACAGCTATATATGGAAGGTTTTATAGTCACACGTTGGGACAATAGGAGAGATGAAGGGCTGAATGCAATACTGAAATGGATTCAAGAGGTAAGCTGATAGTAGAAGAGTCTCTCTCTCTCTCTCTCTCTTCCCCTCTCCCTCTCCCTCTCCCTCTCCCTCCCTCTCTCTCTCTCTCTCTCTCTCTCTGTCTATCTTTCTCTGTCCCTCCCTCCATCTCTTTGTGTGTAATCCAAAGGGAAAAGACTTTGATACCTCACCGTTTCCTTAGGAGCCCAAGGTAGCATGCCACAGGAATTCTCTGTCTTCATTTTATAGCAAATTCAACCCTTTGAGATTGGCTGGGCTAATTAGTCAGCTCTGTGATTGACTACAGAACCTGGGTCTCCCTTAGACAAGTCCAACCACCTCAAAACTACATATTACACTTGCTGCCCTTTGCCACGCTACATGGCCAAGGAAAGACTTTGGTCTGCAGCAGGGGTGAAATCCAGCAGGTTCTGAAGAACCGGTAGATTTTGCAGTATCCTTCCCCTGCCATGCCCACAAAACCACGTCCACCAAGCCACACCACGCCCACCAAGCTACGCCCACAGAACCGGTAGTAAAAAAAATTGAATTTCTCTGCAGACAGAAAAAACATGCAGGAGTTATTGTGAGTATTGCTCATTATTTTCATTCTCGAATACATTCAGGAATAGACCTACATGTACTCCAGTGTAATGCGCGGCTGTGGGTGTGTCTCTAAAACACATGTGTAATGCTTTCCTTTTGTCTCGTCCCTTGCTATTTTGAGCAGAAACTTTATTTTTAGATTTTAAATTCCAAGGGAGAACTGCATACATTTGAATGTTTCACTTTTCACACAGGGAAAAATTAAATTTCGCGAGGACATCACCAAGGGTTTCGAAAACATGCCAGCTGCGTTTATTGGAATGCTTAAAGGAGACAATTTTGGAAAGGCAGTAGTAGAGGTATAAAAGGCATTCTGTTTGGCTTGTGAAAACTATAACTCATTGTATCTGCACTTCCTTATGGACTGATTTGTCTTCTTGCCAAGAATGATCCAAGAGTAATCCACTATGCCACTCCAGCATGCCTCAAGTGTGGCCAAAACCACAGAACATCACGATTATCATGTGAAGTCTGAGGGCAAAAGAAACAAATGCCTCTTAGAAGATTTGTTATATTCTGTTTTCAATAGGTTATCCAGTTTGAATAAAAGAAACAGTCTTTTCAGCACATAGAATCCTTTCTTATCCATCAATAGTTTCTACATCCAGATATTGTATTCATACATACTATGGACGGTTCAACTTGTGATAGTTGACAAATAACATGAGATGCCATAATAGGTTTTATTTGTTATCCTATAGCTTTCATGAGCAAACAGCAGAAACAAGAATAAAAATAGATAAAACACAAATCTTCAGTCTTACTATGGCTGCCCAGCTGAAGCCCCACTGCTAGTCAAAAAAACTTTGTGGATTGTAGAAAAAGCCTTTTGGGCAGGCAGAAAATCAACAAAGGAAATGGGAATTTCTGCTAGAAGGAAAAGGAGAAGATTTTGGCACAAGGTTATATAAAATGTGCAAAACAGGTAATTGTCAGGTTACGAACCTAATTGGGAGCAGAATTTCTCACTAAGCAAAATATTAAGTGGCAGTGGAATATAGCAGCCTCTTTATCGCCCCCATGCTGTGAAGGGCACTAAAAGGCAGAGATGAATTAGAGGCAGTCACACAGGGCAGAATGTGACCATAATCATCGGGTTACTGCAAGGGTCATAAGTAGGAGGACTGGTAGAGCGTCCCTTTCTTCAGTGCCATTGTAACGTCGGATGGTTGCTGAACGAATGGATGTTAACACAAGCGTTACCAGTTAGGTGTTATCGATTCCAACTCTGAATGCCACAAGGGCAGAGACAATGAACCATAGGGAGATTGCTCTATCTACTCTGAAATAATGGAGAAGGAAGGTAAATCCCCAACGAAGTTGGTCAGGGAGTAAATGTAGGCAGGCATGCTTCTTCCAATTGTTTTTGATAACTACCAAAGCTGAGCAGTCGTTTCAAATTATACTATCACTCAATTTCAAGTGACTGAGCAATCAGATTTTTTAACTGGAAACCAAACAAGTTTGTATGAAGTGTTTGAGAAATGCCACGAGGAGCTTTTGCTTAAATTTTAATAGATTTAACAGATTAACAGAGTTGGAAGGGACCTTGTAAATCCGTGGTGGCGAACCTATGGCATGCATGCCACAGTTGGCACGCAGAGCTATATTGGTGGGGACGTGAGTGTTGCCCTAGCTCAGCTCCAGCGTGCATGCGCGCACCAGCCAACTGATTTTTCAGGCCTTCTGGTCCCACTGGAAGTCGGGAAACTGGCTATTTCTGGCCTCTGGAGAGCCTACGGGAGATGGGGAGGGCTGTTTTTGCCCTCCCCAGGCCCCTAGAAAGCCTCTGGAGCCAGCGGAGGGCGAAAAATGGGCCTACCGGGACCCCATGCCATCGTGTACCAAAAGCAGGGGGAGTGTGGGGGGGCGCATGCGCAGGAGGGCAGGGCACATTGAATTATGGATGTGGGCACCCGCACCCATGACCCCCCGCACTCCCCCCACTTTTAGCACGCGATGGCAAAAAGGTTAGCCATCACTGTTATAGGTCATCTAGTCCAACCCCCCCTCCCCGCTCAAACAGGAGACCCTACACCATTTCTGACAAACGGACGTCCAATCTTTTCTTGAAAGTCTCAAGTGATGAAGCTCCCACAATTTCTGAAGGCAAGCTGTTCCATTGGTTGATTGTTCTATCAGAAAGTTCCTCCTCTTTTCCAGGTTGAATTTCTCGTTCAGTTTCCATCCATTATTCCTTGTCTGGCCTTCAGGTGCTTTGGAGAATAGCTTGACACCCTCCACTCTATGGCAGCCCCTCAAATATTGGAAGACTGCTATCATGTCTCCCCTGGTCCTTCTCTTCACTAGACTAGCCATGCCCAGTTCCTGTAACTGTTTTGGCTTTTTTGGCTGCTGCTGCACATTGCTGGCTTATATTTAGCTGGTTGTCCACTAAGACTCCAAGATCTCTCTCACAGTTACTGCTATTGAGCCTCGTGGCTCAGCAGTCTAAATCATTGTGATTAATACCAGCTGTCTGCAATTACTGTAAATTCGAATCTCACCAGGCTTAAGGTTGACTCAGCCTTCCATCCTTTCTAAGGTAGGTGAAATGAAGACCCAGTTTTTGGGGGCAATAAGCTGACTTTGTATAAAATGTACAAAAGTATGGAGGCTATTACTTAACGCATTGTAAGCCGCCCCGAGTCTTCAGACTGGCCCCACCCCCATCTATTCTCTGCCTCCCGAGTCCCAGCTGATCGGGAGGATTTTGCAGTAACCTTCCTCTGGAGTGGGGTGAGAATAGAGATTTTACAGTATCCTTCCTTACACTAAAAAAAAGGTTAGTCCCCAGTTCTAATCCAACTAAGAATACACAAAAGATAATATAGGGTGTGATATGGTACATGCAGGGCTTGCTGCATTTAGTTTTATAACATGAACATATGGCTGCTTTTGTTGTGGCCCGCTAGCGGAGCTGGTGGTAGTCTCAGACAGTGAGGAGGGTGGGGAGGAACATGGGCCAGTCCTGGAGTCTGGGAAAGGCTCTGATGAGTGCTCTGCGTCAGAGGCAGAGATGGGGCTGGGGCCATCTGACAATTATCATCTGCCTTCGGAGTTGGACATCAGTGGGGCAGAAGAACAGCTGGAGGCTGTTCCAGTGTGCGCATGCACAGAGCTGCCAGGAGAAGTGAACAGCTAAGGAACAAGGGTCGACTCGAGAGTAAAGCCACAGGTGGACAGTGAACGGCTCCTCCTATAGGGAATAAATAGGAGTGAAAGGGGAGGGGAGTTTGCAGGAGACAATTGGTTCATGCCAAATTTTGAAGATATCCGCCTGGCAGCCCTCCAAGCCAGATAAGATCTGCGACTGTAAATTCTCCCTTGAAAGACTTTGCTGGATGTGAATGAGAGGAATTCACAGTAACTTTTAAAAAGGGGGGTTTTTTTGTCGGAACAAGGAGTCTGCTTCATGTTCTTGAGAAGCCGGGGTCAGAACAGCTTGCTGGTCATTTCACCTAAGCAGACAGGCAGAAATCTCCCTTTCAAAGTGTCTATGGAGAATCTTGACCATCCAGGTCATGGTTATCCCAAAGGTGCTTTTTCCCAAAAGGCAACTGGACTTTCTTGGTTCTTTTCTTTGAAAAAATTTCACTTCTCATCCAAGAAGCTTCCTTCAGTCTTCTTCAGAACCAAAGAAGCTTCTTGGATGAGAAGTGAAACATCAAGGGGTAAAACCCCCCCAAGAAAGTCCAATTGGAAAAAGCATCTTTTCGAAGTCTATCTTCCCTGGGAAGGGTTAATATAGGAAAAGTGCCAATATATGGCATATAAGTATAATGCATACAATACATTTGCACACAGCCCACTCACCCAGACAGTCACAAGCTCTTGAAGACAGACAAGGTACAGTAGCAAGATTGCTTACTCAGGTAAGTTGATTTGGCACGAGTTCAAGCAAGACACAGAACCTTTTATATATCTTTTTATTGTTCTTCATTTACAGACTGGAAGGGTCAATGTGTATCTGAATACATATTCTAACTTGATCAGTGTGTTATGTAGAAAAGGCTATAATTTAACAGTCAGTCGTGAATTAAGAACCTTTGGTTACATAAATTTCTTAATGGCTTCTTCCAGCTTTTCTTTATTTGCTCCGGAAAATTCATGCACCTGAAATACAGATAGTTCAAGTTTAAGGCTTTTTACTTGAAGAGTCGTCCCCCTGTTAACAGACACTATCAACATTAAATGGTTATGTTGATCATCAAGGAAGTGAACACTGCTTAACAATCTCCTTCCTCAAACAGTTTACCATGAAGAATATAATAAGTATGCAGTACTTAAGAGGCTTATGGTCACCCAACCTATAAAAGACAACTCTGAAAAGCTCACAAAAACAAAACCCCAAATCTGCTTCCAACCATCATTCACCACACCATCTAACACCTCCATCCCCAGACTTCAACCTTACCATATCCCAACACTTGGGGAGAAACCAATTCTTGATAGCTTTCTGGAAGGCTAAGAAACAAGTGCTCTGAGAGTCCAGAGGGAAAGGCTGTTCCAGAGAACTCAGTTGCTTTGGAAAAGTAACTCTTTCTAAGTCCTACTAGGGGGCAATGGTTTTTGAAGAGGATGGTAGCATTTACCGTATTTTTCAGAGTATAAGATGCACCTTTTTCCCTCCTAAAAGAGGCTGAAAATTTGGGTGCATCTTACACTTCAAATGTAGCCCCGCCCACCTGCCGGCCTCCACCCTTTGGCCTCCGTAAGTCCTCTTCCTGGCTGCAGAAATTGCCACTGACAATGGCTTGTGGTTTTGGGCTCCGCGTATTGCGTTTTCAGCCTCCAAATGCTCCGTGTGAGAGCTCTACAAGGCTGTGGGGAAAGCACATTGCCATTGATCGCTGCCCAAAAATGTGATGTGTTTGGAGGCTGAAACCACAATGCGCGGTGCCCAAAATGGCTACCTGGAACAGCTGTTGCCTTCTTATACCCCTTCCGCGCTTCGCCTACTTTAATCACTGGAGCTCCCTCCGATGATCAGCTGTGCTTTTGAAGCTGTTTTTCAGCCCCGACGTGAGCAAAGTGATCTTCCGTGCTTTGCCTGCTTTTCTAATTGCTGCTCCCTCCAATGATCAGCTGTGCTTTAGAAGCCCCAACCAGCCCCAACTTTAAAACCAGCAAGCGAACTAGTAACATAATAGTAACAGAGTTGGAAGGGACCTTGGAGGTCATCTAGTCCAACTCCCTGTTCACACAGGAGACCTATACTAGGGATTCGAACCGCCAAACTGCCCACCTTTCTGATTGACAAGCTCAGTGTCTTAGGCACTGAGCCACCTAGCTGAAGCTGGCCAGGCTAAGGACGGTAGCCAGATGAATACCCAGTAGGCAGAATTTTTTTCCTATTTTCCTCCCCAAAAACCAAGGTGCGTCTTATGCTCTGAAAAATACGGTATTTCGATCTTGGTTCCCCAAACCCAAGATTACTAGATTTTGTGGCGTAATTCACAAGCCTGTTTAAAGATGCTATATTAGTATTACACAAAAGAATACCTCTTACTCAATATTTAAAGCTCATCTAGAACTCATGGGGAACAAAGTACAGGTAGTCCTCAACTTAAGACCACAACGGAGCCCAAACATGTATGTTGCTAAGTGACAAATTTGTTAAGTGAGTTTTGCTCCATTTTATGACTTTTCTTGCCACATTTGTTAAGCGAATCACTGAAGTTGTTCAATGAGTAACATGGTTGCTAAGGGAATCTGCTTTCCCCATTGACTCTGCTTGTCAGAAGGTCATAAAGGTCATTACGCGACTCTGGGACACTGCAACCGTCATAAATTTGAGTCAGTTGCCAAGCAGCCGAATGTAAATCATGTGACCATAGGGATGCTGCAATGGTCATAAGCTTGAAAAAAGGTCACTAAGTCATTATTTGCAGTGCCGTTGTAACTTCGAGCGGTCACTGAATGAACGCACCGTTGTAAGTTGAGGACTACCTATAAGCGTGGAAGCTTGGACAAGATGAATGTAGCCATGTGCCAGATTTCAGACTAAATCTTTGAAAGGTGAGAATGCATTTGGATCCCTCTGCAAGTAACATTCAAGCTCCACGCGTGTTTTGCCAGAAATCTGAGAGCAAATACCTTTTCATTATTTTTGTAGAACTGGAATGTTGGCATGCATTTCACATCACAGTGTGAGGCCACATCCTAGAAGAGATGAAAAAGGTTACTCCAATCAGTCTGACATGAGCAGAATTCTTTGTGCCCCAGAATTCTTTCCCTTTCTGTCATTCATGCACTGCAACTGAGGCAAAATGCGGTATTGGTGCCTTGCAGAGATGAAAAGACAAAAATCTGTATCAAAATGAATCACAGGTGGACATTTTCCTCTTGAGTATCTCTGAGGCTAAGAAAAGTGAAACAAGTCTGGTGAGATAAGAAACCTGGTAGCTTCCAGATATCACAAAAGAGATAGAATTCTTTCCAGGTAACAAATTTTATTAGTTTATCAAAATATAAAACACAAAACATATGAAGAAAAATAAAGATAAGGAGGGAAAAGGGGAAGAGAAAAAAATTCAGAGCAGAGTGGAAAAATGACATCTTCTGATTTCTTTTGGTATAATAAGATAACACAATATCTCTACTGCTTACTTTTATATACTAATATATGCTAGCTATTTCTATAACATCAAGCCTATCTAATTGGCAAAATCCAACTTTTTTCCACCACAAGCACAAAGTCCAGAAGTGGTTTCCAAGTAGGAAAAAAAAGCTAGTTGCATTCTTTTCTCTAAGCAAAGCAGTCAGTTTGGCCTTCTCTGCTTACTCCATCAACTTTTGCAGCCATTCCTCCATTGTGGGAATCAAAGTATCCTTCCATTTTTGTGCATAAAGTATTCTTGCTGCTATCAGCACATACAACATCACACGCTTAGAATACTTAACCATTAGCAATGTGAATAAGACTTATGGAAATTATAGTCCTGGATATCTGAAGGTTATGACCATCTGCCGTAAGAATACTACACCCACCTACTTGTAAGCCTCTGAATACCTATCAGAATTCCTCTTATGAAATACTTCCAATGCATTTTTTTACCTGGCTTATATTTCTATAATTTGTTTTATGAATGACTGGAATCTTGTGAAGTCTTAGGCCACATTTTCTAGTAAATTCCTTCTTAGGCTTGTGTGATGTTATGTTATTCTGACAGCATTGACCAAACTACAACTCACAGAGCTCCTTAATAAGATTTCCTAGGCAACGCCTAGCAGTCTGAAAACGTCCTTTGTGGTGAAAGGAATGCTGCAATTTCAGCATTTCAGGATGAATTACAAATTGTCATGTAACGTTTCAAATGTTGAGAACACTCCCTTTTTTTGTTTACTAAAAAAAACATTCCCATCCATTTTCATTCCATCTGAGGGAAGCAAACGTAGCTTTCTCTACTCCAGCAGTTAATTTAGATGTCATCTATGCATGTTAAGGGCTTTGTTAAAGGCCAATTGCAGACACTATTATGTATAATTTTAAGATAAGGCAGTACTGTTTACTCATCAAGCTAATAAAAGCTTATTACTTCTGATGGCCCTTCTTGCTTTCAAACTATGTAAAACAAGTTTAATTAGCATTCTGCCTTATACTTAGGGCAAAGCCATACTTCATCTTCCACAACTTAATCACTGCCAAATATCTCACTATCAAGAGATCAAAAACTAAGTTGTACTTTTATTTCAAGTGAGTCGGATTCATTTATATAAAAAGGCACACTTGGGAAAAATTGGTTTCACATGCCACATTTCTAAATTAACTTGTTTGACAAGATAATAATAATTCGATCAACAAAATATGTTACTGATTTAATAGCAGACTTCCCAATGCAGTTTATGTACGGTAGGCAAATATATGAAGCCTACATGCTAAATTATAGTATGTTCAGTTTTGGCTTGTTTGTTATGTGGATCCATTCAGAATGGCTCAATGCACTATTGAGTCTTGACTTGTTCAACAAAATTTGATGAAAGTTGCCTAAAGTTCTGGCTTGTATCTGCACAATTCAGAAAGCAATTTCACCCAGACCTTCCTTTCAAAGGGAGTGGCTATACCTCATATTACATGTATTTGTAGTATATGTAATATTTCAGCATTTAATCTATGGCACCTAGGCCTTTGAGTGCCTGATAGTTGAGCTAGTTAGAGTAGGTAGTGAAATAAATGGGCTTGGTTTCTGTGTTTTGAAAGAGTGAAGCCATATTTCAAGTTTTTAGAGCAAACTATTAAAAATACATGTTGTATTTGCTACTAAGCTGCTGCTGTTTAAACATTCACCCGTTTTCCTCAATTTATGATGTCAATTAGATCAGATCAAAATTCCATCACTAAATGAAGCAGTTGAACAGCACGACCACATCACTTAGAAATGGCAACCCCTTCAGTCCCGGTTACCGTTGTTAACTGAATCCCAGTTGGCTTCCCACAGTGATGACAGTGGGGAAACCGGCAGGAAGTTGCAAGTCCCAGGATGGCAGGCAGGTTAAGTTGCTACTACTGAGTGGTGCCTGGGCTGAATTAGGAAGGGTATGTGAGAGAAGACTGGGGAAGGTGCATGAGAGGTTTGATGTGGGCTAGGCAGAGTGTATGACTGAGTGGCGTGACACAATTTTGGTGTTCCCAAAATGGTCAGGGTAGAATGGATGGGAGGGACCTATCCTAGTCACTTGCAGCCTTTCCTACTGGCTTCCCCACTGATTTTCTGGGGAAGCCATCAGGGAAGGCTATAAGTGATGATCATACAATTGTGGGGTGCTATAACTGTTAAATTTGAGCCAGTTGCCAAGCGCCCAGCTTCCGATCATCTGCAGCAGTGCTTGGGAGGGCTGGAACTGCAAGGATTATTCATAGCTACCATTCAATCAGCTTTGAGTGGTTACTGAATGAAAGGCTGTACTTGTACTGTAGAGCTGTGGCAGCACAGTGGTTAAAATGCAGAATTGCAGGCTGACTCTACCCACAGCTTGGAGTTTGATCCTGACCGGCTCAAGATTGACTCAGCCTTCCATTCTTCTCTGTAAACCTCTTAGAGAGGGCTGTAAAGCACATCTCTCTAAGTAAAGTGCTATTGCTATTATTCTGCAGTTCTGAAACTTACACCAAATAAAGTCTGCGAAGTTGGTACATCCAGCCTTTTAGCAAGACTCTATTCCATACTTGCTTGGTGCTTCAATGATTTGCCTTTGTATTTCCATATCCTTTGCGATGCCCTACATTATTAATTTTTGTGCTGTATTTTTGTATGAGCTGTATATTCGGGGGGAAATGCAACTTCTGATGAGCACTTAGGAGCAACATGTGAACCATTTATTATATCTAGAGATCATCTATGTTTTCTGTAGAGTACAAAATCTAAGCAAGTGCAACTAAACTCACAGCATCTTCCAGATATAACAAAATTTCAGACCCTAGAAGTCTCAACTAGCCTGATCAATGATAATTTTAGGTCACAAATTCTGACAGGTCACAGGTTCCCTATCCATACTATAAATCTTCTGCTATTAGAGATAGTTCTCCTCAGTGTTTCCATGTACTTCACCACCAAATTGAAAAAGAGAACCGAAACTCTTTTTATGTTCCATCAACATTATTCACACAGAAAACTATCTGAAGTCTGCACATTTTTAAAACTGCTTTGAAGCCATTTTAAATTAACTGCATATACATTCTTCCGCACCCAAATGACAAGTTCACTTTGTGCTATATAAAAATAAAGAACTCTCTCACCTCCCCAAAGCTACGTTTTTCAGCCTTACATAACTACAAATTATACGAATCCAAGGATTTTATGAGAATATATTGCATTGCCTTTGTCCAAAGTTGGGAGTGCTACTCTAGAACTTACCTGAGCATCATCCACATCAATTTCAATGAAGACTACATCTGGATATTTTTCAACCATGCTCTGTAATGGAAGAAAAAACAAAACAAAACTGTTGAACACAAAGTATGCTTGCTGATCTCAATTAGCACTTAATACGCTTATTCCTTATTAGGCATATGGAGCTTAAATTTAAAACCACAATTGGCTAATATACACATCGGCACTTTGCTAGATCTTCCTGAACTTCTCATCCAACATATCTTACTGTTGGCCATACTATGCATTTCCACTTCAAGAGAAAGTATCCATTTCTATCCACAACCAGGGTGTGAAAGAGATCGTCAAGTATTGGAAAGAAGTAGACAAAACTTCAAACTTAGAGGCAAGTCCCAGCCTTGTTTTTAAAGGAATTCTGAACCTGTCTACACCCACCATTTTGGAGAAAAACAACCAACCTGGGTGGGGTGGGGGAATGACCCATCTTATTTGCTGAAGACAAATAAATAGAGCCTTATCCTTTCATTAATTAAAGCAGCGAATACTATGGAGACCAATTACCCTAAAACAATAAACACATGGTGGGATGAAAGCTCCTGTTGATACCAAATTAAATCGCCTGCAATGCATTTTTTCCCCCCAGGCTTAAAACCCAAGAGAAACTAGGGCTGGGAACCTAGCATCTTTTTTTGTGCTTGAATTTGAAGCAATGCACAGCACCTAAGGAGACTCAGAACATTCGGGATGCATTATTTATTGACTTTATTGATTGATTTGATTTGATTTATAAGTTTCTACAGCTATATCTGTTATGATTGGATGACAACTGCCAAGATACAGTAAGTGAGAGGACATGCAATTTTGAAGGATGTCCATGTTAGAAGATAAACTTCACTCCGAGACCAAACTCTCTTTGTAGTCCTCCTGTCTGTACTACTGTACTACTATAATGCTCTCTACATGGGGCTCCAACTGGTCCAGAATGCAGCCATGCGGGTGATTATGGGCACAACTCGTTGCATCTATGTAACACTTCTCCTGCGCGAGCTGCACTGGCTCCCAGTGGTCTTCCGGGTGCGATTCAAGGTGTTGGTCACCACCTTTAAAGCACTCCATGGCTTAGGACCTGGGTACCTACGAGACCGCCTTCTGCCTCCAATAGGCTCCCACCGGCCAGTTCGCTCCCACAGAGAGGGACTCCTCAGGGTGCCGTCAGCCAAATTATGTCGACTGGCGACAGCCAGGGGGAGAGCCTTCTCTGTGAGAGCTCCTGCCCTTTGGAATGAACTGCCCCCGGAAATACGCAAGATCTCTGACCTCCGTGTTTTTCTTTGTGCCCTTAAGACCCTGCTGTTCTGATAGGCAGGGCTATCTATGTAAATGAATTTTAATCTGGAGTTTTAATTTTTGGGTTTTTAAAATTTGGCCGAAATTGTTTAATAATTTTAATATTTCTAAAGTTTAAATTTATGATGTCTGTATATTTTGTGTTTTTACTCTGGCTGTACACCGCCCCGAGTCCTTATGGAGAAGGGCGGTATAGAAATAAAATTCTCTCTCTCTCTCTCTTTCTATCTATCTATCTAACTTTGCCTTTTTGCCTAGTGAAATGAACAGGATTCTGCCCAGTGAGCAAAAGATAGAAGGTGACATTCTCAGGACAGAATAGGAGAAAGTTAAGTTGCTTCCTATTATAGCTTTCATACACTAAAAGGCCCTGGTTTTTTTGCCCTACTGTTACATCAAATAACAGGACTAACCATAAACTACCACTCCGTGTCTCCAAGAATGTAACCAAAAGGAATTATAATAATTCTGCCAGCTCTTATGAATACATGGCCTATTGTTATTAGATTTGTTCATTTTTGAAAGGAAACAGACTGCAGTTCAGAATTGGGTTGTGTCCCAGACAAGGAATGCTGTTATTCAAGATTACTGCAGCAGCTAAGATGAACAACCCAAACAGCTTTTACCTTCGATGGGGCTAGAAAAATCCATAGGATTGCAGATGCTGCAATACTGCTTACATTTTTTTCCACAATCCCCACCTTATTATAAACATGTTTCAATGGACCTATCCCTTTAGCTCTAATGCTTTTATTACTTGTGGGACTTGTTAGTCTTACTCTTGCTTTCTGTGTGCTTTATCTTATTTGATTCAGATGATATCTAACACTGCCTAAAATAAATAATCAAATCTATAATCTCTATTCTGAGACTGACTTTAATTTACAGACCTCTGGAAGGGAAAACTCAAAAGTTGCTGTGTGTTTTCCTTTCTTGTGGTTTTGTGTTCCCTGGGACATTAAGAAAGTAAAGGACACGCTTTGAAGGGAAATTAAAAAAAAGAAGAAACTGAAGATGTTGAAGTGAGAAAAGAAATTAAGTTGGAGAACTAAAGAAGCAGCCAATTGTATCTGGATGAGGTGGGTCTGGAGACACTTAAGCTACCACAGCTGAATAAGGAGTAGCAGAGCCTTACAGCTCCCAAAGATGCAGACTGCTACAGCCAACCAGCCGCAAGTTAATTGTAGGAGCAACTCTCCTACACACTGATAAGACCTGAGAAACAAAACAAAACAAAAACAACTCAATATAAAGGAACAACCACAAAGCTAATTTAATTACAGCAGGGCCTACTGAAGTATAAGGGCTGGAGAGGGGAGGATAATATACAGCTAATTGTAAACAGACGCAAAAGCGCTGGTAAAAAGAAACAGAATTCCCAGTCTTTAAGAACTGTGGCACAATGCTGACTTTCTGCGAGCAGCATGGCCGAGTTGATGTCTTGTTGGCTTTTGTAGCTGGCAAGACAGATTTTGCAAAGGGAATTGTGGCTTGATGTTGGATATGAGCCATAATTTCTCCAGAACAAAGGAGAGATAGTCAAAAGCATCTATATGACATTGGACAGGCTATCCTCATGAGTAGTCCTTGGAAAATGACTTCTTTTTTTTTTTTTGGCTGCCTTATGAGCAGAATAGCTAGAAATCAGGATTATATCATGAACACAGTCGCCAAACAGCCTTTATGGACATTCGGCTTAACTAAGCCTTATATCTTAATTATTATTATTATTTTTACTTTTTTATATTGAAGAGATTAAGATCTTTTCAGACTGGCAAGGTGCTACTGTATTCATCAAACGTGTTTCCATCCCTTTAAAAGACGGTGCAAGTTTGATGTAAATTTTTTAAAGATACATGAATTCTTTTGGACTATGTAGAAAAAGGATGATTAGTATACGGATTTTGGAAACTTAACAATGGATTAAGGGGCCAGAGGATTCAGAATTATACTTCTGAATTATTTAGAAGATATTTTCTCATGGGAAAATGGAGATTGCTTAAGGTTTTTTTTTATGATAAGGATGCTTGAATTTTGAACACTACAGCAAAGAAATTTAAAAAAAGAACAGAAGTCCTTAGCACAAATTTTTGAATACCCACCAGCCAAGCATTTGGACAGAATTGATACAATCCTTGATAAAATTGAAAAGGCCATGCTCTAATGAATTGGTAAAACAAAAACAAGTTGCAATGGACATCTATGAAATTAATTTGAAGGGGGATTTAAATATAATGCAAATGGGATCTGATGGAGACTTATTGTCTAAAGATGAACAAGTATTAAATGAAGTTATTGATTTGGATATTTTTTTTTTCTCTTCTGCATATATAAAAGAGCTCTGCTAAGATTTGGAAGGAGTTTTTAAAAAAGTGACAAAAGGACGTATTTTACTTATTGATACAGAAGAAATCTAGTTTTTTCACTTTGAAGCACAAATGTTCAGCAGATTACCTCTAAGACTTTTTTTGAAGGGGTTAAAGAATAATTTTAAAAACTCAGAAAAGCGTATGTAAGATTGGCTTCTTTAACCATGGTTAAAAGAATAAAATAATTATATCTGGTTGCCTTTACTGGAAAAGGTTGATTGATGCAGCATTTGGATTTGTTGTCTTTACCTAAGAGATGAGCTATTATAACCTCATTAAGTATTGTCATTTCTCATTTACAGATCTAACATGGTCACTTATATTATTAGGCATGCATAAGTAGATAACTTGTAAATATTAGGGTTAACACATAAATGCATATTTTGTGTTAACCCTAACTATAGCAAAGAAAAAGCATTCAGCCTTCCGGTTTGTGGTTTGTATCATAATTTAATTATAACTCTGTCACAAGACTGTCGCAATGTAACATGTGGTCTAATTTTTTCCCCATTATTGGTTTTGGTTAACTTTTTCAGTACTTGAAGAGTACTGAAACATCTGAAACCTGTACACACTTTTATGTCCTTTGAGCAGGTCCTAATAAAGCTGCGGCATTACTCTGGAAATTATATTTTACTGATTTAACTTTTATTGCTATACTATTGTTTAATCTGTGCAGAGCATATTGGGCAGGAAGTGTTTTCCAGCGGTTTTGGTCATCCGCAGCATCTTTGGCATTGTTCCAAGGGCCTTTAGTAGAACATTAATAAGATAGTAATAGCACAGGATCTAATGATAATGGTGGTGGTGATGGTTTTAATCTGAATTAAGGAAAAATTATGATTGGAATGCATGTGAGTCTGACAAACAAAGCAAAACATAAAGTGAACTTTTTCTGTTGACTGAAACATGCCATTGTTTCTATATAAATCAATGCTGTTGTTACTGACAGCTTGGGAGAGAGAACAACCCCCTTTTCACAAGATGAGGATGAGCAGAGGCACATAAATATTTCAACCTCTCTAGGTTCAAGAATTCTTACGCATCTTTTTCAGGTAACCTTGGTTTCGAAGGAATCCCCATCTACAACATCCTGCTCTCCCTCATGCTTTATTAAACAAAATGTTGAAGGAATCCAAGTTACTTACATGGAAGAAAGGCTTGATCATTTTACACGGCCCACACCATGTGGCGGAGAAGTCAACGACTATGAGCTTGGTCCCAGCATTTGTCAACTCAGCTCGGAATTCAGTCTGGGGAAAAAGAATCAAGACCATTTTATAGGAGCAATAAAATACTTCCTTACATCCAACACATTACACCAGGGGTGTCAAAACTCAATTTCATTGAGGGCCGCATCAGGGTTGTATTTTACCTTGGGGGGGCCGGGGGGGGGGCATGACCAGGGGTGTGTGGCCAGCTTGACGTCACTCGTGTCAGGAGTGCCTGTGGTGGCACAAGTGCTTTGCCAGCGAAAACGGGCTCCCAATCTCAGTTTTTGGCTGGGAGGGCCTCCTACAACCCTCTGCCAGTGAAAACGGGCTTGGGACAGCTGCATGCCAGTCCTTCACTGTTTCCAGGGCGGCCCCATGGGCCAGATCTAAGCACCCTGTGGGCCGTGAGTTTGACACCCTTGAATTACATCTTTCCTAAATTGCATTTGGGATTACCTTCTTCAGTGCTTTCAAAAACTGCAGGGAGACTTTCTATCTCACCTTCCAATCACAACACTGTCAACATAATTTTTTGTAGAAAAACGCCATTCAGTATGAAGTACAAGTATTTCTTGACTTTCGATCACAACTGAGCCCCAAATTTCTGTTGCTAAGCGAGACAGTTGAGTGAGTTTTACCTTATTTCACAACCTTTTCTTGACATAGTTGTTAAATTAAACACTGCAGTAGTTAAGTTAGTAACTACTAACTTATTAATGGTTGTTAAGCGAATCTGCCTTCCCCATTGACTTTGCTTGTGAAAAGGCGATCACATGACCGCGGGACACTGCAACCGTCATAAATATGAGTCACTTGCCAAGTATCTGAATTTTGATCATGTGATCATAGGGATGCTGCAACGGTCGTAAGTCTGAAAAACAGTCACACATCACTTTTTTCTGGACTGTTGTAACTTTGAACAGTAAATGAACAGTTTTAAATTAAGAATTACCTGTAAAAAATTCCAAAAAGGAACTTTTTTTTCCTGGCAGGGATATTAGAAAATGGTAGGTTAAATATGCTTGCCATAATTGAAGCATACGCATTAGTTCAAGTTTTATAATTCATGAAAATTAATAGTCCAAAAGGTAAAAATAATCCAATTGTTTTAACTATTTATTTGCGATATCGATGTACTGTCAGAATCCAAATATTCCTGGCAGTTTACCATCATAAATACAGAAAAACAATAGCCCTTAAAAAAATAAACACACAATAAAATTGTGTTTCCGCTATTATTTTAATCATCAAAGACTGTCTGTCAGCAAAGAGTAACTTTAACTACTTTAAAATAGTTTCATCTTGCCTGCCTTTCAAAAAACAAAACAAAACAAAAAGATTCAAGGTAGCTGCTGATCTAAATTCCAGGAAAAGGTGCTTTTTGGCACTGGCCCCCTCTAACCTCACTTCTCATTAAATGAGAATCCATAGCATTTCATCTGCAGTGATCATACTCAAGAAGTCAGTTCTAACTTGAAAAGGTGTTTGTGTAGGTATGTGGCAGACAACTCTTTAAGGGCTTCAAATGTCAAAACCAATCCTTTGAATTGTATCTGAACCCAACAGGCAATACGCAGAGGACTTACAACACAGGTGAAAAAGACTGTTTCCCCCTGGCATCATACAGACTGCTCCGTACCAGCTGTAGGTTCTAGGAAACTTCAAACTCAGCCTCACATATTATTGCAGACAAACCCAAATTATCTGAGCCATGGTGTAAACCAGGGCTGTCAAACTCATGGCCCGCAGGCCAGATGTGTCACGTACTGGCCACGCCCACGCCCAGTTTACCAAAGGGGGGGTGGAAATCCTGATACGTCACATGATGCCACCATGACGACGTGAGTTTGACACCCCTGGGGTAAATCAACCCAAAGCTCTAGGTTCATCCAACATATTCCTAAACCCCAAACTGGTGGGGGGAGGAAAAAAACAGGTCAGGTAAGGTAAGTGCCCAATTTCTTTAAATTAAACCTACTGCAGTTACTGCAGGATCTTAACGAAAGACTGCAGAGTCAAAACGAAAGAAAAGCCAACAGGGATTATTCTGCAAATCAGAGACACCTCAGATTTAAGTTAGGTTTCAGCTTCTGAGCTCAAAAATGGCTGTAAGTCAAATCTTGTCATATGGAAATCATACGGATTTCTCTTAGGAAAGAATAACATTATAAATGTTAATGATGATAGCAGTCTTGCAATATTTGAGGGGCTGTCACAGAGAAGAGAGAGTTAACCTGTTCACCAAAGCACCTGAGGGCAGGTCAAGAAGTAATGGGTGGAAGCTGATTAAAGAGAGATCCAACATAGAGTTAAGGAGAAATTTCCTGGGAACGAGAACAATTGACCTTGCCTCCGGAAGTTGTGGGTGCTCCATCACCGGACGGTTTTAAGAAGAGATTGGACAGCTGTCTGTGCGGAATGATATAGGGTCTCCTGATTAAGCTTAGGATTGGACTGGAAGACCTCCAAGATCCCATACAACTCAGTTGTTCTGTATTCTAAACACTGTCCATATGAAGCAGATAAAAATGGAAAGAAATTACTCCAGGGATTAGTTCTGGAGTCTGAGGAATTTGGGGATAGAAGAAACAATCTGTAAATCTGAAAGACACATAGAGGAGGAGAGAAAAATACAGAATGATTCAAAAGAAAATGTGTTGGGGGGGGGGGGATGACAGGGATGGGGAGAATCTCTGACAAATATAACCAAACACCAAGAGCCGCTGAAATCCCCACTTCGTCCCCCTTCCCACTGGAACAGAGAGTTGTGCACAACAATTGAGTGCCCCAAAACTCTGGACTCTTGTTCCGAAACTTAAGCCTTCAGCAAACAAGCCAATCCCATTCTTTTTCTTCCCTTCTCAAGAAAGGAAGTCTTCATAATGTTCTCTCAAATTTCTTGGATGCACACACCATCTTTTCCAGATTAAACCTGCCCATCAAGTTAATCTGACTAAACATTCTGGGCACTATAGTAGTCAGTTTAGCCTGTGGGCACTCTTCCAGATTCTGCTGTCCACCTTTGGTTCAGGTCCAGAACAGTGAAGTCCTTGCTCTTTTCCCACTTTCTTCCTTCTGTCAATCTCTGCGCTAGGTTATTGGGAGTGTCTGAAGTTCCAACTATCCATGCTCTTCTTTTCCAGGAGGCAAAGAACCCAATTAATAAGAAATCTGATTAAAATTCATGTTGCGGCATGTTTAGCTCGACTGTGCCATCACCTCCATTTGCTTATTTATATTTGTTTGTATCCCGCCAACACACCTTCTTCCTCCTATTTTCCCCACAAAAAACAACCCTGTGTGGTGGGTTGGGCTAAGAGAGAGTGACTGGCTCAAAGTCACCCAGCTGGCTTTCATGGTGGTAAGATGGTCTCCTGTTTTCTAACCTGATGCCTTAACCACTAGGCCAAGCTAGCTTTCAATCTTAGAATGAACACAGCACATTTCAGAGTCTTTCCCATCTTGCTTTACTTTTTTGGAACTGACCCACCTTCTTTATTTTGAGTCTTGTAAATTCTAAAAGGTTCTTAAAAAGGTTCTTAAAAAGGTCCATCCCCCCCCATCCCATCCCCCCCCAGTCCTTTAGAAAGCTGGAAGAAACACTCTTTTAAGTTGCAGTTAATAACAACAATTAAAATTATGTTAGTGCTGGGGTTGGTTAAGTTAATAGGCTCTCCGTAGAATCAGCAACTGGATGAAGCTTAATTAATACAGCCCAGTCAGAGAACCACAGCATACACGTTTTCCTATTTTATCTGCCTGAAAATCAAGATGTAACTTTCTAGTCACATTCAAGGATGAACCAATGTTTGTGGCTGCATTCCAAAGAGCTAACGCTTTGCATTTCATATGCTTTCCCACATGCTTTTAAGTTAATATATTACTATCACCTTGTAGATCGTTCCCTAGCTGCGTCCCCACAGAGCAGAGTTGGCAAGATTTTGTTTTCTCGAATTATTTAGGCCTCGGCAAAAAGGAAAGATTGTAATGAAGGAAAGTCTGCCATTTCAAGTCATGCAAGCTGCCAGTTCATCAGCAGGGGCACTAATAAGCCATTGTTGGATTTATCTACGCTATCCAGGTTTGTGGTTTAACAATTGCTTAACACATTGTAAGCCGCCCTGAGTCTCCGGAGAAGGGCAGCATATAAATCAAATTTTTTAAAAAATTCTTCTTTCTTTGAAATCAACTATTCAGCTGATCAATGCTAGTGAAAATATTTTCACTAGCAAATGTGAAAATTTTAGTTTGATCTAAGTCATCTTCTTTGAGGAAGAAACAATAGTTGCTTGGGCTGGTTTTTGGTCTTCTGTGTCTGTTCTTGGTCGAAGTTTGCAAATGTCAATCATCATGAGTGACCACAAGACATTGTGGCTGTAACAAAGTTGCTTTATGACTTTGGGGACACTGCAACAGGTGCAATTTTGGGGACTAGTTGTAAGTTGACTTTTTTTTTAGCATTGTGGTAACTTTGGTTGTTGAGTGAGCAGTCGGTAAGCAAGGACTACATGTAGAAAGCTAGGAAACCATTCTGTCATGCATTACAGCCAGTTTGTTCTGACCCAGCCTTAACAGAAACAAGAAACAGACTCCTTGTCCAGAAAAAAAGTCTTTATTTATCTCCTGTGAATTAATGGCATTCACACACCGAAAAGTCCAGGCAATAATCCTTCAAAGAATTGACTGCAGTAACAGACCTTATCAGTTCCTTGAGATAATTGCCAGGTGCGGAGCTTCCAGCCGCAAAGCTGTAAATTAAGTTCTGGCAAGCAGTCTCTGAAGCATAAAACACAATGAGCCAAATTTTCCGAAATCTGAACGGTTGTCTCTTACAACCATCACTCCCTTTTCCTTCTATTTCTTTCCCCGTCAGGGAGGGGTCATTCAGAGTCCACATGTGCCTTGCTTCCCAAGCTGGCTCCTTGTCCTCAGTTGTTCTCCTCTCCTAACAGCTCTGCACATACGTGCATCTGTAACAGGCCCCAGCTGTTCTTCCTCCCCACTTATTTCAGCCTCTCCAGTGGCTGGGAAATAGTAAACAAAACTGGCCCAGCAATCAATCATTTGGTTGAGTATTTATAATGTAACTGTCATATCATGCAGCCCATTGAAAAGCCTTTTGTAACTTAAAAGTTTGTCCCTTCCATCTCCAAAGACCAGGGGTGTCAAACTCAATTTCATTGAGGGCCACATCAGGATTGGGTTTGACCTGGGAGGGCCAGGTGTGTGTGGGGAGAGGGCATGGCCATGGTGGGTGTGGCCATGGTGGGCATCAGACACCTCTGCAGACATGGTTTTATAAACTTATAAAAATAGGGAGGTGTAATTTCTGTGATTTTGGTTTTTTAATACTTACTTGATCTACTTGATTACCTTATGAGAGAGACCAGATCAAGAAACTGACTCCATAGGAAGACTAGAACTATAAATTATTGATGTAGGCTAGTAGCAGAATCCTGCGAGCCTGAAAGGTTAAGTATTTTACTTTTCCTCCCTTTTATAACCTTCTGAGTCAAGGATGGCCTCCTGCAATACTCTAGAGGCCCCATTTTGGGCCTGGACGGTGTCCTGGATCCTGCCTGTGCCCCATTTTTGCTAGCAGTGGTACCGCACGAATCCAGTCCACAGGCCTTGAGTTTGATACCCCTGCCATAGACACTACAGCTAATCTATCCTGAAGATCATTTGCAAGCTTATCACATTCAAAGGATAACAAGATACTTTTTGTAGTATCTTGAGGAGAATAATTCAACCTATACTTGGTGTGTCCATTGACTTATATTGTATATACAGATAGTCCTTGCTTAATTTGGACTGGCAAGTCCATTGCTAAGTGATGCCATCATAAAGCAAAACATCACATGACCGAACCAACTTATGACAACAGTTCTGGTTATGGTTGTTGGCAAATCACCCCGCATTAAGTGCAATGTCACATGACTGCAGTTTGTGGCTTCCTGCCACTTTGCCTTTGCTTGTTGGGAGCTTGCTGTGATCATGTAACCACAGCTGCACCTACTGTAAACATGCATCGGTTGCCAAGTGCCCAAATCACAATCACATGACTGCAGGAGCACCGCAATGGCTACAACTTCAAAGAACAGTCGTAAGTCTCCCTTTTCTGTGCCATCCTAACTCTGAACAATCATTGAATGAATAGGTGGTAAATGAAAACTACTTGTAACATAATCTATAGCAGGGGTGTCAGTGTTGTGTTTGGCCTCAGGGGGCAGGGGTGGCCAGAGTTAGCATGGCCTGCTCAGTGTCACCCATGTCGGGGGCACCTGTAGCCGCCTGAGTTTTACGTCAGGTTAAAGCTGTAATGGACTCTTGATTTTGATATCAAGAATATACCAAAATACTTGCAACATCTGATACTCTTCAGATGTTGCAGGAACCTCAGCTCATTAGACTGTGCTGAAGCAAACCACGACTTAGTTTGATGTATTAGCAAACTATAGGCTATTTTAAAAGGAGCACCAATATTAGTTGCAATGCTTTTGGATTAATCTGAAATCCATTTTCTATTCCATTTACCGTATTGCAGCCAATACACCTTTGCAACCGGCCTGACAGTTTGCCGCAGATACTTCTAGTTTTCAGATGAATGCTTAATAAAAGGATCTATTTCCAGATTTCTGGCATCATACTGTTATTTCTCTAGCATAGTGCTAGGTAGAAGCCAAAAGCATTCAATTCGCTTCTAACCTGAATCAGCAGGATTGCTGGCCAGTATAACTGGACTGTTAAGAAGAAAGTATGCAAAACATTTTAACGTGCTAACTTGCTCATTTTCAGCTTGTGCTTGGAAAAAAAAAATACCATGAGGATAATGAACTGGTTTTACGGTAAATGAATCATATATTTCCTGCTACTTCTCATTTGCTTTTTAAAAATATCCTTACTGGACTTCAGAGTATAAAAAGATCCATGCAGTAGGGGAAAAAATAGGAACTGTCTCCCAAACTAGGTCAAACTTCATGATACCCCTCTCTCCCCCCAGTTGAGAGCACAGGATCTCAATGCTTAAGACCAGATACAGGTAGTCCTCAACTTACAACAGTTCATTTAGTGACCATTCAAAATTACGGCAATGAAAACAGTGACTTATGACCATTTTTCACATTTACAACCGTCGCAGCATCTCCATGGTCATGTGATCAAAGGTTAGATGCCTGGCAACTGACTCATATTTATGACAGTTGCAGTGCCCCAGGTCATGTGATCCCCCTTTTGTGACCTTCAACAAGCAAAGTCAATGGGGGAGTCAGATTTACTTAATAACCGGGTTACTAACTTAAACCTGTAAGGATTCATTTAACAACTTTGGCCAGAAATGTCATAAAATGGGGCAAAAGTCACTTAGCAAATGCCTCACTTAGCAACAGAAAGTTTGGCCTCAATTATGGTCGTAAGTCGAGGACAACCTGTAGTGGCATGCATGAATGATGGGGTGTGTATTTAGACTAAGAATTATGAACATGACACATAACCAAAGCAGATTTGGAAAGTTTGTTTACCAATTGACTTAGAGCTTCCTCATTCACAAGAAATGGCAAGAGAGAATTCAAGAAGTTGCCCTCAATTGTGGCCTGAGCCAAAAAAAACAGGACATAAGCATACAAACTAAGACTTTCCTTCAGCTTTTTCCCACTTGCAAATATTTTCTTAGATCAGACAGCTAAAGATCTCAATAAACTGACACCACTGCCTGACTTTACAGTTCAGATCAACATCTGAAAAAATGACTCATTTTTTTCTACAATCCAAGTTTTGTGGTGCCCAATTAAAATGGGTCATCTGTAAGGTGAAGAACAGAACAAATGAACTGCAGTATAATATGGAAGGAAAAAAAAAAGAAGCTTAAAGGACGGCTGTATCACTTTTGCATATTAAACTCAAAAAGAATATTTAAGGCTGGAAACATCATCTTCCCAGCCAACTTTCCCATTAAGGGTTATTAAGTTTTAGCTGAAGTACGCCCTGGCATCTGCCATTTGTTGCTGGCTGAACATTATGTATCTGCATCAAATATTAATTCCCTTATTAAGAAGTTTCGAGAATACCCATTTCAAAATCATAATGCAAAGCTGACTTTTATAGCTGTATTCTTGTATCTGCAGTTTATAAGGCTTTTTGCCTTATAAACTGCAGACACAAAGATACAGCTATAAAAGTCAGCAACACTAACAAGTCTTCTTAATCTGCATGGGAAGAAAATGTAACCATGTCCAAGATATACTATTGTAACAATTGTGTAGAAGAAGCACTGGGGCTTGTTGTAGCTTCCTTTTTTCTCAACCAGGACTGGGGATACCTAGATGAGGGCTGCAACATATATCAACATATGGGGTAGACCATTTCAGACTATGGTGCCTTTATTTGGTGCAAGTTTGTGGTCCAAAATCAAATCAGAAACTGCCTTGACCTATTACATGGAAAGAGTCTCAGTATCCAGGAACTGAATCAGATTTGACTAAATAAACAAAAATTCAGTATTGAATTTTTCTTGTAATGAAAAGTGGTGGACCTGTAGCCTTCTAGATCAGTGTTTCGCAACCTTGGCAACTTTAAAATAAAGGTGGACTTCAACTACCAGAATTCCCCAGCCATTCTGATGTTGTTCAAAGAGAATTCCCAGCTGCCAAGAAAGGCAATGAGGAAGGATTCGAGAACTGTTCTTAGAACCACATGAGGCTGCCAATCTTTCTCTCCCTTCTTAAACAATGAACAATAAAGGGAAGAATTCCTTATGTTACACTGTGCATCTATGACAGAACAGTTGATTTCCAGAAACACCTGACCAAGGGGACCAATACCATATTTGAAATCTCTTTACCTGGACTGGCCAACTTCATAGATCTTCCAAACCATCAAATTGCCTGACTAAGACGTTCACTTTTAAATTCAACAGCTGAATTTCCTGATGCACAGTATGTCCAGCATGGACATCTCCTGTTATCTTTTCTGGGTCCTTGGTCAGCTAGCAGTACCATCATTCCCTCATGCAATATCTGGCAAATCACTCTGGTTCTGAGAATTTCTGTTCCACAAACGCCCTTCATATCTCACCTGTGGTTAACAGGAGGCATTTCCCTCTACGCATAACAATAGAGAAGTCAAATGTGTTGACCATCTGTGCCGCCGCACCCGATCTGGGGAATTCCATCAAATTTAGCCACATTGCTAAGTTGCTCAACCATTTCCAGAAACTCTTGTTCTGCCCTGCAAAGGACTGGATCGTGTTTCAATTAGCAACTTTAGTTTGTCTAATGGGAACACCTAGAAATTTATAATTATAAAAGCTTGGTCCCCAAATTACAAGCCATTCTGATCATTAAACAAGGCAGGAGAAAGGACATGCAGCATAATTATTAATGTAGTAACTAGGCTGATTCTAATTTATAAAACACTCAGAATAATAATCTTACAGGAAGGGGAAGGAACACCCAGCAAATTTTAGCTTATTGGAAGCTTAATTTGAAGCTTTTCCCAACCTGATGCCCTCCAGATGAAGGCACATGTTGCCTCATGTGTTGGATGTGTAATTCCTAGAATTTAGCTGCAACAGGAATTCAAAAAGTTGTAGCCATCAAATAAAACAGAAGTATAACTCGATTAGTTCACCCTTCTCAAACTAGTATTCCTAAATGTCAGAGGTGAGTCATCATTTGATTCTTGGGGCACACTTAATATTTGAGGAAGCCAGGAATTGCAGTGGGAAGATAGATGGACAAATAGCACAGACCTATCAGCTTTTATCCCACTCTAATCTTTCTGTATGGGAAACATATTTGAAAGCTGATAGGAACAATAAATGATGCCATTTCATGTTACATAAAGAATGTAATAATAATAATGCAATACACAGCAGAAAGGGTTAACTTGAATGCTGCATCAAAATAGAGGAACACTGAAAATCTAATCCAACAGGATGTTCCTGCAAATCTTGTTTCAACATATAAAATAAAAAGAAGTTTTGATACAGTACTTGCACAGTACTTTGTGCAAGTTTTCTCAGGATTGCTCTTCTCTAAGAAATCCATTTCTGACTTGCTTTTATATATTTAATCTGACTATATAGCATGCAAAGACTGCAAATTCCAAGAGAATTCAAAATGCCAAGGAGAACAATTCATTAGTTATGAGAATAAATCAAATAGCAATATTTTTCAGGAGAAAAAAAATTAGGCTAAAGATCAAGAGACTAAACCATCAGATTAAGGAAAGCAGCAAATCTTGGTTTTTGTCTGAATTCTTACCAACATTTCAATACTGTAGGATGCCACATATTTAGCATGTATTCCTAAATCCCCATGTATTACAGAAAGCTTAATGCAAAACCACAAGCCAAAAACATCCTACTTCTACTGTCATCTCAGGCAATCTTATCAGTTTACCTGATTCATTAATCCTTCTTCATTAGATGGAGCTATAAATGCTGGTATCCCTAAAATATTTCATAAGAATCATTTTTGAAGAAGAGTGCAAAACAAAATGCCTTGGTCAGCCTTTTTCAACCTTATGCTCTTGACCATGCTGTTTGAAAAGATAATTGAAAACTCATGGACTAGTGCACTGGCAGAACACAATGCTGATGCTTGCAGGTTTGATGTAGGATATTTCCAAATAGCACTAGAAAAATTCCTGCCTGAGATCAAGAAATAAAGCAATGTTGTTGACATTAATAAAACTGTGTTGGAGGCATTTGAATCAGTAAAACAAATTTTCCTATGAGAAAATCAGATTGTGGAAAGTTAATCTCCCATTCCCTTTCAACTCCAACTCTCATTGCCCTAATCCTTCAACACTACTCCATTAGTCAGCAACCCTTACAGCATGTAAAAGTTTCTCATGACAATATGATTCATTCTCAAAAACTGGCCAGGCAATCCCACATATTAGTGGAAGAGGAAAACTAAAAGCAGGTCGTAGTAAATTTTGTGTCCCTGGTGAATAAAATGAAATCCAAAAGATGGCCACACTACCAGAATTTAAGATTTCAGGGTAGCAAGAGGGATAGGAAAGAGGGGGTGTTTTTAAAGACAGGGATAAGGCCCCTGCAGCCTACAGAAAGTCAGTGAATTTCAACTATAGTGGACAAAGATAGCAAGAGTTGCAGGTCAGTAACTTCTGAACAGCTTCCCAAACAAATATAGACAGAAAAAGAAAAGCTCCAAGTGACCACTGAGCAAAGAGATCCTCTATAGATCAGTAGAGGTTCCATTTATTTCTGACCATAACAATTTGCAACCTTTGTCTTGCAATTTCCCTTATCTGTCTTCCTGAGCCCTGGGTAGAGTAGAAAGTCTGTTGCAAGAAAGGATGGTTTCAATCAGGCAATTGGGTAACAGTACACAACCTTAATGGGGAAAAAAGCCGGAAAAATCTACACACACACACACACACACACACACACACACACACACACACACATATACATACACACACACCATGTAGCTCTGCTAAGGCGTTTTTACCTTTGCTTCAAAACCAACTATAAAATACGAATTTCTGAGATCTCCCCATTGGGCCATTTATAAAGCTGCCCTCCTTGCACCTTTATCAAGGTTTAAGCCTTATTTATTTAAGGTGGGCCTTCCGACATATTCACATCATTGCATTTTGAAAGTGGGAAGGAAAATCCCATGGTGGGTTTTTTTTTTTTTTTTTTTTTTTTTTGAAAAAAATAAACATCGAAAGGCCGAGAAGAGCGAGTCGTTTCTGGCTAAACCAGCCCGCTCGCTCTATCCCGCTCTCGCAAAAGCCAAAAAGGCGATCAAAATGAACGGCAGCTCCAAAGGCGCAGACGCCGCCGGCGACCACCGCCGCTGATTTTTTTTTTTTTCAACCCGGACGAGGGGCCCCAGGAGCCGAGCCACCAAGGGGAACAAAGTCGGGGAAAGCAAAGGTCGGTCAAATCCGGCCCGGTGGAAGAAGTCCCTTTTGCCTGGCGCTCAGCCAGACGCCGATTCCACAGAAGGCGCCTCCAGGGCAAATTTTCGGAAAGGAGCAGAGAAGCCTGGAAGAGGCGCGCCCTGCTCAACTTTGTGGGACTCCGACTCCAGCAATTCCCACCACCATTGCCCCGAAGCCCCAGAAGGGCAAGGCAAGAAGCAACGGATGGGGAACTAACCAAGGAGGGGAAAAGCAACCTGGAATGAAGGAGAAAAGGTCCTAAAAGGGAGACCCACCAGTTAGAACGGCTCGCCGCCAGAAATGGTTCGGCGCTTCCATATCCCTGGATGGTTTTGGGTTTTTTTTTTAAAGAAAAGGCTGGACCAGCCCCCTGCCTGAAATGGTACAGTACAGGCTCTCCTGCTGGAGGCAAGGGCGGGTTGGACTAGAAGACCTCTAAGGTCCCCTTCCAGCTCTAGCCTTGATTGAAAGGGCATGTGGGGCGTTGGAAGCATGGTGGTCGCCTCCAGGCATCTGGCGGGTTAGGGCTTCCCCAAGCAGCCTGTCCTCCCAAAGCCAAAGTGGTTAAGGGTGCAGCCGCCTCCCCGCGCAAAGCGCCTCCGACGGGGGTGGGGGGTCGGACAAGCGCTCCGGAGGCGCAGAGCTATCCTGCTCTGCGCGTTAACAAACAGGGGTCCTTCTCCCCTCCGTCCACCGCGAGGCCTACTGTAGTCAATGAATGAAGCCTTCTCCTCCCTTACCAGGTCCCCTACGATCTTCACCATCGTGGCAGCCTCCGATTGCTCGCTTGTAACGCTGTCCTCGTCCGCCTCTGTCTCTGTCTCTGCCTCTGCCGCCGCCTCTGCCGCCGCTTCTGTCTCTGCCTCTGCCGCCGCCTCTGTCTCTGGCGCCGCCGCTGTTGCTGCTGCTGCTGCTGCTGCTGCTGCCGCCGCTTTTTCTGGCGCCGCCTCTGCTGCTTCTACTAGCGGTGGTGCTACTGGTGGTGGTGGTGGTGGTGGTGGGGCCGCCGCTCCCTCTTCTTCCTCCTCCTCCTTCTTCTTCTCTTTAATGGCTGCAGACTGGCTCTCTTTAGCGCCGCCTTCCTGCATCTTCTTATGTAGTGCGGACGCCAGGCCAGGGAAACGATCTGCGCAAGCGCAGGCCGCTGGGCGGAGGCGACTTGCGCAGGCGCACATGACTTTCTTCTCTCACAGACACCCTTCCTCCTCCCGCCGTTCCACGCTTGGCCAAAAAAAAAAAAAAAAAAAAAAAAAGTAGCTTTCGATGAGGGGCGAAGGAGGTCTTGTTCCCAAGCGGGACGCCTCGGTTGCCTCTTCCAGTTTTTGCCAGACAACGGGATTTTTGGCTTCCTCCTTTAAAAATGCCTTTGGCTCAGTGAGCTTTTGCTTCCCCGGGAGTTAGTTTCTTGGGACGTAAATAGGCTTGCAAATGGTCAGTTTCCATCTTTTTGGACGCTTGGGCCATGCTGCCCGGGGCTTAATGGCAAACCGCTTCGACCGTATTTGGAGCTCGACGCCTTCCAGTATTCATCCCCCCCCCCTCCTCTCCCCACGAAATCAGGGCGGGGAAGCCTGTTGCTAGCCTGAAAACTTGCAGCAAGCAGCTGGAGTCTGGCAGGGGGAGGTGGAGTACGCCCAAGGAGAAATGAGGTTTTTTTTTTCTCCTTTCCTTTCCCCCCCCCCCCTTATCCTTCCTCACTTCTCTTCCTCCCCACCGTTTTCCTATTTACTTTCGTGTTTTGCATCTTATTTTATTTTAAAACGCCAATAAAAAGGTTAAAACTACAGAAGGGCGCAGGGTACAAGTTGCAGGCTTTCCAGTTGCTTCCGTGGCTTTGTTCTTCACGAGCCCTTTCACTTTTTAAAGAGTTTACTTAGCGTTGAATCGTAACCCAGATCCAAGGTAACGAGCTTTCCACGTAGTGAAAAACGTATGTTTTGAAGCTGGGACAGGTGCAGGTGAGCGGATGGAAATGATGGCAACTTTACAACGTAAGGGAGTTGAAGAATGCCAGGTGCAACTCGCCCACCCCTCACCCCCTTGTCCAGCTTTTGTAAAGTTATAGCATTGGAATTGGTCACAGTGTTTGCAATTCAAGAGAGTGGATATCAGTCTGCAACCTTAGGTTTGGATATCTCCCCCTCTCCCCCCTGCCAAATGAGGTTGATCAAAGGTGGAGGAAAAAATAGCTAACCCGCCCTCTCATTTATTTTAAAACCCACATTTACAAATACGGTAGGGATTTCAATGCAAATTGATCCCAGAGTGCCATACACTGGGTGCATTGCTACCCAGCTGCGTGAAAACACGTGCATAGAATAAAAGGGGACCCTTTTCTTTTCAAAGCAAACTTTCCCTAGTTGCTTGTTCCTAACAGTTAGTGCAAAACCAGTAACCTGCAGTGATGGTGATAGCTGGGATAACAGGTGGAGCCATTTTAGGAAAAGGCTGGCTCAATTGCCAAAGGTGGCTACAGTGAGCACAGGGCCTTCAAAGTGACGGACATCAGCTTCAAAGGAAGCATGAAGGGCAAACTGAATGAAAGATGCATCCCTGGTTTAAGAGAGAGTACTGGAAGTGTCTTGTTTCAAAGGCAGTGTGGAAAATAAGGGCTTGGGTCTTAAACTCTTTTTTTAGAAATCTCATCCTTTTTTAAATAATATCTCCAGTTGTCTTTGTCTACCAAAAATCTAGAGTTCATAAAAATTAAGATTGTGGGAGCGACCACGTGATTGAAGCCCTGCCTCCTTTTTTGCTCAACACCTCCTGCTTTGCCAGCTGGATACTTCCCAGCTTTAAAGAGTTTCCTTTAAAGGGGAGGGGATTGAGATTCCACATCCAGCCTACAATTTATACACTATGTTCAGCTATCATGTAGTTTATTCAATTCTGGCATAGCATGAGTTGTAAATTCAAACACTGAATAAACCATAGTTTAACCATCAGGGTTTAGCATAAAGGATGAATTCAGTGTAATTATAATCAGTCTGATCTAGCACTTTAGAAGAGCACTGGATTGTAATTGGTGGATATACAATCGGTCGATTGTGATCGGTCAATTGTAATCGGTGCACTACTATTAATCTTCTCATTGTTCCTATCACCCATCTCCTTCCACTAATGACTGTATGACTGTAACTTTGCTGTAACTTGGTTGTTTGTATCTTTACGATTTATGTTGACTGTTTCCTAATACGATTTGATTGCTTATTTGTACCCTATGACTATCATTAAGTGTTGTACCTTATGATTCTAGACGAACGTATCTTTTCTTTTATGTACACTGAGAGCATATGCACCAAGACAAATTCCTTGTGTGTCCAATCACACTTGGCCAATAAAAAATTCTATTCTATTTCTAAATAAAAGTATCTGATCCTCTGAAACAGACTTTCTCTAAATAGAAGAACAAGTATCAATGACCACAGTTGGTTTGGCTTTTGAATATATATGTGCGTGCACCAACGCAAAATTCCTTTGTATCTTCAGATTTGTTTCAGAAAGTCCCTCATTGCTCTAGATCAGGTCTGAAAATAGTTGGGTACTCAAAGGAGGAAGAGAAACTAGAAGTCCCACTGCATGAATAGACTTTTGTTCATAGTACACTGGGTTCAGATGCTTGGAAAAGTTTTGGCATGCTCCAAAAGCCAACTAGGAGGATACCCTTTTTAGTGCTATTTTTGTCCATAAAACCAAAAATCAATGCAAAACAATATCTTTACATACTTGGCTGGTTTTTTAAAAAAATATAGATTCCAGTAAACACACATTTAGCAAAATGTGCAAAGTCTTGGCGTAGTCTTGCAGTCACTGTGACAAGAATCGTTTTATTTCCTGAGTAAACAATTCTATCTTACCTATTAATCAGTACTTCAAATGTCCTTTCCACTCATTTGTATACCTTATGAAGTATAAGGAAGTTTTGCAGGAAACCTGAAAGCTTTTGGTCACGGTTTCATGAACTCTTTATTGATCTGACTGAAACATAACGCAGTATTGATCTGGAAATAAGAAAGTGTATGAGCCTTGTTGCATTCAGTGGCTTGTTGAATTTGTCTCACTAAGACAGGGATGTCCAACCTTGGCAACTTTAAGACTTGTGGACTTCAGCTCCCAGAATTTCCCAGGCAGCATGGCTGGCTGGCTGGCTGGGGAATTCTGGGAGTTGAAGTCCACAAGTCTTAAAGTTGCCAAGGTTGGACACTCCTGCATTAAGGTATGATTTGTTATTGGAATAAACCAATTGTAGAAGTTGACTCCTACATGTTCTAAATCCTATTCAGATTCAGTGCATTGTGTGGCCCAGACAACTGCTATCATTAAGATAATCTAATAAACTGAAGCAGTCAGTATGAGCTTAAATGGACTCCGGGGGATGGTAGAAGACAGGAAGGCCTGGAGAACGTTGTCCATGGGGCCGCGATGGGCCAGACACGACTTCGCAATTAGCAACAACAATAAAAATATCTCTTTAGCATCCTTGTCAACATAAATATGTCTGTCCTCATCTTGGAGTTTCACTTGTGAACCAGCCAGGTTCGCTCAACCCAACCTGCTTCATGGTTGTTGTAAGAAAAGTAGCATGACTAAGTGCTCTGTTCACCCCTTGAGCTTCTGGAGGAAAGACAGGGTATAAATCTAACAAATATATATTTTGGCTACATATACATCTATAATTATTAGAGAATCCTATTATACCTGCCATTCAAGTTTGCCATGATTGTATAAACTGAAAACACAGTCAAGAAAACTTTGAAAAATGGAATATAAGATCTTGAAAGTATTGGTGCTAATTATGGACTCTTGTGTTTACTGATTGATTGAGGTATTGTTGAAGGTTAGCCATATTCATTTGAGAATCTATATTAACATAAATATGTTACCATAGATATATTTATGGCTATCACAGTTCAAAGTGAATTATGAAAAGGATTTCCATGCAATAAACTCAACCGCACATTAAACTTAATTATAGTTAACTGAATCAACTACAGTTAATTGAATTTACACTATAGAAGTTCAAAACACCATGATTCAGATTGGAAAGAAATGTTTGAGAAGTTCAAAACACTATAATAGGAATGGAAAGGAATGTTTGAAAGGACACTATACTGGAATGTCCCATTCTTCTCCTGGTCTGTACCCAACTTCTCCAGACCATGCCATTCTAGGGCGTTGATAGTTTTTAGAACTAAATCTTTCAAGCCCGAAGCACTTCAATATGTCCAGGATGTGAAACAGCTGGTGTTAGGGAGATGAATCACACACTATCCATTACTGGAGGATTTATTTCCAGAAACTAGCCAAGCATTCTTGAATTTATGGTTTTTACGTTCGGAAACCACCAAGTTGCTTCTGGAATGATATGGGCTGGAAGGGGAACAGAGTGCCCTGGACCAGTGCATTCCATTTCTGAATTTGCAAATTCACACATTTGTTGAAAGCAATAATTTAGTGGCTGATTTAATGGCTGGGGGTGATTTTGTGGTTGGTTTGGTTTGATTGTGGCTTAAGGCACCTCCTCCCCTCCCGAGGGATGGCATCTTGGCCTTTGAGGTGATGGCCACAGTCCAAAAAGCAATTGATGGGGGTCCCAGGAAAAATCTGGTTTTGTTTTGTTTTGATATCAATTAAGTGCAATTCAACTGAAATGCAGTAAATGTGATTACTCTCCAATAATATGTTAAATAATTTTCTTTTTTTTAAAAAAAATAGAAATTACAGTGTGAAATACCCCTGGATTGTGCATCCAAGGCTTGAGGGGTATATGTGTGTCACTGTGAATGTCTGCTTAGCATAGTAGGCAAGACAAATATCGGCTTTTCCTCAATTTATACACAGATTTATGCCTGCTGGGTTTTATAACAATGTTTCATGTTTAATCCATTCAGTAAATGCAAGCTTGCTCCATTGTACTATTTTCAGGAAGGGGGAACCAGCATTTCCCCATTTTCCTCCATTTTTTAAAGCATCTTATTTATTCAACCATGCTGCCTTGTTCACCACATCCCTAGGACACCCCTGTATATTCCAGCTCTGCTAAAGCTTGCAAAAAAAAAAAGCCTCAAGCTCTTCCAGCTGTTCAGCCACAATTCACATCTTTCTGCCAAGGATAATTGCTGTCAAAACCTGAACAATTAAAAGCCTGAGTTCTATTACACAGAAGAGCCTGTGCACTGTTCTGTCACTTGTTCTTTTTCTTGCATAAGTCCTCCTTTCAGATCAGGTTTTTCCTTGGCGCTGCAATCAACAGTCCATGGACACAAAAATGTTTTACACATTTTGGCAAAAGGGGAAGGGGACGGCAGAGGATGATTTAGTTAGATAGTGTCATCGGCACAATGAACATGAATTTGGGCAATCTCTGGGAGACAGCGGAGGACAGCAGGACCTGGCATGCTATAGTCCATGGGATCGCAAAAAGTCGGACACAATTTAGGGACTGAACCAAAGAGGGGATAAATGATACCTCTTGAACACTGCACCTGTAAAATGCTGCATAAAGGACATCTTCTCCATTCCCTTCCTAGGGCACAGCATAGAATGCCCTTAACTCCCTCTGCTGCATTGCCATGATAAGGAATGGTAATAGTGTGAATTTAAATTTAAACAGAATATAATATTACTAAAAATGTAATCAGAACTCCAAGTCCAGGAGTTTTAAATTCACCTACAGGTAGTCCTTGCCTTTCTGCTTAACCCTAACAAAATTGAATGGCCATGGATTTAAGGCCTCTTGGATCTAGGGTCCCTCTATCTTTCATTCTGGATGGGTCTGTCGGTATCCTTAGTGAAATCCATGATGATAAAGAAGTGCTGTGCACAGGACCTGCAGATAATGACTGATTCATATATCATATATATCATATATCATGATTTACTTGATCATGATAATCTGAATAAACTACATTCCATTAAGCCAGAAATTGTGATTACAAACTCAGTGATTTAATTTATATGATAGACTAACCCCAAACCAAGCAAATGTGAAAACAGCACCAGTATTTTTTTAATTATGCAACTACATGGCCTGAATTGTGGAATTTTTTTAGAAGTCCAAATGGTTGCATCCCTTAATTGTGGCTTGTTTGCTCTTTTTTTTCCCCTTCCCAAAGAAAAAGCATCGAGAAGGGTAGGGAAAAAAACCCATGACTGCTGCAGAATTGATTTTCATTGGTAATTGAGACCATCCTTCCCCAATCTGGTTATTCTCCCAATGTATTAGACTTCAATTCCCAGAATTCCTCACAGGGACAATAGTTGATGAGAATTCTGGGAATTAAATCATACATTCGAAGGACACATTTTTCTTGGCATCTCTTCCCCCGTAGCTATGCCACAGCAATTGAGGCAGGATCTGTTGTTAGTCAGAGAGTAGTGAAATTGCTTTTGAATAGACTGTGATGTAAACTAAGAGAAAGGAAATAAGCAGGAGAGATGGAAAAAAAGAGCAATTAGTTTTGAATAAAGATGTGAGAGAGTGATACACATTAGAATGTAAATTCATTTTGCCTATAGGAATACCGAAAACAGATGTGAGAATACAGTACGGGTTTTATTTTTTTAACACAGATTTCCCCCCTCTCAAGAATATATTTACAAGAAGGGGGGAAAAATAAATCTCTCTGCATTGAAATCTACCTAGCAGACAGCGGATAGCTCTGGGTTTTAATTGCATTACAGGTTTCTTTGCTCCTAATTCCCAGAATGGGAGGGGGGAGAAAAACTGCTGTGTAACGATGAGCAGGAAGTTTTGCAAACACATAGTCCACATCCAGGGTTGTCATACATTTCCCTCCCTGTTCTGCCTTGTCTGACTCACTGCATTATTGGCACCGCTGTCAACAACTGTTTTAATGGAAAATATTCCACTGGGGTTATTATGTTAAGTAGCTTCAGATGAACCTCATGTCACCCTAATGAAGAGGCCAAGTAATTTTTTTCTCACAACCACCGAGTGCTGGGAATTCACGTGTGGAGTAAAAAAAGAACCGCACACACATAAGTTCCTTCCGCTTTTTCATCTGCTATTGTCTGAACAAAACATAGTCTGCCTAAGCTAAATTAAAGTAGCATTAGTAACATTAGTGCACACATTTTAAAATGTCCCCTTGTTCTTAAAAAAAAAAATTATCTCATTGCCAAAACAACAAACTTGTGTTGACCAGTTCTAAACATCCAGAAGGAAACGTTATACAACATACTCATTTTATTGCATTTTGCAGATTTTTATTTTAAATTTGATTTATATGCTACCCTTCTCCGGAGACTCAGGGTGGCTTACAATGCGTTAAGCAAGAGCCTTCATACTTTTGTTTATTTTATACAAAGTCAGCTTATTGCCCCCACAAACTGGGTCCTCATTTTACCTACCTTAGAAAGGATGGAAGGCTGAGTCAACCTTGAGCCTGGTGAGATTCGAACTTACAGTAATTGCAGACAGCTGGTGTTAATCACAATGCTTTAGTCTGTTGAGCCACCAGGCCTGGTATCAATATAAAGATATTGCCTTTTTTTACACGTCTCTCCAACAGGAAAATTATTACAACTTGCTAAAAGTTCAGATGATTAGCGCTTTTTTTTTTTTAGAATAAAGTATTTTTAAATTAAGGCGTGTACTTCCCCCCGTCCCAGGCATAATGCTATTGTTATATTATGGTGATCTGGAATCAGACCTGCAGTATTCCAAGGTGTCTGTGTTTCTGAATAAAGCAAGCAGAAAAATGGAACCTTATCCTCTCAAACCTCACTATATTTACTCAGATCCAGCTTATCTTATAACCTAGCAAGCGAGTTTAGGGTTACAATTTCAAAATTTGATTGATTGATGCATGTGCCCTCCTGAACTCCCAGAGAAAAGACAGGATGAAAGTCTAAGAAATGAATCAAAACACACACACACACACAGATACAACTTATAAAAATGTTTGTAATTTGCAAACGTAGACAAACCCAGACTACAATCCAATCTGCGTCCCGTTTTGTAATATGTCCAAGATGAAGGGAGTTTTGACCCCTATGCAGTTGAGCCTTTCACAATGCGATCCCATTGTCATTTACACAAGTTGTAACTATGAGCTATGAAAATGTCCCATGTGAACATTTTTAGAAGCCTGAACTGTATAGGTCTCAGGAAATTTGACACCGTAAGTCAGCTTTTTAGTTAATGAATGTACATAACTTCAAAGAAGTAACTTTAACCCATCTCAGGATTTTAGTTCTTTTAAAGAAAATTTGCTTGTATGTTTGCATCCCGACTTTTTTATTCCTACAGATAACTCAAGGTGGTAAACACACACCTTCCTCCTCCTATTTTCCCCACAATAACCACCTTGTGAGGTGGATTGGGCTGAGAGAGCGTGGCTGGCCTAAAGTCAGCCAGCTGGCTTTCATGGCTATGATGGAACTTGAACTCATGTTCTCTTGCTTTCTAGCGTAAGGCCTTAACCACTAAACCAATGTATCCTTGCATTTTCAGCAAGAATTAGAGGGCCCATTTGGTCTAATAGTTAAGGCACCTGGCTAGAAACCAGGATACTCTGACTTCTAGTCCTGTTTTAGGCATTAAAAACTGGCTGGGTCACTTTTGACCAGTCATTCTCTTTCAACCCAGCTCACTTCACAGGGTTGTTGCTGTAGAAATTTCTCCCCACAAATATTATGCCTTTTTACAACTCAACTCCCTGTAGTTAAATGCAAAAAAACCATTCTAAAATTCAGGGATTCTTTTCAAATAGACAAATTAAAATGTAGATTTACAAGTCACAATGTCTGGTGTTACACTAAAACAGCCAAATAGTTTATATTATGGCTGCCAATATTTTTGCTTCATTCAATTTGCAAACAAAGCCATATAATTCTGATTAAACTAAAACCAAATTCATAATGAATGGATTAATATTAATCCATTCAATTAATCAAACATTCATTAATCCGTTCATATTGATCATAATTAACTAATGTTACCCTGAAGGATCCTCTTAGACACCAAAGAAAATCAAAGAAGTAAGTGAGAATTTTGGTCTTTCTGAACATCAAAAAGACCAAGCTTGTGAGCACTGCAAAGGATGGAAATATCAAAATAGAAATTGACAGTGAAGAGATAGAATGTGTAGGCAAAAAAATCACTTTCCTAGGATCACAGATCAGTCAAAGTGGTGAATGCAGCACAGAAGTAAAATGCACTGGGTCACACAGCAATGATGGATATGAGCTGGATATGGAAAAGCAAGGCTGACAATCAAATGTAGGTTAGTCTGCTCTATTGTGTCCCCTGTAGCTACTCATGGTTGTGAAAGATGGAGCTTAAAAAAAGTAAGACAGGAAGAAAATTGAATCATTTGAGCTGTGGTGCTGGAGAAGGCTCCTGCGTATTCCTTGGGCAGCAAATGTGACTAAGAGCAAGTACATGTCACTAGAAGGCAAAATCATGGAAGTGCATCCCACTTACTTTGGCCATGTCATGCAAGGGAATTCACTGGAGAAAGCAATTATGTTTGGAAGAGTTAGCAGTAGAAGGAAACCAGGCCATCAAAGAATACAGTGGTTGGACATCATCAAAGCTGACACCAGCCGGAGCATAGAATAACTCAAAGAAATAGTGCAAGATCAGAAGATGCGGAGAGACCTGACCCAGAGAATCACCAAAAGTCAGACATGACTGAATGGATAACATCATCATCATCCTGAAGGAAAGAACTTTTTCTGTTTTGCTCAATGTGTGAAATTAGGGTTACAGGTGGGTTGAGATAGGAGGTGGGACAAAGTAATCTTCGGCTGCTTGTAAATTGACCAAGGATTCATTCCTCCATTAGAAAGGAAAAAGTTAAAACATATCCTGTCTTTTGGAGGGGTTTGTGGGGGGGGGGAGCAGAGGTAATATACCTCCTTTAGTTCTTGGTAGAGTATATACTGTACCCTTTTGTTAAATTTCAACAACCAGTGTGTTATATATTCAATGTGATTAACCAATTTGTTGGTATTGTACAGCAGTGTTTCTCAATCCCAGCCACTTTAAGACAGGTGGATTTCAACTCCCGGCATGGGTAATTTCACATCAATAGGAGAGAGAGAATAAATAAATACCTTTCAAAATTAACTTTGCCCTGATTAATAATTTTGGAACTTGTAAAAATCACACTCAAAGCACTGCTTTTTCTTAGCTATTTCCTTTTGTGTCTTCTTAGCATTCCCTTTTGCTTCACGTTGTCTTTCTGATGCTGCATTCTTCTTTCAGCCTGGAGCTCACTGAATGATGGTTGTGCTTCAGAGTAACTCAGGGGTTGGCAACCTTAAACACTCAAAGAGCCACAAAGGTCCTAACCGGAAGCCCCCCGTTAAATTCTGGAGCCAACCGGAAGTCCAGTTCCCTGACCATAGAGCCTCCTCCTAGCACAGTGCCTCTGCCGACCAGATGTCCTGTTCCCCCACCATAGAGTCTCCTTCTAGCGTGGTGTCCCTTTTTCTCTACCTGTCCTAACTGAAAGCCCTATCAATTATGGAGCCGACCGGCAACAGGGAGCTGCAGAAGAGGGATGAAAGAGCCACGTGGCTCTAGAGCCATGAGTTGCTGACCCCTGGTCTAACTCCTTCCAACTTTGCTTGAAATAACCCCTTTCATCTGCAGTTCCAACAAAGACTCCAAGGACGCCCAACCTCTTCCAACCCCAAGCCTGAATGAATCTCATTTCCCCCCCCCCTTTTATTAGTTCTCAGAGATAAGATGATTTCTGCTGGCCACAGAGGGCCAGTTGGTGATTCAAAGGAGTAGCTGCTCTCCACTGAAGTGAACTTCAGAGCATTTATTAGCACATCAGAGAAACCTGTTTTTTTATTGTTTTCTTTTTCGTTTGCTATATCTGGATGTTAAGGAAGGCACCCAAAAGACCTTATAAATTGGCATTATCTACAATTATCTCAGGACAATCAGCTAATTGAGAGTGGTAGCCAGTCAACACAAAGAGTCATTGTAGAGCCGATGTAAGGGAGTAATCTGAAGAATATTCTTCTTAAAGATTTTGGCTTTTCCACACCTTGGCATTCTCTAGGTCTGCTAATATTATATCCTGCTTGTACATTGATGGAGTTCCTTTAAGGTTACAGGTAATCACACTTTCCACCCAAATATCAGAGAAACAATAAACTTTAACCAATACATGAGTCACTTAAGGAAATATTCTCTTTATTTACTTTTCATGTTCTTTTTTTTTTTCATTTCCCATTCCAGTAATACACTAGGGCCTTAAAATATAAATTGATGTGATCTACCAATAAAACCTTAATGGGCAGACTAAATTTTCATAGACAACGTTCATTCTTAATCTTTGAATACATGTAAATGTATGCTTGACTTATGACCACAATTGAGCCCAGTGTTTCCTTTCTTCAGTAGAACCTCTGGTCACAAACGCTTCTGACCACGACCAAATCGGGTTCCGACCAAAAAATGCACATTTTTTTTCGTGGCCAATTTCCCCTTCTGCGCCATTTTTTTTGTAAATACCAAATTTCCAAAATTAGGTTCGGGTCACGACCAAATCAGGTTTTGACCAAAGTTATGGAACAAATTATGGTCATGACCAGAGGTTCTCCTGTAGTTGTTAAGTGAATTGCACCCCATTTTATGACCTTTTTTTGCTATAGCTGTTAAGTCAATGACTGAAGTTGTTAAACGAATCATGAGATCATTAAGCAAATCTGGCTTCCTGCAGTATTTAATCTGGTTTCAGTGTCATTTACATGCTCAGTTATTCTCCATGTCATATCAATAATATAGACAACTATTGTTGTATAGGTCATAGGAAATGGTTCTACAAATCAGCTGCTCCTGTGGGATGAGAATGCAGCATCTGTCTGAGGCTCATTAAAGCAGCCCACTCTTCAGCATCTCTTCCAAAGTGAATTAAATGCATTGTGAAGACTTAATGAGAACCAGATTTATGGTCCAGCTCTTCAATAATTTATCAGGGTGACAAAATAGTTGATGCTGAAGTTGATTCTCTCATCGGCTATGTTGCCTAAAAAATAACATTTTGGTCATGTTTTTGGCTGTAATCCACGGAGTGTGTTGATGGGCAATAAAATGTATTTAGTTGAGTTATTCTAAAAGAAAATAAAACATCCATTACCAAAAGAAATGTCACGGACAGAACCACAATATGGAGCTCCTCCTTGAGGGAGATGGGCAGTTTAGAAACATGAAATATAAATAAATAAATAACTACTACAACCAAAGCCATTGTCACAAAAGCATAGCTAAGCATAGCAAAGAAGAATAAAATAGAATATAAAATAAAATTTAAAAAAAGCATGGCAAAGAACAGTAAAGTAAAATGAAGAGAAGACAAGTTGGAGCAAAACCGGTAAGCGATTCTAATCCATTTATCCATTCATCTAAGCTCTCAGCAACAATAATATCTGCCAAGCCAGATGTAAAGAAGCCAGAAAGCTATCCTGATGTAAAATCTATCAATATTAGTCCTTGCCTGACCTCTCTTCCAAAAAGCAGGGAAATGTGGAACAGAATAGCGAGCTTGTCACTAATACCTGGAACACCTTGCAAACAGGGGAGCTGATACGTCTCTCTGTGATCTGGGGTGCTGTAGCTTGTTGGGGTGCTCTGAGAATTAGATGATACAAGTCAACATATCGGTATTTCTTCCTTGAGGGAGGAAACCTGCATACAGAAGTCTCCTTACCTTTCTCTATGGGTGGAAGGAGGAAATAAGAGCTCCTACCTTCTCCAGTATACAGAGAAAGAGACGGGAATCAGACTGGAGGGTTGAGGAAGACTTTAGAGAAGGCAAGATTTCTCTATCAAGACTCTGCAGCAGGTCAGTGCAGATTTATTAGCCAAAGTTGGTCTGTGGACTGAACGTTCCTTCCTACTGAGGTATAAAACTGCAGTCCAGATTAGCATATTTCCAAATGCTTATTAGCAAATCAAGAGTGAGGAAAACAATTTCCTGCCTTCTGTAGACCAGAAATATCTCCCCTTGTTTGGCTAACTCCCCATCTCCATTGAGACATTTTTTTCCTGATGCCTGATAGAGAAGGCCCTGTTTCCACTATGTATGGTCCTATATACCAGGGGTCACCAACCTTTCGGGTCTCAGGGACCACTAAATTCATAATTTTAAATCCTGTGAACCACTAATATGATCTGTCTAATGACCGGCTGGGTGGGCGTGGCTAGATGGTCATGTGATTGGGTGGGCATGGCCAACTTGATGTCACTCATGTCGAGAGGTGCCTCGCCAGCCTCTACTCACCCCTCCCCTCCCAGCCACTCCTTCCCTGCCCATCTGGACTCCTTAGGGCCCCAATAGGAAGCAGTTGTTGGAGCTAAGCAGCCACCATGAGAAAGAGTTGGCCAAACAGCTGGCTCAGTTCAAATTGCATCTAACCGAGAAGGAGGCTCAGCAGAAGCATCTCATTGAGGAGCATAGGCTTTCCAAGCAGAGGGAAGACCTGCAGGAGTGCAGGGCCAGGTACCGGCGCCTGGAGATTCAGTAGGCTGAGATGGTCAGCCAGTTCCAGTCCATGAAACAGTCCCATTGGAACAAGGCCCTCTGGCTCTTTGCCATCAGCAGTGCTTCTTCCCAGCCTTTGCCCAAAGCCCTGCACCAGGAGGCTGAAGCAGACACCAGATTGGAATTTCTGCCTCCCTCCGACCCGTACAAAAAGATCCCGAAGAGGGAGACTCTCTGCAGTAACACAAGCATACATTGCATGTATCCGGCCCAAGGGCCGTAACTTGAGGACCCCTGATTTAGTGTAATATATAAAATGCAAATAATTTTTCTGCAGACCACCAAAATGGACCACCAGTTGGCTCTATCATTTCATTCAATGTGCAGGTACAGTAATAGGGCTAGCAAGTATGCATGGATGTGTTACTTTACTGTCATTTGAAGGCAATATCATAGTGGTATTGCAGCGATCCTTTCTTCAAGATTACATAAAGTCTTCAATCTTCTCTTCAAGTTTTTTTTTATTAGCCCCAGTTACTTCAAAAATCTAGGATCAAACAAAATCAACACAGTTAATGGAAGATCAGGAATTTGAGGAAGTACTTCTCTCATGTGAGCTTCCTCGGGTACTTTTAAAATCCCTTTTGGAGTCTTTTCTTTATAGAGTTCCAGTTATCAATGAGAATAAGCTCAGTGCTGCAATGTTTGCCCAGAGAATAGCAATAGCAATACACTTAGGCTTATATACTGTTTCATAGTGCTTTTACAGCCCTCTCTAAGTGGTTTACAGAGTCATCATATTGCACCCAAAAATCTGGGTCCTCATTTTACCCAACCTCGGAAGGATGGAAGGCTGAGTCAACCTTGAGCCTGAACTGAGATTTGAACTGCTGAACTGCAGCTAGCAGTCAACTGAAGTAGCCTATAGTATTGCACTCTAACCACTGTGCCACCTCATGTTTTCATTAATGCTATTTCACATCAGCAAAAGGGGATTAAATAAATAGCAAAATTAAATAAACAGTAAATGGGGATTAAAACAACTGATTTTTATAAAGTTACAATGGACTATTGGTTCTGATAAATTTGAAGTAAGACTTTGGATTTAATTATACATTTTTATTTTTGCCTGTGGAAAAATGCTTTGTTTTGAATTTAAACAAACACAATAAGATTATAAAAAAATTGAATACTAGATTCAATTCTAGATTCAATTCTAGAATTAAAAAAGAAAACATATTTAGAAAACTACCTTTCTTGCTATCTATTGGTCATCTGGATTGTTGCAGTATAACACTGTTAACTGTAACATAGGATAACTATCCAATTCCAATATATTTTGCACTCCTGTGCTTTTTTGTTATTTTTTTAACTACTGTGTTAGTATTCACTAATCTATCTGGTTTTGTTAAAATTGTCTCAGAAATGCTAATCATCCTACTAATAAGCTGAGGTAAAAAAAGAACTACAGATAGTCCTTGACTTATAACCACAATTCACCCGCAAAATTTTGTTGCTAAATGAGACATTTGTTAAGTGAGTTTTGCTCCAGGTTATGATTTTCCTTGCCACAGTTGTTAAATGAATCACTGCTATTGTTAAGTTAGTAACATGGTTGTTAAGTGAATCTGGCTTCCCCATTAATTTTGCTTCTCAAAAGGTGGAAGAAAAGAGATCACATGATCCTGGAACACTGCAACTACAATAAATATGAGTAAGTTGCCAAGCATCTGAATTTGATCACATGACCATGGGCAGTGGTGGGTTTGCACCAGTTCTATAGAACTGGTAATAAAAATGGCAGGAGGCTCCACCCACTGACCCTGACATCATAAAAACGCTTCTGCGCATTTGTACCAAGTGCGCCTGTGCGGCCCTGTTGCAAACCGGTAGTAAAGGTAAGTAGAACCCACCTCTGACCATGGGGATGCCATAATGATTGTAAGGGTGAAAAACGGTCATAAGTTACTTTTTTCAGTGGTCTTGTAACTTAGAACAGTCACTAAATGAACTCTTGCAAGTCTACGAGTTTCTGTAATTCAAACTGGAAAAAGAGAGCTGAGATTTTTCTCAAAAAAAGCTGATCTACTTTTTCATTAGATTGATAAGAAGGATACGTGTGATGTGTGTGTGTTCCTTTTTTACCTTATCCTCAGTGAGAGAATATTAAACTCACATATAAAACAGCAGTGGGAATTGTGTGGTCTTCAGCCTAGCAGGTGGTTCAAAGAATTTTTTCTCTGAATATGCTTTGTTTTTTTTTTATTTCCATAAATGCAAATTGAGAAATAGCTACTACCCTGTTTCCCCCCAAATAAGACATCCCTGATAATAAGCCCAATCAGGTTTTTCAGCACATGGCAATAAGGCCAAGCACTTATTTCAGGGTTCAAAAAAAATATAAGACAGGGTCTTATTTTCAGGGAAACACGATATCATATTACTCAGTAGTAGAGGGATTAAAAAAAAGTAGTATATTGTTTGTGTCACAGTGGTGACAGCTATGATCAAATAATAGTCTGGACTTTCTTGGTCTTCAGACACAGCAGTGTCAAATATTGATTTTGTTCTTCCACCTGATAGGTTTTTATTTCTATAAAAAAGTTGGACTGGACAGTTATTCCAATAAAAGTCTGTGTTCTCTAAAGGGGGATACACAGAGGTGGGCTGTTGCCGGTTTGGACCGGTTCGGGTAAACTGGCAGTTGTGACCTGTGGGGGGCCCACCCGTCCCAGCGCTATCCCGTCCTATATTGCTGTGTTTTTGAAGCCACGCCAGGGGTGGGTTCTACTTACCTTTACTACTGGTTCGCAATGGGACCGCGCACGTGCAAAAGCATTTTGATGATGTCAGGGTCAGTGGGCAGAGCCTCCTGCAGGTTTTATTACCGGTTCTACAGAACCGGTGTGAACCGGGGGCAACCCACCACTGAGCCACATGCATGGGCAGAAGGGTGCACGCATGTACGTGCACACTTGCATTTTCGGTGCTGGGTTGTTAAACCGGCAGCAGCCCACCACTGGGGATATATTGCAACTCCAAGAGATGGACATCAGAGATGTAAGCATGAGTAGTTAGCTGTCTAGCCCTACTGTTCCAGATTGATGGAAACCAGCAGAGCTGCTATGTTTCCCAGACTTTCCCGTAGAAAATTATGTAAGAGTTTGTGAGCCAAAGTTTACTCCTACTCGTCCATGTCTCTGCTTAACAAGTTTTAGGCTGTACAGGTAGTCCTCGACTTACAACAGTTTGTTTAGTAACTGTTTGAAGTTACAACGGAACTGAAAAAAAGTGACTTATGACCATTTTTCACATGACCATTGGTGAATCCCCATGGTCACATGATCAAAATTCAAACGCTTGGCAACTGACTCATATTTATGACGGTTGCAGTATCGTGGGATCGTGTGATCAACAGTGGTGACCTTCTAACGAGCAAAGCCAATGGGGAAGCCAGATTGACTTAACAACCGTGTTACTAACTCCACAGCTGCAGCGATTCACTTAACAACTGTGGCAAGAAAGGTTGTAAAATGGGGCAGTATTCACTTAACAACTGCCTCACTTAGCAACAAAAATTGGGGCTCAGTTGGTGATCGTGAGGACTGCCTGTACTCCTGCAGGAAAGCTACTTAACACTTCAGCAGACCCCAAAGTATTCACTTCCTGGACTGTACTCAAAAATCATTAACAAAAATAGTTTTCCTAATTGACATTTAAATCTGTGCAGGTCCCGTGACTGCACTTTGAATAACATGCATGAGTTGGCTGAACATTTATGTTAAATAGAAGTTTTCTGCCTTCTCCATTTATAATATTCATGCATATGTATAAAGAGTGAAGGAAAATCTCAGAAGAGCTATTAGAGTTAGAAGACAACTGTTATAAGCATAGATTTGGTGAGGGAAAACTATTAAACTTAGATGCTGGTTCAGTCAGGAAATTCATTTCAGACTTTGCTTCTAACCTGTATTCACAGTTTTTATTTATACCTGTACTTAAAAAATAAATAAATAAATAATAAAAAATTCAGATAGCTTAATATAAATTCTAACATCTGGACAAAGATCTTGTTTAGGACACGTATCTATATAGAACAAAAATAGGAAGTATCTTAGATCTGCCTCTTTAGCTAGCCCCCTCCTTTATTGCTTTAGGCAGGAAACTCCATGTGGGTTAGTTTTGCATTTGGACATAATACCTTTGCGGTTTGACTTCTTGAACTCTCCAACTGTAGAAAGTGTGTTAATTCTGCGGTTTTTGAACCCAGCATTTGTCTCTTATATTTACTAGTTAAAGGGGTCTTTCAGAGATCCTCTAGGCTGACCCCGTATTATTTCACTTTTATATCCAATTTCATTTTATGTTCTGCCTTACTAATTTACTTCCCAGTAACTTAGTAAAGTTATTGGGGCCTATTCTAAAGCAGAATGGCAAATGAAGACACTTTTCTAAGGAAATGTTTTTCTAATTATTAAAAAATGCAGATCTATACTGTAGAAAAATTCTTTAAAAGAGGCAAGAAGATCTTTCTTTGCATTTTAAACAAAGCTTAGCACACATATCATGCTGACAGACGTTTTACTTTACTTTACTTTACTTTATTTAGATTTATATACCGCCCTTCTCCTTACGGACTCAGGGCGGTGCACAGCCAATTAAAAAACAAACATACAAAAGTTAAAATTTCATAAAATAACAATACAAATGGCCATAGATTAAAACTAACTTCATATTAAAATAAAACTCTAAAATGATAAAATACTATAGGAATCAGGCTAAGCCGGCGAGCTGAAAAAGATGGGTTTTTAAAGCCCGCCGGAAGGTCGGGAGGTCAGAGATTGTTCTTAACTCTGGAGGCAGATCATTCCAGAGGGTGGGTGCGGCCACAGAGAAGGCTCTCCCCCTGGGGGTCGCCAGCTGGCATTGTCTGGCTGACGGCACCCTGAAGAGGCCCTCTCTGTGGGAGCGAACCGGCCGGTGGGAGGCAATTGGCGGCAGAAGGCGGTCCCGTAAGTACCCTGGCCCTAAGCCATGGAGCGCTTTAAAGATCGTTACCAACACCTTGAAACGCACCCGAAAGTCCACCGGCAGCCAATGCAGCTCGCGCAGGAGAGGTGTCACGTGGGAGCGTCCCGTCGCTCCCATAATCCCCCGCGCGGCCGCATTCTGCACCAGTTGGAGCCTCCGGGTGCACCCCAAGGGGAGCCCCATGTACAGAGCATTACAGTAGTCCAGACGTGAAGTGACAAGAGCGTGAGTGACCGTGCGTAGGGAGTCCGATCTAGAAAGGGTCGCAGCTGGCGAATCAGGCGGACCTGATAAAAAGCCCCCCTGGCCACGGCTGTCGTATGATCCTCTAAAGACAGCCGTGAGTCCAGGAGGACGCCCAAGTTGCGGACCCTTTCCGTGGGGGCCAATGACTCGCCCCAATAACCAGTGATGGAGTCAGCTGGCTATATCGGGACGCCGGCAGCCACAGCCACTCGGTCTTGGAGGGGTTGAGTCGAAGCCTGTTTCTCCCCATCCAGACCCGCACAGCTTCAAGGCACTGGGACATCACTTCCACGGCATCGTTGGGGTGGTCTGGGGTGGAGATGTACAGCTGAGTATCATCAGCGTACTGATGGAACTCCACCCCAAAACCACGGATGATCTCACCCAGCGGCTTTACATAAATGTTGAACAGGAGGGGCGAGAGGACCGACACTTGTGGCACCCCACATACCAGGCGCCTCGGGGTCGACCGCTGCCCCCCTGTCAACACAGATTGCGACCGGTCGGAGAGGTAGGAGGAGAACCACCGTAAGACGGTGCCCCCCACCCCCAGTCCCTCCAACAGGCGCAATATGATACCATGGTCGATGGTATCAAAAGCCGCTGAGAGGTCTAACAGCACCAGGATAGAGGAGTACCCCCTACCCCGGGCCCTCCAGAGATCATCCACCAACGCGACCAATGCCGTTTCGGTGCTGTACCCAGACCTGAAGCCGGACTGGAGCGGGTCTAAATAGACAGCTTCATCCAGGTACCGGGGGAGCTGCCACGCAACCACACTCTCAACAACCTTCGCCAGGAAGGGAAGGTTGGAGACAGGACGGTAATTAGCTAAAACAGCTGGGTCCAGGGAGGGCTTCTTGAGGAGGGGCCTCACCACCGCCTCCTTCAAGGCAGGCGGAAGGACACCCTTGCTCAAAGAAGCGTTTATAATCTCCTGGAGCCAGCCTCGTGTAACCTCCCGGGAGGCCAGCACCAACCAGGAGGGACACGGGTCCAGTAAACATGTGGTTGTGTTCAGTCTTCCCAGAATCCTGTCCACGTCCTCGGGAGCCACAGGATCGAACTCAGCCCAGATAACACTCTCAAGACCAGGCTCGTCACCCCGCCTGAACCAACCCAGTCAGCGGCCAGGTCGTCCCGAATCTGAGTTATTTTATCATCCAGATATTGAACAAAATCCTCAGCACGTCCCTGTAAGGGATCCTCCCGCGCTCCCGAATGAAGGAGGGAGCGGGTCACCCTAAACAGGGCGGCTGGGCGATTATCTGATGACGTGATAAGAGCGGCAAAGTAATTAGACTTAGCCGCTTTTATCGCCACTATGTAAGTCTTAATATGAGCTCTTACTAGTGTCAAGTCAGATTCGGAGCGGCTGGCCCTCCAACCACTCTCTAGGCATCTTTTCCGGCGCTTCATCTCCCTCAGCTCCTCGGTAAACCAAGGGGCTAAGTGGGTTCGGCACCGGGTCAGAGGCCGCAAAGGCACGACACGGTCCAAGGCCCCGCTGGCCACCCTATCCCAGGCAGCCACCAGGTCCTCGGCCAAGTCGCGTGTCAGTGTCTCAGGAAATGGCCCAAGCTCCGTCTGGAACCTATCAGGATCCATCAGGCGCCTGGGGCGGAACCACCTGGTCAGTTCCGCCTCCCTGCGGTGGGGTGCAGCGGTCAGAAAGTCGAGCCGGAGGAGCAAGTGGTCAGTCCATGACAAGGGTTCTAAGCCTATATCCCCAATATCAAGACCACTCAACCACTGCCCAGAGACAAAAACTAGATCCAGGGTGTGTCCACCAATGTGAGTTGGGCCCTGAATTACCTGGGTCAGGTCCATGGCCGTCATAGAAGCCATGAACTCCCGAGCTATCTCAGATGTTTCGCCGATAGATGGCAGATTGAAATCCCCCATGACCATAAGCCTGGGGGTGCCAATCACCACCTCGGCTACAACATTGAGAAGCTCGGGCAGGGTCGTTGCCACGCGGCAGGGAGCCAGGTACGTGACTAACAAACCCATCTGCCCACCAGGACCCCACCTCACAAAGATGGACTCACACCCGGCTATCTGAGGTACAGTGGCCTCCCTCGGATCCAGACTTTCCTTAATGATGACCGCTACTCCCCCATCCCTGCCCTGAGCCCTCGGCTGGTGAAATGCAAGGAAACCTGGTGGGCACATCTCTACGAGGGGAACCCCACCCTCGTGGCCCAACCAGGTCTCAGTAATACCGGCCAGGTCCGCACCCCCCTCTTGAAGAAGGTCACAGATGAGGGGGGCCTTATTTACAACGGACCTGGCATTGCATAACAGCATAACAGCAACCGGAGCCTCGGGTCCTGAGACTCCGAACAACCTGGGGAACGGGAATAGCTCCGGGGACCGGGGCACGCGATCGCTCGAAGACAGCAAGTGTGTGCCCCCATCACATGATATGGTCCCCCGCTCACGCCATATCTGCCCCTCCCACACAATGTTTCTATAGCCCAACCCTCAACAGGGGGCTCTCTAGGAGCCCTCTTACCTCCAGAGTCTGCACCCCCCATAACACCCCCTGCCAAGCCATTTAGGTTCCCCCCCAAACCCTCTCCCACCCCCACCCCGGAGCCCCTTAAAATTCTTAAAAATGAATTTAAAAAACCCCTCAACCCCCTTTTTGCCTCTTTATCAAGAGATCCTTTCCATTCTCTGAACCTTCTGAGATTACAGAATGCAATCTTATTTTGTTCTAAGTTGAGTTCAGGAGATGGCAGAGATGGGAGGAAATCTCTTTCTAGGACAGTGATGTCTAACTTTTTGGCCGTCGCATGCCAAAAGCGGGGGGAGCGCAGGGGGTCATGTGTGCTAATGCCCACACCCATAATTCAAGCCCCCCACCGCTCTGCGCATGGACACGCGCCTCCCCGCGCTCCCCCCACTTTTGGCATGCGATGGCACAATGGGCCTGGTAGGCCCCTTTTTTGCCCTCCCCAGGCTCCAGAGGCTTTCTTGGACCATGGGGAGGGTGAAAACGGCCTTCCCAATCCCCGGAGGCCCTCTGGAGGCTGGAAACAGCCTGTTTCCTGACTTCCAGTGGGCCCAGAAGGCCCGAAAATCAGCTGGCCAGTGCACATATGCACACCAGAGCTGAGCTAGGGCAATGCTCGCATGCACTGATATGGCTCTGCGTGCCACCTGTGGCACATGTGCCATAGGTTCGCCATCATGGCTCTAGGATAATTGAACAATGCTGTACAGTATGGTTTAAAGTATGTTGGAAAACCACTTTATAATTTTGGTGAGTGGGCATACCAGTGGGTGGGTTGCTCCTGGTTCTTGCGAACCAGTAGTAAAAGCGGCGGGAGGCTCCGCCCACCCGCCCGAACATCATAATGGATGATCTGTGTATGTGCAGAAGCGCGCACGCACTCCTGTTGAGAACCGGTAGTAAAGGTAAGTAGAACCCACCCCTGGAGCATACCATTATTGGAGGGAAAAGAGGAGGAAAGATAGGTGTGTTTGCCACCTTAATTTTTTTTTTAAAAAAAAGGCTGGAAATAAATAAATTTGTGTATTTGAGCTCTCTCCCCCCTCTCTCTCCTTCCCTCCCTCCCTCCTTCCTTCCAGGAAACCTTGGGGGAATTCTATAACACATTTATTGCCTTCATTATGTTGGGCAAGTCATTGAGTTTTAGACTCATTTTTATATCTGAAATGCAGCAGAGGTGGGTTTCACATAATTTTACCACCGGTTGGCTGCGCATCGAAATCTGAGTACACACCTTTTGTGCATGCACATGCCTTCTGTGCATGCATGCGGCCTTCTGCACATGTACTTTGCTCTGGCGTGTGGCTTGCATGTATGCACACAGCTTAGAAAGTGTGGCTAAATAGGATGGCATAGTGCCAGGTCGGGTGGGCAGGCCCTTGGGCCCTCCCATAAGTCACCACTACCGGTTCGCCCGAACCAGTTCGAGCCGGCTGAATACCACCACTGCAATGCGGGTATAATATACCAGATCTATACAATAAGAAATATGTTCATCAGACAAGCAGTATGCAAAGGTGATAAGTATGACAAGGACTAAAATATAATTGAGAGTTCAGGTGTACAATTTTTCCTCCTTATGCATAGGTGTGCAAAATCCTCCCCTTCAGTTATTGAAGCAAAAATCTGTGACAGCGCCTCATAAATTTTGAAATACCTTCTTTAGTTTGTACCAAAGTGTTCAATGGAGCAACAGATATTGCTTGACTAGTTGAGAGAAAAAAACCTGCTTTTAGATTGCATTTGTTGATTCAACTGTTGAACAAAAAATCCACAAAGTGTTTCTACTGATGTTACCCTCAGTTCTTAAAATAGAATAATAATAATAATAATAATAATAATAATAATAATAATAATTATTATTATTATTATTATTATTATTATTATTATTATTATTATTATTAAAATGCCAATAGTCTCATTTAGTTTATAATGTATAAATCCTCAGGGGGAACTAAATATTATACAAACCAACTGAACTGAGGAAGCTTCTTGGATGAGAAGTGAAACATCTTCAAGCAAAAAGAAGAAAGTCCAGTTGCCTTTTGAAAAACCACCTTTCACAACTTGTCTCAAAATATTGGGTAAGGAGGTTCAGCATTGTCTGATTCAGAGTGGGTTTTAGCAGGTTCTGACCAGTTCTGCAGAACCGGTAGTGGAAATTTTGAGTAGTTCAGAGAACTGGTAGTAAAAATTCTGATTGGCCCCACCCCCATCTATTCTCTGCCTCCCAAATCCCAGCTGATCGGGAAGAAATGGTGATTTTGCAGTATCCTTCCCTTGGATTGGGGAGGGAATGGAGATTTTACAATATCCTTCCTCTCCCACGCCCATGAAGCCATGCCATGCCCACCAAGCCACACCCACAGAACCGGTAGTAAAAAATTATGAAACCCACCACTGGTCTGATTCAAATGCTAGATTAGACAACTGTTTGTGGAATTGGGAATATTCATTCACTGAATTTAATATTTCTAGCTTTCAATTAATATTCTCCCATAAGCAGAGCTGTGAGGGTCACAATCAGGGCAACAAATGCTGAACTCCGAAGTGTACTAAACTGTGCTTTTAGGCCACACTTACCTTGTCTCCTTTCATGAAGAACTGAAATGTTGGCACAACAACAATATTGCAGAGGACTGCTACATCCTGTTAAAGAGAGATCAACCCATATGCCATAAAGTCCTAGAACTCATTCAGATACATTAGCCACTACATTAAAAAAAAAGGCTTGCAATAAAAATGAAAAAGGACATTTTATACAGCCTCCCAAGACCTGTATAATTCCCTAATTTTGTGGTCCGCTTGAAAGATCACATTTGATATGGCTAAATAATTGCCTTTGTGCTACATTAAAGGTCTTTGCTGCCTTTTACTTGCATTTTACAATGTAAATTTCTTTTTTATTCTCTTTATTTCTGTTTATCACTATTACAATGCATTGGCCTACAACCCTGCAAAGATGACAGGGCCCCCTGTAGAGGGTAAACAGCAAATCATCAATGTGACTAATTTGTGTGTGTGTTGACATCTTTAATATGAGCCTTGACTAGTTATTGCTGGCCAGGGGAGTTTGATTGATTAATCCATAGCCTGGCCAGCTATGGACAAAAATGGGCAAAATTGTGTTTTAATGCCAGCAAGATGTTAAAAACAGAGCTGAATCAATCAAATTGCTGCCAACAATTGTAAGAAGAACTAAGAGGAAGAGATGCCCTTCTATTGCCATCCATTGTTACCAGGCAAAGTAGGGTTGAAGTGATAATCCAAGTCCTTGAGAAACAGCCAAGGGAATGAAGACTAATTAGATGGCTTCTTCTTAAACCTTCTTTACGTCTGGAGGTAAAGACTTGGAAAGTTCATGAGAAAACGGCATAAGATATTTCCAAGATGGTAATAGTTTAAAAAAGTGTTTCTCAATCACTACAACTTTAAAATGTATGTGTGTACGCTGAGACCTTATGCATCGGAGACAAATTCCTCGTATGTCCAATCACACTTGGCCAATAAAGAAACTTCTATTCTATTCTATTCTATTCTATTCTATTCTATTCTATTCTATTCTATTCTATTCTATTCTATTCTATTCTATTCTATTCTATTCTATTCTATTCTATTCTATTCTACCCTACCCTACCCTACCCTACCCTACCCTACCCTACCCTACCCTACCCATCCCATCCCATCCCATCCCATCCCATCCCATCCCATCCCTATCCCTATCCCTATCCCTATCCCTATCCCTATCCCTATCCCTATCCCTATCCCTATCCCTATCCCTAGCCTATCCCTATTCTTTAACTCCCAGTATTCCCCAACCAGTTGAAGCCCACATCTTAAAAGTTACTAAAGTTGAGAAACTCTGTCTTAAAATGTTGCTTAAGATCAAAATATAATTGTAGTCAGAGGTCACTTTGCAACCATTCAACATTTGTGAACTCAATGATTAGGATTCTGCTAAGCCTAGTACACAACTTTTTGGGGATTGGCTTGTTGATAACATTATATGTTTAGATGCCATTAGCACTGCAAGATAACTTGAGGTTAATAGGATTTTTTTGATATTGCTGCAGACATGATTTTATAAAAAGAGTTAACAAAATGACATTTCTAGCTGGGAGCTGTCCAGTATTAGGAGATTCCAGTTCTGAAGGACTATATGGCCAGTGTTCTACAGAATGTCCTAAATTGGATTACCAAACGTGTTCTGGTTCTCACGTTCAGGATTTGTTTTCATTCAAAGTTCCAAGGACTGATCATCTTCCTTTAGTATTTAGTTGGATTAGAATAACTGATAATAACCAAGTAGTTAAGATTCTAACACAGTTGTTTCTACCTGTTGCCCTCTAAGAACAAGAAGTTGTTGGTGGTGGTTTGTTCTCTGGGCTTGCTGTTTAACTTCCGAATGTTTCATCACGAGGCTAGGTGACATCTTCAGCAGGACGTAGATTGAAGTGCCTTGTTTCAGTTCTTCTCCACTTTTACTGATCTCATGTGGTCATGTGGTAAGTGGGTCGTGTGATCAGCTGGTCATGCCATGTGACATGCTATGTGACTGGTTGGCGATGTCATGTGAAGGTGGTGAAGTGAAGAGGTGGTCAGTGATGTTGTTCATTGGTTGCTTGATTGATAAGGCTCCTTATTGGTTTGTAGGCTTTCTCAGAAATCTCACCAAGGATGTCAGCTAGCCTGGTGCTGAAATGTTTGGAAGCTAAACAATAAGCCTGGAGAACAAACCACCACCAACAAGATGTTGGTAGACCAACATCTACCACCCGAGCTACAAATATTTTCTATAATTTCTAAGAAGTTGTATTAGAAGTTTCATCATCCTAACTAGGGCACCAGAAGGCTGCTCAAGGAGGCATCTAATCCTTCTGGATTGAGATACTCACTTCTGCCAAATCTACATCAACGATACAGAATAGGACATTTTCATATCGAACAGCCAATTCCTTCAGAACAAAAATGGAACATAATTTAGATATTAAACGTGGCCCAAACTGGCCTAAACTTTAAATGTCTTTCATTGTATGGTATAATTCGACTTCTGATTTTTCTCTTTCAATATAAAGTTGTACCTCTAAGAAAAAAAATAGAAAAGTTACAAAGACAATAGATGAAATGACATCATGAATTTCAAGATATTGAAACAAGGATTGTGTTTATTTAGAAGGAAGTTATTGCTTTGAGGAGCGGAAAAATAGATATGTGATTATTTCAACCCATAAAGACCTTTATGGCTTGGTGTCCTGTTAACTACAGGATAACATCTTCCCATGAAACTTTGCCTGACTACTTTGATTGTGCTGGGAAAAAAAACAGAGGGCTATCCCCATTTTTGAGAGGTTAGGGGGCTGAAATCTAGAAATCTGTTGTTTTTCTGTGATGAGGCCAGTCCTTTGAATTGACCTCCCACTTCAATTTTATTCACCCCCAATGTTATATATTATAAAATATTGTGTTTTATATTCTTGTGCTCTATTATTAAAGTGAGCTGCCAAAAATCTTATAATTCGGATAGGATATGAATCTGATAAAAAATGTATGCCCCTCATTCAGATCATGACCATAACACATAAGACATCATAAATATATGATTGTTCTCTCCTCAATTATGAATCAATTCCTCTGCACAACATTTTGGTTTAAACAAATCAAAAAGCCATAAATCATGCCTATTGATTAATTAGTTGGGTTTCCAAATATTCTAAACTGTTGTGATTTAGCCTAATTGATGACCAGTGCTTAATCAATTCATATGATGACCTGCAATACATGAACATTTCTGAAGATGGCCAGGTATCACTGGAAATGCAGGCCTTGTATATACCTAAATGTTTTCTGAGTCTTAATTAGCATGGAGACAAGATGGAATTCAAGATGGAGTCAGCCATGACTCTGAAAAATAATTCTCTGGCACTGGCAATACCTTCTGAAATCATTGTCAAAGAAGAACTAAATCCTATCCCAAACAGGCACTATTGGACATGAATATGGGATCAAGGAAAACAGCTTTAAATAATAAAATTTTACACATAATAGAATTGCACAGGCATTCACCACTACCTTTACTTGGATGGCCTATCAGTCATGCTAGGAATCTTGTCTCCAGGGATTGTATTTGTGGGCTGGCGTAGCCGGAGTTGAAAAAAAAACCCTATTAAAATTGGTTAATCTCTAAATGTAGATATTCTTGGAATAAAATGTTTCTATAAATTCTATATGATATGGGCAAGGGTCCCTTTCTTTTATGGAAGAAGCACAAGAATGTTTATTCTCCAGCTGTTCAAGCCCTATCCCTGTGTGATGGAGTGAGTTCCTGTCACTTGCCTCAGCTCCTACCAAACTAGCAATTTGAAAGCATGAAAATGCAAGTAGATAAATAGGAAGTAGGAAGGAAACTTCCATGTTTCATTGCATGCTCTGTGCTGTGGCGTGATGACATGCTGGCCACATGACCATGGAAACAGTGCTGGTTCATTGGCCTAGAAATGGAGCTCAGCACCACCTTCTAAAGTTGGGTATGATTAGCAGAGTAAAATCCACAAGGACTCCTTTAATTTTATCTTTTACAAGAATGTCATCTCTGTGACACCTCTGTGTCCCATATTGGTCTTAATACTTTCTTCAGATATCTATGGCTTAAGCTGCTTGCTTGGTTCAATTTATACTGGAAAAGCACCAGATAATCAATTAACTTGTCTAAAATACTTCAGCCAAATCATCTAAAGTATTTTCTATTTTGATACATTAAAATCAAACATCTATAAATGCTCTCCTGTTGCATTCTTAATCTTTTACTCTCTATTTACTGTATATGTAGTCTATATCTGATGCTTTTCTTGAGTGTTATCCTCAAGTACTTATAGCTATGACTCAGATATGAGATGCTTAGCGTCAAGTAGTATCCTGCTAAAAAGATACTAGGAAAATGTAGACATTGGCAAGAGTCTTGCACTGTTCTTGCATCTCGCTCTTCTCTTTTGCTCAGTTCAAGGAAGAGTACAGCTCCCATCCTATGCTGGGAAAATCACTGCTTTTGAATTGCTGTCATTCACACCTTTGTTAAAAATGATCTTAGGTTAAAGTCTCCCTCAAATTTAGTTTGATTCCCAGAAATTACATGGATTCCTCCATGTTGTTTTTTGGCATAATACATAAGTGGCTTGCTGTTGGCTTCTTGTAAGTTTTTTAAAAACGTCTTCAATTGCTATCATTCCAACTAGATACGCTCCCATTGATTTTGGTGAGAGTCCACATAGGCAAAAAATTCTCTCTTCTTCCCTGTCCCCACTCATGCTCCTGTAACTTTGCCAAATTTAAAAAAAAATGCTAAGAGTGGGGAGTGAGAGAAGACAGAAATATGAATTAGAGGTTCAAAGAGAGCATGTAAGAATCCGTACTTTGGGGAAAGTATTTCCAGCACAGGCAGCCAAGCATGCATAGACATATGTTCCTAACCACGTTGCCAAAAAAGATGAAAAGATGAAGTGTGTATCAAAATGTCATAACATGTTTTATCAGTCCTGTTTCAGCAAGGACCCTTAAGCAGAGGCACTGTCCCTTTGCTAGGCAGTTTCAACCATTGCTCTGCCCTAAAATAATAATTATTGACTTTTCCATTATCATGTTGATATTTATAGATAACTGCTCATGATACTAATTTTTTACTTTGGGGGGAACCTACATATTGAAAAGTGTTTCTAAATAATTGTAATAAATCAAGTACATAATAAAAATAATAAACATAGCAAAATACAGATGCAGTTGTATTTGGGCTTCATTTACGTTGTGGGGAGGAACAGAGGGTTGAGGAAGGAATCTAAACAACCAATAGGAAGTATTTTTAGGGAGGGAAAAGAAAAGGAATGAAAGAGAAAACTGAAGGATTAAGAAGATTTTTTTTCCTGGATATTTGGAAAAAGGCAGAAGAACCCACGTTAACAATGAGAAAGTTCAAGTGACTGAAATGTTTGAAAGGAGAATTCAACTAGTCCTGAAACAGATGTATACATCTGATTTACAGATCAAATTGTAACACAGGCTTGGGATACAGGCTCTGCATGATATCTACAAAGTTAAGGCTCCAAAATGAAATTAATTTATGAAGTGTATTTCCCTTGCCTGGTGATAATGAAGGAAGTAAGGTCAAACCGTTATGCTGCAGTCAGGGAAGTCCGTAGAAACTTTTCTAAGGTAGAGTAGAAAGGCTAAGACCTATTCTTCCGCAATAAATAAATAAAAAATCTCACCATGACTTGGCAGATCAAGTTTTGAATATATTTTTTTTAACGAACAGGTTCTGTAGCCTGAACAAGATTTAAAATCTCCAACCAATTCAGGACTGCAGACTTGGAGGGACAGCTCGATGATTGCAAAGAAACCCAGAGTTTTGTAGCCCAGATCTGAAAGCTCCAAATGCACCTTTGGTATGCATTGCAAACGATCACTGGTTCAATCCCAGGCTATCTTGGATTGAAGACAAAACAGGAGGGACATTTGCAAGAGAGATGCCATGAAAATCTCCAGCCAAATAAAACAGACAGCATCATTATAGGCTGGCAATGTTATGGCTTGGTGTGACGCAGCATTCTATGATTAAGGGAGAGAAATAAAGGGACTACTAGTGCGCCATAACAGATGGATATTTTCCTGTCGCATTGTGGCTTCACTTACATGAAGAAAAGGACGAACAATTTTGCAAGGCCCACACCATTTTGCTGTAAAGTTCACCACAACAAGGCGGGGTCCTGCGCTCTTCAGAAATTCCGCAAATTCTTTCTGTTTGGGAAGCAAGTGCAGAAGCAATCAGCACAGAGACAGGGTTCAAAACCCTTCACTACCGGTTTGCTTGTGGTCATGCGTGCACATGTGTGACTTTTCTGTGCATGTACAGAAACTTCTGTGCATGTGCAGAAGCATCCGGGCGGGTGGGCGGAGCCTCCCGTTGCCGCCGTTACCAGTTCGCATGACCTGGGGCGAACCGGTAGCAACTCACCACTGAATCAGCAATTAAAAACTTCACACAGGGTGAGGGATGAATGCCAAAATTTGATTCTTTCTGAGAGAACAATTTTCTTCACAAATTAAGCATGCCTTTATTTATAATTATTTTTCATATTACATTAAAACTCATTGTTTATGGGAGTGCAATGGCTCAGTGTTTAAAGATGCTGAGCTTGTCAGCAGGAAAGCTGACAGCATGTGTTTGAGACCTGAGGGCTGTGTAATGGGGTGAGCTCCCGTTACGTGCTCTAGGTCCTGCCCATGTAGCAGTTCAAAAGCATGCAAATGTGAGTAAATAAATAGGTACCACCTCATTGGGAAGATAACGGCATACTCTGCATTTCAGCATATAATCATGCTGGCCACATGACCATGGAAGCATCTTCAAACAACACTGGCTCATTCGGCTAAGAAACAGAGATGAGCCCTACCCCCTAGAGTTGGGTATGTAGCCATCTCAATTAAATATCTTTCCTTTGTTTATCTGAGAATTTGAGTCTTTTCTATAAATTGGTCTGAGTCAAAATCATCCTCTATCATCTCATAGCTTCGGAAATTTGCAGCCAAGTTAGAAAATCTTTTTAGGTATTGGTGAGCATAGATTTCTACCCAGCATCAAACTGAATCTATAACAATCTATACTGAATTACTTGCCTTATTGTGCATTTTTGGCAACATTGTGAGTGCCTCCAAAAAACCTCACTTAATACTTCTTTTCTTGTCTCACTAGTATTCATCTCAGAATGATTCAAATAAGGTAAAGTTGACACCATACTATTATGACATAGTAAAGTATGTCATTTATGATCCTTTCAATATTCAGATAGCGGTGGAGCTTGTCAAACTACATGCCTATTAGTGAAATCCATAACTGAAGGTTTATAAGAACTGTAGCCTCATGTTCTTGGATAAAGTTCATGAACAACTGCCTAGATGTCACAGTGTTTCCTTGTCCAGAGATATTCCTGTGACCAGAACTCGCCATCTGAATGCCAAATTCTGGTGCAATGCTAAACTCACTTCTTTGGGGATATCTACTTTGTCATTAGACATCATCTGAAAGCCTACCAAGAGGAATTTCCAGGGTCTTCTTGGGCTTTCAGTATCAATTTTTTACAATTTAAAGTTTAGTAGGCTGAATAACTAAAATTATACTTTAGCAAATCCAAAGACTAAAAAATGTTAAGTACAAATAGGTCTATCTTTAAAATTAAGTGTATGTTCCATATTAATTCATTTATTAAGAAAATGTATATGGCTGTGCAACTCATTCACAGTGAGTCTGGGTGGTTTATAGAAGTAAATCCCAAATACAAAACCCAAGAAACTTCCATCACTCTAGCAACAGCTTTTGTTGCAGCTGCTCTGGAAAACTCTCAGTTTCCTCAAGATACTTGGTCTTCTGTTCATTTGAGATGGCCCTTATGTGAATTTCCTGCTAACCCTGTCCATCTGTCAAATATACCTGCATACTCAGGTAAGAGATTTTAATTTCCACCAAGCAAGTTAGCCAGAAGTGTATTCATCAAAAGCAACAAGTATCATCCCTAATAACAAGTTAGGATTTTTAATACTTCTTTTTTTTTTGCATGTCAACACTTTCTTTTGAGGCAGCTAAGCACTGGATAGGGAAGTTGAAAATGAATCCGATATGGGCTGTCTTTCAGCAATGCAATTTAATCATCAGCCTTTTCATGTGGACTAAATCTAAAAGCACAACTGACTTGGATTATGATTAAAGTTCAAAAGTAGGATTTGCAAAGATAAAAAGATATGGGAAGCAACGTATCTATAAATTGTAGATATAGTAATGGTGCTAGATACAGGATAGCTGTAATTCCTTCTATGTTTTGCACTTTTTTGGGGGGGGGGGGGCTACTACTTTCTTTTCTTTTTTTTTTTCTTTGCCTCTGAAATAGAGTAATGGGGATTTCTGTATTAAAATTCAGTTATGGCTTCCCTTTCATGGATTCTGACAGATCAGAAAAGCTGGCTAGACCATGGGAGTTCGCCTGGCTGTGTAGTCTGGCTCAGAACTGAAGCTTAATTTTAATGAGATTGAGAGATAATATTCTGAAAAGGGTGGAGATTTCGGAGATATAATTGACTCTTCCATTTCATTTAAAGCCAAGCTAAAAGATAATTGTTTCTGCAAATTGGTAGTTCCTCTGAAAGGCGTTTCTTTTTAATTCAAATGTCAATGGATGATTAAACAAAAGTAGTATGGTTGTATTTTATTTTTTATAACATCCACATTTCAGTTCCATCCAACACGTCACTGGAAAGGCTGGCTTCTTTTCTCTCTTCCCATTAGGTTTGGAAGCAAGTTATGACCCAGAGAAATCATACCAAATGGCACAGAGAAGAAATCTACCATTTCTGCAGTTAATTTGTCCGAAACAATCGTGATCTAGGTGTGAAGCATTCTTTGTCATGATCTTTATATTTTGCAAGCCAGAAGGCCTGGAAACAAATTAAATAGAAAAATAAAAACTTTACAAGCACAATTCTGAGTGGACAGACTATAGGCGTTGTCTTTTAAAATCCACATGATGCTAGTTCCTGGTGATGTAATGCTGAAAGTTACTCAGATAGTACACATTTAAAATGAATGCAGTGGATTATAATATTGTCTGGCTATTTATATTAATTTTTGTAGTTTTAAAAATGATTTTTTTTTATGATTGTTCATTGCCAAGCATCACTGGTTTGAAATCGGCAGCTATACAATTGTATAAATAAATATCTCCAGCAAGTCAGTTTTTCAGTCTTGAAAGTGTGTGCATATGTGTGCATACTCCTTTGAGTCAATTTTGATGCTGTTAACTGCCTGGACTTGTCCCAACAGACTTTTGGGAAGATTTTTTAGAAATGATTTGTCCTTGTTTCCTTCTTAGGGCTGAGCGGGAGGGATTGGCCCAAGATCACCCAGCTGACTTCCTGCCCAAGGCAGGATTAAAACTCCCAGTTTTTGGCCTGGTGCCTTAACCATTATACCCTCTTCATGGCATACAAATAGGATTGGGAAAATGCAATTTGCAAGCAGATTGCAATTCAGTATGAAAACTATCTAAGAATACCATTTTGCTTTGTATGTTTATGAGTTTTCAAAAGCATTGATGTCAGGTCAAGTGGTATTATTGTTGGCTGGATATGGTGGAACTTAACAGGCCTCACAGGAAACCAGAATTTTCTTTACAGACTAAAATGAGAGCCAAATGCAACAGCAGCTTCAAAAAAGGGATTTTCCTCAGGCCTATACCAAGGCAGGAAAAGGTTATTTATTTCTCTGTACCTCCTGCTTCTTTGATAACTATCAGCTTCCCCTTCCCATTTGTCATTTTGAACGTGGCTCTGATTATATTACAGGCCTGTAGTATATAAGTAAGTTATTGGAGTAAGTAAATTATTTTCTCTACGGATCTTCCCTGCCTCATATCTGGAGTCCCTGCAATCTCCGAAAATCCATCGTACAGGTTTAATGACATAGTTCTCTCTTTCTCCCCAATTTCTTTTCCTTTGCAGTTTTTCAGACCCCTTATTGATTTTTTGGATTCATCAATTTAGTCCACTCAGCAATCCTGAGTTTTTCCTAGTTTGCTTTCTAGCCATTTCCACAGGAAAACTAGAGTCTGCATGGAATTGAAGCATGTCCTGGTATTCCCCCTGCCCACCAGGCTCCCAAGTGTTAGATTTAATCACTTTCCCTTGGCAGAGGAATTCAGTCAGGTTTCAATTTTGGAATGTTCCATGCTGAAATCAAAATGTGCTTATATGGCATGTGTTTTGAGCTCTGCACCACAATTGCCCGGATTCCCCCCTCCCCCCCAATTCTCCAAACAAAACCAGACTATTCGAGCAGCACTATTTAGATTGATGCAGCTGTTCTGAGGGCTGTGATTGCCATATTAAGTTTATTAGTCTGAATGTGAATGCTTTTCTCACGCATTTCTTAAGATGGGTCTGGCTCCATTTCTTCCACTACTACTGACTGAGACAGGAGTAGGACGGATGTGGGGTGGGGGAAGCAGCAGAAGACAGAGGCTAGTGGGGCGCTTGTTACCAATTTGCTTGGGTTAAATTGGAGTGTGGATCTGGCATTCAGAGGCGATTCTGGATGTTTGGTTGCAAACATAGGTATTGAAGACTGCTTCCAGTTTTCCATTTGCTGATAAGTAGATCTAGTTTCTCTATGGAAATTTAATATAGATTTTGCGGAGATCTCCAAATCTGGCAACTTTAAGACCTCTGAACTTCAACTCCCAGAATTCCTCAGCCAGCCAGAATTCTAGTGATTCTTTGAAGCGACAACGGTCAGTGGTGGGATTCAAATTTTTTTTACTACCGGTTCTGTGGATGTGGCTTGGTGGGCGTGGCAGGGGAAGGATACTGTAAAATCTCAATTTCCTCCCGAGCAGCTGGAACTCGGGAGACAGAGAACAGATGGGAGCAGGGCCAGTCAGAGGTGGTATTTGCTGGTTCTCCCAACTACTCAAAATTTCTGCTACTAAATCTCCAGAACTGGTCAGAACCTGCTGAATACCACCTTTGACAACGGTACTGGAAAAAGTGACTTATGACCATTTTTCACACAACCCCTGCAGCCCTGCCCCTTGGTCACATGGTCAAAATCCAGATGCTTGACTCCTATTTATGATGGTTGCAATGTCCTGGAGTCATGTGATCTTCTTTTGCAACCTTCTGACAAGCAGTCAATGGGGGAAGCCAGATTCACTTAACCGCCGTATTATTAACTTGGTAACTGCAGTGATTCACCTCACAACTGTGGCAAGAAAGGTCACAAAATGGGACAAAATTCACTTAACCGTCTTGATCAGCAACAGAAACGTTGGGCTCAGTTGTGGTCGTATGTTGAGGACTACCTGTAATGTAGCCACTGAATTTTGTGCAGCAGGTCAGACGGCATAGCACAATTCAGGACATTACAATAGGCATGTGGGTGGATGCACCCCATCCTAACCTCTTTGTTTTCCATTGCTGTGTTACAGAGCTCCGTCCTGTTGTAACCCTTTCCAAGAGTGCTGCACTCCCCACTACAGTATTCAATGTAGCCTTGCTTACTCTGTTCCACTCCATTATTTTTCCCTCAATAATTGATCGGCTACTGAGATGGCTCCGTCTGCACCACATGCTCTTTCATTTATTTTTTTTACCCTAAAGGTTTCTTGAGCTTTGGCAAACAACGGCAATTTGCTGGCTGATAATAATCATTTCTTCTATTCACTAGTGCTAATTTGCCTGCATAATGTTCCAGACTTGCTGAACAGGTTTGCTGTCGAGCATATGGGATTTGTACTCAAAACACAAACTAACTTCTGCTTCCTTTAATAGTTGTACAATACTTAGGGGTTAAAGGAACCCAGATAGAAACCAGGAAACTTAAGTTCTAGTCCTGCCTTGGGCATGAAGCCAGCTGGATGGCTTTTGGTCCTGCCACTCACTCTTTGCCTGAGGAGGAAGCAAATCACTTCTGAAAACCTTGCTGAGAAAATTGCAGGGACTTGTCCATGCAATTGGCAGGAATCAGGTGTACACACACACACAGGGCGCGCTACAGCTTGGAACACACCTGTTGCCCCAAGAGCAATTAATGTTAACCAGTCATCCTTTATATCTTTTTGGCAGGCTGGTATTATATTAGTCTTGTGTTGCAGTTTTCAGACTTTGATAAGCAGCAGTGCCCGGGGCCTGTACAAAATAGCTAAGAACCAGTAAGGTGCTTTTCTCCCATGGAAACACAGCAATTCAGCTTGCCCTTTCAAGTCCTGGTGATGACTTGTTGTCTGTTCTACAAGATGGTCTGGGTCACATCATGGCTCAGGTTTGGCAAGTTCAGGATCTGAGGCAAGCACAGGGCGTTTGTAGAAGGTTTTCAACTACTAAAACCATCAGGCAAAAAGCTTGAAGGAATGTCCAGTGAAGTCACTTGGCTGCTTCACTTTTGAATGGTGGGGTGCGCTGGTGGGGGAGAAGGGGAAATATTGTTCACAAAGCGTTTTTTTGTGTCGAGCTTCTGGTAGCATCTTGGGCTGGAAGTGGTTAATCCTAAACACCAGACTCCACCGCCTCCTTTCTCTGATCAGCAAGACTTATTAAGAAGAAAGCTACCAAGGAACAAAACATGGATTCCAGCAAATGTTCTATAGTATTTTCAAATGAGAAACATATACATATGGGCAAATTCAGACAGAAAGGTTCTTAATTTTCTTTCTTGAATTCTGGTGTAAACAGAACTTTGTTTCTTTTGTGAAAGAGGAGCAGACTGCATAGATTGATTATTTTGGGAACAGCTATGGGCTTCTTACCCCACTGACACCCAGCTCTTACTCTTTGAAGGTTGCTTCAAAGCACTCCTGTGAAGCTTTGTCAGCTCTAGCAGCAGCAGCTAAAATGGCCGATTAGAAAAGTTCAGCACTTTCTCCCATGCCACCAAATAAGCCTTTTATCCCAGTAGCAGAAAATAGCTACCCAAAGAAGAAACACAAATTAGATTACAGGTACTACATGGGGTGCAACTTTATTTACAATGTAAAGTGCATCACATAGAAATTGTTGAAACACAAGACAGGTGGTAACATAAATTACAATATATTTTATGGGTTTAAAACGTAGTTTAAAAAAAAGCAATGATTCTTCTTCTACAGATGTAATAACAACAACAACAACCTAATTTTGACTCCGGCTTTTTCCTTTCAGGCATTACACTTCCTGCCAGCAGACCTGCGTCTTGTGCATCCTTTTTAGGTCAGATTTTGCACCTTCTATATTAATCCAAATAAATGGGAAAAATGTATGAACTGCTAGTACTTAAAACAGGCAATATTGTTTCATTTTTGTATGTTATCTTCTCTCTCATTTGCCAGACAAACGTTTTGGCTCAGAGTACAGCCATTCATATACAGTGTGTGTGAATAAATAGGAAAAGAAGGAATCTTGCAGAGAAAAAGGTACCACAAGGACGGTTAATTTATTTTAGAGTTCTTTTCCAGTTTTATGAAGATGGTTTTATAGCTGAAATCTTATACATACTTAACTCGGGATCTGTTCCCCCCACTAGGTGTAGGCCTGGTGAAATTGCTTTCTTAGAATGGACTGCATATATTAAAAAGTAATGTAGAATTGGAAGCCTCTTAAAGATCATTAGGAAGGAAAGCCAGCCACCGAAAATTTAATTGTTATATTTTCTGGAAGAGGTTCAATAAGATGAATTTCAGTTTTAGTAATAGATGCTCTTAGAATGAGTAGAAAAAAACAACCCAATTTCTTATTAGAGAAGATATGGATGAGTTTATTTACTAACTACTGTTGTGCTAACAAGCACATTTCTGTCTCTCAGAGGTTTTGCTTCCTGGTTAAAACTGAACATATATTTCAATTTTTCTTTTAATTTGGAAAATGCTTAGGAGAAAAAAAAATTAGGTCTGCTTATTCCTTCTAAATGACTAAAAATCCTTTGCAAGAACTTGAGTGTAAAATTATAAACATATGCAAGCATGCCCATGAAGGGAAAGACGTGGATAAATAGTGTGACCATACAAGCTACAATTACTCACTTCTATACTGTAATGCAGCTTCCTCAATAAACTGGAAGTGGAATTACAGTGTTGAATCTACACACTGGGCTAGCCCCTGTCCACAGAACAAATTATAATAGGGTGGCATAGTATTTATAAATATATGTAGTATACTACAGATATGAATTAATCGCATGTTTTTCCTCATCTGTAAAGATCTGCAGATGTTTTAGTTTGTGGTATTGGCGAAACAATAGAAAAGTATGCAATCTGAACTATTTAAGCATGGATTGTGGCTCCCAAAAACTCAATATGTGGAAACTGCTGTTTCTATCCATATCATTCAGTAATAGTAACAGAGTTCGAAGGGATCTTGGGAGGTCCTCTAGTTCAACAAAGACCCACATAAGTCTTTCACTGGAGGCTACGTATGCTTTGCTTTAGTATGTTCATAATATTTATTTTTGCATTGTGTTCTGTAGCACCTAGTTGATACACTCGTTTCTTAAGCCAAGCAGGGTTGGGCATGGCTAGTATTTGGATGGGAGAATATTTAAAAATTTTAAGTCTCTCTAACAAAATCCCAGAAGGCAATTGCACACCACCTCCATGCTGCTGTGAAGAAAAGTGTTATGTTGGCACAACCCTTGGAGGTAGATTGCTAATTTGGAGTGTCTTGTCTCTGTCAGCAAGAGACCTCTATGCTAAATAAAAAGAAACCAGCAAGTGCAATATAGCAAATAATGCAATACGAGGAGAGGGGTAAAAAAAATGAGGAAAAAGGCATTCTCTTTTCAAACCTATTATTTCAGACACTGTCATTATCAAGCCTCTAAGGAAACTTTCCTCCACAGAAAATTAGTCATGTTATTCCCATATACACATTTAATGTTATGTCCACCCTTTATTTTTTTCACTTACGGAAAGAGTAACTTTCAACCTGATCTGAAGCCCAAAATAAAATTGCTATAATAGAGCAGGGAAAGATAAAGAGAATTGCTTTGAAAATATAAGGTTCCATTTGTGAAAAAAAGGGCTAATATAGATGCATCCATTGTAATATGTATGTATGTACTGTCTTACAGGAAAGTAATGCAGTAAGGGCCAAACACATTAGTTGTCCTTCCCACTTTTCATCTTAGCAGCAACTAAATTATTTAACGTATTTAACCACAGGAAATTGGAAGCTATTTGTCCTGTTTTGACAAGTGTTGCATTCTGGCAAATAATATCAAAAACACGAAATCTGATTTTCACTTTTTTTTTCATGGGAAAGACAAATACCATTTTACTTATTTTGAACTAACTGCTAATCATTCACCAAATCCATGTATATTTTAAATATTTATCCATGATAAAATAACAAGTACTTTCCCAGTAAACAGGCTTGATTTTAGTGGCCAGCAACACATTTTTGTAGGCGATTGAGTCTCTACTGACGTATCTCCTCCCTTCCCCATTCTTTTTCCTTCACAGATAGCCCACTCACTGGCCTACATAGAAGAAAACATGGATTGGGTCTCTGGTTTATTAGTATTCTTATCAAATCTGAAAAAAATCCATATTGGGAGTTAAGCAACAGTCTTCCAAGCCATGGAAAAATACCTGAAGTATTTTTTTAGCATGAGTGGTGGGGTTGGTGGCCTTCATATATTTATATTTATTTTGAAAATAGAATATTCATATTTACCAACTTCAAACAATTTGGAATGCTTGAAGCTCTAGATTCAAATTTGTTCCATCAATCAACAGTAACTAAATATTGTCCATCTACTACTACTTGTCCATTGTCCATCTACTGCTACTACTATATTGAAATAGACAAATGGTTTGCAGGAGGTATCTTAGACCAAAACCAGATCTGACAAGGCAATTATTTATTATTCATCTCATTTGCTTATAAAGGATATCGGGTAGATTAGCATATAAAAAGATCATGATGGAGACTAAATTTTCCCCTTTTCCATGTCTTATCTTTCCTCTCTCTATTTCTGAATTGCTTTCAATAGTGGATCCAATAACAGAGAAGAGACCAAGTATAAGAAGATTCGACTTAAGACTGAGAGATCATGGTTTTTGAGTCTAATGCATTCACTTACATTTTCATCACTTATTTGAAGTGTGAGGAAGAAAGGAAATATGAGTTTAATTAAGTTTCATCCCCAATGCAAGCATCTTTTTTGGCCATGGAATACAACTTAGACATAAAGAGTTTTGCCCTCATAATATGAAAGACTGTAAGGTTTTCTCTTTCAGTGAATAAAATTTGTACATTTGTGTGTTTGACAGCAGCAACATTTTAGCATGTATCTTTCTGCAAGAGAAAAAAAAACCCATACAGATGCTTCCATTCAAAATTAAATGTTTAAGAAAAATATAATAATAATAATAATAATAATAATAATAATAATAATAATAATAATAATAATAAATTCAAAACAGTTTTTTAAAAATCCACTATATTTGATTTTACAGTGACTGCAGTATCAAAATCCACTGGATTGGAATCAGAGTCTTCATAGTTTTTGCTCTTAAATTAAAAGTGGTGGAATCCAGATTTCCGTTTCCTATGTTAGTAGACAAGCAAAGAAAAGTGGGGGGGGGGGGGAAGAGTCCATTATTCTTGACAAATTATGAAATGCAAAGAGAAATCTGATTTGGCTGCATAAGGGGGATTCTACTGTAACATGGCAAGGTATGTATACCAGGGGTGGATTCTACTTACCTTTACTACTGGTTCGCATCGTGCCCATGCATTTCTGCGCATGCACAGATTGCCTATGGTGACGTCCAGTTCAGTGGGTGCAGACTCCAGCCGGTCTGAACCAGGGGCAACCCACTGCTGATGTATACCTCTGAAACCAGGCCTTTGCACATATATCACAACCTATGTGACGGTGGTGAAATTCAAAATTTTCCCTACTGGCTCTGTGGGTGTGGCTTGGTGGTCATGTGACCGGGAAAACCAACTATCACGCTTTACACAAAAATAACACAAAAGCTACACAACTGACTCACACACAATGCAAAAGCAGCTGGACTTCCCACAAAATGGCCCCTGCAACAAGCAGGAACCTCACAGAGAACTCAAAAACAAACTATCACACTTTACACAAAAATACCGGTTTGGGCAATAGGTGGTAAAAAACAAAAATGCTTTAAAAAGTAAAAAAAAAAAGTTCCGATGATCGCACGGCACAGCTGATTGTCAGAACCTTTTTTAAAAAGCTTTTTTAAAGCATTTTTTTTACTACTTATTGCCTGAACTGGTAGTAAAAAAAATGCTAAAAAAAAGTAAAAAAAAAGTTCTGAGGATCAGCTGTGCCAAGCTATTGTGGGAACTTTTTTTTTTTACTTTTTAAAGCATTTTTTTACTCCTGGTTCGGGCAAACCAGTAGCGTTTTCACTACCGGTTCGGGTGAATCGTCCGAACTGGTAGCATTTCAGCCCTGCTGTGTGAAGAAACCCAGACAGAAACAGGAGCTCCCAAAGGTGCTTTTCTAAAAGGCATCTACACTTCCTTGGTTTTTTCTTTGAAAACATTTTGCTTCTCATTCAAGAAACTTCTTTACTTCTGAAGAAATAAACTAAGCTGATAGCCGGAAAAAAAACCTCCCTGGATGAGATGCAAAATGTTTTCAAGGAAAAAAACCAAGGAAGTCCAGTTGCCTTTTGGAAAAGCACCTTTGGGTCAACCATGACCTGGATGATTGAAACAGAAATAGAAGCTTTGAACACTGTTCCTTATTTTAAGGGAAAATCTCTTCTTACCAAGCGGCAGCTCAGCACATTCTCCATTAGTTTCAACATATGTTTTGTTCAAAGTGAATATTGAACAGAGTAGAGCTCTGGCTTTAGTTTACGTATAATAAAGTATATATACTGTATTTTCCTGCGTATAAGACTACTTTCTAACACACAAAAATCTTCTCAAAAGTTGGGGGTCGTCTTATACGCCGGGTCTCATTCTCCTGTAACCAGGCAGACCAGCCCGAAAGGCTCTGACGAGCCTTAAATAGCTCTGAGGAGGGTCGTCTTATATGCCCAGTCGTTTTATACGCCGGAAAATACGGTAAATTGGCATGGGACTAGCACGGACTCATTTTTGGAATTAATATCATGGGTAAATTGTAAATTAATTAATAACATGGGTAAATTGTAAATGTAAATTGGAGCGAGGCTACCATGGACTCATTTTTGGAATTAATAACATGGGTTGAAATGGGATACCGCCAACACTTCAGGAAAATATCTTGAATTAGACTACTCTGCATCTTTGGTTTCAAGGCTTTCTTCAAGATTCTCTTATAAACAGCCAGATCTCCCAGATGTTCTACTGCTAACTAATTCTCTGGGATTAATGCTCCAGTGGGAAATTGCAAGTTGGTCTGCAAGGCAGATTGAAAGAGATCAAAAAAGGTGAGTAAAAAAAATCCCTGATAGGTTATACATCTCACAAGAAAATGACAAATATACCTAGAGCAGTCATGTCCAGTCCATGGTGAAGTACAATGGCATCGGTTTGGTCGTATACATTTCCCGCCATTTAAGCATGGAGAGTGACAAACAGCTGCATTGGAAGATCATAGAGAGGCATGACCACTTAGTGCAAATTAGGTTATGCTCCAACATTTGAGATCACATTTTTTACTGTTTTTATAAATAGTACCTAGTAATACTGAAATAGCATAGCTGTTTGTGTTTACCTAATGAGTCAAAATAGCAAAAGATACTACTAGATACTGTACAGTACACAAGGTATTTAAGCAATTCATTTGACGGAAGGTATACAAGTAAACAGAATACAGATAAGTTTTCATATGCAAATTGAGCTGAAGAACATGAAGAATGTTAAGAAAAAACAGAAAAATATGTCATACTGTCTTTATTGAACAAAATTACCTTTGCAGAAATTGAACGTATTTTTTAAAGATTCTAATTCTTCATAACTTTCCATTTTAAAATCCTTTGTATTTGCCTTTCAAATATCTCAGAGAAGAAATATGAAAACAAGTATGTCCTTTCAAATATCAATGCAAAATAAATATTGTGGGTACATATGAAAATTTTCTGACAGACAGTATTATTTGCCTTTAGAAATAGAAAAAGTTACATATGAAGTAAAATGGTGTCTACATGACAACATGGTACTATTAAGGGCTTTTTTTTGGTCCAACTATTTAGGACTGAAATAGTATTAACAAATAGCTCTTGATTGAAAAATGTATATTGCTTGGCCTGTTTGGCTAGGGAGATGTTCCTGTGAGAGATTTATGGTTTGTGAAAATAATCACATTTTGTGCCAGAGAGCTTATTAAGAGAAAAGTTTCAAACTTTCTCCTAGATTTCAAAGAATCGTCTGCCTTAAAACATGTAATGCTTGAAAACCACAGCAATGTATAATAATTATTTCCTCCAAACTTCCAAATAATACGTAGATATTATTAGCAAAGACATGCATTTCCAGACATGTTAAGATATACGGGCAGTCCTCATTCAGAGACCACCACTGGGACCAGCAATTTGGCCATTGAGTGAATGGTCGCTAAGTGAAATTACAACTGTGCTTTTGATCTTATTTCAGCTTTCCTTTGATTGACAAGCCAGCAAAGGTCTTAAATTGAGGAATGGTTGCAAAAGGATTCTTTCTGCCATCATTGTAACCGCAAACACCACTAAATGAGGACTACTTGTACTGACGGGTTCTTTTTACTGATTTGTTTTCCAGAACTCATTGGTTAAGCTGCATTTATGCTTTGTACGAAAGTGCTATTGGGAGGTTGTAGGAAATTCTGAATTAAATGTGCTTACCTTGATGGCAGCGTGAGCCAGTCCATCCAGATGGGCAATCACATTGGTAAGGGGCCACGCATCGACCTCCATTCAGACAATGCAGGATGCAGATGGCTGAAGGAAAAAAAAAAGGAGGTGGGGGTGGAAAGAAGAAGAAAGTTTTCATTCAAATAAATAAACAACCCTGGTTCTATTTCTCAAGAAATTAGAACAATTATTCCACCTTCCCCCCCATCACTTTCCAAAGGCTTAGCCATGTTGGTCTTCATTAAAAGTATCACAAAGAGCCTCCTAGCATCCTAAAAATTGATACATTTATTATCACATATAATAAATTGATTCTAATTATTAAGGAGTGACTACTAGTGTGCCACAAATCTTCCTAATTTTATAAAATTCTTGATATTTCTAATCACTCCAGAATAAATTTTAGGTACAAGTGACACACACACACAAAAAAAAGAAATTAAGAAAAAAAGGCTCTTTGCTTTCGGTCAATGAAGTATTCATTTAATATATTACACTCACAGAAACTCAGTATTCAAAGCATAAATCTTCACATTTTTATTAGAACAATGCCCTGATTTCTGTTTGTTAACAATGCATTTCTTCTTCATTCTATTTTTAAAGTAACACCTTTCAAAATGGAGCTCAAAATACATCCTGATTCTGTAAATAATAAACTAGAGGTTTTTGTGTGGGTGAGAAAAAAAGTAAAGCCTGGGTATAATAGATACTAAGTTTATAAATAAATCTTTAGTTTTCTATACCACAATGACTACTTTCATAAAGATTTCAATCATTCTACAAGTTTTCAGAGCTACTACTCATCAGTATGCTTTCACTTTGGAATATACAATATTTTAAAATTAGATAACAAGATACTCCTGACCACACTGATTGGAAAGCAGTCCGCTTTAAAATTTGTATGATTAGGATCTAATTAACATGTGTAATGTAGTTTCAAGTTAAGTCTATTAAAATAAAGAATGTTTTCCTTAAAGTTCACCCTATTTTCCTTCTTCTAATGGATTCTACCAATAGGATGTTTCATTATTCTGGATAAAAGACAATATGACATACTGCATTTCTAATATATGACTAACAGAACCCTTAAAGATAATAAAAATAAATAACAACGAGGAACATGTCATCTTCCTTTGTCTTTGTAGCTGGAATTCTTAGTGCATGCTAGCAGGTCTCCCTCTGAAGTGTAAATTCAGGCTTACATTTTTTAACCCCTTTACATTTTGTATATAATTAGTTCAGCTGGCTGTAAAAATACTAGCAAATGAGAATAATGTGGAGCAGATGCTCTTTATATTTTTATGTTACTGTCTATTTCAGTTGACCGTGGTCATAGCAGGAGATGGAAGAATGGTTTTGACTGTATGTTTTGGATTACCATATTGCATACAATCTCCAAATCAATTTTTTGATGACCAGAAACAACGGTAAAGAGGTCAGAACTGAAAAAGTTTCTTGTATCAGAAGCGAGATGTCTGCAAGGAAAAACAAAGGGCAGTTGCCTTTTGAAAAAGCACCTTTGGCAACCAGGACCTGGATGACTGAGAATCTCCACAGACAACAGTAAAGAAGGATTTTTCAGGATCTTTGCTGCCTCCTAGTGGTCTTCTGGATATTTGCAGCCTGGTAACGCGTATCTGCATATTTCTAGAGCAGCACATGTTGTAGCAGTTGTGAAACAGGCTTACACAGCCGCATTTCTTAAACTCTGTGCCTAGTTTTCATCATTGCTTCATATGCATCTTAGAGTTTCCTTGCATCAGTAGAGTTAATACTCAGCAATGGCCCCAGAGTAGCATCCTACGGAGTAAATATAATCAGTTCAATGAAACTTTTGCATGTGCCTGCCTTCAAATAAGTCTTGAGTTCCAGCAACTACTTGGAGAAGCCTATGTGGTTTTCTTGGCAGCAATTTCAGGAGTGGCTCAAAGTCCCCCTGCTGGCTTCATACGCGAAACAGAATTAGAACTCACAGTTTCTCGGTTTTTAGCCTTTATGACCATTAGGTCAAGCTGGCTCTCAATTGCTTATGGAGAATTGAGTATGGGATTCCACTCTTAGTTCTCCACTAAAGGTTTACGACTCTTGAGATGGATTCATATTTGTGCATTATAGAAGAACTGAGAATTGCATTAAAGTCCAAAAATCTAGTTATTATGTAGACTAAGAAATAAACTGAACCATGCTTTATATTGGGGGCGGGGAGGGGGGAGGAAATCATCAATTTTTGCAGTACTAACAAATGCAAAAAACACTTGTTGGAAAGAACTAATAGCTGTTCCACTGGGTGTCCCTCATCCCTTATCTTTGCCCTGTCATGGGAGAAAGGCTGGTTAAAGTCAAAAGAGGATATCCCAAAGGTGCTTTTTTCAAAAGGCAACTGGACTGTTTTTCCTTGAGAAAGAAGATGTTTTGCTTCTCATCCAAGAAGCTTCATCAGTTGTGGACTTCCGGCTGACATTGCAGTGAGATTGGACGTGAGGAGCAGGTCTCTGTGCTCCCAAGCAGAATTCTCCCTGTTAGAGAGCTCCGAAAGGAGTTAAAGCCACCATGGAGGGGCAGTGAAGAAAAGAGTGGCACCCTGCAAGTTGTGGAGAGTCACAATCTCTCCCGCTTGATTCAGGGCTTTCTTCAGGGCTCCGCACGATGAGGAGAAGAGGCAGCCAAAAATGGCTGTTGTGAAGCTGGGACAGCCGAGGCAACATAGAAAGCGCAGGAGTAATATAAACGAACAGTGAATAAAACTGGGTGAGATGATTTCTTTTTTACCTAAGACCTAATCCTAAAAATAAAAGAGGAAAAAAAAAATCAGAAGAGATTCTTAACTATTTGTTAAAGCAGCGAATAACCACAGAAAAAAATTACAGACTGGAAAGAAAGGAACTAAGAGGGGAAAAGTTAAACATCCTAAAGCACAGAAAATTGGATGGTTAATTTGGAGAACTGTGGTGATACTTTCTGTTCTATACTTATCTACTCTATGACTATGGGAGGTTCAACTGTGAGAACAAGGAAGATACCTAAGTAAAGCAACATTTGAATGCTAAAATATATGACTAAACTCATAGAGGGGATATAAGGAGATATTTGGAGAGCTTCCTGGACTACCTGAACGTCTGATGGAATAATCCTGGGACACAAAAGAACTGTGACTATTGTATTCTTTGAGAAGCAACATTAGACCTGAATATCTGGTTTTTGGATTATTGAGTAAGAGTGGACTTTACCAAAACAGAAATGAGTGGAAGTTCAAAAGAAATACTGTTGATGTTCCAAAGCATTAAGGATACTATGACAAAGAACTTTTGGGAGGTTAATGCAAAGCATAGATGGGAAAATAGAACATATTTTACAAGGGACAATGAATAAAGATCAAGATCTTTAGGAAAGGGAGAAGGAAAAGGAGAAGACAATGGAAAGAATGGAGGAAAAGACAGAACAGACAAATCAGCAAACAAAACAAGAAGATAAGTAGGAGAAAATAAGGATTATAATGACTAATGAAATAAATCAGGGAAAAAGTATTTTAAGAGATTTAAAAATGGAATGGGAAGATACCTTTGAAAGAGAGATAGGGGTTTGGGCAGATACTCTGGAGGCTTGGCACCATAAGGTGATAGAGATGGGAGGGGTACTCAGACTAAATAGTAAAATGTAGATGCACATAGAGACAAAGATCCAAGAGAGGAGTATGGGAAGCATGCCAAAAAACAAACAAGAACTGAAATATTAAAACAGGTGAGAGATGATGGATAGAAAGGAAATCTTTTTTTAGTATAATGGGGGCCTGATTAAAAGTTAGAATAGAAGTAGAAATAAGGTTCACATCTTTAAATAACAGAATAAAAGCAATAATTAGAGATTGAAAGATGGATTTAATATCTATGTTTAAATAATATGGTGATAGATGTCAAGATGGATATTGGGATTATATTTTAATATTGCCCTAAATTTGTAGAGAAAGGATAATTTTCGCACCATTTACTTTAACACATGGAAGATAGATGATGAATGACAAGCGATAATGAGAACAAAGGGGATGGGACAACTGATGCACCTTTTCTATTATTTATCTCTCCTCACTAAATAGCATGAAAATGAGCAGCTGATTAAGGCTGGAGACCTACAAAATAATACTTAATAATTACTGATTCTTGAGATTGTTGGTATTCCAGTCACAGGCACATTTATACATACAAGTCTTAAAATGATCTCATCATATACAAACTAAGCAGAATCAACCTTCTATTGGTCTTAATGACCAAAATAACTTTTATTGAATAATTTGTCGCACCACTAGGCACATGGCATCTAACTATTTTTAATGGAAAACTAGGGTCGAGAATCCCAAATGTGTAGAAAACAACTTTCCTCTGCCTAGTATATCAAAATTATAAGAAGCTGCAAAAGTGTTACTCTGGATTGCTCAGGAGAACAATTATGAAAGTAAACATAATATTGTTAAATGAGAGATACGTACGCTCTTCACAGAGGCGTCCCATCCAACCTTCAAGACAGGAACAAACATTTGGCCTCTCACAAACACCACCATTCTGACACGGGAACCGGCAAACAGCTAGACAGGGCAAAAAAATCGAGTTTAAACAGGAAATTAAAAAACAAAAAAAATTCATCAGAAAAATAAACACTAGTAAGCTGATAAGGAAAAAAACACACAAACATTTATTGATTATAAGGAAAGCATCTGGTATAGTATTTTAAAATTACTAGGCAAAAATCATTTAGTTAATGTTACTTCAGCTATGTGATTATGTAGTGCCAAATTAGGTTGACCTCAGAAGGCAGTTTTCCCTTTTTATATTTCTGAGGTTTAATTTTTTTTAAAAAAATTGTTTATTTCAGGAATGTCAAACTCACGGCACCACATTGTGGTCATGTGACCTATTGCTACTTCCCCTTTGTTAAACCAGAGGTGGGTATGGTCAGTACGTGACGCATCTGGCCCACAGGCCACGAGTTTGACACCCCTAGTCTATATCATTCTGGATGTGGGAATCCAAGGAATTGACTGCCCCTTGCCCTTCTGCCAAAATATCCGTATCCACAATAGAAATATTTCTGGTAATAAATCTGCATCTGTAACCCTTTTACAGGCATCCCTGCATCCATCCTCTGCTGCCCACAATCTCTTTTCTGCCAGCTGGGAGGTGTCTGGGCTCCACGTTAAGCTACCTCACGTAGCCAAGGAGGTAATTGTTTGTTGTGTGTAATATCTAATTGTGGATCCACTGGGTAAATTCTATAATAGGATGAACAGAAGCCTGAATCTGGTATACTGTTTTTACCTAGAAACAGTTCTGGATTATAAGGCTTGAAAACAAAATCTATGCTTATAATTATAAAATACTCTTTAATGATATATCTGTAATTGGTTGAGAGCATATTAGTTTCGCAAACCCAGGACATCTGCTAATATTGCTAATATACTAAAGATTAACATAATCTGCTTTCATGCTGTCTCTGATGTAGCCCTTCAAAGCAAAATGCTGGAAATCTTTTGTTAGTCAATAAACCTACATTATTTATAACACACTTTTAAAAATGAGTAAAGAGAAGTCCATTATGACATCAATCGGGAAAATACAGGCCATTTCTGCTACTTCTGCTTTTTTCTGCTACCCACTTTGAGGCAGGAAGATGAGAAGAGTACTATACAATACAAATAGTTATTATTTAAATATAAACTTCTTTTGCTTAATAGGTGGTGTTCGCTAGTGATAAATAATCCATAAGACACTGTACAAATAAGAGTGTTGTAACAATATAAAGACTGTGTCCTATATCCTATATTGTATATAGGATTGTGTAATCCTATACCATTTGGGAATAGATTAATTACATATTCAATATTATTTGGAACTAGGTTCTATTGATTTTAAATTCAATGGAACTTTTTTCATCCAAGAGGAAATTATACAAATTGTGGACAGTGGAACGCACAGCACACCAAGATGAGGCCAAAATTACATACATATAGTAATACTATTATGCAAATACTATTATTATTTATGTCCTGACATTGTATGTAAATCATGGTACTTATAGGACATTACAGCATTAGCATGTTCTGTCATTCCCCAGCCCCTCAGATTATTTTGCCACAAAATGTTTGGTCTACCAACTTGAAATTTACTCACGTTCTGAAAACAAAAATTAAGAATATTTTTTCTGTAATAGAATTGAGATTTGCATGTTGTGGGTGCTAAATATGGATTATACTTACTTCCCAAATTGCTTGGAACAGTTTTCAACCTCATATGAACAGTTTTTCTCTACTATGCATTAAGGTTTCAGGTTTTTGGGAAAAAGATGATGTTATTTTAAGAGTCACATTCATAGTGGACTTCTTAAAGCAGCAGTATCTTTTTTTAAAGCTCATACATACTACCTGAAAAAGTAATTATGTTGTAAAGAAAACAGAGAAATGCTGGCCCTCATGGGGTGTCTGAAACAAGTGTGCACAGCATTAATAAGTACAGAATGTTTCTGCCAAGTCCCCAAGTCCTTTTGCCCTATAAGAATTACATAAGGTCATGTGAGAAGGAAAAAGAAAGTCATGTAACCCCAGTTATGGGTACATTATGGGGTAGAAAAACCACCGTTGAAAGACAAGTAGTGATTGACAGACTTCCTTTTCTTTGAGGTCAGAAAAAACATCTGCAAATAAACTGCTTATTTTCTGGCTGAAAGAAATTGGGAAGGGCCAGTTCCCCAGCAAGGGATGAAGAGAAGGGAATGACTGGACTCAGCTAACAGTCTGCTAAATTCCTGGCTTCTGGTTCTGTTTATTGCATCAAACATAACTGTGAATATTTTAGTGTATTAAAGTCTAAAACATTTATTAGGATATAAAAAATTATAAGCCTAAGTGTATCTTATGAAGGAGGTCCAGTTTACAAAATTCATACTACAATGCATTTATTAGTCTTTAAGAGGACTCTAAAAATATTTTTAAGCCGTCTCTTTAAGCTGCTAAAATGAATGTTGCATCTTTTTGCCATGAATCTATAACCTCTTAGGTGTAGAAATAGAATATGTAGCACTATATTCATAAACCAACCAATATTCAAAACAGGAAGCAAAGGACAAGCAGATTTGGAAAACAGGGTTCCATTTAGAAAAAGGCTCCTAAATGCAAAACATTTGTGACAACAAAAAACAGGGGTACTATGGCAGTTCCCCAAAATATCCTAATATAAAACTGGGTCAGAATTGTCAGATGTTTCAAACTTTTATGTATTTAATGAGCTTTATTTTATCTTATATTATAAACTCTTCCTTATAATATCTACCTGAAGATTGCAAGTGGTTTAATCTTGCTGTATATTGTTATTCCCTACTAATTATAGAAAGCAGAAGTAGAGGAATATATAGCACAACAATGTCACATTATATTGGGAGTTGTGCTTAACAAGATGTTGGTAAATAGAGTTTTAATCAGAGCTCATATTTAATCGGCCTGCCTGCTCATCTGCCTGCTTTTTTCCTTTTTCTTCCTTCCTTCTTTCCTTCCTTCCTTCCTACCTACCTTCCTTCCTTCCTCTCTTTCTTTTTTTCTTTCTTTCTTTCTCTCTCTCTCTTATCATCTCCCTCTCATCTAGTTTTTCTTTAATTTTAGGTATATGTTGGCATTTGCCCAAGAATAACTATTTAATAAAAATAATAATGGCGTACAATAATATAGATATGTTTTGAAAGAATATAAACACAGACACACACACACAAGTCAACGTAAGTTATTTCCAGGCAGATGGTTCATTATGGTTCAGGACATCAAAAACATGTATAGTGTTATATGTTGTTTTTTTCATGCTGAATACCAATTTTGGCAAATTTCTGGAAAATGGTCTTTGAAGGATACAATTAACCCCGTAGCTCTTGTATGGAACACTGCTTTTTTTAAAAAAAAAAATTAATTTATATGCCGCCCTTCTCCAGATACTCAGGGCGGCTCATAATGTGTTAAGCATAGTTGTTGTTGAAACTGCTAATTTACCTTTGCAAGCTGGTGTTCCTGCCCAGGTTCCATTCTCTAAGCAGACACTTCGAAGGGAGCCCTCTAGCATGTATCCACTGTAGCATGAGTAAGTCACCATATCTCCATATTGATAAAATGTTCCACGTACCAAAGCATGTTCTACATGAGCAGGTGGCCCACAAGAGATCCCTTAATAGAAATGGCAACAAAGAATTTATAATGGTAAGTTGCCTTAAAACCTGGCATAATGCATAAGACATCACGGACAACAAATAACTGCAAAATTGAACTGTGTCAGTCTCTCTATCTTCCAGAAAGCTGCAGATAGACCCCAAAATCTAGATGTGTGAGCATGGCTATCTGTAATTTTCTGTAATATCAGCTGGTATATTGGAGCAAGGGAAGATTTTATTATCTCCTTAAATATATACCATTCAGCTACAAGAAAGGGACTGTAGATAAAGAAACCTACAATCAGAAAAAAGGAGGAACAGCTGCAGTTATAGTAACATGAGCCGCAATGGCACAGTGGTTAGAGTTCAGTACTGCTGCCTGCTGGCTGCCTGCAATTTGGCAGTTCAAATCTCACCAGGCTCAAGGTTGATTCAGCCTTCCATCCTTCTAAGGTGGGTAAAATGAGGATCCAAATTGTTAGGGTAAATATGCTGATTCTGTAAACCGCTTAGAGGGGGCTGTAAAGCACTGAAAGCGGTATATAAGTCTAAGTGCTATAGTAGCAGCAGTGCCATCTGATTTGTCTGAACTTTTTTAGCTGAAGGATTGCCCTCTTGTCCTCAAGGATTTTTTCTTATTAGCCTAAAGTCTGTCCATTTTAAGGCATCTCCAGCTGATAGCTGCCCAGCCTTTGCTGAATTTCAATTCAGTACCTTTTCATGTATGAAAGTTGCATTCGAATATGTCTGAATGAATATGTGTCCGTTTACAAAACCTCTTATTTCTTGGTTTTGTTTTGTAGCTTTCCTGAAGAGTCAGATGACACAAAAAACTATTTTAAACAAATAAAGCAAAATGAAAGCCATTTTTCATTAACTACTTACTCTCACATTTAGCTCTGGTTGGAGTCCAGACCTCATCGGGATTACAGCTAATCACAGATTGTCCCTGAAGTCGATAGCCTTCTCTGCATTTGATAAATACCTCTTGCCCAACATAAAATGTTGTTTCTGAGAGGATGGCATTTTCTGGGATTATAATAGGTACAGGGCACGGATTTGCTGCTTAAAGCGAAGAAAGAAGGGTGTGGGGGAGATAAGGTTTTAAAAGATTACTGAAATACATCTCGACTGCCCTTATTTACTTACAAATTTCCATTCCTTCTCTTGTTTCTGGGAAATTTACTCATTATTCACAATTTCCCCCCCTGCCTTTCCTTATCAGAACAAAAAAAGAATTTGAACTTCCAACAGATATTACCAGAGAGGAAAAAAAATATATGAGCCATTTGCTTCTTTATTGTTTTTCTATTTAAGATGCCTTCTGCTGCTTTTTATTGTGTGATGGAAAATATAGGGAAACATGGCTCTTTTTATGTTTCTAAAGAAAATGGCTTGAAGGGGAAGAAAAAGGTGGAGGAAAAACCTTGAGATAAACCCTGTCTGGAATTCTGCTGTTAATTATTACGAGGTGTGAATGAACGGGTTTCTGCTGTTTCCACCAATGAGGGATTGCACATGGATGCACCTTTTACTGTTTTATTATTCTGCTTGGTGGGAGTGGGGCAGGAAACAGTGCAATACTGTCTCTTCATTCCAGTCACAGCCATCACTGCCAATGCAGCCATTACCTTGCAGGCAGTATAACAGACATCACAGCCAATCACATCTTCCTGCTTTGTCCTGTATCCCTCCTCCAAACAAAAACTTTAATTAAAAGCGATTAAAACTTTGATTTTAGAAAGTTATAAATGGATTAGGGTTCCTGATAAATTTGAAACAAGATCCTGGAACTGATTGTAAAGAATCCTTCCTGTGGGAAAATGCTTTTGTTTGAATTCTGTTATAAAACACACAATAAGACAAGACTATAAAATTGGACCTTAGAAAAAACTCTAAGGAAATAAAAATTAAAATTGAAGAAGGACATTCAAAATTGACTCGTTAATAAAGAATGAAGCAAGATATTTTAACATTGGAAGAATATTTTTGAGCAATGGTCCCAGAAGTTAGTTTTAAGAGTTTGTGACTCTATAGACTCTATCTCTTAATTAAAAGGGATATACAAATAACATACCAAGAAAGGGATCTGAAAACTTTTTAATATTGTATTTAGAAAAGAGGTTTACTAAAGCTTTGAAGACTTTTATGAGAGGGAACAAAGAAAAATTGGGGAAAAATCAAGTCTAGGACATTATTTGATGTGTCTAAAGCAGGGCTCTTCAGCCTTGGCAACTTTAAGCCTGGAGGACTTCAACTCCCAGAATTCTCCAGCCAGCTTTGCTGCCTGGGGAATTCTGAGAGCTGAAGTCCTCCAGGCTTAAAGTTGCCAAGGTTGGAGACCCCTGGTGTAAAGATCAAGATCGTTAGGTGTAAATGGAAGGAATATAAACTTGCTTTACTTGATCAAGGCTAAAACAGATATAATGTTATTTCTGTTAACCACTGAGAATCCTTGAAAATTATGGCTATATACAAATCAAGCCAATTAATCAATTGGAAAAGGGATTCCATAAATGCGATAAAAGCACTGAAAAGCTCTCAATAGATTTATTACTTGTCTTACATAAGGCAGCAGGCAGCAGAAAATCTCCAAAGATAATCAAAACATACATTATTTTTTTCAAACACTTAGGGACTGTAAACTGTTCAGGGCTTGATATTTAATTCCAGCAATTCAAATGGTATTTGAACACAGAGAAGAATGTTTTCCCCCACTAGTATCAGTGAGATTATGTTCCCTCTTGTTCTACTTGAAAAAAAATAGTTTAATTTTTTACTCAGATCTTTTAAATGATTATTTTAAAGATTTTTTTTAATGCTGTTGGTTGTCTTATGGTTTGTATGCCACCAATGTCACAAATGTGATTGGATGCACGCACCCACACATCACAGGTTTCTGAACAGACCTCAAAAGCTCAATTTTTGATTAAAAATATTGGGCAAAAATTATTTCTGTTTCCTCCTCTAATATTGTTTTTAAATGTCTAAATGTTGTATGGGTCTTACAGGAAAAAGAATTACATCATGCCTTGCTTGGTTGTACAATCTGACTCAGTGTATCTTTGCTGCCACCTTAAGGTCAATTAAGACATTTATAGCAAATGTTATTATATAGTAAACACTTTGTCTTTCTCAAAAGTGAAATAAATATTTTAGAAATATGGTTGAAAATTGTAAATATGTACAATGCATAGAAACAGATGTACACTGTAGACAATTGTCCTATGGCCAGTCAGCAGTAGAAATGATAATTGCTTTACAAGCGATAGTCTTCTAAAGAATTGATAGTTATATTACAGCTTCCGCTGTGAATCTTGGTGACTGAGGACATCTCCTTGAACAAGTGGAGATGATAACTGCTGTGACTGATGAGTAGACCAAGCCTTAGATACTCTCTGGAGGAGGACATAATGGGAAATCTCCTATAATTGCCCTGAATGGCAGTTCCTGTTTTATGGCAGGGGTGTCAAAGTGGCGACCTATGGGCCGGATGCATCACCCGCAGGCCACGCCCATCCCAGCTCCAGGAAGGAGAAAAACACTGCAATATGTCACGTGATGGCAACGTGATGCCGTGAGTTTGACACCCGTTTTTTATGGTTTCCTGTGGGATTGAGCACCAGGAGCTGAGGGAGTTGACATCGTTGCTAGAGCACTGGTGTTTTAATAAGGACATGAGGCCAGTCAAACTCATTTTTTAAATCACCTTTGGACATATTCAATTTAATCAGTTTATGGATATTAGAGACCTTTAAACAGTGAGCTTAATATGACACCTGGTGAGTTTTATCTTCTTTCGATTTAAGACATTTTAAACAAAGGCACAATAATTGAAAATAATATATAATTGGCAGAAATTTAAAAAAGGATTTAATCAAAATAATAGAGTTGGAAGGAACCTTGGAAGTCATCTAGTCCAGTGGTCCCCAACTTTTTGGCTGCATGTCCATGGTGATGGTGCGTGGTGGTGGGGGAGGTGATGGGTTTGTGCTCTCAATCTAATCCAGTGCATGTGCAAATGAAGCTTTGTGCGTTCGCCCACTGCTTGTGTGGCCCAGTTCCCAATGGGCTGCAGCCTGGTACTGGACCATGGCCTGAGGCTGGGGACCTCTGCCACTCCCCCATCAAGCAGAAACTCTATACCATTTCAGACAAATGGCTGTCCAAACTCTTTTTTAAAAACTCCACTGGTGGAGTACCACAACCAAGTCATTCCACTCATTAATTATTCTGTCAGGAAATTTCTCCTTAGTTTTAAATTGGTTCCCTCCTTTATTAGTTTCCATCCATTGCTGGAAACTAATCAAGGAGAGAACCAACCTTAGATTTTGATTTAAGACAGTTTTAAATGGACTGGAAGACCAGAGAGATTTTGAATATCGACTATTTTTGCTCTAAGATTTGAAAAATTACATCATTAAATAACATATTTGGTGGCAAATGACTGAAATGAATTAAATCCGTAGAACTGTGGTTTGATGAAGGTTGCAAATGGACACTGGAGGGAGCTAAAGCACAAGGTAGAAAAAAATTAAAAATGGCCAAGCCAGCTATAACATTTTCTTATCTTAAAACAGTTGTTGATAACCGAACTGAGATATTAATACATTATATTTCAGGAAGGATACAGATAAAAGTTTAAATAGATAAACTTTTAGAAGTTTATGAGAAAAAAACTTAAAATCTTTTATCAGAACATAACAGAGTTTGGAAGCGTGGAAGAGAATAATACTGAGATTACCAAAATGGGAATACAAAAGATAAATCAAAGTCATGTGATAGACCATTGCTGTTTTAACTCGAGGACTACCTGTATAACTATTAAAAACTTCAATAAAAAAGGAATAATGGTTATAATGTAATATATATTCCAGAAGCTACTTTCCCGACTTACTGAATTCAAACAGATCTATCTCATGAATTTATACATTTTGGAGGAAAATAATATCCAGAACTCAGTTTTTGGATGTTTTAAAATAAAGACTGCTGTCTATTATTAAAAAGTAACATACGTTTGCATGAAGGTGTTGGGTGGCTCCATGTTCCAGCTTCTGTGCATTCGGCAATTGCTTCACCTTCCAAACTATAACCCCTACTGCAGTAATATGCAGTTCTGCTGCCAACTGTATTATTTTCAAAGACAACGTTTCCATTCTCAATCAATTCTGGATCTTCACATCTGGTTTCTAAAAAGCGGGGTGTGATAGTTAAGATAGCTCCTCTCTGTTCAATCATTAATAATACATGTAGTCCTCAACTAATAACAGTTCGTTTAGTGACCGTTCGAAGTTACAAAGGCAATAAAAAAAGTGAGTTATGATCATTTCTCACACTTCCCACCGTTGTAAAATCCCCATGGTCACGTGATCAAAATTCAGTGCTTGGCAACTAATTTATATTTATGATGCGTCCCAGGGTCATGTGGATCACCTTTAGCAACCTTCTGACAAGCTAAGTCAATGGGGAAGCCAGATTCACTTAACAACCTTGTCATTAACTTAACAACAGCAGTGATAAATAACCACTGTGGCGAGAAAGGTTGTAAAATGGGGCAAAATTTTACTTAACGAACAACTCACTTAGCAACGGAAATGATGGTTGTAAATCGAGGACTACCTGTAATCAGAGAATCTTCTGGATGAATTTTCATTGTCTAAAAAGGATTTAAAGACCTACAACTACTTTCGATGTGGAATTCTGGGGCGTTACTACACGTATCTTGGAGTTGGAATAAGGGGTGGTGTATTAAATTTAGTAAACTGGCTCGGAATAGATTCCTGCCACAACAAATCTAGAAGAACCACAAGCCCAAACAATACCCTATAATTCCCTTCACATGTTGGAAGGGGTTGATTCCAGGATCCATTGGCCAAACAGGTGATGTTCTCAGGTCCATGTAAGTAATCCCCGAAATTGCATACAAAATATATATTACTTCTGTACGTATTTTCTGTGGCTATGGAAAATGCATTCACTATTGTTGGAGGGGCTTCACATCTTACGTTTACAAAAAAAAATGCTCAGGACATGATTCCCCCCCCTTCCAATGTGCATGGATTATTACTTATTCACACATGTCGGAGCTAATGGCGTCCACTTCTTGTTAACATGACAGATCCTTCGAGTTGGTCCCTGTAACTCATATCCTTAATTACAACTGTACAGAACTTCATCTCCAAATAAAAAGACCTTACCAACAACAGATCCATTAATCTATTGATTTGGGGGAACCCCAGGATATTTCTAAAGAATAAACATATAGATTGTTTTTCTGGCGAGAATGGGATTTTGACAGATTCATCCAAAAGTGTTTTGGAGAGATGTCTACAGGTAATCCTGGCTTAACAAACACAATTGGGACCCACACTCCATTGCTAAGTGATGCTACGTGACTGTGATGAACTCAATGTCGCTTCTCATTTGGTTGTTAAGTGAGTCACTCCAAGTCATTAAGCAAGACATAAACCTGACTTACAATTTCACTGCATTTTTTCTCCACTGATTCTACTAATTGGAAGCTAGTTGTGAAGCCTGCAAATTGCAATCACTTGAGTGCAGGTCACTGTGATAATCATAAACAGATAATGGTTGTGAAGTGCACTAATCTCAATCAAATTTGTTGATGCTGTTGTAAATTTGAACGGTTACTAAACAGGGCAGTTATTAAGTGAGGACTACCTGTAATTACTAAAATCATAAGCAATCAGTACATTGGATTTGATAGGGGACAGTATAATAGAATTTTTTCCAAAGGTACGTCCTTGTTCAATAGGACCTATTCGTGCTATTTTTTGCTTTCATAGTGGTGCAGTGATTAGAATGCAATATTGCAGGCAAACTCTGCCCACAGTCTAGAGTTCAATCTTGTCCGGCTCAAGATTGACAGAGCCTTCCATCTTTCTGAGACTGATAAAATGAGGACCCAGATTGTTGGGAGCAATATGCTGACTCTGTAAACTGCTTAGAGAGGGCCACACAGCACTATGAAGTGGTATATAATCTAAGTGCTATGGATATTATTTCTTTGCCACAGGAAAAAACTTTACCATTTCTATTTGCAAGTCTTTGTATTTTGTGATTTTTCTCTAATTCTTTCTCTTCTATTATTATTATTATTACAGTTCATTGCACAGTGAGACAAATGTTTAGACTGGATTTGGCATTTTTATCTGTCTAGCATTATTATTATATTATTCTCATATAATATAAATATTATTTACATATAATATTTATATATAAAATATTAAACATTGTTAAACACTGTTCAGCTTCTGCAGGCAAAATCAACAAATACAGAATGTCTTTCTATCTTTCTTTAAATCACACTCAAGCTAAGCCTGAGAGGAAATAAATGAATGCATCACTTACTTTTACATACTGGTGTTACTCCACTCCATAATTTATCTCCTTGACAGATGCGTTCTGCATCACCCTATCAGACATGAGAATGGTTCAGAAAACACCATGATATATCCATCATATTGTCATACTCTCACAATCTTTAAAAAACAGATATGCCTTTGCTTTACATTCTGCATGATTTAATGAAGAAGAGAAGCCAACATTTGATAATAGGATATCCATTTTTCTCTTAGCTGTTATTTAGCAGTAACTTGATCTTTTCTCTCCTGAATCTACCATCATAATAAATAAAAACCAGATTTAAAGGTTAAATACAAGCTAAACCTTTGTTGCTTTGTTGAAGCATTGGGGGCAGGGTTTTTCATTTGTATGGGCAGAAAACAATGTCCATTGCTATATTACTTAAAAAAAAACATTACAATACAATGACTGGGTGGGTTTTTTTGGATACTACTCACAACTTTGCTGGTCCATGGATAGAAACATGAGGAAAACATAGTATTAATGATGGAAATGCATTTGTATATGAGAAATACAATTTCCTTAAGATATATTGTATTTTCTTAATTTCTTTTATTGAAAAAAGGGCTGGATGTTCACAGATATATGTGACAAATTTCCAAATGAAATGTAACTCTTTCCTATTTCTAGTACGCTATTTTTAAACAACATGTTTTAATTTTTAGAAGTAGATGCTGAAATGCTAAGAATTTGATAACCACCACAGCTCATACTGAAAGCTTTCATGCAAGAGCTGCTGCTGTGACAGAATTAATTAATTGGTAGATTTGTATGCAATAATACCAACTTAACACCATTCAGACAAGTATGCAACATGAAAGTAACACTGGGTTGTTCCTTTTTTGGTAAAAAAATGGTTCTTTCATCTTCCATGATTCTTGCTTTACTGCCCCCAATGCTTTAGTCACATAATCTCCATTTTGCTCTCTTTAATGATTTCATTTAATAAAACAAATCCATGAAAATTAAGGAATGACCAATGCACAATGGAAAATACAGGACCATATTCCTATATTTTATGATCAAGGCTAAATACTTTCTCGTGTCTCTCTTTCCCCCCAACTTCTGAACATAAGCAAGCAATGCCTGAGCATTTTAAACACTGTTCTCCTGAAGGAGTTGCATTCATGGTGACTGTAAATTCAGTGCGATTTTTCTTTTTACATTTTGTTTCTTTAACATAGGTCAATCTTTTTCTTTAAATGAGACAAGCAGCAAGTAGAGCCTAAATGCACCCTTCATAATCCTGTAGCAAATCTGTATTTTATTTTCAGACTTTCTACCCAAGAATGGAAAAAGCTATTTTAAGAAAAAAATGATTATAGTGAAAAGATTGATGAACTAACTTTTTCCTGACGTGATATTGCATGGATGATACACAAGGGAGCAGACTATAGAAAATATTCCACAGACTTACCTCTAATTCATAACCCAAATTGCATTTATAAAGGACAGAATCTTCGTAATTGTATTGGTTGCCAATCACAACTCCATATTCGGGAGCTTCAGGTTTTCCACAGGAGACCGGAGTGCATATCTCATTAGAAAATAATGGTACCCAGGTCCCATTATGCTGAAAGAAGAGGAAAGTATCTTTGGCTTCGCTAACCAATGAAAATAATTACAAACAAGTTAAATTATACATAAAAGAGCCTGTTTAGTGTAGAGATTTTAATGCTGGCCTAAAAACCGTTAAAGATTGCAAGTTCTGATTCTTCCCTAGGCATGAAAACCAGCTAGCTAATTTTGGCCCTGTTATCCTGAGTCCGGGGAAAGCTGGGACGAGGACTCTGCATCGGAGGCAGAGATGGGGCCAGGGCCATTTGGGAGTTATGTACGGACTCCAAAGCCTCCAGAGTCGGACATCAGCGAGGTAGAGGAACAGGGGGAGCCTGTTCCCAGTGTGTGCATGCGCAGAGCTGCCAGAAGGCAAGAACAGTTAGAACAAAAGGGTAGACTCAGGAGCAGGGCTTGGAGATGATTGGCCCCTCCCATAAGACATAAAGTTGGAGCAACGGCACGTGGGCATTTGCAGGAAGCAACTGTTGTTTGTGCTGGCCAGTTTCAAAACTGCAGCTCTGTGTTGACTCTGTGTTCCGTGTGGCCTTGCCAATTAGGTCTTGGCAGCGGGTCAAGGGAGATAAAAGTGGGTGTTTATCAGCCTTATCAGAAGAACTGTGGCAGACTTCTGTCAGACTCTTTACAACTATTTGGGACTCATCTGTGAATGAACAGATTGAGAATGAACAGGCTCTGAATGAGGAGAATTCACAGCTGTTGAAATAAAAAGAGGGTTTCTGGGACTCATTGTGTGCTTTTACTGTATCAGGAAGCCTAGGTCAGAACACACGTTGTATGTGTTGTTAAATTTCATAATTGGGTTGTAATGTCAAACAGTATACTCCAGCTATCAGCACTCCAGCTATAGCTAATGTAGCATGGCATTTGTTTGCTGCCAATTTCTTATATATTACTTCAATTAAAAGTGCACTGATGGGTTTGGAAAAGGGGAAGAATGCAGAGTTGTATAAGAGGGCATACAAGAATATTTACAGAAATGTTGCGGTATTTCAGGAACTGTGAATATGCAGCACAGTAATGTACAGGGGTCAAAGATCTACAGTAGATTAATACAAAAGGAAGTATGATTTCTGCTTTTTCTGATAGCATACATTTCAGCAGAACAAGATTATTTCATACAAGGTTACTATTGGGTTGAATTATTATTGATACATTGCAAATATCAAGTTTTAGAAACAACTAGTCTGCGATCATTAGGAACACCAATGATAATTTTTCCACTAAATTATTAAATCATATTCTATTTTCTTCTGAATCTTCTGAAGCTTGGGTCATTCCATCCTAAATAATAAACTGGGTAATCAGTAATTTGTTGATAAATGCAGAATCACTACAAAGGATGAAATGCATCGACAGACAAAATGGATTTTAAAAAAAATCATTGAAGGCAGGCCCATACAATTTTAACCATTTTTATCCCAAAGCAAAATAAACAAATGGCATATATTTTATGCTAAATATGACCTCTGTTACTGAACAAATAGTCGGAGGAATATGACCCTCTGAATGTTCTTGATTTTTAACTGGCTGAAGAGACATTTCAAAATATCCTATAAGATCTCATGAAACAACAATTGTAATGAATCCAGCTTTTCCCTTACTGGCATTCAAAAGCTTAAAGGGCAGAATAATTTTGAAAACAGTTTTGTGTTGTCCATTATAATAAACACAACACCAGTGGCAGATTCCCACTATTGATATATGGCTGTAAGACGGGGCTTTTCATCACCAAAACAAAACAGATTGGAGGAAAAAAAATATTTACCTGGCAAGTGGAGGTGCTGGTACCCATCAAAAGATAGCCTTCTGGGCACGATAAGTTGATGCTTTTATTCACAGTAAATTCAGTACCAGAAATAATAACATTGGTTATATTTGATGGCATGGGACATTTTCTGGGACAACAGGAAATAGTGTTAGGGAACCAATGCCCATCTTCCTGACAGGTGCATATATCCACTTCTGTCTCTATCGTATAACCCTCCAGACATCTGAAACAAGGTAAACTTTCGTAACCCATATGAATTGTTGTACATTCCACATTAAACATTCTTCTCCTTTAGTTATGTGCCCTGAGATGCATCAACTAGCAAAAAAATATTAAAAAGAATTTCAGGGACCTACTCCTGCAAATGTTCGTTTGGTGGAAGAATAAGCTTAGTAATAGTCACCAAAAAAAGAAGGTTCCTGACAATTAATATGACTGTTAACTAGTAATCTACACTAGTTAACTACATCATTCATAAGAACTTTCATCTTTTAGCTGGATGGAGTATTGCATAGCTTCCTGGCTGCCCCTCACTTCAGTTTCAGATAGTGCTCTGCAGAATTGTATCTTATTGATTCAAAAGCTAATTACTGCAATGCAACTGAGAATAACCCACCATGTTTTCCTGAAAATAAGACCCTAACTTATATTTTTTGAACTCCAAAATAAGCGCTTGGCCTTATTTTTGGGGAGGACTTATTATTTTGGGGCACGTGGAGCAAGACAGGGCTCCTCTTGCCATCTTACCTGATTTCCAGCTCTGTCTCCCTAACCCTAACCAGAGGAAATGGCGGGGACCGGCTGCGCATGAGGTTAAATATTTTCAATGAGGGCTTATCTTTTTTGGGGGGGAGGGCTTATTTTAGCGCATGCGCTCAAAAGCCCAATTGGGCTTATTATCAGGGGATGTCTTATTTTCAGGGAAACAGGGTACTTGGATGTATAATTCCTGATTAATGGGGGAGGGGACTCCTGGCAGTGTAATTCAGAAATAATTTCGTTAAGTTTTATTAGTAATTATTTCATAAGTTTTATTAGAGAACTCTAGATCTCTGTGAAACCCTTAGCCAGCCAGCCTTCTTTCCTTCCTCCCTCCTTCTAATGTGAAACTATCAATACTTCTTACCTGTATTGAACTTTACTTCCATAGTCTTGAGATTCTCCAAAAGCAACTGCATGAGGCACAGTAGGTGCTGGTCCACAGGTCAGTAATGTGCAATTTGGGTATGGCCTACTCCAGACTCCTTTTTCTGTACAAGTCAATTCCGAGCTTCCTTGCATCACATAACCCATCTCACAATTATAAATTATGGTGTTTTGATCCACTGAACTGCCTCCGTTGATAAATGCATAGGGAATCACAGGTGGAGGGCCACAGGAAATCAGCCCACAATGTGGAAAGCCAGAACTCCATCTGTCAATAGCTTCACATGTGATTTCTGAAGGTCCTAGCAGTTCGAAACCTTCTAGACATTGAAATTCTATCTTCTTGCCACAGCCAAAATGGCTACCTATAACTATCCCATTCTGAATGGTGGGTATAGGGCACTCACAAAGCAGGCAAGAAGAGGGTTTTCCACTCCATAAACCATTTGACTGACATTGCCTCACTGGGTTACCTTGCAACTCATAACCAGGGAAGCAAACATACTCTACGTATTCCCCAAAACTAAAGGCAGAACCATTCAGGAAACCATGAGAGATATCCTCAGGAGGCCCACAGTTGACAGGTTCACAGAATGGAGGTTCTTTATCCCATGTTCCATTAGCCTGGCAGGTACGAGAGAGTGTGCCACGCAATATATACCCTTCATCACAGAAAAACTTAATTCTCTTTCCAATGCCGAATTCTGATCCAATTATCTGGCCATGAACAAGTTTCACTGGTTCAGAACACCGGACTGGCCTACACACTGGAGTGTTCCCACTCCAGTATCCATCTGCAAGACAAACTCTCTTCCGATCCCCTTCCAACAGGAAACCTTCTTTGCAGCTGTACTCAATATGGTTTTGGAAAGTGTATTCTTCTCCGCTCACTTCACCGTTCTCTAAATAGGGAGCTTGTCCACAGGAAATGGGAATGCACAGTGGCTCATTTCCATCCCATTTTTGATCAGACTGGCAGGTTCTCTTACGCAAACCATTTAGCTGAAACCCATGATCACAATCATATTCGACCACACTACCATAGGTGTAAGATTCTCCTTTTACTATGCCATTCATGGGTCTGCTAGGCACTGCACATGATATTATCTCGCAGGTTGGTGCTGAATCACTCCACTGCCTACCATACATACAGTGTCTTGTATCTGATCCAATCAACTTGTACCCTGGGTTACAGGTATATTTCACTGTACTACCAACAGTGTTCTCTGTAAAATGTACAAAGCCATTTTCTGGGAACAGTGGTAATTCACATTGAATGGAAGTGCAAGCAGGAGCACTACCATTCCACATTCCATCTTCTTGGCAAGCTAGCACAGAATTTCCTAAGAGTTCATAGCCCGAATAGCAACTATACAAGACTGTAGTCCCATATAAATAGCTCGATAGTGGCAAACTATTAATGGCTTTTGAGGAATGTTGTGTTTCTTTTGGAGATAAATGTGATTGGCTAGCCTTAAGGAAGCTCTCTTCAAATACATCTTCTTGGTCAAAATGCTTTTCTTCACTGCTGATTGTTATATATCCCCCAAAGTCTATATGGGGAGGAAGGCCACAGTCTGTTGGTAGACAAACTGGACTAACACTAGACCATCCTGATTCCTCACAGATCTGCATAGCAAGACCAGAAAGCTGGAATCCTGGAATACAGCTATATATAACCATGGCACCATAGCTGTAATCTGCACCTTCTACAAACCCATTCTCAATAGGCTGAGGAGGATCACAATTAATTGCTCTACAAGATGGAGCCTTTGTATCCCACTCCCTTGTTTCCAGGCAGGTTAGGACTCTCTGTCCCTCAAGCCGGAATCCTCTGTCACATGAATAGGTAACTGTGTGTGTGTAGTGTAGATCAACATATGAATACCGACCATTCTTAATCTCCCTGGGTTTGGAGCATTCAATGGGTTTACAAGAAGGCTCTCCTCCAAGCCAACGTCCATCTTCTCCACAAAGAATCGTTGTGTTTCCCATTAATTCAAAACCTGGTTTACAACTATACAGTGCGGTGCTGAGATAGGTGAGGCCTTGCACATCTACAATACCATTCTGAATTTCCTCTGGCTGCGGGCATTCCACAGGAATGCATTCTGGAAGTGGAGAACTCCATGTACCATCTGCTTGGCAAATAATAGTAGATGTTCCCTTGAGCAAAAATCCATCCATACATGTATAGCTCACTGTGCTACCAAAATGCAGAGAAGACACCACAGAGTCCCCAAAAGGAATATAAGGAGGTCTATGACAGAGTACCATTTTGCAGACAGGAAAAGAGTCATTCCACTGTTGGGATGACAAACATCTCAGGATGGAAGCACCATACAAAATAAGGCCTTCTCTGCATGACAACTGTACTACCCCTACTTGATCAGCCATCTCCTTCAAGACAAGTTGATTCTCAGTTAATGGTGGCTCTGGACACTTAGTTGGGATGCATTGAGGGCTTTGTTTTTTGCTCCACATTCCTGATTTCTGACAGGTCCACGAAACATCTCCAATTAATTCATAGCCTTCAACACAGAAAAAACTGACTTTGGCTCCAACTTCAAATTTTTTCCCCTTGCTGAATCCATGCTGGAAGGTAGGTGGTTCTCCACAACTGAGGATCACACAAGAAGGTTGTGCTTCACTGTACCATTGACGATTTGACTGACAAAATGCCCTTGAACTTCCGATCAACTGGTAACCTTCATTACATTGGTATGTCACTTCATTTCCAAAGGAACGCCCTGTCATATTCTGTAAAATGGATAAAAGAAATGTTGTATTTGATAAAGTGATATACCATCAAAATCTTAACAATCTGATTTTACGGAACCATAGTTACCATATTTTTCGGAGTATAAGACGCACCTTTCCCCCTCAAAAAAGTGGGTGAAAATCTGGGTGCGTCTTATACTCCAAATGTAGCCCTACCCAGCTTCTCAAATGGAGGTTTCAGAGGCTGAAAAAAGCATCAGAAACAAAACTTCAGAAAACAAGCTCCCAAACAGAGCTTCAGAAAAAAAGACTCCAAACAGAGCTTCAGAGGCTTTTTTTCTGAAGTTCTGTTTCAGAGGCCTTTAGAGGCAGGAAAAAGTTTTTTCTGAAACAGTTTCAGAAGTTTCAGAGGCAGATAAAAAAGCAAAAAAAGGCAAGGCACAGAGCTTACAACCAAGGAACTTGTTGCTAAAATTCACCTCTGGAAACAGCTGATTGGGGGTATTCCGGAGGCCGATCCACCTGCCAATCACCTTTTTTCTTATTGTCCTCCCCAAAAAGTAAGGTGTGTCTTATACTCTGAAAAATATGGTAACTTATCCCACACTTTTAAAAAAATGGCAGAATGTAGGCTTTCTGCACCCAATTTATGAAATGTTAGTTTACAAAGTTTTGACAGACATGAAATATGTATCTATATTTAAAATGTGTCTCTGTATATGTATATGCACGTGTATACAGACTTAATTCCCTCTTAGTGCTTATGCTGAATAACCAAATGTTTCTAGCACTACTGCAAATCTTTCTGCTTACCTACTGAAAAGTTTCCCAGATTTGGAAGTATCAGTGCCGTAAATATTGCAACTATCATATAGCACCAGACTTCTGATTTTGCCTAACATGAATACATTCCCATAATTACAAAAATTAGGTCACTTTTAGTAAGGTTTCAGGATTTTAGGATCTATAATAAGCTTTCAGACAGTGTTGACTGCACCTAATGCACAAAACATTATTTTGTTTATGTTCAAGACTGTACCAATACCTTAATCATTCCATTTGCAAGTTTTAGTGGCTCACCACAGGACACTGGATGACAAGTTGGCACAGTACCACTCCAGGTTCCGGTTGCTTCACACGTTCTCTTCTTCTCTCCTTTAATATAGTAGCCTCTAATACAGCTATAAGCCACAATGGCCCCAAAACTGTAATTGGTGCCAATTGAATACCCATTTGCAATGTTTGCTGGTTCTCCACAACGAACGGGGATGCACTGGATCGCCAAGGGAGACGGGTTCCACTGACCACCTCGGACACATTCTATTTTAGCAGAAGTGTTTAAAACGAAACCTTCTGTACACTTGAAGCTCACAACTGACCCAGCTGAAAATCTGGCCTTGTTTGAAGATTCCAAGATGCTGTATGATACAGACTCTGGTCTCTCGCAGAAGTCAGCTATGCATTCAGGAATATCTTGGTCTGCAGGAGGCATCCATTTGCCCTGGGCATTACAAAGTAACTGGGAATTGCCAGCCAGACTGTACCCATCAGAACAATAGTAGATTGCTATATCGCCAAATAATCGATGACCGCTCTCTGGAGAAGCATGTTCCACGGGAGGCGGTTCATCACAGGATACTGCCACACACTGTTGTTGACTGAGGTTCCACTTGCCATTGGACAAACATGACACAGTGTCAGGGCCGAGTAATGTATAACTATGGATTAGAAAAAATAGCAGGGATAGATTCCTAAGGGCTGAGTAGACAACTTTTATTGCCTTGTACAAATAAACTTCTAACTCACAAGACTACGGGGGGAAAGTCACATTTCAAAGTCACTGTCAAATTGGCTAATGTGTGAAAATGCATTGTTATTGTAAATAATCCAATGTTGTTTTTTAAAGTGCACCAGCAAGAACTTTATTTAAGCACTTTGAACTCCAATAAATTTCATAGAACGTTTTCAATTGTTATTAAAGAACTGAGACAACTTTGGCCGCACTATATGTAACTGTCAACTTCTCAGATATACCGGACAGGAAACATGACCAGATGAGCTAATTCTACTTTGTTGTAAGGCTGTATTAACAGAATCTTGCAGGTTGGATTGTACAAATCTCCTGCCGTCTTTTACGGTCTGAGAAGTTATGGAGGCTCCTTTCTGAATTTCGTTCTTTGTCCTTTAAGGAGCTGCAAGCTGTGCCCCCTCTTCCCCTAATTTCCTCTTATCGTTACAATAATAATAGAAATTGCAATAAGCACACAAAAACACACACACACACACACATATGTTTTCTACGGTTTTCGCAGGTGTTTGTATGTAGGTCTTTGGTTATTCGGATCTTTCACCCGCGTAAAATTGGAAGTATCTTGGTGACGTTTCGACGAAATCTCATTCGACATCTTCAGGCTGGTGTACGAAGCCGAGAACACCAGCCTGAAGATGACGAATGAGACTTCATCGAAACGTCGCCAAGATACTTCCAATTTTGCGCGGGAGAAGACCCGAATAACCAAAGAGCTACACACACACACACACACACGTGTGTGTGTGTGTGTGTGTGTGTGTGTGTGATTCAGCTGGTTCCGACGAACCGGATGTTAATTTTAATCTGGTTTGCCAAACCGGTAGTTACAAGGTTTGGTTGACCCCGCCCACCAAAGCCTGGGGGAGGCCATTTTTGCCCTCCTGGAAGCTCGAGGAAAGCCTCTGGAGGGTGAAAAGGCCCCGCCCTATAGTGCAAGAGGCTACGCCCCCATAGCAACTGGGCAGCGAACTTTGTGAAACCAGCCCTAGGTGAATACAGAAATATGGATTTAGAAAAAAAAAGCCACAATATTATTAATAACATTTCATTAAACGATATGGCTAGAGTTAGAACTTAATGCTGATTTACGTACCCTTCCTTACATGTGTAAGTGACAGTATTCCCAAAGGTAAAGTTGTTTCCAGTAACAGCAGCATCTTTAATTACTGGAGGAAGGCCACAAGAAATGATTTCACAATCTGGAGGTGAGCTGCTCCAGTTACCTAAAGCTTCACATACAAGTACAGATGGTCCTTGTAGACTAAAGAACAAATAAATAAAAAACATAGAGTAGATAGTGGGTAAGATAAGAAGTAGGGGGGGAAAGCTCTTCCTGTCTGAATAGGACAACAAATATTCTTTTTCATTTAAGGATTCATTGAAATTGTTCGACTTTGATTAACTATCAATCCAGGGATATATACAGGTAGTTCTCAATTTACAACCATTGATTGAGTGACTTTTCGAAGCTACAACACTGAAAAAAGTGACTTACTACCATTTTTCACATTTATGACTATTGCAGTATCGTTAACAATCATGTGATTAAAATTTGGATGCATGGCAGCTGGCATGTATTTCTCTTGGTTGCAAGTGTCCTGGGATCATGTGATCACCTTTTGTGACCTTCTGACAAGCAAAGACAATGGGGAAGAAAGAGTCACTTAGCCACCATATTACTAACTTAACAACTGCAGTGCTTCACTTAACAACTGCTGCAAGAAAGGTCGTAAAATGAGGCAAAAGTCACTCAACAACTGCCTTGCTTAGCAACAGGAATGTTGGCCTCAATTGTGGTTGTAGGTCAAGAACTACCTGTGCATATTTCTAAATTATAAGTAATAACCTTTGGAGCACAAATCTTGAATAACCATGTTGAGTCTGTCAGAATGTGCATGCTTCAAAAATGATTAGGAAACAGTATTTTGAAACTCAATTGCTTTCCACTGTGCAATAATATATGGCACCGAATAATAAAAAGCAGTTTAAGTTCCATATGGAATATTTTGCATATATTTTCAACTCATGAATACATGCTAGTTTTTCTTCTGCAATTTTAACAAGGACGTGGTATATACCAAATAAAATCTGGTTTTCTGATTACCTGTACCCCACGTCACACGTGTAAGATACATTAGAAAGGTACATCACACCGTTCGTGATATATTTTCCATTCTTTATTTCTTTTGGGAGGGAACATTGTACTAATTCACAAAACGGGGAAGAATGGTTCCATCTGCCATTCGCTAGACATGTTGCTTCTGCTTTACCCACTAAAACATATCCTTCTTCACATCTGTAGGTAGACAAAAAAAAAATAGATATAAATATATTTTGGTACATGTCTGTTTCACAGTATTTCTCCTGATGTATTAGCATGAATTCTCAAATATAAAGCTGCAACTGAAATAAGATAGCTGTGGTCATTTATCAGCACAAATCACTACACTATCATTCTAACGATGTAAAACATAATATTCTATAGCCAGCAGTTATGTTTTTAAAAGTTTATAATTCTTCCCACTTTTCCAGATTTCTGACCAGCTACCGAGCAATCAGTGCATGAGAGCAAGTATAAAGGCTACCATCTCCTCTGTAATTCCTGCCACAGGAAAATAAAGCATTAAATGAGTATCATGTGATATTTACATGGCATTAACTGTTTAATTTCAATTCTCTGTGAAATATACTGTAGGTTAAGTAGATATTATTGTGTGAAATCTGGATACTCCCTCATTTAGTTACTACTCATTTAGTGGCTATTGGAAGTTACAACAGCACTGATTGAGGTGATTTATGAATATTGATTGTAATTTGGATGCTTGTCACCTGGCTGACATGATGGCTGCAGCAGTCACATGATCACAGTTTGCAATCTTCACTGCCAGCTTATGACAAACAAGCAGTGACGGGATTCAGCCAGTTCGCATCACTTCGGGAGAACCGGTTGTTAACTTTCTGAGCAGTTTGGTGAACTGGTTGTTGGAAGAAATCATTAGGGCAGAGAACCAGTTGTTAAATTATTTGAATCCCATCACTGCAAACAAGTCAATGGAGAAGCTGGCAAATGGTGATCTTGGGACCATGGGACTCCGTGATCACACAGGATTCACCTAACCACATTAACTGGAGTTGCTGTAACTGTTGTTAAGTCATGTGAAATCATGCCTTAAGGCAGGGGTGTCAAACTCATGGCGTCACAGAAATGTCACGTGACATATTGTGACTTTCCCCTCTTTGCTAAACTGGGCATGGCCAGCATGCGACGCATCCGTCCCGTGGGCTGCAAGTTTGACAGCCCTGCCTTATGGTCATGTAACTTAGCTATGGAGTTGCTGGTCCCAATTACTATTGTTAAAAATGGACTACCTCTACTATGTCAAAGATAAGGAACAGACAAAAGTTACTTTCCAAACTGAACTATTTTACAAAAGATGCTATAATTATTAAATATTTACATTTCTCTAACCAAGCCCATTCATATATAGTTTCAAAGCAGGTTAACATTTAGAACACTTAAAATATTTCATAGTCAATGACAGCAATACAATTTCATTGCGTACATTATTATTACAAAGTAGCTGTTGCCTTGTTTGCAAGAACACCTCCCCCATGCAAGTATCAATATCCAGCTTTTTCCCATATACAAAATATGTGAATTGATAATTTCACAGATTGAAGCAGATAGTTTTCCCAATCACTTTTACAAAATGCACTTTTATTTTCAGTACTGCAGTCCAACCCACCTCCCAGCTTTGTTGTGGAGAAAATAGGAGAGGAAGGTGTGTTGGATATATTCTCTGCCTTGAGTTATTTGTACACACAATAAAGGTGGGATATAGATAAATAAATACTTGTAGTATTTCTAATACAGACTAAATACCTTACATATATTCTATTAATTTTTTTCCAATGATTACTATATATTTTCCATATTTGTTGCAAGTCCCAGATATAATGATCTCCTACCTGAACATTACTTTACTACCAAATGTAAATTTGGAGCCATCGATTGCACCGTTCTTAGGGTGAGGTGGAATACCACAGGAAATAGCTTGAAGGAAAAAAAAAAATAAAAACATCATTTGGATAATACAAAATATATTGCTATAACATTACTACACCCCCAAAACGGAAATGGAAATCACACTAAATGCTAGTATTAAGTAGCTGGAGAGCAGAAAAATCTTATGTTATTAGTAAGTAAATTTGGAACAAAAAGGAATGTAGGTTGGATAGAAATTCAGAAAGAATTTCACGGTTACTCCATTTCTGGAATGCAAGAGAGTTGTCCAATATCCAATAGTTTTTACATAATCTCAGATAAGCTTGTGTTCCATCACCACTTCACTGAATGACTTATGAATATTTCCCTTTCCTTTATGAGAAGCTCAGCCATCTTAAATGTGAATTACTGATATATGTCTGCAACTAAATAATCACAACTGAAAATAACACTGGAAGCCTCTATCATTACAATTCAATTCAATTTATTACAGTCATAGACGACCAGAACTAATAAAAACAATAAATATACAATTAAAAAAAAATCTAAAATAAAGTAATAAATAACAGTAAAATCTATGATAAAATCCAATCTGTGGATTCTACATGATCTAACTATAGTAAAATTACAATCCATAAATTGTGAGGCCCATGGTCAGTTTATTATTAAAAGGAAAAGGAATAAGCAGTGCAAAGGATTTGCCATATTTGTTGTATAAAATAGCTAAAGTGGATTTGACACATGTTACCCACGAATCAATAGTTCTGCTGCACAGAATCTAGACACCTGTTTCAGACTCTTCTTCCTTAAGCAGCCACTGGAGATAAGCATTGTCGGAATGGCCAGGATATAGTCTCTATCAATAACAACATCTATTTAAGTTACAAATCCAATACTGGCACCTACGGAAGGAAATCTATGAACTCTTAAGTATCATGATTTGGTACATTTTTTTTCCTGAATAAGCAGTTCCTATAAATTTTATGCTGAACTGCCTACCCCAGGCAGCTATGATTTCTATCTATACAATCATAATAAGTATTCAAAAAAATACCTTCGCAGAATGGTATCAGATGACTCCATTCCCCAGATTCCAAACATGTAACTTGACTCACTCCTTTTAGCTGGTAGCCCTTTTCACATGAAAACCTGATTTCGCTACCAACAGTGTAGCTGACACCATGCGAGCGACCATGTTCAGGATCTCCTGGGTGTTTGCATTTTACGGGTTCTTTGGAATCAGATATAAGGTAAAACAGAGCTTACTGACATCAGGTGTGGCTCATGTGCTTAAAAATGAAAACAAATCACGCAACATTGAAGTAGGCAACTTGGCAGGGTAAAAGCCCAGACAAAAAAAAAGCATGGGAATGCTCATCAAACTCTTTGAAGAACAAGTTTAGATCAACCTTTGAGTCATTTTTTTCATTACTTGGATTTATACCACTACTGCAAGTTGGTCACCTTGCATCATGAGAAATTTTCTTTACTATTTTCAACACTATCCTAGTGTCAGGCTACAAAACCAAGAAAAACAGTTATTTCTAAGCAGTTTCCTTACCTATAAATAGAAATCTTACCAAACTAAAGCAGCTACTAGCAGCGTTAAAGGTATATTTCGAGAACTTCTAGGAAAGAGCTATCTTGACCCTCTTGCATTTTTTTTCTTGCCTTTTTGCCAATTCTGGGTTATAATGTTAAATTTATCTGTGTTAAATTTATGACAATTCCCCCAATCCAAGCGACAAATGAGAAGTTACCAGGTCTGAATTTGTTTGGAAATGGTGTTATTCATTATCCATTGAATATATGATTTAATAGACCGTATCATTTTAGAAAAAAATGATTTAGTTTCAAAATAAATAAGGTGCAATGTGGTCTTAATAAAGGATTACTAATACAAATGTTATTAAATTCTTTAAGCCAGCTCCATTTAAAGCTTATGCTGATTATACTAGTGTGGTGATGCAGTGGTTAGAATGCAGTACTGCAGGCTACCTCTTCTGACTGCCAGCTGCCAGCAGTTCGATCCTGACGGGCTCAAGGTTGACTCAATGTTCCATTCTTCCAAGGTCAGTAAAATGAGGACCCAAATTGTTGGGGGCAATATGCTGCCTCTGTAAACCGCTTAGAGAGGGTTGTAAAGCACTGGGAAGTCAAAGTGCTATTGCTATACTACAAATTTTGGAAGGCTGGTAATCTGGAATTTCAGTGATGGATTTTGAGGGGAGGACAAAAATATAGAATATAGAATACCAGCAATTTTTCATATGCCCATCCAAACTGTTCTCCATTCCGGCTCCTTTACCTGCACATTTCTTGCCATCTCCTGTATATGGGTGAATGCAGGTACATATGTAGGATCCATTTGTGTTAAGGCAAGAAGCATGGGAGTCACAGTCTGAACCAACTGCACATTCATCAACATCTAGAAACAAATGCAGTACTTCATGTTACTAAGAAAATGTAACTCTCTTTCCCCTCACTTTCCTGTACTGCTTCTAACCTTCCTGTATCTTTTTCATTTCAGAATATCTTCTAATTTCCCAAAAGTCTCCTCCCATTCTCTTTTGCTGCCTCTTAAGCCTGGCACTCACAGAAAATACCAAATGCTGCTAACATTTCTCTGTCACTCTCGGTAAACTTCAGTCCAACTATGTAGCTCGCCTTTTCTAGTTCTCCCTTTGAACCAAACGGCATCTAACTATGATTTCTCCCATTCATCCATTACTGTCTTTACCCTTTTCTTCTTCACAATTTTTAATTTTCTAGGCCATTCTGATTAAAATCCCAGCCTAACTTGTCTTTCTTATTCTCTGCAATACCATGAATGTTGATGACATTAGATTCATAAATCATCTTGCTGTCTGGGCTCATCAGACCCTGGTTTGGAGGATGAGGAGTTGGAACTGGGGTAGTCTTAACAGGGATGGCACCTCTCCCTTGGTATGATTGGAGAGGCCAGGGGCTGAGGAGAATGCTGTCCCAGGCCCCTCAGGCACTAGGGGAGGTGGTCGACCAGATGGAGAGCTGCCTGCCTGCAGAGATATAGAGGAAGGTCAGCTGCTGACAGGCAGATCACCTTTGAAGAGGAACATCTGCCTCTTTTACTGATCAAAATTCCAATTCCAATTGGGGGTCATAAGTCAAGGACTAACTGTACCAGAACTTAAGTGTTCTACTTCCAGAAATTAGCTTTCTAGGAATGAGACTAGCTCTGTTCCCTTACAAAATATTAAAATGCTGATTATTTTAAGATCTTTTGAAAGCAATCTGTGAAAAAAATGTGGATGCCTGCATTTTTCTTTCTTTCTATACAAAGTACACATGGTGCTTTATAAGGATATAATAAAACTTACGAGAAACTGCTGACTGAGGCAGATTCTGAGTGATGACAAAAATGCAAACAGACATTCTTTGTACTGTAAGCAATTCTAGAAAGTTATCAAACCAAGTTCTGTCAAAAAATGTAATTAATGTATATAAACCTATATATGTGAAAAAAAGCATGATGGACCACTTACCTCCTCCTACCAGAAGAGTATTCCGCCCCCCCCCCGCCTGAACCAATGCACCACGCATCAGAGCAACAACTGGAAGATAGTTCAAGCTCCCACGTAACAATTTTATGTTCAAATATGAAGGTGAATCTGTACACTATTATCTATTAAATGTCTACTCTATAACAATTAAAATTTATAACCCTAATTATTGCAGTTTTATTTTTCTTATGATAAAGAGATCATTTCTTTCCTTTTAAGTCACATATTTCTAAATCTATGTAAGTGAAGGAGTCTGTGTAGATTTTACTCTGCTAATCATAGTTGACCTTAGGGTGCAGCGCACATCTCCATCTCAAAGTCATTGAGTCAATGTTGTCCAAAGGAATTCCCATGGTCATGTAGCCATCATGACATCACGCTGTAGTGTGAAGTGTGCAGCAAAACACAGAGCGCTGTTACCTTCCCAGCAAAATGGTACTATTTATCTACTCTCTTTTGCATTCTTTTGAATTGCTAAATTGGCAAGAGCTAAATATATGTAGGGTAGAAGTGATTTTTTTTATTTGTAGGGAATTGGCTGGTGCCTTCCTCAAAGTTTTGATTGTTTTTGACTTCTAGGTAGGTTATACATTTAAATGGTTAAACTACTATATATGTTTTAATGTTTGTTGGTTTGGTCTTGGACCATAAATTAATAAATAACGATTTCTCCTTTCTACCAGAATCCAAAGACCCACAAAACTGTATGTACTGCTGAGAACTTGAGCTTTAAACTCCTTCACCAGTTAAGTATTTTTATAAATCAAATGGAACACGTAGGACTTGAGAAATCCAAAGAATCCTTTAGGTCCTGTATCCATTGTGATAAAAGAAATGACACTTGCTCGCCTGTGGTCACGCATAGTCACAAAATCCTTAGAACTGGACAGGAAAGCATAGATTTAGCTTTTGATGTTAACCATGTAGTCTATGTGGACTTACCAAGGCAAGATGGTGAAATAATATTCCAGCTTCCATTGTCTGTACACAGCATCCTTGAGTCTCCCAACAAGTAATAACCACTGTTGCACTGGTAGGTTACAGAACTTCCAGCAAAGAAATCCTCAGCCGAGTAAAATCCATGTTCTAAAGGTGGAGGTTCTCCACAACTAATTCCTATACCGAAACAGTATGTAAATACACATATAAACCTATTAGGGAATGAGACATATTTATTTAAACACTTCTTCAAATGACTTTCATGAGCTTAAGTCCTAGTTCCTGGTGGCAATATAATTCTATTTTCAGTTATATTAATAATACAAACTTCAATGTCTATGGCTGAAACCTAAAGAAGAAAGTGTGCTGTGTGCTTTCATTTGCTTTTCGAATTTAAATCTTCTGTACTGATTGTAGTCAAGCAGCAACCGCTTCCAAAATTTGCTGCTAAAAATACGTTAAAAAGAATGTGGAAACAGTCTCAACAAAATATTGAAAAAGCTACAATGGTCATGAAGAACAAATCCAATAAGCCCTCAAGAATACGATAACACCTCATCTCATGCACCATCTAACACTGCAGTCACCAAATGGTGGTCCATGGACCGACCACTGATGGTCCGTGAGAAAATTTTAGTGGTCCGCAGAAAAATTATTTACATTTTTTATATAACACTAAATACTATTTATCTTTTTAAAAATTCATATTAGCGGTCCGCAGGATTTACAATTATGACTTTAGTGGTCCCTGAGGTCCAAAATGTTGGTGACCCCTGATCTAACATATACTCATATATATGTATATGCATACACACACACAAATTTATTCTGTAAACTAACAATAAATTTAGATTATATGGAAACAATTCAAAAAACTACCTTGAGTGTCCCTAAGTGACTTCCATTCAATACTTTTTTTTTTTTAGCTTGTGTCCAGGAACTTCTGAACAACAATGCTGTATATCCTGAAGTTAAAACCGTTACAAAAATAGCTGCTTACTTTCACAATGTGGAAGAGGTTGTGCCCACTGTCCTAAATTTAGACAATGCAGGACAGAATTTCCCACTATGTGGAAACCTGGATCACAGTAGAGAGAGATTTTTGATCCTGGCTTTAAAGTAGCGGATGAAGTTTTCAGATGGGGAATGGATCCTTCTAAAGGTTGACAATCTGTGAACAAATTAACATATATGTACAATTTATATATAATATCCCCATAGAGCAATTGAACCATTTACAGTGGATTTTGCAGGCAACTGACCCAATTTCTGTGATGATAATTTGTGTGATGTTATAAACAATGTAACTTGTGTTTTGCAATGATCTAATCTGACACAATTATGTACATTTTTATTTAACAAATCCCCCTTCCATTAGAATGAAATGCCGCTACACTGCACTACCAAATCAACACTCCATTTTTTAGAGAAAGTAGATTCTGAGGATTATATTTTATCTATGTGCTAAGAGAGAATAAGGGAAGCATGACTAAGTTGTGAATATTTTCACACACACACACACACACACATACACACACACACACCAACTTTAAATTCTGCAATTCTGTACTCATCATTCACCTTCCTCATATTGTACTAAATAAACTACCTGCTTAAATCTCTAAATATTTCTAAGCTCTCTTAAAATAGGAAATATTCTACATTTCAATACTTAAATTAAAACAATGTTTATATTTAAAAATGACAAAAAAACCCAGTAACAACAAAAACCAAATAACAAATCAAGAAAAAATTGAATGATTGTTTCATGAAGGCCAGGATATATTTCCCTATGACCCAGTCCTAAATTTCATGCTTTCAACATTCTTAATCCAGGAAACCATAAATATTTTGCTTGAGGTCCCAATGAAGACTTATTACACAACACTGGAATTTGAGGAATTAAGACTGAATGTTCCAGTCATTGAATGATCAAGTGTATCCATGCAAGGCCATGGGGATAATTGTATTTTTAGCCTCATGCCTCAGAACTAATACCAGTAAATTTAAAACATTTTTCTATGTGCTATCAGGGAATTGTTTTCCCTGATGCTCCTGCTCTGAGAACTCTGTGTAGTGTAAGAATGTGGAATGACAGACAGAATTTCAGGATGCATTTTATAGTTAATAGGAACAATTGGAATAATAAAAACCTACTATGCTAGAATTTATTCTTGAACCACACTTACATGAAATAGAAAACCATATTCATAATTTATGTTATTTTAATTAATTTATTTGAAATTAAATAGCTTATTTCATAAACATTTAACTTAAAACGTATTCATCTAAGGTAAATATTTACAAACTTTATAGAGGAGTGAATTATATTAAAATGTTATTAGTAATATTTTTGTTTTTAAGCTGTTCCCTTAAATATATTAAACTATGTTTCTAAAATATTAATAAATCTTCTTGCCCTTAATAATTCTCCCTTTCTTCCATTTTTCTACTGTATAATATGACTAGTTTCTTGTTTCCGTAAGAAATATTGGCCACTCATTACAGAATGAGTGCTATTCTGCTAATAGAATGAGTGCTAAGAATGTATGCTATTACAGGGGTCCTCAATCCTGGGCTGCCACCTAGTATTGGGCTGTGGGCCGTTCGGAACTGGGCTGCATAAACAGTGGCCAAACGCATTTGTGTCCAAATTCAACTTGCACAAGTGGTGGGTGCACATGCTTGCGCTGAACCATCCAATTTCCCCCTCCCCTTCTACCGGTCCGCAAAGCAGGAAAGGTTGGGGACTGCTGCCTAGAATACAGGTAGTCCTCAATTTACAACAGTTCATTTACTCACTGTTCAAAGTGGCACCACCACTGAAAAAAAGTGACTTATGATTGTTTTTCAGTTACGACCTATATAGCATCCCCATGATCATGCAATCAAAATTCAGATGCTTGGCAACTCGGTCATACTTATGACCGTTGCAGTGTCCCAGAGTCAGGTAATCTTCTTTTGCGACCTTCTGAAAAGCAAAGTCAATGGGAAAGCCAGATTCACTTAACAGCCAGGTTACTAACCTATCAACTGCAGTAATTCACTTAACAACTGTGGCAAGGAAAGTCGTGAAATCGAGCATAACTCACTTAACAAATTTCTCACTTAACAACATAAACTTCAGGCTTAATGGTGGTTGTACGTTGAGGACTATCTGTATGCTCTTTGTTGCAAGGGAAAGTCAGCAATATCAATATTGTTCATTAAAACCTGCCTGTTGCAAGATAAATAATTTTCATTACTGATTTTCTCTCTGAGACTTTCTGGAAACCTTTCATTCAGTGCCACAGTTTTTCTGAACATGGTTTGAATGCAGCTGTATGATACTTCTATTAAAGCTTTGAAAGAGAACAAAAGATCTAACCAGCACAGAATATGCTCCTGGGATCTATCTTCACTCTTCCAACAACCCCAGGAAGAAAATCTGGCCAAGCTAATACGTTGCCTTTCTGGAGATCCTCTGGACATGATGTAGCCAAGGACTTCACCTTAGAATTCAAGAAAGAATAAGATACACATGAATTTGTCTGTGTAGTTAGCAATTAGTTGGAAGCAAATGCAAAACACACACACACGCACACACATATACACAATGCTCAGACAGAAACATTTTTCCATTCAAACACCTTTTTAGCAGTTTTCAATCTCGGATATGCTTGAAAAACTCTAAAACTGAGGACAAATTTCTTGATAAACTGATAGATTTTACTAAGAAAAATGGAGGATTATCATGTGTGTGTGTGTGTATGTGTGTGTGTAGCCATCTATATACATACACATACATAAAGACATCTATGTATATAAAATTAATTTCATTTTAATAATTTACTATTTTAAAATGGCATGATCAGGGTTTTGCAATGACCCTCGCTTTAAGTTTTTGCATGTATTATTTTGGAAAAAGATGAAAGATATAATCTTTAGAAAAAGATGAAATATATTATCATGAACCACTCTAATGTTTTGCAAAGTATGTTGTATTTCTCTCACATATCTTAACTGAGTTCAATTCATTTGTTTGCCTTACTTCCAGAAACTCAAGGTGATTTAGTTAACCCCTTCGTCTCCGTTTCTATGTTCCTCTTAATAATAGGCCTATGATCACTTGCTCCAATGCCATTTAGTGAGAAGCCTTTTGATTGCTAAGAAGTACAACAATGGCAAATTGCTTTTGGTCATATCAAAGGAGCCACAGCTGATTTGGAAGGTACAGAAATTGACAGATAATTTTCGGTCACTGTGAATGTACAATCGAATGTGTCATGAAAAGAAAAATAAAACAAAAAGGCCGATCCTTGTTCTTTTCTGTTTGGAATGTTCACCATAACACACCCCTTTGAAGAATCTTCATAAATGGATTTACTGATTATTCTGTATTTAGTTTTAGTTTTATATAATTCATATAGCTAAAAATTGGTTGTTGGCATCTATACTCTAATACTGTTCGTCCCATAGCAGACAGCTTTAATAAAATGGAACTTTCAGTAAAACCAAATTACGTTCAATATATTACCTGTTCAGGAGGCAGAGCATAACCCCAAATGTTTAGCTGGCTAATTGAGCCAACAAAAGATTCAGCTGGATTAAAGCCTTCTCCTCTTTGATCTTGCTCCTGTCCGAGTACTAAGGCACCTCCACCTATTTAAAAGGAAAGCAGAATAAGGAGCTAGTGCATTTGATAACTAAGAACTTGAATTCAGCACTGTCATTCTAGGAGAAACTTCATATCATAAGGAAGATTGCTGAGGGGGGCAGAATATAGACATTGTATATAAATGTTAAACTCTTCAGATGTGGTTTTCACAATTCATTCATTTAATCATAGAAGTCCATGGGGAGAATAAGCAGGCCAAGAATGAAATTTTGCAATGCAAACTCCTCCCCTTATGCCTGTGTTTTCTATGCAATAGGAGAATGGAAAGCTGGAGTTTGTCACGTTACAACACATATTTGTTTATTTTGATGCAATCTGTAATTAGGAATGGGTGCTTTGATGTGTAATTATATAAAATTAGATGAATGTGTTACAGTTTGAAATAGAAAAGTTGAGATAACCATTTGTGTCTAAGCAGATAGCAAATGCCTTCTGCATCCTATGATAGATACGTTTGGATTGATTTCAGATACTACATTTTTCATATAGGTTCACTCACACAAATGCAAGGAATAAAGCTACCGATTATTGCTATTGTACATAATAGTTGACACTATATGCTTGTGACAATAAACTAGTTCTAATATAGCTTTAAATGATTCATTAATATTGTTAGAATACTACTATGTTATATAAGATGTGAATCTTACAACCCTTCAGTCAAATGTCTCTCAGAATAACATGGCAAATAAATACAGCCAGATAAATAATGGAGACATACCAGGGATTTCTGTTCCCACAGATAAGCCATTGCCTCCATCAGACAATTTTCCATCGATGTACACTCCCCAGGCTCCGTCTCCACTTGCCCACGTCACAGCAATATGATGCCAATTGCCATCATTCACAGAAGGGCAATCTGTAATGCTTTCCTTCCCATTAACATACAGAACCCATCTATATCAGAAGAGAAGAAAGAGAAATGGAAGTGACCTGCTTGAAACAGCTTAGCTGCATGCCAGATTTAATAGACTAATGGAGACAAGATAAATAATAATTTGAAAGACTTCAGAGTAAGAGTGAATATAATTAAGCAAAAGTTGATGGCTGGCCTGAGCATTAGTGACTTTCTGAACTTCAATGGAAGAAAAAAAGAAAGAAAAGAAAAGAAAAAGAAAGAGGCCAAAAGGATTTGGATGAGTCATGCAAGATAGTATAAATTGTAAGCTACAGTAGATTTCCTTCTATTGGCATGGACTGGAGGAATAGTACACAAATCTATAGGTTCCTTGCTTGCTGAATGTAGAATGTGTAATGCTCTATTGTGTACCTGAACACATGGAAAAACAAGCTCTGGAGCAGGGGTGCCAAACTCAAGGCCTGCGGGCTACATTCGGCCCACAGAGTACTTAGATCTGTCCCACAGGGCTGCCCTGGAAACAGCAAAAGACCTGCCCGGGGTGCCTCCGCCAGCAAAAACAGAGCTCGCAAGGGCTCTGTTTTCACTGACAGAGTGCTGCAGGAAGCTGTCACGGAGCCCTCCCAAGCTCCGTTTTCACTGGCAGAGTGCTGCATGAGGCCACCGCAGCTGAAAACGGAGCTTGGGAGGGCCATGCGTGGTCCTCGACATCCTGGCCAAACCCACTCAGCCCCCCCCAAAGTCAAACACAACAGTGATGTGGCCCTTAATGAAATCGAGTTTGACACGCCTGCTCTAGAGGTTAGGTTGATAAAGCGATAAAATACAGTTTGCATCTCTTCCCCAAGCATATGATCTGGAAGCTGTAGCTACTTCATATACCCGTTGTAATCTGTAATCAAGAATGCATTATCACTTCCATTTTCCACTGCATAAGAAATCGGAGTCCCATAATTTGTAGTATCGGAGGATTTCATCCAAAATGCACATGTGATCTCATTGAGTGAGGGGAGGACACCATCAAGCAAAACGTAGCCATAAATTCCAGAGACTTCGAAATCCAAGTTAAATCCAGAAGACTGCTCTGCAACAGATAGGGAAAATGTTTAGTTCTTTGACAATATCAGAATACCTTTATGGTGGCTAGCTGTGTTCTTTCTCCAATTTTACATCCTAAGAACTTACACAATTCAATATTAGAGTGCTCTACAGTTGGTCAGATATAGGCTTCCACATCTTTAATGCTCTCTTATAACCATCTAATGCTCCTACCCTTTCTTTTAGAGTCTTTTAAACTATTATTTTTATGTCTACTTTCCGTTTTAATACATATATCTTTTCTATCTTCTAGATCTGATTATCTTCTAAGCTTTTCAATTGACTGTACTCCACCTTCCTTCCTGGTCTAGGACCATGGGTGAAATCCAGCAGGTTCTGGAGAACTGGTAGCGGAAATTTTGAGTAGTTCAGAGAACCGGCAAATACCTCCTCTGGCTGGCCCTAGAGTGGGGTGGGAATGAGGATTTTGCAGTATCCTTCCCCTGGAGTGGGGTGGAAATTAAGATTTTGGAGTATCCTTCCCCTGCCACGCCCACCAAGCCACACCACACCCACCAAGCCACGCCCACAGAATCGGTAGTAAAAAAATTTGGATTTCACCACTGTCTAGGACAGTAATAAATATTTGATTTAAATGATTCAGTTCTTTGAGCTATGTTTTCCCATTGCACTGGTTCAGAATAAAAATGCTTATTTTTAAACTGAGCAAGACAGAAGTTGGGAGGCTCTTGTTTTTCCAATTATATAACCATGTTAAACAAAATAGACATGTTGGTTCTAAGAAAATACTAAGCATCACGTTTTTATAAAAATCTCTAGTGCCGTCATGTGATGTTAACATTCCTTGGTGCACAGTATTATCCCGTAGCAACTAAAATGCGTGAACTTGCTCTTTAATTTTTTTTTTTATATTTGCTTCAACTTTTATTCAAGAGTTAAGCAAATCTATCTCTTCCAGTTTACTATAGACAAAAGGAGAGCTTCACTAGAATCTAGTTCGGTAAGGAAAATTAAGTTAAATTAAAATCAACATATCTTTGAATTCCAATGTATTCCAACACAGTTCATGAAAAAAAATATTTTATGACAACAAATTAGAGAAAACTTTTTCCATTCAAAATACCACTAAAAATGGTAGGAGATTTAACATGCTTTAGTGATGAGAATATTTAGTATACTGACAATAAACTTTTCTCTTCTCCAGAGCCAGGACAAACTGTATTAAGTTTACAACTGATAGAATATCTACCTCAGGCCAGTGTTGACTCTTAAAAACCATATTAGGTAATATAGTCAGACAGAAAATCAGCATGGGTTGATTTTCTCCATGACTATATTATTTTTAGTATTTTTGAACAATAAAGTATTTAGTTTAAAAAAATAATAATAATATATTATTTTGCTAGTTGGCCACAAAAGTTGCTACAATTCTTTAAGCACAAAGCAAGGAATGAAGAAAATCTTTTCCACCTGATTAACAAGTACTTGAAGAACACACAAAAAATAATCTGTAATTTAGGAAATAGTAAGATTCTAAATATTATTATTTATTTAAATTTAGTGGCCACCCAACTCTAATGGATTCTGGACAACATTCAAAATACCTTTTTTCAGTGTCACATTTATACTATTGGTTTAAAATTGAATTTACAATAATAAATTCAATATTGAATTATTGTAGTTATTTACTGTATACTGGGATTTGCAAAGGCTGCTATATTCTGTCAGAGTCATCTGGCTTCGGTTCAAATCTGCAGAATTGTTGCCAAGATAGGTTTGCTATTGTTTACTAATACTTTGATCCTGGGTACCTGTTTCACACCTGTTGCCTGTAAAGCCAGGAGGACATTTACAAACGTACGAGTTCAAGGCATCCATACAGGTTCCTTGATTTTCACAGGGATTGGATTCACATTCATTGATGTTCACTTCACATTGGGGCCCTGTATATCCTGTAACACAGTGACACCTTTGAGAAGACAAAAGAGAACGAATGAGTTTTCTTTACTAGTCTGAGAAATTACATTCTAGCTGTCTTAAAATACAAAGTAAGTTACTTAAGTGAAATGAAGAATCAATATGAGGATAAATGGAAAGCTTAAGTAAGTAAGAAGCTGAAAAAAAAAGATCAATTGTGGAGTCTGAATTTGAAATGCTTACAAGTTCTGGCAATTCTGGATCTTGTTTATTTTTGCAACCCTAAAGAATGTTGGAAAGACATTGCATAAAGTGGCTGAGGAGCCTGCCTTGCCCATCTGTCTGTCAACAGGATAACTCTCTGAAAGCAAAACAGAATTGGACCTAATTTGATGTGGAGAAAAAGCTGGCAAAAGAAAGACTGAGTTAAAAATGGCTGAATCCCCAGCCAAGGACTATAGAGGAAAAAAAAAATCCAGAACAAATCCCCCAAATGCATTTCTGTGCAAGAGACAGTTAGGCAGAGTTAGACTTTTTAATCCAATTATTGTATATGGAAGTAATCTGTGACTGGAATGACATATAAGCCAGAATAAATAAATAAAAAGTGAAAATACAATAACCTAGAGTGCCAAAAAATTGGATAGAAAAAAGAATGTAGATTCAGTCAGTAGAGACCATAGCTCCTGGACTAAGTATTGGAGATATGTTCACTTATGGAAGTAGATACTTATAAGGCAAAAGGAAAAGTTCATGTATGAAGACTAAAACAGAGAGATAGGATTACAAATGCTGTTATTCTGTTATAGTTTAGGCCCTAAGGCAGGGGTGTCAAACTTGCGTTGTCACATGATGTTTCATGACTTTCTCCCTTCGCTAAAACGGGGGTGGGTGTGGCCAGTCCAGGACGCATCTGGCCCGCCTGCCCTAAGGGATAGCTACTTTGGTTCTTTAGCAAGCAAGCAAGTGAACAAACAATCAAATACACTGTATTAGCATTCTTAAATCTTTATATATCTTCAGAGCTATATGCATACATCTTTTACCTATAGCCATTGATTCCATCTTTGCATGTGGCTCCATTTTTACAAGGTCTACTGAGACACTCATTAATGTTTTTTTCGCATAGAGCACCAATAAATCCAGGCAAGCACTTGCAATGGAAACCTGCAACCTGATCTTCACAGGTAGCTTTGTTGAAGCAGGGATTTGAAAGACATTCATTTACCTCTGCTTCACAGTGAGTACCTGAGAAGAAAGAAAGGAATAAAGACGTTATCAGCACCAGGTAATTTCTGAACCTTATAGATTCTGGGTACATTAAAAAAAATTAAAATGAAAAAAAAGTTAATTAGTCAAATACATTTTTAAACAATCCTGAAGTAGGTACTAATATAACACATTGGCTGGAGACTGAAGAATCAACTTTGCTAATATATTAAATTAATTGCTAAAAATATTGTCCTTTTTTTAAAATGTCACAGATTTCTCATTTATACCAATAAGAAAAGTCACACATGATAACACCTAACTATGTGATCCTTTTTTTTTCCCACTGGAAAATTAAAATTCCCTCTTTCTTTGAAGATCTTGGAAGCAATACAAAACATCTTAAGAGCTATATGAAATATTAGAAGAGGGTCATCAATAAAATAGACCAACCTGTGAAGCCTTCTGGACACAAGCAGTGGTAAGAGTTAATATCATCAACACAGACTGCTTTATGCAGACAAGGATTTGAACTGCATTCATTTACATCTTCTTCACATAGTAAGCCTTCAAGTAATAAAGATTACAGAGAACATTAATAGTGTATACATGCAGATTTACAAGTTCACACAATGGACTTACACACGGAAGATAAAACCCTAAGAACAGTGAGGTATAAATTTCCAGGATAGCAGTTAGTAATACATTTTCAACTTTATTCATTCCTGTTTCATTTCTCTAGCTGTGGTCCCTAGCTTTCATGGCAAGTGCCCTTTGGAACATCGTTACCCCCCTCCCCAAATTCATTTGGCTCCCACCCCAGCCCTACTTAAACAAGCCCTAAAAAGATGGCACAGAGCCAGAGTAGGGAATAGATCCCTTGTGTGAAATTTAAGTTTCCTGAATGATGGTTGTATTTTTCTAGACTTTTTTTTTATTTGGACAATGGAATTCTTTGTTTTAATCTTTGCTTTTTTGTTGTTTTATTTTGCAAGTTCCCCAGTCATAAACGATTGGCGGGGCCTATAAATAAATTAATTAAATAAATAAATAGCCATTTTCATTCATGTTACCAATTTGGAAACAACAGTTCCCCATACTATTTACATTATAAACTTTTCTAATTAGGAAAATTGCAAGCAGAACTTGGTATTGTTATCAATTACAGGAATTCTGTATTGAATGAAATAACATAGATTTTAGTGTACCATGTCCTTCAGCTTTTATCAAGAGGACATACATTCATTTACAAAGTGTGGAAACAATTCAGAGCTGTAGTTAATTACTACAGAAAAAAGCCCAAATAAATAAATGAAACAATCTAGTTAGTCACCTTAAGAACAATCTGCACCAAGCTTCCTCTAATTGACAGGTTTATATCATTTCCTTTTTATTTTAATGGTAAACTACCATCTTGCCCTAGGTGCATAATAATTACATTTTGGATGTTGAATTCAACCAACATTATAGGAGAAGACCCATACAATCCGGATAAGATCAAATGATGACATTTATCCATTTCCTTCCATTCATAGACACCTCAGTGACTATCCATTCAACTTCAGCTACAAAGGCTTAGCCAGTGTATTGTTACTTTGCAACAAGACCCAATTTTCCCCGTATTGTAAGGGGAAATAGGACAGCCAATGACAGCCCACTCATCCCTTAGTATGAAGGCAACCCATAGAGAAGTTGCCTTCAGAGGTTGTGGGTCTCCATCACTGGAGGCTTTAAAAACGACACTGGACAACCATTTGTCTGAAATGGTATAGGGTCTCCTGCTTGAGCCGGGGGTTGGAATAGAAGACCCCCAAGGTCCCTTCCAACTCTTTTATTCTATGTTCTAACTAATACGCTAATATGCAGCCATTTAAGAAATATTTATGCAGGTATTTTTTATATAATTAGAATGTTATAAACAAACGATAATCATTTCCTAGGCCCAGCATAAACAGCAATAAAATTTATGTTGAACTGTTTCTCACAGTTCATCAAAAAAAAAAAAAAAAAACCCCAACAATCCCTCAATCTCTATAAAATCAGCAAAATACAGAAGGCAAGATATTCACAAGCTCAATAAATATGAGCCGTAACTTTTTTTTTAAAGTTTGCAACCTGGAGATGATACTTTATTGCTTTAGTTCATTTGTCACCTGAGTAGCCCGGCTGACACTGGCAAATGAATGCTGCAGTGCCATCCTTGCAAATCCCTTTGTTGAGACAGGGGGATGACCTGCATTCATCAATCTCTTTTTCACATTTTAATCCTAGAACACAACCCAAAAGAACACAAAGAAAAATAAATCGGGATAGGCCAAAAGTGCAAAACACATCAAATAAATATCAAGTAATAGAAAAAATAAAATGTGATTTTTGTGGAGGAGGGGAATTTGAATCTATTTACACCTAGGTTAGAAACAGATATGAAACTGGGATACATGAAAACCACACTACTAATGCACCTCAGAGTCTATTTAATTCTAGTTGCTACTGAGCTTGTTGACAGGCTGGCATTAGGCTTTTGTTTAATCAAAAGCTCAAAAGATATTCTGTTTCAATTAAATATTCTAACTGATCTGAATACTAAAACAAAATTGAATTTGTGATAAAACAGACAAATCCACCAGTGATGCTGATTACTTTTTTAAAATCTCATGTTTTTCCTCTGTAAATGTGTAATTTTTGGTGAAAGATAAACTCAGTGAAATTTGTATCCATCTCTATTGTCAATTTTTTCACAGGGAGAAGAGTGTGGTTAAACCTGTACTTGCCTCTCATTTTATTGTTAAATGAGTAGACTGCCAAAAAGGACTGGCAAATCTAATTCAGCACCAAGAAATATGTCTGGGTATACAAAGATTCAAACATAGACTTTTAAGAACCAAATGTCTAAAATCTGTCCTGAATGAATAAATCTGTTTGCTTTCCTTTGTATTTGTTTTCTGTTCAGCCCTCAGTTTCTCTCTATTCCCAGCACATAGCTCTTTACTATAAAAAATCCACTCATTTATTTCCAGCTAACTTTTGCAATATTTAAGGTCTATTTGACCTTTTAATGATACATTTTTAAATAACAGAAATTGAAATATTTTGCTAAACTGTTAGGGTCTCCTGCAAAATGCATAGATAGATAGATTCTGTCCTGTTTCACTCATTCTTGATGTATGAGTACAGTTCAAGCTAATAATTCCATACACTTTATTAGATTATAAACAGGGTTTGCAAGGACTCATTATCTGAATATGCACAGGATCAATCTATACTTAGAACTGAGGGGGCGAGTTTCATTATTTCCACTACAGTTAAGTTACAAAGTTTTTGAAGGGTCCATGAGAGCTATCAGTCTAAAGAAAAAATATCCAGAGAGGCTAGTATAACTAGTGATGTATAGTTTTAACGATAGCAAAATTCGTATTTAATATAAATGGTGCTAACCTGCTTAGACTTACAAAAATGGTTCATTTATAATGGAACAGGGTAAAAGAAGACTGATAGCTGCAAAATACATAAAAATGATATCAAAATAACCATGTGGCAATGAAAAGATATACTTAAACGAAAGGGAAAAATCAGATTAAGTATTGCTACAAAACAGAAGTTAAAAAGCGGTAACAAGAAGTCAACAAATCTCTTTAAAAATTTATTCCATTGACAGAGCCAGAGCCATGTAGCCAGAGACACTCCAATACTTTTACAGGATACCTCCCAAACTTTTTATTTGACATTTTTTTAGGCTACAACCAACATTTTGTTCTTTCACAATTTTTAGGCTCTAGTCCCTCATAGGAAGGTGAGCCTGCTTTTCAAGAAATGTTTCTATTCCTTGTTTGAATATTCATAGAACACTTCTTAATATATTTCTTTTTCTTCAAAGGCAATATATTTGTCAAAGCATGATATTTAGGGAGGATTGCAACTGTATTACTTACCTGCATATCCTGGTGGGCATATGCAAATGTAACCACTTCCAACCTGTTTGCAAGTTCCACTATTATGACATGGTTGTAGGAAACATTCGTGGAATATCTGTTGTCAATGGAAAAAAAAGACAAAGCAAAAATATAGGCAAAGAAAACATTATTTGTTCAATAGCAGATTGCAGTTCAGGCTTCCTATCCCGTCTCTAAATGTTAAGTCTTGTTAGATGTTATAAACACACCCTGGTCTCAAATACTGTGTGGTGAAAATAAAATGGCGGGGGGAAGAAATGTATACTTTGTTACATTTCTTGAATCAAATACAGGTAACCCTCAATTTACAACCATGTGTTTAGTGATTGTTCAAAGTTAGAATGGCACTGGAAAAAGTGACTTGCAACTATTCCTTGCACTTACGACACTGACAGCATTCCCGTGATCATGTAATCAAACCTCGGGAGCTTAATAACTGGCATGTATTTATGATTATCACAGCATGCTAGGGTCACCCCTTGCCAGCAGGCTTCTGACAAGCAGAGTCAATGAAGAAAGTTGGCCTTAATAAATGGGTGATTCAGTGTAGAACTGCCATGATTCATTTAACAATTGTGGCAAAGAAAGGTAAAATCAGGCATGGCTCACTTAATAAACAACCACTTTGGTTAGCAATGGAAATTACTGGGGTCATAAATCAAGGAGAAGCCATACGAGATCACTAGCATTTGCAGGGGGCAAAGAGAGGGAGAGTGATGAAGACAACTTTAAGGAATTATAGCACAGGATCTACCCCTTGTCTACCATGCACCATGCCATTGCACTCATACCAAGGAGGGGTGGGATTTGCAGTGCAATGCCAGGATCCCTCTTTCATCATTCCGAAAAAGTAGTGAGCTGTCACAGACACTGGTGCATGGGGCACAAATGAAATAAAGAACACTACAAGAGGCAGCAACTGTTTAATTTCAAACCGATCGTTTGCAATGTTTTTTTTTTTTTAATTTCACCAGCTTTCTACTTTCTCTGTAATTGAACACTCTGGGAAATCACGATGGTTGTTCTTGCCTGGCTGCTGACTTTGGGGTCCTTGCTGATATTTTCTGGAGCAACTGGAAGCTCCACACTCTCCTCCGCTGCAGAAAAAGTAGAGCCAAAACCTAAACGGGATTGACATGAAATCAAATGTAAAAAAAAATCCCACTGATGAAATCCTCTAAGTAAAGACTCTAATGCTACAAATGTTACAATACCTGAAAAGGAATATACAGTATTTTTTGGAGTATAAGACACACTTTTCCCCCACTTTAAAGAGGGAAAAGTGAAAATTTGGGTGCGTCTTACACACTGAATGTAGTCCCGCCCACCTGCTGGCCCCCACCCTTCGGCCTCCACGCACCCTCTCAAACGGAACTTTTGGAGGCTGCAAATGCAGCCTCTCAAACAGAGAGCCTCTCAAGCAGAATTTTCCTCCCCCAAAAATAAGGTGCGTCTCATACTCCGGAGTGTCTTATACTCCGAAAAATATGGTAGCTGCTGAGTATATACTATGCAGAGAGATCTACCCATATCCATTTAAAGCATGAGTATCAAAATGTGTTATATGTCTTCAGATGGACTCCAGTTTCTACTATTGATGAGGCACTGAACTCTTTCTGTCACATATCCTGTCATGATCAGAATCAGTATGGGTTTTCAGCGTTTTAGTATAAAATCTGAGTATTTTAACCAGCAGCATACTTCATCCATGCAAACTCAATTCAGATCTTGTACTAACCAGGAGATCTGGCAGTGACAATGTAAGAACCCTTAGTTAAGAGAAAAGGTAGTTAAATTCAGGAACAGAATAATTTTCTGCCCATTCCTCATCAAGGTCTAGAACTGGCTATCAGGATTGTTAACACTGAAGGTGTAACCATAAAACCCACATTATCCTATGTTACATTGCCTAATTTTATATATTAAACCATCTACATTGAACTGAACTCAAATGAGGTTATTGAGGAAAACTGAGAAAGCAAAGGAGACCTACATATGTGTCATTGTAGCTTGTGTATGGATCATCTTTTCCCAGAAAACGGATGTTTAAGACGATGAAAAGAATTGTTCAGAATTCGTCCGAGACAGTGATGGCTAACCTTTTTCTCTTTGTGTGCCAAGTGTGCATACATAATACAATGTGCGCTCCCTGCATATGCACACATGATGCCCCCCCCCGTGCATGCACATGCGACCCCCATACTCCTCTGCCCCCCACGGATTAAAATATTTAGCAACCAGTTCTCTGCCTGGTTGCTGGGTGGGCATGGTCATGGTGGGCGTGGCCTACTTGGTCTCCTGCACCACGGCAGGAGGGGGGGTGTTTTTGCCCTCCCCAGGCTCCAGAGGCTTTTCTCAAGCTTCTGGGAGGGCGAAAACAGCCTCCCCTGGGCTCTGGAGGCCCTCTGGAGGCCAGACCCATTTCCGGATTTCTGGTACTTTCCGTAGGCCTCTTTTCGCCCTCCCCAGACTCTAGAGGCTTTCCTCCCGTGCATGCGCATGCATCTCTTGTATGTGCTACGCCCCCTGCGCATCCCAAAAAACAGCTGGCCAGCAGGAGGCGTGCACAGGCAGTGGAGCTGAGCTGGGCGACGGTTCGCATGCCCACCAAGAGGGCTCTGCGTGTCAGTTGTGGCACACATGCCATAGGTTCACCATCACGGGTCTGATAGATGGGGTTATTAATCACAGGATGGGTCTGCCTCTCCAAAAGTATTATTGTGATATAAAGAGGCTCTGTTCTGTTCATTGAGATCTCTTTCCTTGTCATTTTTGTTCCATATGAGCTGTGTAATGATATCTCGATAGCTGTTTCCTGTCTATATTCTCTTAGCAAAGGTGCAACCTAACTTCTCTTTAAGCATGAGACAGCCATTTGTAAATAGGTACATGAAGAGTCAAGCTCTTCCGACCCTTAGGTTTATTGCCGATCATTTTCATACCCTTTAGAGAATATAACCTACTTGAGCAGTCTGCTATAGATCTGGCTCCAATGATTGTTGTCGTTCCATAAAATGGACAAGATAAGCAATAGGACTTTCCTGGATCAGGTTGGTAATAGTCCCTGGGACAAGGATGGCATGGCATTAAACCAGAACGTGAGAATTCTCCAGCTGGGCAAGGAACTGCAAAGCAGACAACAGAATCTTCTTTTATGCACTGATATATCATTTTAACATTGTTTTACAAAAGACAAAAGACCTGTTTCAATCAATGGAAAACCTTTGGATGGATGCAAACCATATCATTAACCAAGTGGATTTAAGTGTTCCAGAACCAGATTATTGTACCAAATCTCCATCATTTAGATAACATTTCCCAAATTCCAATCTTGTACGCATACGTTTGTTCAGAAATGTCACTGGGTTTGTAATACAGTGCAAGATTAATCTAAAATAAAATCAACAGATCATATAAAAAAAGACAATTAAACAAGTATCCATTTGTACTCTGGGAGTTCCAAATTTCTTATCTTACAGCCGCAATCTTAAGTTTTCAAACGCCAAAGGCCAAAATATCAGAAAAAGAGAATAGACATGTTTTTCAATGTTTTGCATACCTTGAAGTCACAAATGATGACTCCAAAAATGCTTTTTCCAAAAGGCAATTGGACTTTCTTGGGTTTTTTTGAAAACATTTCATTTCTCATTCAAGAGGTTTCTTCAATTCTCCCTCTTGAATAAGAAGTGACACATTTTCAAAGGAAAAAAAAAACCCCAAGAAAGTCCATTTGCCTTTTGGAAAAAGGACCTTTGGGACAAACATGACCAGGATGATTGAGAATCTCCATAGACGTATGACCCCAAAATGGCACCAAATGTCAAATACTTGATATTTGCCAAATAATATGGTCTGTTTGTTTATTTGTTAGATTTATATCCCACTTTTCCTCATATTTCTAATTCTGCACTGGCAACAGAAACAGATTTATTTCTCAGGGGACAAGCAAAACTATTTTCAAGTTTAGCCAGAAACTGGCAAAAAGTAATATTGCTTTTCCCCATGTTTATATTATGCAAGAAACAAAGAAAAGCACTAATAACATATGGAAATAATCTGCTATTGTTACCAGCACACTGTTGGAAACCGCAAACTAATATTTGCTAACATAAACAAGTACTCTGTCTAAACAGAGGTCTCAAGAGGCTGTTTCTTTAAAGTATGGCTTCAGTTCAAATCCTTTGTGCAGAAAATTAAGGTTCACTAGATAAATAAGATAGACTACAGACATAATGCATGCTACTACTTAAAAATATTTCAGTTATGCAGGGATCAGGGAAGAGGAGTGATAGATACTGCATGGTATTTAGCAACATGCTGTTTCCTGGAATCTAGATGTCACAAACCTCCACATGCTGATATATCCACAGCTCCTCTTTTGACTGTTGACATATTTTCTGGACAAGAAATGCAGTGCTTAGATCCAGTGGTAGGCTGATATTTGCCAAAGGGACATGATTCACAGATCTCAAGGCCGTTTGGAGAAGAAGTTCCCGGCTTGCACTGAGCTGAGTATATGAAAACAGTACAACGTAATTAAGAAACTCTAATTTTTAAAAAATGCATATCAATTCCAAGCAGCTAAAAAATAGGAGCAAAAATAGACCCAGCAATTCAATGCAGAACAACAGCATCTGCAATGAGGTGTAACTGGCAATTTAGAAGCCTAGAGCAAGCTAAGCGTATTAGCTTGCAAAATACGATTTGTAAAATGGATCTGTCACAAATATGGATATGTTTATTGCAGAAGCTAGGTCCATGATAACAAACCTTTGGCACGCGTGCCAGAGGTGACATGCAGCGCCCTCTCTGTGGGCACGCGAGCTGTCGCCCCAGCTCAGGTCCACTGTGCATGCGCAAGTGGCTCTCACCAGCCAGCTGGTTTTCAAGTCTCTGCCACACATGCCTAGGGGACAGGGCGCATGCAGAGGGCCACGTCTGCATGTCGGGGGTGGGGTGCATGCCCGGGGACTGTGCACACATTGCATTTGGGGGGCTTGGGCGTGTGCACGTGCATTTGCATGCATGCTTTGGGCACTTGGTTTGGAAAAGGTTAGCCATCACTGAGCTAGGTGTTTTGTTTAGAACACCCCATTGAAACACTCCATTGAAACCATAAACTACTCGACTATAAAAATGCAAAGAACGGAAAATAAAGAAGCTTTTTTTGATGATTGGCATTCTGTTATAATAAAAAATACAAGGGCATTTTACACTCTGTAGCCTACAGGTAGACCTCAACTTATGACTGTAATTGAGAGCAGAATTTATTTTGCTAAGCAAGGCAATTGTTAAATCAGTTGTGCCCAATTTTACAACTTTTCTTGCCACTGTTGTTAAGCGAATCATTGCAGTTCAGTGATTCATCCAGTCGTTAAGCAAATTTGGTTTCCCCCATTGACTTTGCTTGTCAGAAACTAGCCAAAAGGTCCCAAATTGTGACCACATGACCCTAGAATAGTGCAACTGTTGTAAATACATGCCAGTGGCCAAGTACCCAAATTTTGATTATGTGATCGTGAGGATGCTCAGATGGTCATAAGTGCAAGGACTGGTTATAAGTCCCTTTTTTCAGTGCCATTGTAATTTCAAATGGTTGCTAAACCAATAGTGGTGAGTTGAGGACTACCTGTATAACTTCTTGAAAAAGAGATTATCTCGCTGCCTACTTTTGGAAAAAAAAAACAGATTAGATGCAGTGAGCAGACCCATCTCTCTCTCTCTCTCTCTCTCTCTCTCTCTCTCTCTCTCTCTCAGACACATACACACATTGTCAAGTGTGTGTGTCTTGACAATGTTCACATTGCTTTGCTTCTTTGAAACCTTATCGCTACTCAACTTTCCAATGAACTGGGGGGAGGGAAGGGTGGAATGGAGTGCTGAGAAGTTGTGCACGGATCATGAGAGCCTAAAAACCATCAAGGTCAGAACTGCAGGTGCTTGAGAAGAAGGTGGACTGTTCCCATAACAAAAGGATGTCTCATAATTGGACAATGTGATCATCCAGAAGTGGGGAGAAAGGGAAGCTATTGTTTAACTAGGCAAGGATTTGCACAGGAAAACTAGACCTTTAATAAAGCTTTACTTTTGGGGATTCAAAGCTCCCAAGAGTATTTACTTGTTTTGGGTGCACTAGTCCAACGGTTAACACACACATACACATCTTTCTAAAAAGTTGTGGTATTTCATAAACAAATAGAGTCACTTTTATAAAAACAGAATAGTTTTTAAATGTAAATTTTGTTTCCAAACATCTAGAATAAATATAATTTAAATAAGCGTAAACATTTGTTTCCATGTTTAAATAAAAAAAAAAAATACTGGTTCCCTCAATAGCTAAATAAATAAATATTATATGCAGGATCCAATCTAGATCAGTCACCGGGAGCAGAGGTTTTGTCTTCTGAGCTTTCAGGCTTTGCCTTCATTTGTGAAATATTACATTGTGAAATATTATTATACATATTATAAAGTATATGACTGCAAATTTCCTACCTTTGCATTCTGATATGCTTCTGGAATGGAGATATTCAGTATAGGTGTTAGATGGACAGTTTTTACATTCTAGTTGTCCTTCCTCATCTTGATATGATCCAATCCAGCAACTTTCACATGCATGATGTTCCAGAGAATAGTAAGTACCCAAAGGACAGTTAACTGGAATTTAATTAGATAAAATATGAATAAAATGTTGGGTGTGGAACAATTGTTTAACATGTATTCTGACCTAATTCTCAAACTTCAGATGGCAATGTAATCTGTATCTGCATGATCACAGACACAGTTCCTACGTGTACAAAAACTATATGAGCTACGTGATTCATTGAACAGATAATTACAGATTACCTGATGTGTTAAAATAGTCATAACTGCTGAAATCCAAATAGTTGTGTGCTATTGATGAAATTCTTCTATGGGTGAAGGAGAAAGAAGCAATTCTGAGTATCTCTTCTTCCTTCATGTTTCTAGATTCCACCAAAGCTATTCTGGAGGATTTGTGGAACTTCATGCAGTATAAGAATTTATTAGTATTGTAGAAAAACAGAAGAGCCGTTGTGGCGCAGTGGTTAGAGTGCAGTACTGCAGGCTACTTCTGCTGCCTGCCGGCTGCCTGCAATTTGGCAGTTCAAATCTCACCAGGCTCAAGGTTGACTCAGCCTTCCATCCTTCCAAGGTCGGTAAAATAAGGACCCAAATTGATGGGGGCAATATGCTAACTCTGTAAACTGCTTAGAGAGGGCTGTGAAACACCGCGAAGAGGTATATAAGTGCTATTGCTATTGCTATGTTCCCACCCTTCCCCCATCCTGTAGAAGGAAGCCTTCCCCAAGAGGTAGGAAATTAGTTGAGCCAAACTTTTCCAAAGTGAAAATAAATAAGATAGCATTAACAGCGAATTTAGGCTTGTCATTATATGATTCTTTTGATTCTTCCTTGAAAGTTGACAAATGCAATAACTCCAAACTGATAGCCTTCCAAAAATAATGAATTAAATTAACTGAGATTAAAATTACCTACCACACATTCGCCCCCGTAGAACAGAGCCTGGTTTGCAGAAGAGAAAAGCCTTTTCAGCTTCTAGAGAATTGATGTCAGCTATAAGCAACTCAGAAGACAACTGAAAAGAATATATGGGTTGCTTGTTGAGAGTTCTTTTCAATCTATTTGTGATCCTCTCTAGTGTTTTTAGAAGGCGCTGCTGGTTTTCTGCTTCCAGAGAATCATTGCGTTTGTCAGGCAGTGGTACAGTAGCTATGATTAAAAAACAATCATCTTATGCAAAAGACAGAGGCATTACAAAGTTAATTAGCATAATGCTCTTTAGAAGCATGCAGAAGACTAGAAAAATTCTTCAATCTGTGAAGTGTTCAACATAATTCCTATGGATGTTCTATTTACAAAACACTCAAAATATGCTCCGTTTTAAAAAGGTGTACTCCATATTCCTAAATAATAAAAAGACAAACGTTTTCATACCAGTGATATTAAAAATTAACTTTATTTTGTGGTCTGACATGGGCATATTTATTTTTTTGTGTCTTTTGACCCGGGAGTTTGCTACATCCATCGAATCAGATGGTAATTTAGGTCGTTCTTCTTCAGACTCTACTTCAACAAAATCATCGTAAGAGTAATCCAGCCGATTTATGGCACCCCAGCCACCCGGACCTGTTGGTAAAAGAGAGAGAAAGAAAAAATAAAGAAATATCCCACAAGAAACAAGTAACATTTATGAATGGTAACAAGCTGTTTAAGCCCAATTGCATTTTTTAGAAGAGAAAGGGGTAAGCAACAGCTACTGACTTGACAATTTGCAGGATAAGATGCAGATATGAAAGGTCAACTCCTACCCCAAAGGTTAAACAGAGAGGTAAAGTATGAATGACTGAAATACAAACTTGACCCTGCTGTTTCTTGGAAAGGAAACACAGTAGGAAGGGAGTGGAGAAATAAATGATGGAAGGAGGTTATCAATTGTTTATTCTTTTTTTCCTGGCAATTTTTCTATTTTTCTTCCTCTAATGTGCTTACTCGGGTTTACCAGGAGCACTGGTCTGACTCAGTTCATACAGGTAGTCCTCAATTTACAACAGTTCACTTAGTGAGTGCTCGAAGTTACAACGTCAATGAAAAAAGTGACTTGTGACCGTTTTTCACAGTTACGACCTTTGTAGCCTCCCCATGATCATGTGATCAAATTTCAGATGCTTGGAAAGTTGGCTCATACTTATGACCGTTGCTGTGTTCCAAACTCATGTGATCCCTCTTTGGGATCTTCTGACAAGCAAAGTCAATGGGGAAGCCAGATTCACTTAACAACCAGGTTACTAACTCATCAACTGCAGTGATTCACCTAACAACTGTGGCAAGAAAGCTTGTAAAATGGGACAAAACAAATGTCTCATTTAACAACATAAATGTTGGGCTCAACTGTGGTTGTAAGTCAAGGACTACCTGTCGTCAGAATTACTGTAGGGGACAAGCTGAATATTTCTTTCTTTGGAGCTTATAGATGATAAAGGGCAAGTCGCTTCACTTACCAATCGCAAAGCCATTTTCATAGTCGTAATTATATTCTAAGCAATGTTTCTGTGGCAGATCCTCAAGCCTGCAGTCAATGTCATCAACATCATTGCAAAACGATGGAACCTATAAACCCATCAGGAAAGAGTAGTAACAAAAATAATTAGTTCACCACCGGGTGACGCTACACAATTTGTCTTAACTCCCTTTCTTGTCTCATACAAAATATAAATCTAATTTCTAGCTTGTGGATTAGAAAGATGGCTTCTCTTTCTCTTCCCTGCCGTGGTTTTCCTTGTGTCTGTGTCCTCTGACTATTTTGGCAGAAGGCAGAGCTGACACCCAGGAACCCTTTCTCCCTTTGTCCACTGTTGCCTCAGAAAGCTAAGTGTAATAATCTGACACCCAAAACAACCACAGTGATCAGTCTGCAATCTCTATCTTCAGACTGACGTTAAAACATATGGCACCAGCTTTGGGTTTTTCTATGCCTTCCCCATATCTAGGGTTTTTTATTTTTTGAAAAAAAAAATCAAAGGCTGCCACATTTTTTGGTGACTCTCTAGTTGGCATAATAAGATTACAGGTAGTAATTGGGGCCAGAATTTCTGTTGCTAAGCAAGACGGTTGTTAAATGAGTTTTGCCCAGTTTTGCAACTGTTTTTGTCATGGCTGTGAAGCGAATCTCTGCAGCCGTCCAATGAATCAAACTTATTTTATTTATTTATTAGTTCAATTTATATGCCGCCCTTCTCCGGAGACTCAAGGCAGCTTGCAATGCATTAAGCAAAAGGTTGTTAAGCACATCCGGCTTCCCCCACTGCCTTTGCTGGTTAGAAGTTGAGTTTGGGGGCGGTCACAAATGGTGATCACATGACCCTGGGATGCTGCAAGGTCTTAATTACATGCTGGTTGCCAAGCACCTGAATTTTGATCATGTCATCCTGGGGGATGCTGCAATGGTTTGTAAGTGTGAAGACTGGCCATATTTTCAGTGCCAGTGTGTCTTTGAATGGTTGCTAAATGAAAGGGTTGTAAGTAGAGGACTTTCTGTACAAAATAATTTACCTTTTCTCATAGAAAAAAAAACATACTGGGTTTCCATATATCCATTTAATTTATTTATTTAAACATTTCTTATGGCTATCTATCTTGTGGCTATACCACAAGCCACGGTGGCGCAATAGTTAGAATGCAGCTAATTCTGTTGATTGCTGTCTGCCAGCAGTTTGGTAGTTCAAATCTCACCAGGCTCAAGGTTGATTAAGCCTTCCATCCTTCTGAGGTCAGTAAAATGAGGACCCAGATTGTTGGGGGCAATATGCTGACTCTGTAAACCGCTTACAGAGGGCTGTAAAGCACGGTGAAGTGGTATCTACAGTATTGGCCAAAATTGTGAAAACCTTTTAGGAAAAGTGTATTTTTAAGGTTTGATGGCTAATAACACCACTTTTTCTGGAGTTTCAAGATAATCATAGTCCATTGCTGGAATGGCCTGAGAATAGCCCAAATCTTAACCCAATTGAAAATCTATGGAGCCAACTAAAGAAACTTGTTAGTCAGAAGCGACCCAGCAATAAAACCCAGTTAATAGAAACAATCATTCAATCTTGGTTTCACATCATAACAACTGCAGAACTAAAAGACATGGTTCACTCCATGGGAAGACATTGTAAGGCCGTAATTCATGCAAAAGGTTACCCAACTAAGTATTAACTGACATGGTGATAATTTTTGTATATCTCATTTTTTTCTATGGTGATAATTTTTGCATATCTCGTTTTTTCTACGTGTTTCACTTTTCTTCTTTATACTGCTACTGCTATTCTAATAACAAATCCTTCATAAATGTTATTGCATTACATTCTTGATTAAATTATCTTTTCCATTGATATAGTATTTTTCAGAGTATAAGATGCACCGGAAAGGAAAGTAAGAAAAAAGCTGATTGGCAGGTGGATCTGTCTCCTGGTATACCCCCAAATCAGCTTTTCCCAGAGGTGAATTTTAGCAACAGGTTCCTTGGTTGTGAGCTTTGTGCCTTGCTTTTTTTTCTGCCTCTGAAAGCCTCCGAAACAGCTTCAGAAAAAAAAAAGCCTCTGAAGCTCTGTTTGGGAGCTTCTTTTCTGAAGCTTTGTTTCTGATGTTTTTTTCAGCCTCTCAAACCTCCGTTTGAGAAGCTAGGAAGGGCTACATTCGGAGTATAAGATGCACCAAGATTTTCACCCTCTTTTTGGAGGAAAATAGGTGCGTCTTATACTTCAAAAAATATGGTATATAATTTTATGGTACTACTCCAAAAAAAGTGGTGTTATTAGCTAGTTTTAGAAAATACACTTTTCCCAAAAGATTTCCACAATTTTGGCTACTATTGTAAGTCTAAGTGCTATTGCTATCTCATATAGTGATCTTGGACGCCTCACAACAACCAGTAAAAACAGAATAAAAATCATAGTTGTTCCTCCAGGTGCCTGACTAATTAGATTATTAACCTCCTGACTCAAAACCAACCTTGCCCAACATTGGAGGAAAAGCCTTCATGGCCTTCCAGAAGGCTAAAAGAGTAGGAACCTCTCAAATCTGTATAGGTAACCTTTGACTTACAACCACAATTGAGCCCAAAATTTCTGTTGCTCAGTGAGATAGCTGTTAAGTGAATTTTGAAATTCATTTTATGACCATACTTGCCACATTAGTTGAGGGAATCACTGCAGTTGTTAAATTAGTAACACGGTGGTTACGTGATACTAGCTTCTCCACTGACTTTGCTTGTCAGAAGGTTGCAAAAGGAAATCACATGACCACGGGACATGACTGCAACCGTCATAAATATCAGTCAATTGCCAAGCGTCTCAATTTTGATCATGTGACCATGGGGATGCTGCAATGGTCGTAAGTGTGAAAATGGTCATACCACATTTTTTTCAGTGCTGTTGTAACTTCAAAGGTGACTAAACAAATTCTTGTAAGTCGAGGACTATTTATACTTCTATATGTTAGTTAAAAACACAACTTTTCTGCCATTTGTCTAATTTAGATTGTCCAACTCAATTCTGAAATAGATATCCTTGTTTCAATAGCCTTTACAAACTGTACGGTAATAAAAGAATGTTTGACTAGGAAAAATAATACATAATTCAAGTAATATGAATTATTACATTCAATAGTTCTCTATTTAAATTAGTAACAGATTATTTAACTCTATATTCAGAGACATTGGATTCTTTTTTTACTGAGTGGTCTACCAAGGGGTAGGTGGGGGGTGGTCTGCCTCAGACGTGGGCAATCAGAGGGGTGCTACTGAAGACCCAAGGAGGCTAATGGTGGGTATGAAATTGGGTTGCACAATCAGCTGTTTGGGTTTTGGTAGAGGTATAGCAGAGACTGAACAAGAAAAAATATGCTTTCAATTAATTTTAAATCTTGAAAACTGCCTGGATAATCCTGTGAAATTTTCTTGGAAGCATTTTTTCAGAAGTAGCTTGCCAGTTCTTTCTTCTTATGGCTGACAGAAATGATTGGCCCAAGTTCACTCAACTAGCATTGTGGTTAAAGAGGACTAAAACTCAGAGTCTCCCGTCATTGCACCCACCTGGTTTTCAGCAATGAAGGGCAAAGGTTGCTAAAAATATTCTTTCCAGTTTTCAAATATAGTAGGCATGCCAAAGTCTCTACTAGTCACACTTTTATGTTTTTGTCACATTAGGATCTTATAATGATTTACCATTAACTCACCATTTTACCAAGTGCACTTTGAAAAACTTCCACAAAATTTTTAAGCAGATTATTGTCATCACATCGTGTTGCTTTATACAACATTTCAAAGGATTTAAAACCGTGATTTGCCAAACGATTCACTGAAAAACATTATATGATTTTTAGCATATTGTTACCAAAATGTACAGGCGGAATTGTACTAAATTAAGTTAAAGTGTTAAACATTATGTTAATGTGAAAGCTAATAGATACCAGATTTTATTTATTTATAATAATATACTATGTATAATATAATATGTATAATATATATATGATACAACATAGGTAGTCCTTATTTACTGACTGCTTCATTTAGTGACTATTCAGTTATGATGAAAAGTAGCTTTAAAACCAATGCTTGTAATTATAACCTTCTGTGAATCTGTAAAGCAAACAAAGAACATAAGCATAGTTGTAGTTTCACTTAGTGATTGCTTTGCTTACCAACTGAGTCACCAGTCTCAACTTTCATTGCCAAATGAAGACTATCCATATCGTATCGTATCGTATCTTATCATATCAATCATATCATATCATATCATATCATATCATATCATATCTTTCATATCATATCATATATCATACAATGAAATCCTAAGTGTACTGAAGTGGCAAAATATGTGTTGCTTTTAAAAATGTATCCAAGTCAATAAGACTTTTCTCCCCAAAATAAATAAGTTATGTAGCAAAATATTTATTTTTCTATCTGATTAGTGGACATTTTAATATTTGCTTTATAGTTAAAGATTCAGATTTATCCCTGGATCTGTTTCTAGAGATGTTGGTAAGAAAGAGAAAGAATGGTTCTAGGCATGGGAAAATCCCCTCTATCTCCATTTAATAACAGCCCCAAGGCGGTTATTCAAATAGAAATAATTTCATCTTGGGAACTAGCACCATAAACCAGATTAATTTAGAACTAGTTGTCATTAAAACAAATGCCCTCAATTAATGCCATTCACTTTTGGGAAAGAATTAAAATGTCCACTTGGTTTTCTTAAAGCTGTAACACAACACCTAACAAAGATTCAAGAAAGAAAAGCAACTTAGGTTCCAAACTAAAGTTTAGGGTCATTGGCATCTCCCTACCTCACAGCAAAGTAATGATTTCTGAGATCACTCAAACATTTAAATATAGAGACATGTTACAGGCAGATGTGAATCACCAACACACAAATGGGTAATGGATGGGTGCATAATGATTGTAATAATGACCAAACAGGTAACAGTGTGGGCAGAAATAGGGCTATGGTGTAAAGCTGGCTATTTTTGTGTATGTGCGTAACTCTTATTAGTTGGATTATATTTTTTTTAGTTCTCATTACTTGTGTTGGCAGCTAGCGGCCAGTAGAGCTGGCAGCAGATTCGGATAGTGAGGAGGTTGGGGAGGAACGTGGGCCAGTCCTGGACTCTGGGGAAGGCTTGGACGATGGTTCTGAGTCGGAAGCAGAGAGGGGGCCAAGGCTATCTGGTAGTTCTTTGCTGCCACTGGAATCTGCTGATTCTGACATCAGCGAGGCAGAAGAACAATGTGAGCCTGTTCCCAGTGTGTGCATGCATAGAGCTGCCAGGAGACAAGAACAATTAAGAAAATAGGGTCGACTTAGGAGTAAGGCTTGGAGATGATTGGCCCCTCCCATAAGACATAAAAGAGAAGCGAACGGGACGTGAGCTTTTGCAGGAAGCAATTAGTTCATCTGATTGGTAAAAGCTGTGGACAAGTTCTGTTTGACTCTGTGCTACGTTTGGCCTTGCCCTGCGTGTGGCAATTAGTTCTCTGGCAGCATTCCAAGGGACATAAGGTGAGTGTTTGTAAACACTCCCCTGCAAGACTGTTTGATAAGCCTTTCGACTGGGAATGACAATAATTCACAGCTGTCTGAATTAAAGAGGTTTGCTGGGACTAAGTTTGTGCTGTATACTGTCTAAGGAAGCCTAGGTCAAAACATTACTTAACTACTAGGAGGACAAAACATATCAGTCAATTGAAAAACATTTCAATGTTTTATGTACAGAATATTCTGTATAAAATTAAGTCTTTAAGAAAGAATAATAGATAAACCTTACAAGAACAGTCAGGCCACTGATTGGAGTAAAGAGGATTCCAGATACCATCTGCATAGGCACAGTAGTAATTTTCATTGGAACCTGTTGTGAAATCATATCCCTCCATGCAAAATAATGTGCAATTAACTCCTGACTCATTTTCAGTGCATTTAAAATCACCATTCAGTGGAGTAAAGGGAATTTCACAAGGAGAACCTGAAAAATAAGTATTTTAGATTAAGATTTGCATGACTCCTCTTCCTGATGCATGGTGAACCTATGGCGTACCAGGGACGAGTGTATTTTCCCAGTTTGTCTCATTTATAAGTCACTCCATTAAAAAACAAAGCCAAATTCTTGCTCAATTTGCACATATGCTGACATTACAACTGACTTTTTAAACAAAATCTAAAATCTATTGTATTATATGTACAGAAGATTCTGCATAAAAGCAAGCTTTCTTTAAAAAAAAAAGAATAAAGTCAGTGTAATGGAGAACTGTGAATTAATTGGATTCTCTGGGTGTAACATTGTAAAATTTGAAGTTCCAAAATCAGAATTCAGAGTAGGAATATTCTTTAGAGCTCTTCAATAGTACAAATAATTTCAAGTATAAGCACTACAAAAACAAACCTCTTATGACAATGTTAATCTCACAGGTCCTGTTATTTCCAGCTAAATCAGTGGCTGTATACCGAACCAGTGTTTCTCCTTTGGGAAAGGTATCTCCAGGTGAGTGAGTTTTAGTTATTATTAAGGCAGATCCTGAAATAGTCAGAAACAAAGAGGGAAACCGAGGTAATTTCATTTCCAATATTCTTCAAAGCTACATGCTTCACATTTGTAACCTGGAACCCCAAATAATGGTTCTGAGCCTTAAAGTATCTGAAATATAATTTATAGAATGTAGTTTGATTTTATAAAATTCATTCTATTAGGCATTAATGCCTTTGTATATCTCAGCCTTAATATGATTTAACCAGTCCTCAAATTCTTTTTATTTACCAGGACAATAGAATGAATGGAACAACTTGTTCTACTCTTCTAAATGTACATTGCATTTTGCAGAACATACCGTAATAAATAATTGAATTTTACAAGAAAAATATTAAATATGGATTAAAACCTTCCCCTAAATAGTAAAATAACAGAAAAATTCATTGTTGTTTATTAGTGTTATTTGGCAATCCTTTAATGTGTTTCAAATATTAATGCAGTATTCATACTTAAAATATTCATACTTAAAATATCCTGAATTTTCTATTTTAACTCATGTTAGTTAGGATACAAATTAAAGAAAGATGCAATTTCTTAGCTTCATTCTGAGATGATAGCATTTCCTACAGGAACACTTCAAACTGATTGTCAAAATTCATCCAAATGGAATCCAAAATAATGCTCAAAATAGGTAGAAAAAAACTCAAACCTATGAAAACAAGAGTCACTCACCTGAATTGTCTGAAAATTGTGGCTCATCCCACGTTACTTTGTGCTCCTTCTCAGTGATCTGAATTGGTAGTGGAGATCTACATTCATCAATTACTGGGGCTTCAATGTCTGAATATTTGAAGTTATAAAGAACATTGAGTCACAGAAAGGAAGGAAGGAAGGAAGGAAGGAAGGAAGGAAGGGAGGAAGGAAGGAAGGAAAAGGAAGGATCAAATTGATTTTCGATACAAGTTTCTCCTTTTAGACTTGAGTGAAACATAAACATTTTCATATCAGTATCCAGCATAGATATTTAGATCATGTTTAAGACTGTGTTAAAATATTTAAAGAGCTTGCTATGCAGTTTCCATCACAGCAGATATTTATCTGTTCTCCACAAGCCTTCAACCATCAGACACTGTGCAGGCCACAGTTGATCTTAAGCATATGTACCCTGGAAAGAAGCTCCATGAAGTTAATGGATAGTACATGTTTGCAGAGGCAAGCTTTTAACTTCAGACATATGTATTCAATAACTCTATTCACCTGATAAAAATCAGAATAGTGCTTTAATAGTATGCAATTATGGAGCTGTAGTGCATATAAAACATGGCCCACTATTATCTTAAAGGATTTATTCATAAAATCTTACAAAATAAGACATAACTGTGCTTTACCCTAAACAAAAGAGAACTGAGAACTGCAGAGGCCTGGGGCTTAAGCAAATATAAAATGGATGATAAAAATGTAAACTGAAAAGCAGAAATATGTTTATGATATCTTTAGAATAGCAAAAGAAACATGTATTAAATATCTGTTATAAAGAGTAAAAAATCTGAGGCACAAGAGAACCCCCAGACTCAAGAGTGACTCTGGGAACTGGAAAATCAACGAAAACTGTAAAAAGTCAGCAGCAGGATTTCTTGCCATTTTGAGACAACAGTGTAAGCACCAATATAATGAAAGTGCTATTTTACGCTTTTATGTGCAAGTCCAGCATTTGATACAACACAATCCTTTTAACATTAAAGTTCATCAAATTTCTAAATGTGTGTGTGCGTGGGGGGTGGGGGGGAGATAACCAAAAAGTTATTCATTGTTGCTTTATCAAAATGCAAATTTTGACCTTATGCCCAAGGCAGACCTGTGTATTATTGTTAACCTTCCTCATGGTCCAAGAATGTAACAGAGGTAATCCTTGACTTATGATGACAAGCGGGACCAGAATTTCTTAAGCAAGGCAGTTATTAGTGAGTCACACCTGAATTTTACGACCTCTTTCACCACAGTTGCTAAGCAAATCACTGCCATTGTTAAGTAGTTCACTTAACAATGAACTACGACCCCAGGACACTGCAGCTGTCATAGATATGAACCAGTTGTCAAGCATCCGAATGTAAATCACATGACCACTGGGGATACTACAAAGCTTGCAACTGTGAAAAATGGTCATAAGTCACTTTCTTCAGTGCCATTGTAAATCTGAACAGCCACTAAATGAACTGTTGTAAGTCAAGGACTACCTGTATGTGGTTGTTCAGTGAATCCAGCTTCCCCATTGACTTTGCTTCTCAGAAACAAGCTGGGAAGCTGCAAATGACAATCATATAACCTCAGGATGCTGCAACCGTCATAAATACATGCTAGTTGCCAAACAGCTAAATTTTGACCCATGCTCATGTGATCATAAGTCACTTATTTCAGTGCTGTTATAACTTCAAACAGTTGGTAAATGAATAGTTGTTAAGTCGAGGACTACTTGTAAAATATGCACATAATATAATATGCAAGGCTCCTACAGCAATTCTAGAGTCAGGGCTTATTTATATGAAACCTAGAGGTTCTTAAAGTAAAAAATACACCCAGATTTTGTTTTTTTAAATGGTTAACTAATTCAATTGAAAGACGATCAGCATTACATTGTTTAATTGGCTGCTGTATTTGAACCAATTTAAAGACTCTTTTTAAAGAGAGATTTTTAGCTTCTTTGCTCTTAAAAGGGAAAATAATTTTGCATGACTATATTAATTAACAGCTTTCAACCCAAGGTGGTTTTGCATACTGACAGGATGCTTAAAAATTTGGAATTTGATTTCCTTACAGATGTAACAAAATGCAAGACTGAGCTGTTTTCAGGTATATGTATGACCACTTAATCAGTGCTTGGTGTTGGTGGGGGGTGGGGGGTGGGGGGCTGGCCAGCAAATCTAATCTAAGATACTAAGGTATATACGTATATACATATATATATATTCAATAGCACTCACCAATCACTTTGATCTTGAAAGAGCAGCTTGCCTCATTGCCAGCTCTGTCAGTTGCTGTATACGTAATGTCAACTTCTCCAATTGGGAAAAGGTAGGGTGGTATAAAGGCTGGAGTAACCTGAACTAACACCTGTAACAGGATCAATCTTAGTAAAGGTGGATGAAATATTGCAGTAAATTCTTAGCAAAAACTTAACTTAAGTATCAAGAACTAGTGATCTGGTTTTTGATCCTAACCAGAGGTGGGTTTCAGCAGGTTCTGACCAGCTCCGATAGTAAAAATTCTGACTGGCCCTGCCCCCATCTATTCTCTGCCTCCCAAATCCCAGCTGATCAGGAGGAAATGGGAATTTTACAGTATCCTTCCCCTGCCACTCCCACCAAGCCACACACACAGAACCAGTATAAAAGTTTTTGAAACCCCCACTGATCCTAACCCTAACCCCAATATCCTGTTAGAGCTGAAGAAGCTTCTTGGATAAGAAGTAGTTGCCTCCTGAAAAAGCACTTTTGGGACATTCTTGCAAATGCTTTCAGCTCCTCCTTAATTCAAAGATGATGTTTGGCGACAATGTTGCACTATTTCATGAAATATTGTAGCATAGTGATTAAAAAGCAATTTGAATGCTATATAAAATACATACAACTTGCATTTAAGAAGGATGAAGGCAGACTACTTGCCCTGATGAAAAAAATCCATCTAGATTGGTGAAGCAAGTCCATGCAGCTATTTTATTTATTTATTTATTTATTATTTATTTATTTATTTATTATTTCAACTTATATACCGCCCTTCTCCCTGGGGGGACTCAGGGCGGTGAACAGCCAAATTAAAACACATATAATAAAAATATTTAAAAAGTTTAAAATAAATTAAATCATCGGCGTTTCAATATAAAAATCTGAAATCTACAAGTTAAAATACCCAATTTAAAACCCAAAAATTGATAATATCGAAATTTTAAAAACCCATTAAACCAATCAAGCTAGGCCGGCTTGTTGAAATAAGTAAATCTTAAGGGCCTTTCAGAAAGCGCGGAGGTCCAGGATCAATCGAATTTCAGGAGGTAGCTCATTCCACAGGGCGGGTGCCCCCATAGAGAAGGCTCTCCCTCTGGGGGCCGCCAGCTGACATTGCTTGGCTGATGGCACCCTGAGGAGTCCCTCTCTGTGTGAGCATACTGGCCGGTGGGAGGTTATCGGTAGCAGCAGGCGGTCTCGTAGATACCCCGGCCCTATGCCATGGAGCGCTTTAAAGGTGAGACCAACATCTTGAAACGCACCCGGAAGACCACAAACATAAAATTAATGTAGTAATTTATGAAAGTGCAAAGTTTACTGATGTTATTTCAATAATGACTAACATACACGCTGATGCAAAACATAGTTTGCGTTCTAATGTTTGCTTACCTCATCCCTAGAATTATCAATTGCATCTGGAATCTGCCAGCTAATATTTGCTGAATTCTGGTTTTCCAGAGTTGATGTTTCAATGTCATTTGGACAGCTAATTTGCGGAGGCTGAACGTCTGCATACAATACATAAGACAAATTTGAGCATCTGCATTTAAAAGCATTTTCAATGATCTACTGAAAGACATTGAAATGAACTGTAAAATTCTACACATATTATACTGAGCTACTTATTCATAACCTGAACAGAAATTTCTGAAATTCAGGTCCATTATTTTTTATTTTAACGTAAGAGCAGTCCTTGTACTGTTTTTAATCATACTGGTATGTCAATAACATTTTGTCTGCTTACAGAAGCGAGAATTACATCTACAAGCAAAAATTGTTCATAAATGATCAATTACGTGACAAATAATGTATCTGCCTAGAGACACTGTGGGTGAGTAGGCAGCTATATAAATTTTCTACAATAAATAAATAAATCCTATGATCTAAGATAGAGCTCAGCAACCCGCGGCTCTGGAGCTGCATGTGACTCTTTCATCTTTCTGCTGCGGCTCCATGTTGCTGGTCGGCGCCACAATTTTGAGAGGAGCTTCCAGTTAGGGAGTGGGGAAGCATGGCGTGCCAGGAGGAGATTCTATGGCAAGGGGAGGGTTTTCTGGCCGGCTCCACAACTGATAGGGCTTTTGGTTAGGATAGGTAGAGGAAAAAGGACATCACACTAGGAGGAGACTTTATGGTGGGGGAACCGGACTTCCAGTCGGGCTCCAGAATTGAATGGGGACTTCTGGTTAGGACTTTTGTGGCTCAATGGGGGTTTAAGGTTGCCGACCCCTGATCTAAGATATCTGCAGAAATAGGTATAAGCATTTTATGTTTAAAGATGTAAGATTACCTTACAGTAATTAGAAATAACTGGATTTTGCTTGGGATTACTTTTTAAGTTTTAAAATACATCAACAATATTATCAGCCATTAAACAATTTATCTCTCTGGCATTCAGATTTTTAAAATTTTGCAATTATTATATCAATGATTGCAATTTCTATTAGGCAAGAACATACAGTAATCACATAATTCATACAGCTCATATTATTGATCTAAAATCCAATTGTACCACAATATACATATGATCAAATATGTAGCAGAATTCATAATCTTTCTAGTCAAAAAAGAAAAAAAATCAATTTAATTTACATTGCATTATGCTTGTGGCAAAAAAAAAATGTTGATATGAAATGGCTTAACTTATTTGATTTTCCTTCTTTCTTAAATTGTCCAAGGAACATTTGTTCGATTCAGATTGTCTGTTTAAAATGGATGCTGTTTAACCCAAATATCAAATGCTAAAAGAACTGGAAAGAGATTCTGAGAGTTGAGAATGTACTATAAAGCAGGGTTTCCCAATTCCCAGGCTGCGGACCAGTACCAGCCATGGCCAGTTAGGAATTGGGCCATGTAAGTGGCAGGCGAATGAGCAAAGTTTCATGTATGTGTGCACATGATCTATCTAGGTTGTGCGTGAAATCTTCCCTCCCCATCTGTGGAAAAATTGTCTTCCATAAATCCAGTCCCTGGTGCCAGACAGGTTGGGGACCACTGCTATAAAGGACAGGAAGCCCAGAATACTGACGAAAGACTGCACAAAATAAAGTTAATGCCAAAGGAACCCAGGGTTAGGATAGAATTAGCTAATTTAGATTTATATACCACTTCGTAGTGCTTTACAGCCCCTCTCTAAGAGTCAGCATATTGCCTCGAACAATCTGGCTCCTCATTTTACCAACTTTGGAAGGATGGAAGGCTGAGTCAACCTTGAGCCGGTCAGGATCAAACTCCTGGCAGTGGGCAGAATTAGCCTGCAATGCTGCATTTTAACCACTGCGCCACTAATTAAATTCTCTAGTCATATAGGGGAATGTCAGGAAGAAAAGGAAGCAAAAAAGTGTCGATCAACCACATAGAGCTATGAAGAACTGATATAGTCTGAAAGAATATATCATACTCTAAAACAGTGGGGGTTTTTTTTTGTACTGGGTAACTTTTAAGATGTGAGGACTTCAAATGCTGGCTGGAGAATTCTGGGAGTTGAAGTCCACACATCTTACAGTTGCCAAGGCTGAAAATCACTTCTCTAAAAGGCTCAAGAAACTGGGCAAATAAAAACATGTAGCAACATGCCACATGTCAATGAAGTACTGGGTAACAGCATAGCATTTAGACTTATATACTGCTTCATGTGCTTTACAGCCCTCTCTAATTGATTTACAGAGTCAGCATATTGCCCCCAACAATCTGGCTCCTCATTTTACCGACCTCAGAAGGATGGAAGGCTGAGTCAACCTTGAGCCTGGTAATGAAAACTTGTGCAGAATAGATAAGGTCTAGAAAGTCGTGAAATGCCACGTGATGGCAATGTGACTCCGTGAGTTTCAATACCCGAGGTCTAGAGAATATATATAACTGCCTTAAGAGAAGTAAGACCATTAATTAGTCCACTAGTGTGGATTTTAACTAATATATAACACCTGTATTAAATTTCTCTGCAATTTTGCAAGGCCACATTCATCACAGAAGTTAGTGCAATCAAACTTAATTGTGATTTTGTCTTAATACCCATCAAATGCTATTTTAAATGAGCCAAAAGAGTAATGATGTCTAGGATTAACTCTATTACAAATGTATCATTTTACCACAGCCAAGGCTAAAAAGGGAAGGAGGAAGTCATTTCATTCATCCTGTAACTGAGGCATTGAAAAACATCATTTCTATTACATGCCGGATGTTGGTCTCATAAATTTGTGTGGCTTTTAGCTGAAATAAACAGTGCTACTACAAACCTATAATTTCAGGCCAATATTTATACTGTGTACTGATGGAGCTTTACTTCTATTATATCTCTGGCTTTATCCAGTTTATTTTTCTCTTCCTCAAATAACAATTTAAGTTTATTTCAAACCACAAGCATAATAAAAACAAACAAAAAATAAATCTGAATTAAGAACCAAAGTGTAGGTTATGAAATGTTTAAACTGTTTCCATATCCTCCATTCCTTTAACATGTACACAAAGACAGATATTTTTATTGGAAATACTATTGCTAATTATCTCAATCTTGGTTTCTCTAATCTTGACATTATTTACTATATCTTTCTTCAAAACATTTTTAAAACTCTTCTTTTTAATGAGATCAAATTATTATCAAAATCCATACCTTTACAAACAGCTATCTGCACATTTTCACTCCATTTTCCAGTGTGTAAACACCTCAGGTCTTCTGTTACACCAGACAAAAGGAATCCATTTGGACAACTGAGTCTGCACACAGTTCCATATTTTGATTGTTCAAGCCCACAAATATAAGGGTGAACAATAACACCTTTTGGTTTTAGGAAGGCAGGACAGTGCAACTCTAGAAAAAGGAAGTACATTATTGTCAACATGCACAAATGGAAAACACATTTCATAAAGTATACAAATGCAAATAAGTAATGATTTGCCTTGTTTAGTCATCTCTGACTCTAGAGGGTGGTGCTCATCTCAGTTCAGCATTGTCTGTGGCCAGCAAGACTATATGCCGATGTGCAAAGAACCTACTCACCAAAGTGGTACCTATTTATCTACTCACATTTGCATGCTTTCTAACTGTTAGGTGGGCAAGACTGGGGCAAATAATGGGAGCTCACCCTGTCATGCAATGCTTGGATCACGAACCCAGGCTGTCAGCTTTCCAGTTGACAAGCTAGCATCAGCATTGTGTCCTCTTACAAATGCAAATATTTTCATCAAAACTTGAGTAAATGTTGCATATGAAGTATAAGAGAAAATCAATATAACCAGTTATTCTAATTTGCTATGATTTTTATGTTTTTATAACATACAATAATCAGCAATTATGTTTGGAAAGTTCCTCTCTGGAAAAAAAATCAGAAATTTTTCTTCTGACTTGTACAATATAACAAGCATCCACAGTTTTCTTATACCAACATGTACCCTATGTAATACATTTTTTAAAAGTAATTGTGGAAGAACATAAAGGAAGTCTGCTGAAGGCGGTATGTTAAATTATTTAGAGACAGCAACCAAACAAACTTTGTTACAAAAATAAAGAGAACTAAGGATATACATTATGCATTTGAAACATACCAACACATTTTGGTTCCTTCCCATCCCACTGAGAATTGCCTTGACAGGTAAGTTTGGTGTGGCCTTCCAGTTCGTAGCCTTCGTTGCAAGTGAATAAGCACACAGTCTTATAAGAGATCTCACTTAATGAGCAATTAATATGGCCATTTTGAGGGGTTGAGAGTTTGGGGCATGTGCGAACTGCAGAGATTAAAATACATGTGTAAGCATTTTTAGCAAGAGTAAGTAACAGATACTAAAAGTAAGCTGAGTAAGATATACATATCATGTCCATCTTTTCGATAAATACACACACACTTCAATTGAACTATATGCAACAGATTTAGAGTGAAGATTGGAATATTATATCTTCAACTCCAATCTTGGGAGATATTCACAGGGTAACAACTGCAATAGAGAACTATAGCTATGTATTATCCTAGGAATAACAGATTGTCAGGCTGGACAAGTGTTTTACCTTGGAGTATTATTCTCACACCTAAGATCCTAGAACCTGGACAATGAGAACAAATCTTCACTTCTTCCCCGCCCCCATTACTTTTTCTTTTTAACTACCATGTTTCCCCAAAAATAAGACTCTGACTTATATTTTTCTGGACCCTGAAATAAGCGCTTGGCCTTATTGCCATGCGCTCAAAAACCCAATTGGGCTTATTATCAGGGGATGTCTTATTTTGGGGGAAACAGGGTATCTCCATCTATACTGGAATATTTTTTAAAAATCCAATCTCTTTTTCTACTTTTACTCACATCCTTTCTATTTTCTCTCTCTCTATCTCTGCTATGTTCGTTCACCTTTGCTTTCTTGTAATTTTAAAACACATCTTTGAATCTTGAGATTTATTTTAAAATTAGCCTTACTTCTACAATACTTGGCACTTCATTCTTTCGGGAAATGATAAAAATAGTGCATTAAAGTGACTTTTGTCACATATAAATTTGTGGCAAATGTTCCTTCGTAAACTTTTGAAAGAGGCATCTTTTAATTCTGAAATGGAAGAAGACAGATCAAAACCTGTTTGTTGCCTTTTCCAAATAGAGCCCCTATTTCCAAGAAATGCCATAAAAAGCAAACTTCAAGTTTCCTTTAAAAAAAAAATCCAAGAGTTTAGAAACCAAGATACATAAAAAAAAAAGAAAAAAGAAAAAAGAAGCCACATAGTGCAAGAAACATAAGCAGCATCCAAGATAAGAAAACTCCTCCTCAAAGGGAGAGCTTGTTCAAGTGAAAGTGAAAATGTTGGTCACTTCCAGTAAAATAAATACATAAATAAGGAGCAACAAGCCAAACCTCAGCACAAGAATGTCTGCTTAAAGCATCACTGGAGTTTATTCCCTCCCCACTCCCAAACGGCTGAAGAATGTCCTGAAATACTTCCAAATATTAAAAAAAAAAATTCTGGGAAAACACTCATCATTGACTACTTAACAGAAGTAATTTTTTTCACTATTACTTCAAAACAGAATGGAGGTTTTTCATAGGAATAAGGGGTTTCAAAAATCAGGATTTAAGAAAAAAACATGATGTAAGATGATGCTGTATAATTTTTTAGTGCAACAGAGACCACACATCATACACAGCCATTTCACTTTGAGTATACAGGGATGGCTCGGAACAATTGCAGGAGCCTGGGAAAACACATAGATGCTTTAAAGCTTCAAAAAGAAGTGTATCATGCGCCCATGTTCTACAAAGCATCTTTTCTGAAGTTATCTCCACAAATGAGTATATGCATGTGGAGAACAATGACAGGTTGCTAATTCTTTGCCATAGTTTTGCCCGGCCTTTGTTCTGTGTTCTTTAGCTGTGTGCTAAGTAGTGCTTAGTGACATACGTGTGCCATATTTTGCTAAAAGAGCAAACAAAATGAAACTATACAAATTCAACAACACAGTCTAATACTGCCTGAAGAAATTCATATTTTTCTGTTTCCTTTTATGACGTATGTGATCAAAATCTGGGAGACAGGCTTTTGTTGGGATTAATGTGATGGTCCATAAACTATTCCTTTGATTTCCCATTTGCTCAAAACATGTTATATTAATGTATAGGTGGAGAAGAGCCACATTTTAAAGTCGAGAATAACAGTACTAAAACTATACATACTGCTGGAAAACCAAGATCAGAGAGGATAAAACCGTTATCTTTCAAGGAATATTAATGGAAGAAAGAAGCAAGAGCATTAGACACTAGCTGTTAAGGCCAAAACATATGAAATCTTTTACCAACTTATTTCCATTAACTCAAACAACAAATGAGAAGAAAATACAATTTCTATAGAAATAATGAAGAGAAAGCAATTTAATGGATATACTTGGGTAGCTACATAATTGAACTGAATCCATCTGCCTGATAAGATCTAGAAGGGAAGGCTTGCCACAGGGACTGATCTTAAAGGGGACTACAGGAAGGGACTTTCTCTGCTCCAGCCCTTCCCCACCCAGAGCAGATTATCCTAAGATATCGCAATAGTTCTAACCTTGCTAAAGGATTCCAAAAGGCCATGAAGGCTGGCTCTTCTGAAAGACCTTTGGGGATGGGATGGGGATGAGATTTCTAACTATCTTGACATATGGCCCCTGTGACATTATACACTGGTATTGGTGCTATACTTACTAGGTTTCTATTGAATTACACTATGGAATGTAAACTTCAGGGTAGCTTATGTTTGCAATATCATATAAATTTCAGAAAGTAAGGTAAGGTTTGGAATAGCGGGTTAAAAGTAATGGGCTAGAAACCAGGAGGTTGCAAATTCTGTCTTAGACATAAAGCCAGCTGGGTGACTTTGGACCAGGCACTTTCTCTCAGCCCCAGGAAGGTGGCAATGGTAAACTATTTCCAAAAATGTCGCCAAGGAAACTCAGAGACTAGTCCAGGCAGTTGTTAGGAATCAAGACGGACTTAAAGGCATTACCAAAAAACGTAAGGTAGACCAAGTCTGTACGGAGTGCAATACTGTCTGAAACCATTATTATTTATTAAAAACATAATGTTAATATACATGTCCTTTAAATAGTTATGTATATCTATTTACTTGCAGATATACAGAACACTGTTTTATTGATATCTCTAATACCCTGTTTCCTCCAAAATAAGACATCCCCTGATAATAAGCCCAATCGGGCTTTTGAGCGCATGGCAATAAGGTCAAGTGCTTATTTCAGGGTTCAAAAAAATGTATGACAGGGTCTTATTTTCGGGGAAACACGGTATTTAATAACTAATTAAACATGATAGCTTGGGAGAAAATCCTCCCATTAAAGTAAAGTAAATACAGGAAGAATGCAGTAATACAGATAGTTCTCAACTTACGACCACAATTGAGCCCAACATTTCTGTTGTTAAGTGAGACATTTGTTAAGTGAGCTTTACCCCATTTTACAAACTTTCTTGGCACAATTGTTGTGAATCAATGCAACTGATAAAATTAGTAACCGGATTGTTAAGTGAACCTGGCTTCTCCATTGACTTTGCTGGTCAGAAGGACGCAAAAGGGGATTGTGTGACTCTGGGACATAGCAACAGCCATAAATATGAGTCACTTGCCAAGCGTCTGAAATTGGATCACGTGACCATGGGGATGCTGCAAAATTTGTAACTGTGAAAAACGGTCATCGGTCTGTTTTTTTTTAAGTGCCATTGTAACTTTGAATGGTCACTAAATGAACCGTTGTTAAGTTGAGGACTCTCTGTATAGAAAAACTCTGCAATGGTTATTATTGACCATGATTTCCACAAAGTTGACATTTTTAATAAGGATATTGCGGTGGATGTTTCTTCATGGCCTGTGTTGTGCTGGTGTATGTCAGCAAACAGAGAGAAGAAAGGGAGAAGCAGCTCAATTCTACCCTTGAGGTCCAGGTAGACTATCACAAAGCCCAGTGAACTGACCTGGTTACTAGCCAGCACTGTCGTGGGGCAGAGGCAGTCAGCATTCCCATTGGTCTACCCTTATATATAGGTTTTGAGGACTATAACTTTTCGTCTACCCAAAAATGGAGACAGAGGAGAAGAGAAAAAAACCAGGAGAGAAATGAGAAAAAACATGATTGATTGATTGATGTGTGTGTGTGTCAAGAACATATTAGGTAATTTATATAATTATAAGCATGAATTGAATACGTAAAATACAAGTAGAGGAAACATTAGGACAGGGACGGTATAAAGACTTTTATAGAATGGAATCCGTATAGAGAAACATTGAACAGCACAGAGTGTGTGAAGCAGGGATTGCTTCCTGGTCAGAGAGGGAGAAGAAAAGTAAATGGATGGCTTCCCTGGAAAAAGAGAAGCAAAATCCCAGCAAGGTCATCTTTATCAAGGCCCAAGACCAGAGAGAGGGAGTCAGCTAGTATGGATAGAGGGTAATACTCTTTGGTGAAGCCCTAGTTTCTGGGGAAGATTTGGGTAGAAGATTTCCAAGAGAGCTGTTTTTCTCCCCCAATGAAGGAAAACATGGACAATGATTGGCTTAGTGGAGCCAAGGAAAGGAGACAAACAGCATTGAACACACTAATTGGTAAACCCAACACACTTGTTCCTTTTATTCTCTCTTGGTAATCTTGGAAATAGAGGAGGGAGAAGCGAAGGCAGAAAGTTAGAGGAAAATGATCTCTGGGAGACAGATTGAAGAAGAAACCCAACACTGGGTTTCTAGTGTCAAATTTAAAAAATTTTTAAATTATATTGGGATGTTTTAATTCTGTCCGGGCCAAATTCATTTAATCTGTTTTTAGTTGGTTTTTAAATTTTGTACGTATTTTTATTGTTGGCTGTACACCGCCCTGAGTCCTTCGGGAGTAGGGCGGTATATAAATCCAATAAATCTAATCTAATCTAATCTAATCTAATCTAATCTAATCTAATCTAATCTAATCTAATCTAATCTAATCTAATTACCTTCTGAAAATAGTTTTGCTATAATTGGTAAAGAAGAAGAATAAAAACTCCTCACTGACTTGGGTTTTCTATGTCAGTTGCTGTCTTTGTACTGCTGAAGACACATCCAGTCATACTGTGACAACTGCTTACATTTATTGATTGATGTTTTGTATATATACTCAGATTTTAGAAGTATTAGTCAGGGGGAAGATTATTGGCACAAGCAGTATTTTCAATTTCCTACTGAATGTTTATTCTCCTATTCATTCTTATGTCAAAAGTTATTAACAAGTAACTAAATTAACTAATTAACAAATTAACGAACGCTTCCTCGTTTAGATCATAATAAGCAATCTCCCTGCCCAGAGCTCAATATAAAAATTAGTATAAGGTTGGGGGCACAGGCAAGCAAGCCACTGAGGACAAATACACAAAAAAACGTTTTCCAGAATTCTTCACAATTCAAACATATAGAAAGATGTGGAAATGGATGTGCAATATTTCCTGGCCACACAAAGTATAGATTAACTATGCTGATTCTAGTTCTAGTGAAGTTAACTGTTTGGTAATTCCTTCTGCAGCAGTGGTGGGTTGACCCCAGTTCGCTAGAACCAGTAGTAAAACCGGCAGGAGGCTCCGCCCACAAACCCCAATGTCATGAAAATGCTTCTGCGCATGTGCAGAAGCTTCTGCGCTTGCACAGAAGAGCATGCGCACGCCCCGCTGCAAACCGGTAGTAAAGGTAAGTAGAACTCACACCTGCTCTGCAGCAGTCCTTTCGGGAGAAGAAACCAATCACATATTTCCTAAACTATCCAGAATTAAATGGCTGAATTTTTATTCCTGCTCACATGTTCATATAACTTTAAAGTTGTATCCAAACATATGCATAAAATATACATATAAAAAGTACTATTCCAAATATGATTAATGACATAAAAAACTGATATTTAATACTCTATATCCATGATGGTGAAATGGCACACAGAGCCATTTCTACAGGCATGCAAGCCGTCACCCGTTGCTGTTCTGGGTTCCGGCACGCCGGCCAGCTGGTCTTCACGTGTGTGGGAGTGCCGGAAACCAGATGAGGAGCTGCCCAGTGTGCATGCGCATGCCAGGTAGCTGCTCTTCCGGTTTCCAGTGTGCGCATGCCTATAGGCCACCTGGTCTTCTGTTTTTTAGCACGCATGCAAGCGTGAAGACCAGCTGGCGGGTGCGCATGCGTGCACCAGAAACCAGATCATCATCTTCCCGGCGTGTGTATGCGTGCCGGCCAGCTGGGCTTCGCGCGCATATGCACCAGCCAACTGGTCTTTGTGCACGCTTGCCCGAAGAGCAGCTTTCTGGCAAGCTTGTGCATGGGCACTCCCATTTCGGCACTTGGTGCTAAAAAGGTTTACCAACACTGCTCTATATCGATTCTACTGCGTGCATGGATGAAGAGACATATTAAGCAAATAAGACAGAAAACAGCATCCTCTTCCCAATTAGATTTTTTTTTTAAAAAAGCCAACCCAACATCAGAGAGGCAAGATAAAATTTCCTACCCCTACAAGTCGTCTCTGAACCAGACCAGGCACCATTTGGCTGGCAAAGTCGTATGCTACTTCCAACAAGATCAAATCCTGTTTTACATCGAATTCCACAGGCGGCATTGAAGTAATTGTTGCAGACATTCTGGATAAAATAACCATTTTCTGGAGGGTGCAGCTCAGGGCAGTGGACCACTAATTAGAATACACAATAGTAAGATAATAATTCACAACACATTTCTATTTTATTCAGAAAATAGTGAAGTGAGTTCAAAAGGGTTTTCTCCCAGATATTAAAGAAATATCTTCTTTAAGATACAGTATTCACTTAACCTAGACTACAACTTTATTGTCCTTCATGCTATTCCTAAACTGATTATAGAAAACAAAAGTTGAAAAAAAAATTTGCACTATTTTAAAATCAATATCCATTGATTGTGTATGTGATTTTGTAATCAATAAATTATTCAATTTCATCAATGTCTTTTTCTGTTTCAAAGGGCAATAGAAGTGTGTGCCTAAAAATCTTGAAGTTTTTGGAAAGACCCTGAAAGTATCTTTAAAATAATGCAACAAATGAAAGAAAACTGCCTAGCATAATTTTTGTCCACTCCTTCTGTACAGTGTATAGCCATGTGCATTGGAACCCATGAACATCTGCAAAGAACAAGGGAGATGCAAATTGGCAATCAATACACTTGAGGAAATCCTCCTATAAATGATGTGATGTACATCCTTGGACCAGATATCCAGAAGCAAGGAGGCATTTCTGTGATAACATCATCACATATTTGTCATTATTGTGTTACTGTCACAATAATGCACTTCTGACACAAAGGAAAATATAACTTTATAGATTTCATGGAAATACATACTGATTTCCCAGTGGACAAATTCAAGCAGGAAATATTGCTCGTGATGTTAAATTTTTAAGTGAGTTGTTTCTTTAAGAAGTAGCTTACCTTCACACGATTTACCTCTAGGACGAAACCCTTCCTTGCATATACAGTCCTCTATAGAAGTACTTCCTGGTGGAGAAGTGTGATTCTCATCAGGACACGAGGTGCAGGTGCTGATCCCACCTGGTGATCCTTCAGGCTTGTAAGTTCCAGATGGGCAGGCTATAAAGTAAAATGAATATATAATAAAGGCAAGCCAGTATTAGGCTAGTAAAACACACAGCTATGCAATATCTGCACTTTTACTCCCTGATTTCCAAAACTGATGATAGAGGGGCCCCTATGTACTTTATTCACAGCTTGCATCAATGTGTATACTACTTCATGATACCTTTGTATCAAAATTAAGTCAGTCATTCTTTGGTGGGGGTAAAAAAGTAGGAAGTTTGAATTATACAAACTCTTTTCGGCTTTTAGATTTTATGTCTCATATTAATAATACTTCTTTATTTCATCTTGTCCGTCTGGTCCAAATGTATTATATTTTAAATCTTCTTCAGCTTCATTAAAAAACATTTCAGCGTGAAGGGAAAATCAATATAAAGGAAACATATTTAAGAGCTACATATTAAAATGCTTCTATTTGGGGAACTCAATTAGAAGTGAGAAATAATCCGTATATGTCATTTTCCTCCCCATCAAGTACTAATAGCTGGTCACATTAAAGACTTTTGGATCTCCTTTGCTTTGCTTTAGATCCTTAAGAGCCTATTATGTGTTCTGTTATACTATATCTCTCTTTTGCAGAGCGGAGTTGCTATATCAAAAATGTCAAGAGATTTTCACTACCAGCTGATCTTCTGGTGCAGAGGTTCAAAGGAAAAAAGTTATTTAATTGCTTAGAGCGATCAGCAAATTCACGTGTGTGTGTGTGTGTGTGCGTGCATGGACACCCACACACAAACATACAAAAAGGCAGAAAAATCACTGGAAAAGCTCATTAATAATCTCTAAAATTAAGGTTGAAACAAGAAAATAAAAATTTTAACAACATGTATAAAATAAAATAATGAAATATTAAAATGTCCCAATGAGTGAAGCCCAGCTTATTTTACCATCTGCTTTGGAATAGTTTTTTTTTTTTAAATTAAAATGAACAAAAAAAGCTTAAACCTAAAAAACAGAATTTAAAAAAATAACAAATGACTATAATATAATAGATAAAATATAGTTAGGAAATGATAAACAGTTTTAAATAAACTATTAAAACTATTGTATTAATTGGCCAAAGCAAATTTTCCATTTTGATTCAATGCTTCTGCTCCCCATTATTACAAAGTGTTTTATAATAAAAGACCTAGGGGTGGGATTTTTTTAGTTTAAAAATGCTACATTTTTATAAAGGTATGATAAGAGTAAAGGTAAAGGTTTCCCTTGTCCAGTCATGTCAGACTCTAGGAGGTGGTGCTCATGTCCATTTCTTTGCTGAGTCCATTTCTCGGCATGGTCTAAAGACATTTCGGTGGTCATGTGGCCAGCATGTCTAAATGCCAAGATGCATGAAATGCTGTTACCTTCCCACCAAAGTGGTACCTATTTATATACTCGCATTATTTTAAACTGCTACATGGGCAGGAGCTGGGGCAAGTAACGGGAGCTCCCCCCATCTCATGGCACTCAGGTCTTTTCAGCTGACAAGGTCAGTATCTTTAACTGCTGAGCCACCGTGCCCCCTTAATAGCAATAGCACTTAGACTTATATACCATTTTACACAGTGCTTTACAGCCCAAAGTGCTTTACAGAGTCAGCATATTGCCCCCAACAATCTGGGTCCTCATTTTACCAACCTCAGAAGGATGGAAGATTGAGTCAACCTTGAGCCAGTGAGAATCAAACTGCCGACAGCTGGCAGTCAGAAGAAGTAGCCTGCAGTACTGCATTCTAATCACTGTGCCACCACGGCTCTCAATGGAATGATAATAACTCAACAAAACATGATTTCATTATCGAAGTTTGTTGGATGATTTTCCCAATTTCTTCACAAATATTTGACCAAAATTTAGGACCAACTAAGCATTGCTACCAAATATGGTAACTCAGGAAGTTATACAAGAGTTCTGTTCTAGGAATTTATGAATAACTGATGTTTTCCATATTAGATTCTCAGCGGCACTTGCACATAATGGAAGCTGTTGTTTCGCGAACCTACACAAATCATGGCCACAATATTTGCATGTTTGCATTAAGACAGATTTACCCAAGTCGATCCTTTGTTATCCAGGTTCTTGCAGCATATATCAAGTTGTTTACAATCCCTTTAATATTGTTTATAAAAATTTATTTAATTCAGTTTTAGCAGAATGTAAATTAGAATTATCTTCATGGGCTTGATTCTATGCTTAGATTTAAAAATAAATTTTACATTAGAATGCCAATACGATTTACTGTATATGCAATAAGCTTAATATAAAATGGCAGAATTGATTTCAAATGAATTAATCCAAAATTGAATATCATCAGTTTCTGGAGTGATCAAATTAGCAAAAACAGATGCTGTAGTAGACAATTTATTACATACATACCTATTTTACAACATAGTAGTTACAGTTAGCTCAATCCCCATGTCTTTTTTTTTTTTTTACAAAATTTCATCCTATTTTACTCTTTCAATCTATTCAATAATGATTTTCAAAGGCTTTTAATGTTCTGTGACCATTCAGCAAAGATAATTATCGCTATATGGTATTAACTTTGCCTCGCAGTTAGGGTAGTACCCCGGCCACGCCAACTATTGAGATCTCTACAAATTTTATAATCCAAGTTGCATGTTCCCCAATGATTGGTGTTATAGCTTTCACTTCTGTTAAGAGTTAAGAAGTTTCAGAAACAGTTCTGCCATATGTTAAATAATAACACATTCCCTGGATTCAGCAATAGCAATAAGCGAAAGAACAAAATCTTTTGCTCTTAATAATGACTTCAATTCAATTCTAAATTACCAAATATAAGAGTGGGTTTATGCCCTATAATTCTTTTGCTTTGAAGTGCACTGATTTTTTAAAATAGTGTCAGTCTGTATAAAGAAGACTGATTTTAAATTTTTCAATAGTCTTTCTAAAATTAGATAACATATTCTTGAGAAAAAAAATTAAACAGTGCTAACTAGCTAGCACTTCCATGTATTCATTCATAATGCAAACTGAGGCCATTTAAAATTTGTTGTTGTTGTTAGCCAGTCGCAAAGTCGTTTCCGACCCATTGCGACCCCATTGACAACGTTCCTCCAGACCTTCCTATCCTCTACCATCCCCTGGAGTCCATTTAAGCTCACGCCGACTGCTTCAGTGACTCCATCCAGCCACCTCATTTTCTGTCGTCCCATTCTTCTTTTGCCCTCAATCATTCCCAGCATTAGGCTCTTCTTCAGTAAGTCCTTCCTTCTCATTAGGTGGCCAAAGTATTTGAGTTTCATCTTCAGGATCTGGCCTTTAAAGAGCAGTCAGGATTGATCTCCTTTAGGACTAACCGGTTTGATCGCCTTGTAGACCAAGGGATTTGCAAGAATCTTCTCCAGCACCATAGTTCAAGGGCCTCAATTCTTTGGCGGGGGCCCCAATCCCCAATCCCTAACCCCCAGGCCACAGACTTGTACTGGTCCCTGGCCTGTTAGGAACCCGCAGTTTGTGAAAAAAATTGTCTTCCATGAAACTGGTCCCTGATGCCCAAATGATTAGGGACCGCTGATTGAAAAGACCAGCAAAATGAACAGTTCCAAGTGTGATGGCTTAACTTTCCTGCTACTCCAAGGACTAGAGGAAAGTATCTCTGAATATGTCTCTCCTTGACTGATATTTCTTTCTTTTGTTTTCCTCTACCATCTGGATAGAAAGCTCAGAGATGTAATTTCCTCAAACTTTACTTGCTCTTTTGGATCACCCTCTATTTACAGTAGTTTTAATAGGATTATTTCTATGAATGTATGATGTATTTAATATCATTCATTACAGTGAATGAGCTGGAAGGTTCCAACTAGGATTACTTCAAATTTCCCTATGGAAATATTCATACTGTCTATATGTAAAGAGTACTATTTTAGAATTTTGATCTTTATATACATATTTTCTCAATGACACTAATATTTAATACAAATTTGTAAAGTATTACAGATTATAAAATAAGACTAATACGTTCATATAAAGACACAGTGAAAAATATATCATAACTTGTGACAAAAATTCTTATTTCTGTGGCCTGGAAGCATATTCCTCAAGCTTAATTAAATCTGTACGGCTGTGACGGCTAAGAAAATAAAAATTAACATTTTAACCCTAACCCTAACCCTAACCCTAATGTCTACAAACATTTGTAAGTCTATGTCTCTAAAGATTGGAAATATTGATTCAAAGCAACGTATACACTTGTTGAAAAGCTTTTTATGAAATCAACAGAAGTTACTGAAGCAATCAGAAAGTTTTTAGAGCATGTTTTGGTCAACGTGGTTGCCATGAAGGGCACTGCGTATTCAAGCAATGATGGCTATGGCAGCATGAATAGGTACGGAAAAATCTCAGGTGTGGCATGAAACCTCAAAAAATGTGCTGTACCAATAGAATTAAAGTCCCACCTCCATGTAGAAAAACATCAAAATAGTAATATTTCAGATTTTTCAAAGGAATTTAGTAGAATAAAGGGACAACAGTATAAGATTCTATATGGACTATGAAGGAAGAATCCAAGAAAGGTTATTTAACAGAAAATCAAAGATATCCAATTCAAGGTATTGGTCCTTAGCTTTAAAGCCCTTCAATGACATTATCTGAGGAATCATTCTACCCCAATGGGATTGGGCTGCCCTGCGACCCCATGGACAACACATTCTGCACAAGCAGAAACAGTACAAGGGACAACAGTATAAGATTCTATATGGACTATGAAGGAACAATCCAAGAAAGGTTATTTAACAGAAAATCAAAGATATCCAATTCAAGGTGTTGGTCCTTAGCTTTAAAGCCCTTCAATGAAATTATCTGAGGAACCATTCTACCCCAATGGGATTGGGCCGCCCTGCGACCCCATGGACGTTCTGCACAAGCAGAAAGAGCATGCATTGGAACCTACCAGTCAAGGAATTCCAACTGGTGGGCCCAGAAAAGAAGCCTTTTCTAATATGGAGCCCACCCTCTGGAACATCGGACACCCCATGGTAAGATTTTGACCTTCTGAAAGGACCTGCATACCTGGCTTTGCCGACTGGCCTGGGACCCAATGGGGTATGTCATTCTGGAGGTAGTGAATGGACTAAGGTAAGATCCCACCCTTTCCCCATTGCATCTTGTCCCTTCCTCCCCATTTTTGTCAATTGTCAAAAAAGCTATTTGTTGGAGCAGAGGAATAAATATCACAGCCTTTGTTGCATAATTCATAATGCATTTCTTAAATTAATAATTCAATTTTCTTTTAATCAGAGCTGTAATTTCCTAATCAGGTGCATAACCTCCTTCAAAATATATCTGTTTTCAGTTAGCAGGACTCATAAAAGTATTGCTTTTCAATTCATTTTATGTTATAAATACATCATTTTTCTGGAGTATTGTTATGTCCTTTGGGACAAAATTGACGCTAAAGATCTCTAAGTTAATGATAAAAAAAGATTTTTCCTAATGATTATGAATGGCCCAAAGTTGACACTGAAACTATACCAACATTCCTAATTCTAAACATGATTTAAATAACGGCTGTATGCCAGAAGAGCCAAAATAATGATTGAACTACCGATAAGGAAAAATAAACTTAAAATTTTGCTTTAAAGGGTTTTTCTATTTATTTTACATGGTATATTATCTCTGAAAAACTGTAACTGACCTTGTAAGCATACTAGGCAAAATGCGCTACAACACATAAAAAAAATCACAGAGAAAATATCTATAAGCCCCTGGACATAAACTCTTTGAAATTCTCCCCTCAGGACATCACTATTGGGCACTGCATACCAAAACAACTAGACATAAAGATAGTTTCTTCCCCCATGCCATCATTCTGTAAACACCTAACTCCCATAGCACTGTCTTATGTCTAAAGATATTTACCCATAATGTATAGCTATAATATTATTAATATCCTCGTTTTTCTTTACCACCCTCTCTTATTGGTATCATTATGATTGCTATATCTGTTGCTTTGTATGTACACTGAGAGCTTCTGCTCCAGAGACAAATTCCTTGTGTGTCTAATCTTGCCTTGTCAATAAAGAATATTCTATTCTATTCTATTCTATTCTATTCTATTCTATTCTATTCTATTCTATTCTATTCTATTCTATTCCTAATTCTTACTGGTATTCTCCTTAACAACTGCACAATGTCCTGTGATTGACCTGAATTTTTCACTTAACACAAGGAAAAGGGCTGCTTTGACAAACTAACTTCTCTATTTACTCTCACAAGCTGTCAGATAACAAATTTCCCATTTTAACTCCAGTTAGATAATTATTTCCCACCTTTTTCTTAACTACACACCTTATAACTGTTAGATACCTAACAATATACCTTTTCTTTTTGAAGAATTAAATGTATTTGTGAAAAAGTACTAAAATGAGTCATGTAAACTTCGTTAATTATTTTAGCTTGCATCATTTTTTTCTTTGGAATTCTTATTTCATTCCCAAATACCTATGAATTTTAACTCTGCAAACTGAAATCCTTTTATTGCTTTACTGAATATTGTGGAAGTTAAGTCTCACACAGTCAGCAAAAAGCAAAACAGCAGATCTGATCATTATAAAAACAAAGGACAGATGGAGACAAGAGGAGCTCATTCAAACCAGGGACAATACAGTAATCCTTTAGATTGAAAAACTAAACACAAAGGGATATGGACATAGCTTTTATATACAGTTTGCTTTAAATATTCCTTAGCTGAAATTTATGGATTGCTTAAATGGTTCATTCCTGCTTGTAGATGTACAGTTAATTTAGTGTGCTGATTTGAGTTACTAAAATCTAAGTGGCAAAAAATTGTTTACAAACAGATGGTCCTCATCTTATGGTGGCAATTGGGAATTTATGTTGCTAAGTGATACAGTTGTAAAGCTTGAGATCACCTGACCACAGTGCTTGGTGATGGCAATCCCGCAGTCCTGGTTGCAGTTGTAAACCCAGAACCACACAAGCTATTAAGTGGAGGAGGCAGAAGACCCAGGCAAGCAAGTTGGCAGGTACACAGATGCTGCCTGGAAGTGCCACAAGCAGGTACTAGAGTGTAGACAGGTGTGTGGGTACTGTGGAGGGTGTCATGGGCAGCTGCTACAGAGTACAGGTGGTTGCTACAAGTAGGCACTATGAAGTACAACCATAAACATAACTGCGGTGGGGGAATAGAGATACCATGGGCAACTGCTATGCAGCGTGGGTGAGCAGAAAAGTGACAGAAACAGGAGTGAATTCTGTTTTCCTCCCAGCTTCCCTATTTGTGAGATGATGGTGGAGAATGTTGGAAATAATGGTGAAATTACTGCAGCTTATTGCAATGTTATAATCACAAGCCGACATCAAGTAACCAAAGCCACATGAGAACTAAGTACAACCTTCCTTGATTGCTGTTGACCCTTATCTAACTCTAAGCAGGTGTCCACAATTAGTTGAGAAGATTTCTGTACATAGGCTATTAGCAATATGTTTAATTGAATCTTCATGTCTTGATCTGGTTTTTCCCATCTTATAATGTATTTAAGAGAAAGTCCTTAACAATTTCCCCTCTATTTGAAGAAGCTGCATTCAGTTGGAGAAAGAGGGGAAGGGGGAGGCGCACAAAGAGGAGGAAGAATACTAGTCTTCTCTTCCATTGGTGGTGTCTTAAAATTGAAATGAAGTAATAGACGTCGGCAATTCTTATAGCACATAGAGAGATTCAGAAAGTTGGGAATGTTTAGCCCTGGTTAAAGGACACTGAAGAAATATTGTCAAAGAAGAAGCCTGCTTTCTCTTGCTCTAGAGTGCACGACACATAATAATGATTTCAGGTTACAGAAAGGGAATTTTTGATAACATTTTAGAAACAATTTCCTAACAATGTTGTGAACCAATTCAACCAAAGAGGAGTCAGTCTATCAGTCATTGGATATGTTCAAGGGCAGGGTACGTTTGTGAAGGTTGCTTCAGGTTTGGATTTCTGGTTATTAAAATGGCACCCTATAGTATGTTGCTCAAAGAGACATTCTGCGTTAGGGCAGAAGACCTGTAATCTTTGTGCCATAATTCTTTAAAAGACAACAAAACAATTTGGTAGTGTTGTCCTGTACCAGCTATAGGGAAAAATCAAATGACGCCACTCGCAAAAAAACCAACTGAGGTTCTTTCTGTATCCTGCTCAAAAATAAAACTTTATTGCAGTTCAGTTATAATGGAAAAATGTAATTATATCAAACCCAGGTGCAGCTATAGTTTGTCCAGAGAGTCCCTAATGTATGTCATTGTCACCTATAGTTGGCAATAACCCATAGTAATTTTAGACTCAATTGAGTAAAACTGATGTGCTATGCTTCCACTTTTAATTCTGGGGGAAAACAAGTTTTATCAGAAATTTGGAAAACTTATTTATCTAAATCTTACTGCTTTCATAAAAGCTGGATAAATTGCACTTACACCATGAAAATGTCAATGTGAGAGTATTAGCAGGCATATCGCTTAATTTTTATCCAAGCTATTCATAATAAATCAAAGAAAAGGGAGAGATCAAAGCAGAGTACTATTAGAATGTAATCAACGGTTTAAGGTTAAGCCAGTACTTAATTATACAATACAGGAATGATTAAGAGCAGGAATCAAATGTATTGATTTGAGCAGGAATCAAATGTATTGGCTTATCTGGATTGCTAAAAAGGAAGACCTATTCCTAAATAAGCTTCCATTAAGTCACTGAGTTGCAACATAAATGTTGAACTACATCCTAAGTACACATAAATATACTGACCGCAAATGATCATAGCACAATTTGTTAAAAATTTGGCTCCTCCTGAGCTGTGCAGCTATAAACCATCCATTTGCTTTAAGATTGTCATATGAACCAAATATTCTCCTGGTTAAAAAAAAAATAGAGATGGAACCTATGAACAAAACCAATTATATTTTATATAATTTTTAGCATTTTTTCTTTACAGAAAAAAAAACCATAACTTCATGGTACAGTGATCTTAAATAAAAATCAGTGTCTACAGTCCAAATGGAAGAAGCCAACCAAAACATTTGCAGATGTTAGAGTTGTCTCAACCATATCACTGGAATATGCTTATACTAGTTCTATTTTAACTGATGGTGGCCAGGCCCCTTCCAAAAGTCTTTGCTTCCTATTTTGTAAACTGTGAATATGCAGCAATACAATACTGAAAAAGCAGAAGTGTCCTGGATCACCCTGAGAACAGTTCCAGCTTCTGAATTGGAGAGCTAAATACTTACAAATGAGATCGTTTTCATCCACCAGCTTGGTGATGGCTTCCATGAGGGAAACTTCATAGGTGAATAATTTTAGTTTCTTCATTTTTTGGATATACTTCACATATGTAATGATCTATAAGCATACAGTACCATCCACAGATTTTCCATCATAAAGGGGCTATTTTTCTATCTTCCAGGAAGAATCTCTCTATAAGAAATGAGAAGCGAAGGATAACAGTAAAGATTCAAATATTCTTTAATTGAATCTTTGTTATTATCCTTCCCTAATTTCTTGTACAGATTTTCTTCCTGGAAGGCAGGTAAATAGCCCCTTTATGATGGAAGCTTTGGGGTGGTACCCAATATCTACAGATCATTATAAATGTGAAGTATATCTAGAAAAGGAAGAAACTAAAATTACTTCCTTAATTATCAGAAGGAATTGTGTAAGAATTGTGCAAAGAAGGAATTCATTTCTCAGTCTGAAAATCAATGTGGAGACTTAAGTGACTTGTTTTTCAAAATGTGGCATTTAACAGGTTAGAACAGAGGTCTTCAAATTTGGCAGCTTTAAGATTTGTGGACTTCAACTCCACAACTCATAGCTGGCTGGAGAATTCTGGGAGTTGAAGTCCACAAGTCTTAAAGCTGCCAAGTTTGGGGACCCCTAGGTGAGAAGAAGAAGAATAGTTTCAATCTGGATGTTTCTCTTTTTGTAGAAATTCAACAAAACATAGGTATTTATTTCTACAACCCAAATTTGCTATCATTTCATTCTAATCATCTTCATTCCATTCTACTGTATGAAGATAATAACAATTCAAAACAACTGAATTGTTGTTTTACATCTTAAAAAAAGGTCAAGAGAAATAATTCTTTTGTAACTTGTAAAACACTGATTACATTCAACCATATAACATAAATTCCCTTGCTAGGGAATTTGCCATTCATGCCCTCGTCACCTCCCGTCTGGACTACTGTAATGCTCTCTACATGGGACTCCCCTTAAAGAGCAGGCGGAAGCTCCAACTGGTCCAGAATGCGGCCGCGTGGGTGATTATGGGGGCGACATGACGCACCCATGTAACACCTCTCCTGCATGAGCTGCACTGGCTCCCAGTGGTCTTCCGGGTGCGATTCAAGGTGTTGGTCATCACCTTTAAAGCATTCCATGGCTTAGGACCTGGATATTTACAAGATCGCCTTCTGTCACCGATAGCCTCCTACTGGCCAGTACGCTCTCACAGAGAGGGAGTCCTCAGGGTGCCGTCGGTCAAATTGCATTGACTGGCGAACCCCAGGGGGAGAGCCTTCTCTGTGGGGGCTCCCGCCCTATGGAATGAACTGCCCCCCGGAGATACGTAGGATTCCCGACCTCCGTACCTTTTGCCATGCCCTTAAGACCCTTCTATTCCAACAGGCTGGGCTGACGTGAAATTTTTAATTGGGTATTTTAATTTTGGGGTTTTTAATAAAACTGGGGCAAATTATTTAATACTCTTAAACTTTTTTAAATTCACGGTGTATTGTGTTTTTACTTTGGCTGTACACCGCCCTGAGTCCTGCGGGAGAAGGGCGGTATAAAAATGTAATTAAATAAATAAATGTCTCACTTAACTACCTAAGTATTTTGACAAAAATATGCTCATATGTACATCCTGAAGTACAGTTACTCGAAGTGAGAGAGTATCCATTACAGATGTTTCCTCCAGCATGCATATATATTCTCTGGAGCCTTTTGGTCTACATAGATTACAATTTATCCTGATATAATATATCCAGTAGCTAAAAATATACAAGTGCATGCTCTCAGTTACTAGAACCTATATGCTGAAAGACAAGAGGGAGAAAGTGTTCTTAACAAATAAAGTCTGTCTTGAATTCAGACTCAACTCTTGATGACTTCATAGTCAATGCACATCTAGTTTTCTTGGTAAAAGAATGAAAAAGTATTTTTTTAAAAAAATTTTGACTTCCCAATCCATCCTACAGTCCTGATATTGCTAGGTGATTTCTGGTCCAAATTTTAACTAAACCTGATTAATCTAATTTAGCTTTTGAATTCAGCCAAGATCAGCTGGGTGCTGCCACCTAGCTGGATAGAACTTCTGTTAGAAGCAGATAAAATATACCGGTACCTAATCATTGGTTAAAGAAACATTCACATTCCAAACACTAAAATTCTAGCTCTTGATTTGGAGGGACAATTATTTTATTCCCAGTATTGAATTGAATTTAATATTTTATTTGGTCAAGTGTGATTAGACACACAAGAAATTAGTCTGTGGTTCATAAGCTCTGAGTGTACATGCAAAGCAACAGAATAATAATAATGCCATCAATGAAAGATAAGATAATAAGGATAAATAATAGTAGTCACATTACATGGGTAAGGTATATATAGATATTAGGGCAGCACTGTGAGAATTGTAGGATATTTGTATACCATAACGACATAACACCAGCAGAACATTTTTTTTTAGTGAAGGATAGATAGACATGTTGCCCAAACTACATTCCAAACAATTATCGATATTGTTAACAACATTTGCTTATGTACACTGAAAATGATGGCTTGGGAACGCCAACTTTCCAATAATGATTGTGAGCAGTTTGAAACAACACAAAAAAATGCTGCTCAGTTTTCTGATCAGCAGTTTTTCAAGAACTGTGTTTTATCTCTCCTGCCAAAAAGAGTCATTTTAGCCTAATCCTGATTTAGTTGGTTGGTTCTTTTTACAGTAGCTTATGGGAACTGCCAGCATTATCTTATCTCCATTTGCATATAAGAAATCAGGATCATGTAACTTGAATAGAAACACATTGATCTACTGGGCTTTATGGAACTCACCATAAGGAGGAATATGAGTGTTTTACTTACCCTGCCCACAGTAAAAGGGTTAAACTATAAAATTGATATAAATGGGAAATAAAAATATAAAATAGTAGCAACACATTACTGAAAAAGAAACTAATGCCACTGTGAAAATTGATAACCCCAATTTGGATTGGTATTCTAGCTTATATTAGTTCTCCTTGTAAGGCTTTTTCAAAAAGCCATACATATTTATATTTATTAAATGCTATTTAACACTTGGTTATTGGTAACTGCATTTGGACAACTGAAGTCCAAAATAAAATGTCAAATGATTTACTTTTAAGTCTTGTTTTACAAACAGAAGCATTCTAAAAACTTTTCTTAAAACTTCAGCTCCTTTAATTTTGCTGTCTGTGGATGATGGGGGTTGTAATCAGGCACATCTGGAAAGCAGTAGGCTAATTTACTACATTAAGTCACTCTTGAAAAAAGAAAAGAGAGAAAAACAATTTCTAGGCAGTTGAATGATTACACTCTTTGGATAAGATACAGAAATATTATTTGATACATCTTGCCATATTACAACAAAAGGCAGTTATAAAAGTCATCAAAAGTTCAAGCAAAGACTATTATTGGTTTCCATCCAGTAACATGGACTCCATCCATCAGATTTTTAAGAAGTATTATTATTTTAACAGTTTTAAAGATTCAAAACACTGCTAAAAAGATGGCATCAAGCCAGCCTGTATATGCAAGAAATTATGCAAATGTATGTTTTCTGAAAATAATATGTAAAGTGATAAAATGCCTGTTTTTCATTTCCTATCAGTGATCTTTGTATACTTATGACAAAATTTATCAAAAAAATTTGTGTTCACCATAAAATGTGTTGTTTTGCAGTCTAAACACCAATGATTGAGGCTTCCAGAGTACATACACCACACAGCCAAACTGCAGTGCATCTGGTGTACTTATTTATTACAAAATATTTCTCTAACCCCTCTGACTGAAACCACTAGTGGTACACTCAATATAAGAGTAGGCAACAACCTGAGAACTTCAACTTCCAGAATTCCTGTGCAGCATGGAGCCAAAGTTGTCCACTGCTGATCTATACTACTGAAAGGAAAACTTAGCTGTGAGTAATTTCAGTGTTGTCCCACCTCATCTTTAGATTTTATTTTTTATGATAACAAAAACATAATATTAAAGGATGCTACCACCCTGTGGAGGTGCAGTGATGGAAAGGATCAGTTACAGATGGAGTCAGAATTTTAATTGGAGAGCATGAAGGCAAGCTCTTATTAATGTTTCAAAATTATGCTATATTAATTAACTGGTGCAGACTATCTGGGATAAGATTAACATACTTTTGCAACAATGGTGATGACCGTGATTCCAGAGACTTGTGATGGATGTTAGGAAACTATTATCTAATAAGCATCTCAGAAAAAGCAATGTATTTTTATGTGGAGGCCCTGAGGCAGTTGCTTTTAATAAAGATCTTCAATTAGGATTAGTGGATTTATATGCTAGAGCAGGGGATGGGGACGGGGACCGTTGGCCCTTTTATGACTTGTGGACATGCTGGCTCAGGAATTCTGGGAGTTGAAGTCCACAAGTCATGAAGGGGCCATCGTTCCCCCCACCTCTGTACTAGAGTAAGAGTGGGTGACTGAGCTTCTCGGATGCAAATGCCATCTTATACATGAATTAGGAAAAGAGCTGTAAGAAATTCATGAATCTGAACAATTGGTATCAGCATCATGCTACTAATGGAGACCTTCAATTGGATGTTATGAGCTACATTATGAAAGTTGATCAATGAATGACCGGATTTGATCCAGAATTTTCTCCTTTTAAACTGGTGTACTACTGGGTAATCTAGGGTGAATTAGAATTGATTTGGTATGAGTAGGAATAAGAAGAGTATTTTTTTTTGAATTCATTCTTCTGGACTTCAAAGATCAGCTACAGACCAATCTCCAGGACACCTGCTAACTGATTAAGGAGATACAAGGTAACTAGGAGGAGGTAGGGATCTAAGAGATTTAAGAAGGTCTGAGTGATTCTTAAAACTGGGTGCTTTGGCTGGAACAAGCAGACATACTTTCTGATTTTTAAAGAAAACACTGTGTTTTTTCTCCTGATAACTGGGAAGGTCATATCTGTTAACTTTACTACAGTAAGTTATAAAGCAATGGGACATCCTTATAATAAGTAGGTTAAAATCAGGTTTGCTTTCTGGGTTAAAAGCAGGTTCTTATTTAAATAGGCAAAATAGTGTTTTCTCCTCAGAAACTCAAAGTAGATGCCACTGACCACTCCTGTTTGTAAGACCAACCATTTCATGTGATTGTTTTGACATTGTCTACACATTATTAGAATTCTGTACCTGACTAGAGTATCCAGGTACAAAAATGAACTTGGTGAAGCGAACAGAAAAACATTAGCCAATGTTTGATCAATATTATGTACTGCTGTGTATTGATCCTTCCATTATATAAGATCTTTACCATGACAACAGATGCATCTGATTAAGAGGTAAAGAATGTCTTAGAGCAGAGGATACCTACACTTATCTAACCAGCAAGACGTGGATAATAAAGAAATTGAAGAAAAATGGATTTCCTCACCTGAACTTCAGTTTATACTAGCTCACAGGTTTAAAATCTATGTTGGCGCCATGGGTGGGTGGATTTTTAAATTTTTTCCCCTTATATTGTGTTTTTATTGTTTGTAAGCTGCCTAGAGTTGCTGTGAGTGAGTAGGTGGCTATATACATTCTTTAAAATAAATAAAAGTGATTTAGGATGAATAGGAGACCTTGCTAATGGTCTAAAGCCATCAATCAGCTACAACAGTTTTCAGTGTTACCTCTGAGGTACAGCAGTAGCTTTCAAACTGCAGAACTTTTATAAGGGAGATTTTCTATATTTAGCAACTTTTAATGTATATGCTTGATTTTAGCTGATAGGGTCTAGGGAAAGTTTATTTTGTTTCTATTTGCAAAAACATCTTGATTTTAGTTATATTTTGAGATTAGATTATCCAGTTTAATGTAGTATGAGATTTTTGGCAGATTGCTTTTGGCTTCGTTTTTGTTGGGGGGGTTTTATTTTTTTGGTAGTTAAGTTTCTTGTGTTATCAGATAAAGTAAAGCATAACATTTCAATCCATAAAAAGAGAAAGTAAAATGTCCAAAAGTTATGAAAGGATATAGAAGACTTTCCCTTTCTGCCAAGAATGCAAAATTTAGAGCAGCTGCTAGAATATATAAAAAAAGCTGCTAACATTTCAAAAAAAGAGACTTCACCAAAATCTTTCTTAAAAATAAACAGTTGTTTATAGTTTTGCTATCTATAGGTTGCTTTATTTTGGAAAGTCAAAATGCCATTTTAAGATTACTAGGAAAGTGATGCATGTGTTTACTTCAGAGGCACAATATCAGTTTTTCTGAATCTCCCATGAAACAAACAAAAAATATATAGGATTTTTTTTCTATAGGTAATCATTGACTTACAACCAAAATTGAGCCCAAACATTTGTTAAGTGAGTTTTGCCCTATTTTACGCCTTTCTTGCTACAGCTGTTAAGTGAATCACAGCAATTATTAAGTTGGTAACATGGCTGTTAAGTGTATCTGACATCCTCATTGTGTTTGCATGTCAGGAGGTTGCAAAAGGTGATCACATGACCCCAGGACAGGACACTGCAACCGTCATAAATATGAACTCACTGCCAAGCATCTAAATTTTGATCATGTGACTGTGGGAATGCAGCAGTTGTTGTAAGTGTGAAAACCAGTTCTAAGTCACTGTTTTCAGGGTTGTTATAACTTAGGTCATTATATGAACTCTTCTAAGTTGAGAACTACCTGTATTCTATTTTACTATATTTACTAGTGTCAGAAATACCTCATTTAACTGGAGATTTGTCATCCATCTTTTTGGATTCAGTCATACCCCATTACTATACTTTGCAGCAAATAGGGTATGCAGCAAAGCAGTATGATTGCAGCACCTTAATAAGCCATTCAATTCTTTGCTTAATATTGCCCTGCAGTATTACCTGTTCATTAGAAGACCTCCAAGCAATTTTCTCTGTACTACTGTAACATGCTCTCTGTGGGGCTACCCTTGAAGAGCTTTCGGAAGGTACAGCTGGTGCAGAGTGCAGAGTGCAGTGGCGCAGGCAGTTCTTGGGGCCCCAAGGGTGGCACACATAATTATGTGGCACACATAACACCACTGCTCTACAAGCTGCACTGGCTGCCAGTTTGCTTCTGTGTACAATTCAAGGTGTTGGTAATCATCTTTAAAGCACTTCAAGGCATGCTGTCACACTACTTGAGGGACCTTCTCATCTCACTGGGATTGGCCCACCCCACCTATGCTGGCAGAGGAGACATGCTGCAGCCCCATCTACTAGGACCGTGATGGCGAATCTATGGCACTGGGCATGCCACCTCAACTCTGAGCACGTGCCGGCCAGCTGATTTTCGGGCCTTCTGGGACCACCAGAAGTAGAGAAACAGGCTGTTTCCTGCCTCCGGAGGGCCTGGGGGGGGGCGTGGGGAAGGCCTGTTTTACTTTCTTACCTGGCTCCAGATCCTCTCTATACATCTGTGGAGGGTGAAAACAACCTTTCCCACTCCCTCGGAGGAACTCCAAAGGCCTGAAATGGCCCATTTCCCAACTCTCAGTGAGACAGGAAGTGATGTTTTTTGCTGTTTTCACCCTTCCCAGATAAACAGAGAGGATCTGGAGCCAGGTAAGAAAGAAAAACAGGCATACCAGGCATACCAGGCCATCGTGTGCCAGGAGTGGGGGGGGGGGAGGGGGGTTGCGCACTCATGAGCAGGGCAGGGTAGGGTGCATAGAATTATCAGTGTGGGCATGCACACAACCCTCCCCCGCCCCCCCCTTTCCTGGCACGCGATGGCAAAAAGGTTAGCCATCACTGGCTATTTGCTGAAGTATGACAAATCATTTTCTTTATCTAAATCAGCAGGTATTTCTTATCAACCTGCTGATGAGCAAAAATTCAGTTTGTCTGCCCCTTGCTCAGTATAAAGCCACATTGCTCTTCTCAAATCTTAGCTGTCATTATCTCTTTCAACTAGATTTCTTTTTATTCAACACCTATCCAGGCACACTTATACGTGAATCCTTATACGTAGTTTTTGCATTTCCTCTTGCTACCTTTCTCTTTGTACAAGGGAATAATAATCACATTTTCCCAGTAAGTGCAACCTTCACAAATGTTAAACAAGTTTCACAACTAATTGTTAAGCAAACATATAATAAAGTGGTACCTTGGTGCTCAACTGCTTTTAAACTCATTGAATTTGGTACTCAACACATTTTGACACAAAAATTTCATCCCAATACTTACGGTTTGTTTGGTACAAGCCAGAACTTGTCAGTGTTGGCTGCCTTGTAACTAATTACCTTGTTACTTGTGGGAAAAATTTGTTTGGTACATCATTTTTGGTACTCATCACACCTCCAGGAACCAATTAACTAGGTACCACTGTAGTTTAACTTTTTTCTAGTTGTACCATCTATAACAGCAGCCTTATCATTTCCCAAATCTGACAGCATTCATATAATTATTTTTATTCATTCAAACACACACACATGCACAATCTCCATACAGACAGAAATTAATGTAGCATTTGATTCAATTCCAATTTTCCACATGCAGCTACTATCAATACTTTAAACAAATTCTTTCAGCATTTCCTCATTTCAATTTTATCCCAAATAATTTCATCACTTTTATTTTAATTCCTTTCACTCTCTTGGGGATTCTTTATTTAGCAATCTTCAGCCTTTCCAAAACAATTGTTTAATTCCATCAACATGCCCCTGCATTTTCTCTGCTTCTTTTCGTCTTAACCATTCCTTGCTCTCTTACACTTTTTGCAAATATCCTTTTATAGAAAACTTTCCCAGATTTGGAAGAATCCATTCTCTTCTATGCATTTTCCTCTTATCTACAGCATCTTTCATTTCATCATTTTTTACCAACCATCCTTTTTCATACTCTGTTAATATAATTACACATATACTCCACATGCTCTGTTACACAATTCTTTCCACTGAATATCAAGTATTTTCCAGTCTTTCTTTAGATCTTTACAACTTCGTTGGGAGATAACTCTGTCTTCTGTTTCATATAAGATTCCTATTTTCTTTTTCTGCAGTCATTTGATTTGCATTTTAGTTCATAACACTTCTTTCCTTTTCTTCCATATTCATTTTTTTCTGCAAACCCCTTCCCCATCTAGAATTTCTCATCACTTTTGTATCCTTTGCTCATTCTTTCTCTTTTATTATGTATAATGAGACTCATCATGCTTTTTAATCCATTCCTTTTCCACGGTGTCTACCTGAACAAATATAGCTTACTACACTTGTTTGAAATAGTATTTTCCTTAAGGAGACAATCACCAAAGAGTCAGCATTTTCATTCATTTTTGGCTTTCAGAATGGCCCATTCCACTTTTTATTTTTCTTACTACTATCTTGCCCATCAGCTAGGATAACATTTTCTCTTCTGGATTGCATTCATTCAGAAAACTGGACAAATTTCCCCAGAACTCCTTCTGCCATTATCACAATTAACCGGAGCATATCATGTAACTTTTTCTAACCTATAGATTTCTACTTTCATGTACACCCATAACAACCTAGATAAAACTACCGTATTTTCCGGCGTATAAGACGACTGGGCGTATAAGACGACCCCTGACTTTTCCTGTAAAAATATAGGGTTTGGGCTATACTTGCTGTATAAGACGACCTCTCTTTCAACGCACACCAAATAAAAATTAAAAAACATAACTGGCTCACCAACAATGTAAAAGCAGCAGACCCAAAATGGCCCCTGCAACAAGCAGGGACCTCACACAGCCACAAAAAGCCCCAAAAAACAACTTTCACACTTTACACACACAAAATTCCACATACAGCTTTGTGAGATTTTGTGCGTTTGTGTAGTTAGAGTGAAATACTACAGAAACACACTAAATCTCAGAAAGCTGCACAAATATTATTTTATTTTTATTTTTATTTTTATTATTTTTATATGAAAGCTAAATTTAAAACTTCCTAGCCTAAAACTTAGATCTAGCCTTTAAATGGCTAGGTTTAAAAAAGAACAACTAACCCCCCCCCCAATTAACTATTTTTTTTAAAGCTCCCAAAGGGGAAAAAACCTTACCCAATAGAACAGGGGTCTGCAACTTTGGCAACTTTAAGACTTGTAGACTTCAACTCCCAGAATTCCTCAGCCAGCTTTGCTTTGCTGGCTGAGTAATTCTGGGAGTTGAAGTCCACAACTCCCTGCCTGCTTGATTGCAGGCAGGGAGATTTAGTTGTTTGCTGATGCAATGGATTGCAGGCAAGGCTAGCAGCTAAGGTAAGCAAGCTGGAGGGGGGGGGGATTTTTGCTACGTACCAATTAGCAGGCAAAAATTAGCAGCTGGGATGGCCAGCATTGTGTAAAAGGGAAGTTTTTCCCTTTTACACGGGGCTTGGCCATCCAAGCTCTGGCGATCCCAGCTGCACCAGCGTTGTGTAAAAGGGAAGTTTTTCCCTTTTACACAGGGCTTGCGTGTAACTCAGCTGATTAGCGGCAACTCAGCAGGCAATTCAGTTTGGCTCCTTAGAGCCATTTAAGGCTCATCAAAGCCTTTCGGGCTGGTCTGCCTGGTTACAGGAGACCGACACCCGGCGTATAAGACGACCCCCAACTTTTGAGAAGATTTTTGCATGTTAGAAAGTCGTCTTATACCCCGGAAAATACGGTAATATACTTGTCACATCACACATTTTAACCAGAAGTACAAAGTTTTGCCCCAAGTATGGTTATATTATTTTATGCTATCTAAGATCTCCACTGTGGAGAGAACCTTGCAAGGCAACATATTGGTACTGGTATCTAGCCAGTTAGGAAATCCATGATGTGTACTGACTCTCAAGATATATCCAATTACATACTGACAATATTTACAAGAAAATGCAAATTATATAAAACCAACAATTATATGTACAGCTAAATAAAAAACTAAATCTGAATGGGGGTTTGGGTCTGATGTCCAAGATGGGGCACTTGAAAGATGACAATTTCTCACAATTTCCAAATAAGAAACCCAAGTTTTCCATCAACATACTCACTAGACACTACAGTATACACAAATTCTTTGATAGATATTTATATCACGAGTTGGGCTTTTGTGGGGGTTTTATGCATTACATGTAATTTGTGAAGTCAAATTTAACACATCGAAACTTTAAGCATGGAAATCATACAAAAACAAGGAGCTATGAGCCATTTGGCTGGTTAAATATTCACATTTGGACTTTGGCTATCACAGACATCTCTTGAATATGTTATAAATTCTGTAAAACCATTCAATCTATTGGTACAATAAGTATGGTGCTGGGATATACAGCATTGGGAAGCTGTGAACAACCTTGCCCAAACCCAAGTCTGATATAAAATATAATGGAAGAAAATAGTTACTAACCTGTACATTCATGCTGTAGTCCTTTGCCATAGTATCCCTTTTCACAGATACACTCAAAGTGTCCTGTGTGAGTACCACACTTGCAACTTGCCATGGTATCACAACAATTTTCAGTCCCTTCACAAAGATAGGAGCAATATGCTATATCTTCCTGAATGTAACTTCCAGAAGGCAGATCTGTAATTAGGATATTTGGGGGGACAGGATAGGGGTTCCAAATAAATAAGCAAATAAATAGTTAGAGACATCTACTCATCTAGAATTTTTTTAAAAAAGTAGACATTTCATTGAAATGCAAAAGCTAAATCCAAATAGTTAAAATTACTGAAACAATGCTAATTATTTCAAAATCCATTTATCTTTCCTGTTCAAGTAGATATTTGATGAGAATAAGAGATCAATTAATTTCCAATGATAGTTCTGCTCCATTTTGTGAAGGTTAACACTTGGAAATCTGCATCTGTGAATTAATCTCCATGGATACAATGTATTGAATTATTCTCCTATGCAAACTTTATTATAATAAAACTGAGATGCAGAAGTCCTCTCATTCAAACATTATTGTATCTATCTAGAAAGCATTGTTTTATTCTTAAAAGATGGAAAATAATAATTAAACTATACATTTTAATATTTCCAATTTTATCTGATAACATTACCCAGTAAATTAATTAGGCAAAGTTTTTTGAACATATGGTTAAAATGAGTTCTGTAGACTTTAATACGTTTATTCTCTAATCAAGATATTCAAAGAGAAAATTACAAAAGTCTCTGACTTTTTATAAAATGCAATTTAATTTTTAGCCTTTGTATTTATAAAATGCAATTCATTTTCTTACAATTCTGAAAACCTACACAAGTTTTAAAACGTTTCTGGTATAGTTCATTTATTCAATATAGAAATATTGTATATTGAGTAAAGGAGTGCTGCTTAATGTGCTGCTTAAGTCTCTACATAAGTCTAAGACATAGAGGTGAATAAAGTGAATGGATTGTTCAGAACTACAAAAATAAGGTGTCCTGAAAACTTCATTTTAACTATATGAGATTGGGGTAACTGGTCACAAATATTCTTCTTGAACCTGCCACACACACATTATATTTCCATGTGTAATGAAAGACATTGAATCACAATCAGAAGAATTATTTTAAAATCAAAATGAATATCTTACTTCGAAAATAACTACAGTAGTTGGGCAAGGGATACAGTCAAGTTTCACAATGTTATACTTGCATAAATGAATATCTTCTAGTTAATCTATTACAGGTAATCCTCGACTTGTAACAATTCACTTAATGACTGTTCAAAGTAACAATGGCACTGATAAAAGTGACTTATGACCATTTTTCACACTTACAACATGCAGTATCTCCATGGCCACATGATTAAAATTTGGACACTTGGCAACTGGCTCATATTTATGACTGTTGCAGTGTTCCACGGTCAAATGATTTCCTTTTGCGACCTTTTGACAAGCAAAGTCAATGGGAAAGCCAGATTCACTTAACAACCATATTACTAATTTAAGAACTGCAGTGATTTGATTAATAGCTGTGGCAAGAAAGGTTGTAAAATGGGGCAAAACTCACTTAACAACTGTCTCGCTGAGCAACAGAAATGTCAGGATCAATTGTGATCTTAAGTCGAGGACTACCTGTACTGGTGTAACGGCCATATATTTCAAATTCAGATCATATATTATCCCTGAACTTGAAAACACACAGGTAATCAAAGCCAGACTTAGATCCAATACCTTCATGGAGAGCTCTGCGCGCTAAAGCTTCAAACTCTGCAAAACTGTGGAGCAAGTAGCAGTGTTCCTCCTTTGGGTGAGAAGCCATGTCATTCAGCTCTCTGATGTTGCCTTGCCATATCCCAAATGTGAAGATTTCTACTCCAAATTCACGCAAGGATGCTGCAATGGGACGAGGATCCCCTCCATTGGAATATCCATCCGTAATCAAAAATATTACTTTGGTAGCATTTATGCGGGAATGAACCAATATTTGCTAGAAAAAGGAAAAAAAAGGGAGGGGGGAAATCAAGCAGAATTATCAAGTTGGTGATCTGCTCATGGGTTCTTCAACCAACATTCGTTGTTTTCTTATATAATTTAGTTTTTTGAAGGACTACTGTAAAATCAACGTTTCTGTATCAGACAGGGTATATAATACAGAATGGAATAATGCTTTTTGGATATTGTTGAAAGCTTTTCCCCACCACCACTGGTGGTGGTCTACTCCTTTCCCTTTTCGGATCACACCACACCGAGGCAACAGTACAGAAATTATTTGACACTTCCTTTGTCTGGAATGTTTTTTTTCCAGTTTCCCACTACAGCTTATACAGTTCTGGTGATTACCCATTTAAGCTAAATATATTCAAGTGATTTAACCTTTAAAGACCAAGTTATGCATATTTCAAGTTACAGCAAGATTTTAAATATTATTTCTAAAGGAAAATATTATCCTATTTTCTTTACTAGCATAATTAATCTCATCTCTTTCACTGCTTCTCCTGGAAGGCTCTTGTGACTTGTCATTTGACCCCATGGAGGTGGCAGGTAACCAAAATGGCAGTGATATGGGGCAAACAGGCAGGTGGGGAGAATTGGAGGCAGTCTCTCTTGGAGCTGGGAGGGACCAAGCTGGAAATGGCTTGAATTAGGGTAGGTCCTTGCTTAACAGTCATATAGGACTCCCAATGACAGCAATGGGGACTAGCCAAATTGCAATCATTTAAGCACAGAGAGCGGTCATGTGATATTTCATTTAACAACTATTTTGTTTAGAAATGGAGTTGCTAGTTCCATTGCTAAATGATCATTAAGAGAGGACTACCTATACAGTTCATTTGTTTTGTGAGATGGATAGCCAGCTATATAAATTTGAATATTAAAGTAAAATAAATAAATTACCAAAGAAACTTTTCTTTTCTTTTCCAAATTATTTCTATATCCAAACTTTTTCTGTCACCTCAGATTTTTTTTGTCCTACTCCTGTTTCTTAAGAACAAAAGGCATTTTTTTTCTGTAGAAATCATACAGAATTACATATCATTTTTCATTTGATTTAAGTTTTAGGTTAGGCAAATAAGTTTTGGATATTGGTTAAATATGCATTTTACTAAATTTAATTTGATCTAAATAAAAACTAAAAACTGTAACCCATCAAACTACTCCTGATTTTAAAATAGAATAAATTTAAACATGTAGCAATGCTTAACAATTGTGACGTTTTGAGGTTAAACATGTCTGAACTAGTTTTTTGCTTATTCAACAATTTATATATACATCTCTCTCTCTCTTCTAAGAGATTTATTGGAATTTTTAGTAGATATGATCAGGGATATTTTGGAGAACATACTTCATGTTAAACATGATTGCCAAAATCTACACATAAGGAGGAGAATTGAGAAAGAGCTTCAATATGCTTGAGGCCTCTTCATACATGGAGTAAAATGTAGTTTGTCTTTTTTAAAAAACAGCAACCATTTCATCTAAAGCTTTCATTGGTTTCTAATCTCAAAATGTTAGGAAACTGTGCTTTCAGTTGTAACAGCCATAGCCATAGGAGGTTCTGAGGAGTGTAAGGGGATTTGGCATTGTCTCTGTAGTCATAATTTAGTTATCCTAAATTTTAACTGCAAAATAAAGAGGCAGATATTACAATTATTTAAATATATTTGATGGGTATTCGCTCATACAGAATGCTATATTACCAGATAAATTTTCAAATAGATCAAGAAGTAGTTTTCATGCCATTCAAATTGGTCAGAGATAGTCTTTGGAAAGGGGGCTTTCCTGAAATAAGTCTGTTAGTGTATGAAGTATTTATTTATTAAATAAGTATGCATCCGTACACTTCTTGACTGTCAGTATACTTACTGACATTGTTGGTGGGATGCAGGAAATTACTTAGGGGCATAATATGAAGGCCCCATTTAATTTTACCTCTCCCCCCCACATCCTGTTTTCTTCAAAAATAGTTGAACAACATTCATGGCACTGCAAATTGTAGGAAGTAAATAATTTAGGAGAGGATCTCTTCATAGGCAAGGCCGCGGTGAAGAGCAGTGGTGGGATTCAAATTTTTTTACTACTGGTTCTGTGGGTGTGGCATGACTTGGTGGGCGTGGCTCAGTGGACATGGCAGGGGAAGGATACTGTAAAATCTCCATTCCCATCCCACTCCAGGGGAAGGTTACTGCAAAATCCCCATTTCTTCCCTATCAGCTGGGACTTGGGAGGCAGAGAATAGATGGGGGCAGGGCCAGTCAGAATTTTTATTACCGGTTCTCCGAACTACTCAAAATTTTCGCTACCGGTTCTCCAGAACTGCTGAAACCCACCTCTGGTAGAGAGAAGAGTAAAGGAAATAAGATCATGGAAATGTGCAAGAAGCTTAGAAAGTAGAAAGTAAGAACAAATATCTGAAGAAAGACATCACACATATAGTACATTTTTGCACTCAAAAATTAGAGTAGAATTACTCTAAATAGTAGAATTACTCAAAAAGCCTGATCTATGTCATGAGTAGGTGATATAAAGCAAGTTAGAATAATCAAAATCACAGGGGATCATGCATGACCCAGAGGACACATTCACATGGTTTAATATGCTAAAATGTTTTAGGTTTGTATTCTCTAGCTAGAAAAGGTAGAAACTATAATCATAAAATAACCCTACATAAACTCTAAAGCAAATAATATGTTCAGTTGTAGGGAATAGATAGGATGTATGATACAAGGAATTTATAATAAACTATGAACCTGGTTGAGTATATTATCTAAAAGTGTCCATCAACTAAGGACAAAAAGGACTAGAAAATGAGCAATTTATCCCACGAATAAATTATTACCTATCATGCACGTAAGAAAGGGTTATTGAGAATGATTATTCTGAAGAAAAGAAAAACATGTCCATGATAAAAAAAACCATGCATGCTTACAGTATTCTGGCTAAGAGACACTTTATTAAATATATATTAAACTGAACCAAGTGGGGAAAATATACTTTGTGGCTGGCTGTTTACAATGTAATAATATTAACATATGAACATATTAAAAAATGATTACCAGTTTTATAAATAAATCAAACAAATAATTCCTATTAATTTTTGTTCATGCATTATATCCTCTTTGGCCCAAGGCTTTCAGTTCTATGGAAGATAAAGAGAGTTGCAAACTAGAAAAAAAAAGATATGAATACTAATATTGTTATTATGGATGTTGATCAATATTCTGTTTGTTGAACAATCCTGCTGACTACAGCTCTTAGCAAGCCAATAAAAAAATTGCTGGGTGTATATACACATATTTATAGATAAGCATGTTTACAGGTACTCATATAAACAGTGAGGTGGAGGGGCTTCAGTAAGGATTTTAACTGGAGTTGGCCATTTACATTGATAAATTAGGGAATCTGGTCACTATGAAAAAATTATGGGCAGTTGTACTTTTTTCTTTATTTGATTTTCCTTTTTGGTGGGACCATCTTAAATTTACAGTTCTATTTCTTTCTGAAGAATAAGGTACTTAAAATGCTGAAGCAATGTTTAAAATTTCCTTCAAAATTCTTCTTAGAGCTCTTTTACAATTAATTAACTGTGCAATTAAGTTCCTCCATCATCATGTAATTGATTAACCTGTCAGAACAAAGTCTATTTTTTCAGTAAATATTTCTCTTAACCCAAAGTGGAAAAACTGAAGTATTTTCCTTTCTAATGCCACTTAAAAAGATAACTAATTGCAGTTGTCTTTAGCTGGACCACTAAGCAATAATAAAATCAGGGCCTTTGTTTCTTTTATTGTAGAATGTAATTATACTTTCCAGGAAGGAAGTGCTAAAATAACTCAGGGGCTCTCCTTGGCCTCTAAAGACAAATTTCTTAAAAAGCAAAAACCAATCAATCTACAAATTAAAGTTGGATTTAGAACAAGGGTGGATAACTGATCATAGTGATATCATAAAACACATTTCTGCAGCAAATGTATATATTTAATTAGTAATCAATTATCTCAGCCCCTTTGTGTTTCCTGACAAATTTTGGCTAAGGTCATTCACATATCCAAATAACATTATCCTTTCTTTCATCTTGTGTGTAAATTTTAACTAAAAGAGCACTGCTATGTGAACTTCTTTCTTCTCTACTGAAGTATTTATAATACTTACATGACTTCTAGAGCTGTGCATGCTTTGAACATTCTTTGGAAGAGATGGTTCTTTATTACCTGGGTGACTGAGAAAAAAGCAGCTGCTTTACATGAGTCAACTCATTAAAGGAGCTTTGGCTTTAAAGAGTCACATAAAAAGCAAGCGCATTTTTCTCATGAATCTGTTCAAGACTGAAGCTGCAAAAAATCTGGTCTGCAAAAAATAATCAGTCTTATTTGGCTTGAGAAACAGTGGAATCTTTCCCATCAAAAAGATAAATGTAGTTTGAGCTTGAAAATAGAAGACAATGGTGCAATTTTTTATAGGTAGAAAATAAAGATGATTATTAAAATGTAAGTTCCTCTATTTCCTCAGTAATTTTAGTATAGTAATAGTATTATTCGGTCAGTAAATATAGCAAACTTTGCAAAACAGCTGTATTATCTTAATTATTTCAATATGCTATTAATGTTACACCTCTCTATACAAACTGAGCACATTGGTATGTTATGATAAACGAGGATAATAAAGTTACTTTTGAATTGGGACCCTTGGCTTCTTCCTCTCCTCATAAAACTGAGTCAAAACCTAGTTTGAAAATAATACTACTGTAATGTTTGGTTTTGTTCTGCAAGTCCCACTGCCAAGAGAAAGCAAGCAGGACACTTCCTCTTTCCTTATGCCTAAAACAAGACAATCAATATATAACACCATTAAGAAAACAAATAATTTCTATTATCGTATTTTCCAGGTCTACATATTTCTTTTAATTTGTCATTATCCAACCTACAAAATTCTGCATGAACAGAATTGATTTCTGAGAAAGCCTTCTTCTGTGTTCTATCCTGCATCGATGGCATCCTCCCATAAAGTATGAATAATTTTAAAACTAGTTCTCTATTATCTTCTTTCCTGGATTAGTATATATAAAAGATTGTGTGATTGTGTGTGTGTGTGTGTATGTGTGTATATATATATATATATACACACACATATATATCTTTTTGAATTTGTTCATGGAACATATTTGTCCCATAATCAGTTTCCTCTTCAGGATCAAGGACTACCTATATCCATCATTTGACTGAGTCCAGTTCAAATACTGAATTTTAGACCTTAATTTACAGATTTGTTTTTGCTATTTAATTTCTTTATTTTTTATGCCTGACATATGAGGTCAACACACAGACCCTGTCATTTAAATAAGAATGGTCAACCAGCATCTATCTCTATAGTCCTCCAAAAAGTTGCTGAATTCCCATAATTTCTCACAACTGATCGTGCTAGCTAAGCTGATGGAAGCTAAATATCTGTAGGACAATATATGGTTTGTCCTGCCAAAGACAATGCAGTATGCAAAGCACTTCAGAATGCATTGACCATGTACAAAGCAATTCAGCACTTGGCAGTGAAGAAGGAGGTACTTAAAACCTCTCAACAACTTTTTTTTCTTTTAAAGTCTTTTTAACCATTTTATACCCCCCTGTAGCCCTTCTATATCCATATGTATTTCACTCATATTGGTGTGAAATTTGATGGAAAAAACATTTGGGAAAAACATTTCTCTGTGAAGAACAGCTGTGATGGAATGGATGAGACATCCTGTTACATTATGCTGTGGAGAAAATAAATGAAGTTATGTGGTTTGGCTCTGAATATATGAAATAAGGGTCAAATTTTATATTTGTGGGATATCTGAGATCAGAACTTCCAGGATAATTCTCTAGGACTAAAAACATATGTGAGAAGTTTGATTTGGATTAGGGCTTTTTCCGTGAATGTTGGGAGAAAGAGGTGTTTTTCCTTACTAGTTTTTGATAATAAAAACTGACCTGCCCCTCAAACGTCATTAACAGTCAACCAGAAAAAAAATATGGATACCTCTGTTGTGTGTTTCATCTGCGATGAAATAGAAATCCATGACAATTTATTTGATAATATACTTGTTAGTTTCTAAGCTGTCACTGTATTTGCTTTTTTTGCTTCCATACTTAATAGCATACAGGAGATTCTGATTAGGGAAGATGAGTGGAGAGGGTATTTATTATATTGTCTCTTCTTGTATGATAGGAATTCTGTATGACATCATTAAAAATCACCCAATCCACCACAAATTTTTTTCATTAAAAAAGAAAAGACACTGAAAAACCACAAACTACCAATGTCACAGCTTGTTCTACACAAGTTCTCCAGGAAAAACACTACCTTCTTAAAAATATAAAAATGTATAGAAAATTTGTATTATCTGGGATGACCCATTCAATCCCTTAATGGTGCTGCTGTCAGGAAGCCACATGGGGACCAATCACTTGGCCATCTTTATCCATCTCACAAGTGTCTCTAAAGATGGACTTTTCTGACCCAATTTTCCAAAATATATTAAACATTCAAGTTGCAAATAAATATGGTATCCTAGAATGACCATTTTCTTCAAACTGGTACCCTCTAGATTGAGAATACATTGTCAGAATCCCCAAGTATTGATCATGCTGTGTGGAAATTTACTGAGTCAAGCATGGAAAAAGATGCTATAGAAAGTTCATGCTTGGTGTATGCCCTGCACAGCTTTTTTGAGCAAAAAACATTTAGAAGTGGCAGCCAAAATTGTGTTAGGGAAGCCCACGCCATTTTTTCAAACTATTTAATTAGCAAGAATCAGACAGTGGAAAATGTTAATTTGCAGTTTTAGTTATTATGTCAAGCTGACTCGACCAAGGCCACAAAAGGAATACAGGTAGTCCTCAACTTACAACAGTTCATTTAGTGACCGTTCAAAATTACAACATCACTAAAAAAGTGATTTATGACCATTTTTCACACTTATGACCATTGCAGCATTCCCCACGGTCATTTGATCAAAATTTGGATGCTGGACAACTCCTTCACACTTGCAGTGTCCCTGGGTCATTTGATCACCTTTTGCAACTTCCTATGACATGCAAAGTCAGTGGGGAAGCCTGATTCACTTAACAACCCTGTTACTAACTTAACAACTGTGGCAAGGAAGGTCGTAAAATGGGGGCAAAATGCACTTGACATCTGTCTCACTTAGCAACAGAAATCTGGCCTCAATTGTGGTCCTAGTAGAGAACTACCTGTAATCAGAACTTGGCAGTGACTGGAACCCAAGTCTCCATGGGTTTTAGTCCAGCCCCGGAAGGTCTCTTAACGCACACCTGAATAAACTGCGAGTTTTTATCCGGAGCTGGTAAATTAATTCCACATTAACCGCAGCCAACTTACCGCGGCTTGCTGGAAAGCTCCTTTGGTGTAGGTGCCGCCCCCTCGGTAGCCGATGGCCGGGATTTCGCGGCTGAGTAGGGCGCACTTGTGCTGCCGCTGCTGCGCCCGAGTGGGAGGCGAGATGTAGTCCACGCGTGGCACCACGTTGTTCTTGGAGGAGAAGGTCACGATGGCCACCCGCGTGGCCGTGGGCACGACCGGGAAGTCGGAGAGCAGTTTCTTGACGAAGCGCAGCTCGCTGAGAAAGTTAGCCTGGCCCACGCTCGACGACTCGTCCACCAAGAAGACCAGCTCCAAGCGGTCGCTCTTCTCCCGCAGCTGCCTCACCTGCCGCTTGAAAGCCCGCCCGAGTTTCTCCACTTTGTTGCTCGTCGTCGTCGCCGCCGCCGCCCCGGGCGACTCAGGCAACAACATCCCGGAGGCGGCCGGCTTGAATGGAGCCGAGAGCGCCGCTAGAGAACTCAAGTTGAAGGGGCGATACAGGCTACGGGGTTGCACGGGCGCCCACGCCAGAGCCCCGCCGACCCACAAGCACAGCCCCGCGAGCCACATCCCCCCCGTCTACGATTAAGCCCTTTTTTCCCCCTCCCCGAGTTTGTTCCCTCCTCTCACGCCCGGCCCGGCTTTTTTTTTTTTCTTTCCCCGACTGCTGAGTCCCACTCGCTTCACCGCGGCGCGCACGTGGCGAGGGCTGCGCGCGTTTGCCTCGATTTGGCGCTTCCCTGCTAAAAAAATTATTCTCCTTTCGCCGCCGCCGCCCCCTCGGCAAGCCCTTCCCCGCGGCGCTCGAAAGGCAAAAAAGGGAGATACGAGTGTCTCTGCCCCCCCCACTTCCCTCCGCTTCTTCTTCCCCCGTCCTCTTCCTCGCCCTGCCGAAGTTTGTTGCTGCCTGAGATTCCTTGTCACCAGAGCTCCGCCGGTGTCTGCCAGGCTGTCAACATTCCCAACGCAAACACATCGGCACCGAGGCTTAAGCTCTGATTGATCCCATATGTCTGGCAGACAGCACCGGACGGAGAAAAGGGAGGGGACGCGAGAAAGGGGACGAGGGGGAGGGAGGAGAAGGCCCGCGACTCGATAGATGGATCCAGATACCAGGAGGGCCACGGTAATTGGAAACACTTTGTGCAACAATAACGCGCTGCGGGAGACGCGGGGGGGGGGCGTGCTTGGGTAAGGGAAAAGTGGGGTGGGGGGGAGAATTGCTTTCGGGAATCCTCGGTTGCTTCCCCGACGTCTCTTTATTGTAAGGGAGCCGAAGAATGGAATGTTACTTTCTTATCTGCACCGAGAGGAATACCAGGTCAATTCAGTACTTCACTCGAGACTTTTTAACAGCCCAGCATTTGAGGATATTTTTCTTCTCTTACCTGACTTAGAAGGCTTATCTGCACATGGGCTATTCATTCTTGGTACATTAGCCAGAACCTGCCACAGGAAAAGAAAAATGGACAAAGTACCTCCCTCCCTATTTGCTGCTGTCTCCTCTTGCAACTTTTGAAGGGAGCTTCCAGACAACGCTAGCTGTGGGCCCTGTACTGACAAAAGAGATCACAGTATAGGTAGTCCTCGACTTAACAGTTCATTTAGTGACGGTTCAAAGTGACAACAGCACTGGGGAAAAAAAACGATGTAAGACTTTTCACACTTATGACCGTCGCAGCATGCACATGGTTATGTGATTTACATTCGGATGCTTGGCAAGTGGTTCGTATTTTATGATGGTTGCAGTGTCCCGGGGTGATGTGATCATCTTTTGCGACCTTCTGACAAGCAAAGTCAGTGGGGAAACCAGATTCACTTAACAAACATGTTACTAAACAGCTGCAGGTTTCAATGGCCAGGGCCCCTTCCCATAGTTACGTGACTGCATTTTGGGCTCTTGGTACCCAGCCTGCATTTGTGACGGTTTGTAGTCTCCTATAGTTGTGTGACTTCAATTTATGACATTTTTCCAGAAACTATCATTTACTTTTGGTTTTCGGCAAACAATGTCCTATATTGAACACTGGATTTGCTTAACAACTGTGGTGTTGGCTAAATAACTGCAACAAAAAAGATACGATCGGGTGGGGTCATGTACTAACCCACTTAACAATTGCTACAAGTTATGAACAAAATTCCAGACATAAATGGAGGACTACCTGTAGTACCATACTGCACATTTAAAGACTTGGGAAGTTAGTTCACCAACTTCCATAAGCAAGCAGTGCTATCTACGTCTCCTTGAGTGGGCATTCCTGGAAAAGTGCATAATAAAATACAATGTTTGCTGCCCTTAATGCTAATCCATGTCCTGTTTCTTCAGAATCATTGCTGAAGGTGACTGATTTTTCCCATTCAGCACATCACCAGTTGGTGGTAAAATATTTGCCAGTCTGGACATTGTGGCAGGAATACATGGATGGATCTCACTTCAGGACTCTGCCTCTGCCTGTATTCTCTCTATACTGATTTTTCTTGCTTTCTTCTGGATCCCATTTGAGCACTTTCAGGAACGTTGGCACGGGCGGAGTCAAGATGACAGCTACAACCATGCAGTCAAGGCCTGCTACATTTTTTTACGAGTATCAATGTGCATAAAATGGCTGGGGTTTCAGTTGCATACTTGTGGCTGCCATATTAACTTTCTTAATGCACGTAAAAATGATTGGGGGTTTGATTACATGATTGTTGCCACCATTTTGATGAGCCACGGTGGCGCAGTGGTTAAGAGTGCAGCACTGCAGGCTACTTCTGCTGATTGCCAGCTTCTTGCAATTTGGCAGTTCAAATCTCACCAGACTCAAGTTGACTCAGCCTTCCATCCTTCCAAGATGGTAAAATGAGGATCCAAATTGTTGGGAGCAATATGCTGACTCTGTAAACTGCTTAGAGGGGGCTGTAAAAGTACTGTGAAGCAGTATATAAGTGTAAGTGCTATTGCTATTTTGGCTTTTTAACTCCTGTGGGACACCTCTGGGCTCTTCCTCCATTAACACAGAAGTGAAATAAAGAAAGATAAGGAAATATCACAGAGGGAAGGGAGGGAGATACTGTAGATCTGGCTAATTGAATTTCACAAGCTGGATAGGTGGTGGGTGCAAATGAAACTGACAAATACATAGAAAGGGACATGGCTCTTTTTCTTCCCCAAATGCAATTGTGGAAATCTGCTGTGCTCTGTCTCTGTCCCTACCTTGTTAGAGAGAGAGAGAGAAGCTGATGTCAGAAGAGAGAGGAAAGGAGGTGATGGATATGAAAGGAATTCAATAAATAAAGTGCCAAGGGAAAAGAGAGAGACGGAGGAAAACGGCTCACTACCTCAAGATAATGGGTGAGAAGATTTCTCACAGATTTAAATTAAATTAATCTTGCAGATTTAACACAATGTAAAGCTGTTTGGGAACAATATCAGATTCAAGGGGGAAAAGACTACCCATGTACATGTATTTTGGTACACAAAATGATGGCATAAGGCTGTTTAACTCCTGGGCTGGAGAAAAATTGAAGCCAGTGTCGTGTGATCAAGAAATTGCCAGTACGTGACATAAGCTGCAACTGAGGAGTAGGCCTCATAACCTGTACCTTTTCAGTCCTTTCTCCTACCTTAGCTAGTTTGCTTGTATTTAGGATGCAGTTCAATGCTGCTATTGTTTGTGAAATATCTCGGTTGTTTTGGAATTATAAGATGACTGTATGACAATATATACCTTGAAATTTTCACATTAAATAGCCTGTAACTCTCCAGAAATTTCTGATTTCCAACATAGCTAACCTTTTTTTCAAACTTCGCTAGAAATATTTGCAATAAAACGCATCCAAAAAGCACATATATCCAACACAGCCTATTTTTCAGTTTAATAATGAAACTACAGATCTAGTATACCTGTAGAAGTTTAAATATTGTAAGACACCCCACCCCCTACCCTTCATAGCGTGAATAGTGTGAACTATTCATGAACAGAAATGAGATCAGTTTACCTTCCAGGATTTGCAAAGAGGAAGTAGAGGTTCCATTACATTAGAAGAGGCTGGTTGAAATTTATCTTTCCTTTTTTAAACCCCACACAACCACACACATTCCCACTGTGGTTTGTAATTCTTTGCTTGTAAATTCTTTCCAGGAAACGCTCACCTGATCACAAAGATCTCCATGCAGCTTTGAATGGCCAGGTGATCATTCTCAGAGAAAAAAATGTAAGGTGAAGAAAATTCTTAGATCAATGAAAATGAGCCCGCAGACATTAAAAAATTTAAAGAAGTTAAAGACAGATGAAGCAAGCTCTCATTCTTATTCTTTTTACAGAAATGCTCTACATGAAATGGAAAGGGAATATTCCCGTTGCAGATGGCGAAAAGTTTGCAAACACAAAGGATTAAACAACTTTAATGGCAGGTTACACCCCTCTCTCCCCCCAAAAAAGTATACTGCAATGACAGCTCAAAGATACAACTGTATGGATTTCTGAAATACTATAATTTGGACTCAACTTCACTATACTTTTCTTTAACATCTATTCATTTATGGGTAGTTGCACAATAGAGTGGCTAATCAATTGGACCATTTATTAGTCAGTTAAAATATATGGCCTACCACACCATTAAACAGTTCTGCAGATTATAGCTCCATGTTTCACAGTTACTTACTGTCAATTCATGACAAGCTAATAAACTGTACTTTCAACTATGAAAGTACAGTTTATTTTAATCTTAGCAACTTCCCTGTATGTGTGAAGTTGGACATGTAAGAAGCAATTATATATTAATCCTTCTCATACAGAGATTAATGAATATTCATGTTTGCTGAATGACAGGATTTTCATCTTGCTGATCCTACCATCATTCAGCTCTTCATAGTTAAACCAGTAGTATTCAATGTCAAAAAGCTGAAGGCTCAGCAAGTCACATGATAAAATAAGATTTATATGTATACATACTATTAGTTGGAGAACATGCTGTTTTTGAAATAAGACTGAATTGTAAAACAGGGTGTATGATTCTGAAGGAAGTAAGAATGAGGTGTTCCATTAAGACCGGCATAATGTGTATCACAAGAACATGGCTGTGAAATTAAGAATTTAACATCAGAACTGAATTACTGGTGTGTTTTGTGAAAAATAGGAACTATGGCCAGTTTTGTTTTCTGTGAAAATATGACCACCTTTATTTCAAATAAATTATATTCGTAATTAGAGTTCATGCAACGTCATTGTACACCTAATATTCAAAATACCTAAGAAAGGGAGTACTTCACTTAAAGGGTGTAGAAAATGCCAAAGGAGACTGAATCATCTCTGAATTCTTTTTGAAGAGGCCACATCTGCCATTTTCTGACCTCTGATTGGGTTGGGTGGCAGTTTTCTCCTCCTCAGCCAATATGACCCTTCTGTTCTTCAAGCAGGAGCATCAAATAAGGATCACACAGAAACACACATATTTTTACCTCCAACTCTATACAGGTAGTCCTTGACTTATAACAGTTCATTTAGTGACCGTTCGAAGTTACAACGGCATTATAAAGAGTGACTTATGTCCATTTTCATACTTAACCATTGCAGAATCCCCATGATCAAAATTCAGACACTTGGCAACTGACTCATATCTATGATGTTTGCAGTGTCCTAGGGTCATGTGATTACCTTTTGTGACCATCTGACAAAGAAAGTCAGTGGGGAAGACAGATTCATTTGACAACCATGTTACTAACTGAACAACTGCAATGATTCACTTAACAACCCTGGCTAGAAAGGTCGTAAAATAAGACAAAACCCACTTAACAAATATTTCACTTGGTAATAGAAATTTTGGGCTCAGTTGTGGTTGTAAGTCGAGGACAACTTGTAATAGCAGATTCTTATACTATCTTTTTCCAATCTTATAAATTCTAGGAAGAAATGCCTGGTAGGAGAAGAAAAATGATATGACAAAGTTATTTACAACTAAAATCCACTAAACAACATCTCTAAATAAAATAGCCTTAATATTTTGTTTTCTGACTCTATAATATATCTGTCTATTGCCGTGCTCCTGAATTCATAATGTTAGATTTTCTTGCGTGTATTGGCTGCTATAATTCAGTTATTGTGAAATCATAGAAATCCTTCAATTGAAAGTAATCTTAAAACTACATCTGAGTTTACTTGCTTGGAATCAACTTTTAGTAGAATTAATGGGACTTGCGCCTGTTGTAAATGTTTATGACTGAAACATAAGAGAACAGCATTAATCTTGGCTGCATTTCAGAGCTTGACAGGTTGTAAGTATGCATTCCTATATTAATACCAGATATCTGAGATGTAATGCTGAGCCAGTACTTCCTGTAGACCTAGGATAATCTGAGAAGCTTCAGCCCGTAAGAGACTTGAAATATGGCTTCTTAGAACTACTTTTGATCCTGGAATGGGAAGGCCCCTAATATGAATCTTTTAGTGTATTGTCTACTTCAAAATGGGTGTCTTCCAGGTGCAAGAGCCCACCCCAGTTCAGGTCCAACATTTGACAACTATTATAGCAAATTACGTAATACACCTGATGTCCACGTTGGCCTTTATTAACCTTGATTGGGATGGACACACAAAGCTTGTATCTTTTTTTTGAGGCTAGAACTTCAACAGAATCTATGTGCCAATACTTTTTTTTAAATTTAAAGTAATTAAACAAGTGATTGAATTAACCAAAGGCAATCATTCAGATCTTTATGTTGAGAGGTATAGCAGTTTTGCCTCTAAAGGTAATCCTTGACTAAAAAGGACCTGGAATTTCAGTCACTAAGCGATAAGGTCAGTGGTGGAATTCAATTTTTTTTACTACCAGTTCTGTGGGCGTGGCTTGGGTGTGGCAGGGGAAGGATACTGCAAAATCCCCATTTCCTCCCCACTCCTGGGGGAAGGATATTGCAAAATCTCCATTCCCACCCCACTCGGGCCAGCCAGAGGTGGTATTTGCCAGTTCTCCGAACTACTGAAAAAATCCGCTACCGGTTCTCCAGAACCTGTCAGAACCTGCTGAATTTCAGCCCTGGATATGGCCGCTAAGCAAATCATCACATAATCAGAACTGATTTTACAATTGTTTTTATTTATTTATTATTTATTTATTTATTTATTTATTATTAAAATTTATATACCGCCCTTCCCCCATAGGACTCGGGGCGGCTCACACAATAAAAACAAGAACAATGATGGCGACAATGCAGTATTAAAATCTAATCCAAAAATTTAAAATCCCCAATTAAAAACCCCATAACCCCACTGAAGAACTGTTTTTACCACAGTTCTTCAGTGAATCATGCAGTTGTTAAGTGAATCTAGCTTTCTTCATTGACTTTGCTTCTTGGAAGACAGCTGGGAAAGCTCCAAGATGCTGCAACTCCTGTAAATGGATCAGTAAAAGCATCCAAATTGTGATCACAATGGTGGTACAACGATTGGTAATTTTGAGGACAGGTCATAAGTCACTAATACTGAAGCTGCTGTAACTTTGAACCATTTTAAATGAATGATCCTAAACCAATTACTACCTGTACCTTAAATGGAGCTTGGTTAAAAAGACAAGCTTGGATCCGTTAATAACAGCCGAGAGATATATATGGCATAAATTCTATAAAGAGCTTGTAATTTGCTTCCAAAATTTTAGAATTCCCAAGGGTTGCTTTTCATAACTTCATCTTTAGCATCCAGGTTTTGTATTGTCAATATGTGCTTGCAGAGAGAGTTCATGATGATCCTGAAACATAGAGTTGTACAGGAAAAAAATGTAAAAATATTGACCAATATGGATCCAGACTATTTGTAAAACATCTTGGCCTTTTGAAAACAGGATAATTGCTGCTATTCTGAAATCTCTGCTATCCTTATTGTCACATAAATAATATTGCAAGAGAAGTTTGAAGAGGAAAGCACAAGGAATGAATTTGGAGATCCATTCTCAATGAATATTTCCATCAATCATTCCATAGCTACTTTTAATTTTCTGCAGTTTTCTAAGGAAAAGGTGGATAGTACTGGGTCAAATGAAGTGTAATACTGATATTCATAATCTCTGCAGCTGTAAAGCCACGTGGCTAGTTTATGTCTAATACATGTGGACATTGGATGTGGACTGCAAATTGTAAATTTGCAGCTTTATGAAGAACGATTCTATCAAGTTCCTATCCTAGTCCTGATGATGTTAGCATTTGGTAATGAAACATTTGCAAGAAAACCATCAAACTAAGAGAGCACTAAGGATCCCATAGTTCAATACTGAACTTGTAAATAGACAGAGAGCAAATCCATAGACAGAGAGCAAACCCCACTCCCTTCTAGCGTTGATGATACGTAGTTGGGTAGTGAAACATTTGCAAGAAAGCAACCCAGTTCAGAGAACACCAAGGAGCCCACAGTTCAAGCCTGAACTACAAATATTCTCTTCTTTAAGTTCCTAACCATTTCTCATTTACCTATTGTTCTGTATCAGGGCTGTCAAACTCCTGGCTTGCGGGCCAGATGCATCATGTGCTGGCCATGCCCACGCCCAGTTCAGTGAAGGGGGGGGAGTTCTGATATGTCACGTGATGCTGCCATGATAACGTTCACCTGTTCTATATGAACAATGGTATAATTCTGGTATCAAGTGTGATTTGAATAGAATAGAATAACAGTTGGAAGAGACCTTGTAGGTCTTCTAATCCAACCCCCTGCTCAGGCTGGAAACCCGGCCTATACCATTTCAGACAAATGGTTGTCTGAAATTTGCATCTCCAAGCTAATGAAATCTTCATTGCATTTGTTGAGATTAAAAAAAGGGAAGGCTGATGCATACAAAAACAGCCATTCTGAAATGTCCTATAAGATTTACCAGGGACATGATCCATCCTACTATGCATCAAAAACTGCTTTTTTGTTAGTAATCTTTTATTGACTCTCTATGTGTTTTACAAGTTGAGTCTGTGTGATCAGAACTGTTGGTTAGACAGATGTAATGACCAAAATGGTCATAAAAATTATAATCATAGCCTGTAACTTTAACTGCAATGATTTATTATTTATTGCTTTAAAATAGATTGTTATTTAGTGGTTTCAGCAGAATAGTAGTATGAATGAGTATGCCAAGTCAATATATTTTGTTTATTTTAATGTTATTTATATACTTTTTGTTCCATTTTCTCATTTTTTCAAAACAGTCTCTCCACAGAGACAGAGATATATAATGCAATGTGACTAAGGATTCTCCTTGATGTGATTATGGGGGATCTTATAATAAATGCCTTCAAATTAAAAAAATATATTATTGCATCCTTTTGAAGTTTATGTGTGTCCTGGGAAATGATGCTTGGGCACTAATAGATAGGCAATGAAATATGTAATCTCATGAAAGATTGGCCCACCTCGTAAATGTTACATAGACGCTGAGCCCTATCAGTGGTTAGATTTCAGACAAATTTAATCTCTGCTCCTCTCCTAGGAGAACTGATTCGCCAGAAGTTGATTGCTCTTCAACTCAGAATGATGAAATGAATGGGTTTTAAGTTCATAGTAAAAGTTGGTGTCCCTGTTAAATTGGTTTTATATGTCATTTGAACTGCCTTTTTTATAGTGGCCTACAGTTTGTAGACTGTAGATGGAGAATTTTCCATTTACAACTTTTCCAAATCCAGTGCCATAGCCAATTGCCAGAAACAACATCTGGAGAGGGGAGGTTATAGGTTTTCTTCCCCTATTTTAGGAAGTGATGCAAAGGTCAACCTGTTTAATTCATAACTTTTCCTAGAGATCTTTTTAAACCATATCATTTAGATTGTATTTGGACCTGTAATACGCAATTTCAAAATAGAGCAAATAAATAGAAAAAAATGGAAGCCACTTTGGGAGGAAGAACAATGGAGCTGCATAACCCAACTTGATTTGCAAGGCTAAAATTACAGCCAGAATTTGTCTTCATCTTTGTTATTTCCAGTATGACTTTTGTCTAGAAACCAACTTTTTTGCCAAGGACATAAGTTTGATCTGACAAAGATACACCACATAATCTTCTTTATGGGGCATCTTGAGAGAAACAACCTTAGAAGTGGTTTTGGGTCACGCTGCTCAACCACAAATGAATTTTAACAGGGTGTTCTTATTACTGAGACTCTTGAAATGGAACAGGAGCATGCCTGCATACCACTTGACATAGTTTAAACATTTTTGGTGCCAAATGTGGGGATTTGGTTTCCATTTCTCCTCATATGTTTATGATTGTACTAGCTTTGTAAATGGTTTCAAATCCGTTTACTGTAGACATCCTATATGTATATATTTAGTGACATTTTATATAGCATGCTCATCCTTCCCTTCTTAAAAATAAAGAAAGAAAGAAATAGCTTGGTCCTCAAGTATTTCTATAATCATATGCTACTCCCTGAAAGCCATATTATAAACTTGGTATTTATTTTTTCAATCTGGGTTTCCCCAGAAACTAGGGGCCTTCCCCACACTCCTGGCAATGGGCTCTTCTCCCCTTCCTGACGCAGGAGGAATGTATGAAACCATTCCTTCCCTAAAAAAATTTTGTACACTCCCCGAGGAGTGATTTTATTGGGGTTGGATGGCAGCCACTAGCTTCCTTAGCGGCAGCTGACTGACTACTGATTCTCTATTTCCTGGGTGGCTTTGTGCTACTGTGGCTGCCACCCCTCTCATTTGTGTCCCTCTCCACAAGGACTTGGCCAGAAGCTTGTGGTGCTAAGCTCTTGGAAGATCTGGAAGACAAGGGGTTTTTTGTGGAGGCTCGCAGTAGCTGCTCAGAGAAGCATCAGTGTTGATGCAAGACAAAGAGACAAAAAGGATAACAACATAAGTACCAGACCTAGGACAAAGAATGGGCCATTTCCCCCCCTGGTTTTACGCTGATGAAACGTAACACCTCCACAAGGTCAGTCTTCTCCTGGCAAAACAAAGACTTTGGTTGTAGTGAAGGGCGGTCCAGTTGTTCTGGTAGCGCAGAGCCAGAGATGGTCAGCCGGTTCGGACCAGTTCGGGTAAACCGGTAGCTCCGACGATCAGCTGCCCCATCCACCTGCCCCTGCTCTATCCTGTCCTTTATTTCCTGCTTTCTAGCACATCTCAATCGCGTGGCACAGCTGATTACGCTCCCCCCCCCCCCGTTCTACTTACCATTGCTGACTTGGAAGGTAAGCAGCTGAACTTCTAAATGCTCCATTTTCAGTGTGAAGCACATGCTCACCAAACCAGTTTGGATTTGAATCCCATGACTGCACAGAGCCCTATGGTGAGATGACAGTGAGTGGTTCTACAGTGGGCCACTGGAGCACTATAGGCCCCTATCTCCCTCAGGTTCCTTCTTCGCATTTAACAGAGAAGAGATTGCTTAATTTTTGATTGGAAATTTTCTGCTGGATTATTCTGATCCAACTTCGGCCCCAATCAGCCCTGAGATGGAGATTGTGCTATGAGGACACATCCTCCACAAAGAGTAAGCAGCCCATTTTGGGGTTTGGTCATGGATGTGCAAATGAGTATGTCCTTTCTTTGTCTTCGCAGGGGCTTCTTCTAACACACCAACTGACTTTGTCCTTGAGATGAGAAGAAAGTACAGGTAGTCTTTGTCTTACAACAGTTCATTTAGTGACCGATTGAAGTTACAATGGCTCTGAAAAGAGTAACTGATGACCATTTTTCACACTTACGACTATTGCAGCATCTCCAGGGTCAGGTGTTCAAATTTAAAATGCTTGGCAACTGGTTCATATTTATGACAGTGGCAGTGTCCCGGGGTGGGTGGGTGTCATGTGATCCTCTTTTGTGAGCTTCTGACAAGCAAAGTCAATGGGGAAACCAGATTCATTTAACAACCGTTTGACTAATTTGACAACTGCAGTTTGATTCACTTAACAACTACGGCAAGACAGATCATCAAATGGGGCAAAACTCACTTACCTGTCTTGCTTAGCATCATAAATGTTGAATTAATTCTCTCTTTTTTTCCTGACCTAGAAGAAGCAAATTCTATGTGGAATAGCTGCATTGACAAAAGACTGCAGCAGCTGCCAGAGCAGAAGAACAGAGTCCCAGGGCCAGATGGGAGGGGCAAACCGGTGGCGGACCATTTGAAACTTTCGAGATTGTTAGGCTCTACCACCATGTGACACAGAGTACATAAAGGTTCCACAGGTAGTCCTTGACTTACGACCACAATCAAATCCAAAATTTACGTTGCTAAGCGAGACAGTTGCTAGGTGAATTGTGCCCCATTTTATCACCTTTGTTGCCACACGTGTGAAGTGAATCACTGCGGTTGTTAAGTTAGTAAGAGAATCAGGTTTCTTCATTGACTTGGCTTGTCAGAAGGCGATCGCATGATCTTGGGACACTTTAACCATCATAAATATGAAACACGTGCCAAGCATTCGCGTTTTGATCATGTGACCATGGGTTTGCTGCAACTGTCGTTAAGTGTGAAAAGTGGTCATAAGTCATTTTTCTCAGTGATGTAACTTTGAACTAAATGAGCTGTTGTAAGTTAAGGACTATCTGCATTGCGTTTTGGGTCGAAAACAACACTTTTCTCCTGAATCATCAGAAATAGCTTCAGCCTTCCACTGCATCTGGCTGGCAATGAGATAGAGCCGTGATGGCGAACCTATGGCATGGGTGCCACAGGTGGCACGTGGAGCCCTATTGGTGGGCACGTGAGTGTTGCCCTAGCTCAGCCCTAGTGCGCATGCACACACCGACCAACTGATTTTCAGGCTTTCTGGTCCCACTGGAAGTCAGGAAACTGGCTATTTCTGGCCTCCAGAAGGCCTCTGGGGGGATGGGGAAGGCTGTTTTTGTCCTCCCCAGGCTCCTAGAAAGCCTCTGGAGCCTGGGGACGGGGAAAAATGGGTCTACCGGCCCATTATGCCATTGCATGCCAAAAGCAGGGGGAAGTGTGGGGGGTCACGTGCGCATGCATGGAAAGGTGGGGCGCATTGAATTATGGATGTGGGCACACGCACCCATGACCCCCCACGACCCTCCCGCTTTTGGCACACAACAGCAAAAAGGTTAGCCATCACTGAGATAGAGGCTCCAGTGCACAACTTGAGAGGGGAAAGAGCCAGATTGACTTGGAATGGCTTCCCTTCAGAAGCGGTGGGTGCTCTATCACTGCAGTTTTTTAGGAAGAGATTGGACAACCATTTGTCTGAAATGGTATAGGGTTTCCTGCTTGACCCAGGGGTTGGACTAGAAGACCTCCAAGGTCCCTCAACTCTTTTATTCTGTAAAAAGTAAGGGGCTGTCTCAGAGTCAGGGAATCGAGGCTAATGTGTAATGGAATGGGTGGATGATCTTTGGGAATGAAGGGAAGATATATTTTTTTAGGAAGGATCCATCCTCATGGAACAAGCAGTTAAAATTGACAATGGGAAGTTTGCACTTTCAGATTTGCAAGATTGATGTCAGTCCTCCCAGGTAAAGTAGACAGGAAACACGGTAAAATGAACTACTATTACTTTATTGTACGGCTACCTAAAGAGAATCTTGCACGTCTGAAAGTACAAACTTCCTGTTCCATCACTTTTAACTACTTGATCAATTAAGATGGGTCCTTCCTGACCATTAAGCCATTGGGGGCTCCTGCCTCTCTTGTCAACAGTTTCCCAGGCAGCATCTCTTCCCCTCTTTCCAAGGTCATCCGAGACACATTCCATTACATTATGGCCACCAGTCCCTAGTGATGAGAAATAGGATGAACAGGAGAACATAGCCCTACATGAGTTTAATGTATGTATTATTAGTATTATTCCTTTATTTCACAAGGGGCAGGCTGATTAAACCTAGTTCAAGTTGCTTTAGTCTCCCCCAAGGATCTTCACTGCCTCTGAGGTGGGCCACCTGAGGAATTCCTTCCAATGTCACGTTACAGCTACAACTAAAGTTAAGGACAGCTCTTAGATTGTGTAGTATTTTATGTTTCAAGAGGAGGCTCAGATTTGTAGTCTTCTTAGTTTTAATTCAAGTTGTAAGCTCTTTGATAGGAATCTGTCTGTTCTTGGCTACAAGACTTTGTGTAGTGCCATATAGTGTATGCTGTACACTGAAAGTGAAGCTAGATACTGTACCTAAATTATACAAAAACATCCCTGCTGGAAGAGACCAAGATGTCGTTAAGTCTAGCACCATGATGGTGAACCTATGGCACGCGTGTCGGAAATGGCATGCAGAGTCATCTCTTCAGGCATGCCAGCCGTCTCTCGTTGCTTTTTCAGGTTCTGGGGTGTATGGTCTTTGCGCACGGGGGAGTGCCAGAAACCAAAAGAGCAGTTCCCTGGCATGCATGTGTGTGCAGGGAAGCTGAGTTTCCTTTTCCAGCGTGCACATGCACGCCAGCCAGCTGGTCTTCGCGTGTGCATGCTCCCGTTTCGGCACTTGGTGCCAAAAAGGTTCACCAAAATTGGCTAGCATATCCAGTTTATTGTCTTCCGAAGTTGTTGGACTTTAACAATCTCAAGGTCCATTAGCCATGGATCATGGCAACGAGATTCATCAAAACTGGAGCTTTGGAAGATGGAGTTGCATTCTGTTTCCAATTGTGGCCAACCAAAACAAACATCACAATTCCTCCCAGCTGCTTGGCCCAAAAGCATCCAAGACATGAAGGCCAGCTTTACCCCATTCTTGATTCCAAGAAGCATTTTTGCACTGCCTTGTAAATATTCTTATTGTTATTGCTATCTTCATAAATGCTGATGTTCACTAACTTGGGTTCCCTCCAGCACCATGGGGGACTGCAAAACTGATCATTCTTGCCAATCCCTGGTTCTTGTTGTGCTTTGCTGGATTTATTATTAAGGGATGAAAAAAAAAAACCACTTTTAAAAACATATGCAATGGAGGCAAGCATTGTGGCTTCAGCAGGAGACTGGGAGTGCAGAGCAGCTGGGAGGAAGATGAGGTGAGGGATTTTGCAAAGCGTAACCAGTCGACACAGCTGCACAACTCCAATGCTGAAGAGCTCCTGTGTTGTGAAGTTAGCTAGAAATGTATGTATCTGTTGAGGCCGCTCAGCTGCCAGAGAGCCATTAGACCTGTCCTGAATATGACAATAATGTCTATAATGCTTCCTCCATACTATTCAAAATCTCCTCAGACACTGTCACTCAGTTGTTAAAAAACATAGAAGTTTCATACATTCTCAGTTTGTGTGCTATACTTTCTTTCAATAACTAATGCACTGCAGTGGGGAGATTCCTCCACTAGGGAAGGGTTTGGACTAAATGTTCTCCATGGCTCCTTCCAGGGATTAAATCCAATGATTTTATGAATTATATCACCTCTAATCTACAATCATCTGCAACATGAAGAGAGGTACTCGGTTTGTCTATTACACTGATCTACTATAGAGCTACTATAGAGGGAAATCTTGGCTAAAAATAGGCATAAATTTGGCCTGTAGCTTGGGCTCTTATACCCCCAAATGCACTTCTTTTAGTAAGAAGTCAATAAACCCTAGAACATGGAAGAGAACAGCTGCTGTGCCTTTAAAATAACATTTATACAATTATTTTGTAAGTTCTTGACATAGATCCAGACCAAATAAGACAAAGAAGAGGGGGTCATTTCACATTTAATATGGTAATGTGATATTAGGACTAACAGTTGGAATCAATAGGAGTCAACAAGAAAAACAACGTGATGAAATACATATTGTCAAATTTAAATATCGTTCAGCCAAGAAAATATTTCAATAATACTGGACTTAGTCGCTATTTATAAACTATTTTTAAACATATCTCCAAAATTATTATAACAGCTAATGATTTCAACCTAAACACCCTGGGAAAAATGTGGACTCCATATTTAATTCATTAATAAGAATTAATTATTTTAAGTTAAATCATGCATGCCTGTACAAAGAAAGCAAATTTTAATTTGCATTTACAGTATATTAAAACACTAATTCTGTTGAGGGATACTAGTATACATTGACTCTTAATTAATTTTTCTTCAACATGCTGGTTATGAACCAAGGGATTTGGGCATCAAAGAAATATTATACAATGACATATGCTACTCTGAATTTGAAGACATGGCCTGCAATTAAAAGTGACTGTGTGATTAGAAAAAAACTACATGGTTATCTTTCTCCTCCTCCTTTCCTACTTTTATTTCCACTAAGACATCCAGATATGGGGCTTGCTGTTAAAGATGTTTCTTTTTTGATAACCATTTGAATTGTCTACCCTAGGAGCTTGACTGCAGAATTAATTCCTATCCTTAACCTTTGCTGTCCAAACTTATTTATTTCTCCTTTTGTCTTTTTTTTTTTTTTTTTGGTCAAGGGAGCAAAACTGAAATTTAACACTGTCTTTTGGTCATCATTTGGCAGCACAGTGGCTCAGTGGTTAAGACGTTGGGCTTATTGACTAAAAAGGTGGCAACCCATGTTCGAGATCTGAGTGCCACGCAATGCCCCAGCTCCCGCCAACCTAGCAGTTTGAAAGCTTGTGAGTAAATAGTGCGAGTAGATAAATAGGTACCACTTTGGTGGGAAGGTAACAGCAGTCCATAACATCATGCTGGCCACATGACTGTAGAAATGTCTTCGGACAGCGCTGGCTCAATGTCCTTGAAACAAAGTTGAGCATTGCCCTTATAGTTGATGACTAGAGGAGTAAAATCTGCAGAGGTTCCTTTATCCTTTACTTTTGGTCATCTACCTATTTTCATGGACTTCATCTTGCAATTACAGGAAAATCCCAATAGAGGTTTTTCCCAGTTCCTCTTGCATCGATCCCAGATGCAAATGTAAAGAATGAGTTGCTATCTGTGCTTGTTTTACCAGACTGTATTTTCTGAAGTGTCTGAAATCCAGTCATTGTGCAAAAGACAGTTAAAAGGGTTTTGGAGAGAAAAGTTCAGAAATTAGCCACATTTGTTTCGTAAGGGATTCGTAAGAGCTTATTTTTATTAGCTGTGGTGGAAGGCTTGTAGAATCCTGTTCAAGAACAGAGACAGGAAACTCTTAGCCCCCATTCTGAAGAGAATAAAACTGTCCTTTTCTGAAGCAAGGCTTTTGGGTGGGGTTTCAAGGGCCAACTTTGAAATATAAAGAGTAAAGCAAGATAGCAACTACATTCGATTTAATTTCATTAAGTTAAGATTAGAGATGTAAACAAACAAAAGGTTCTTGGAACAGACATCCCATAGAATCCAGGTCAACATATGTTGGAGGAACAAATCTTTCAGGGAATTCTGGACAGTTTTTCCCCTTGTTTCAGGTCATGTTGATCTTGTTGTTTTAGGGTGGTCTGGTGATTTTCCAGAAGTTCATCCTACAATTCAGAAGTATTCATGGTGTTCTGAACACACTCTGGCCCTAAACACCACATCCAGAACACTACAAGTCATTCCCAATTTGAAAGATTAATTGATGGGAAATGGTTGATCATCCCTGGAGCAGCCTGGCACTAGGGATGAATTAATTGTTTGGTTTTACACATCTTTAATATGCTGACACTCCAGTCATACATTTAAATAGATTAGTTTACATCACATTAAAAATTACGTTTCGGGGGAAAATTTTGGAGGTCTTTGTGTTTCCCATCCAAAGTTGCAGCGGGCTATATGGAATTCTGGTCCCAGTTTCAAAATGCTCTGATTTTCACCACAGCCTTGGATCCTAAAAAACAATGGTTTTTAAAATATAAATAATAAATGAGGCCAACATTAGCAAGTATGGCCCCACTAAGACCAAAAGCCCCAGCATTTGCTCCAACATCTGATTCTTAGCCTGCTTGTCGTGTTGATAAACAAGAGCAAATGAATGAATTTTCCCTCATGTATAAAATGATTACTAGAACTATCCGGGTTTATGTTTGTAATATGGTCATTTGCCTGTCTTTTCTCTCCTCAGGTTTATTTTTATGTTTCTTAAAACCAAACAAAAACCTTTGCAAAATAAGTCTGCAGCTGCTTTTGTTGTTGCTATGTAATCTGTTTGGTGTTTGATTTGGGCTGCATGTCGCCAGGCCAAGATTTTCTTTCCCTCATTACCAACTGCAGCTTGAGGAGTTTGTCTTCTGAGCCACTGAAATAATATCTCAAGAATGAATGTAGGTTATCATTATGACTCTTTTTTTCCCTTCCACACTGTCCTCCTGATCCCCAAGGCTTTGGATTCTGTTATCCCAATTGCATAGGATTGCAAAAGGTAATGATTGTATCGAGCTGAGTTTTCCTCATTTCCTGACACCATCCATATCATTTTTTTTCTGGCAATAAGATGGAAATGATTTCTCATTGTTTTCTTCAATGTTTTCTTGAGTTGTAAAAGGGTTTACACCAGGGGTGGGTCCTAAATTTTTTTACTACTGGTTCTGTGGGTGTGGCTTATTTTGTGGGCGTGGCTTGGTGGGGGGGGGTAATGCGACTGGGTGGGCGCGGCCAACTTTTTTTTTTTTACTTTTAAAAGCATTTTTTCTACAACCTTAACAGGTTGCAGAAAAAAATGCTTTTAAAAGCCTCTGACAATCAGGCAACTCAGCTGGGATCGCCAGAGGCTTTTAAAGGCATTTTTTTCCTACAACCTCTTTGAGAGGTTGTAGAAAAAATGCTTTTAAAAGCCTCTGGCGATCCCAGCTGAGATGCGCGATCATCAGAGGCTTTTTTTTTTTACTTTTAAAAGCATTTTTTTGGCCAAAGAGGTTGTAGAAAAAATGCTTTTAAAAGTAAAAAAAAAAAGTTGGCCATGCCCAAGCCTCTGATGAGGTGGGCGGGGTAAGAGAGCGGCGACCAGGCTGGGGACCGGTTCGGGGGTGTGGCCAGCCAATGTTATTACCGGTTCTCCAAACTACTACAAATTTTTACTACCGGTTCTTGCGAACAGGTGCGAACCGGGAGCAACCCACCACTGGTTTACACACACATATACCATTCCACAGAGCAGGCAATTCCTTTTTTTGTTGTTGTTCTTGTTTTTGATAATGTCTAGTCTCATTTTTTTTCAATAAATGTCCATTATAAGTGCAAACCAAGGCAGAAGTACAACTATACTTACAGTGGATGACAAGTAGCAAGGCTAGCCTGAGATCTGTAGGTTAGAAATATAACTAGAATCATGCAATTAGAGTAGAGGTTCCCAGGGGCTGTGTGTGTGTGTGGGGGGGGGGGGTGTTTTCCACCAGGCAGTCCACTATAATCTCATTATATAAATAGATTACAATACAGCAGAAATATTTTGCTGCACTTATTTCATACACTCTACACTCCCAGCAGCCTTTTCAAGGCAACTCATTCTCTCACATCAAAATGATACTCATGATGACCATGTGAGCAAAGCCCTACCGCCATGTAACTCTGGCATCTGCTTCATGGGCGTTTGCTTAATAGACCAGAATGTCTTGTCCCCTAAAGATTCCAACAGTCCAGTTTTTAATTCTTGCAATACAGTAGATTATTTTTCTAGCATCCGTTGTTGACCAGAAGAAATAAAGCCAACTGCAATCCCCTTTTGATCCCACATGAACTGCTTTTGGCAAACTTCACAGAGATGTCAGCATTCTCTCTTACACCACAGGAGTGGAACAGCAAGAGATTTGCAGATTGAATGGCAAAGGGGTCATGCTAATTGCCTGTATCAGCAGTCAGGCCCTGTAGGATTATCGTCCAGTTTCAACCACCTATAATGCAATGAAAGATTATGCAGTTTAGTGAATTAACATGCATGAATGAGAAATGCAGTTCACAGTCTAAGTGAGTAAAAATCATGCTGACAATCTCCATTGAAAAAACCCTCCATGTTTGCTTTCGGAAAACAATCGTCTCTAAAAGCAAACTTCACCCATTACAAGGCTCATAATTCCCAGTCATTTGCATAACTCAATGAGCCCTGATTTGCCCAGAACTGGCCTGACAAGTTGTGATTTTTATACATTTCTTTACTTGACATGATTTAATTAATAATCCAAGTTAAATTTAAGTTAAGTTTACTTTATTGCATTGCACCTCGTACAACGAAATTAAATGCCATCTTCAGTGTACATCATACATAAGAAAACTTAAAAAATAAAACAAAAACATACATCCTTCACATTCTACACTTTGGTTGATAGTAGGTTGATACTGAGCTGATCAAGTGACCAGTTTGATTGAATTTGTTGCTGCCTTGGGGGGAGGGAAAGTAAGAGTTTTAGATTGTGGATTTTTAATGTAGTAAGCCACCTAGAAATACTGTGTGTGAGTTAAGCACATGTTAGGCATACCTGTGTTTCATAAATAACAAAATAAAGAACTGGGAACAGCAGAGTTTAGAGTTTTGTTTATCTCTTTGCTGGTCTCTCGTGGTCATCTGGATTTTAATTCCTGGATGGGACCTCAACTCTCGTGATGAATGATTGGGTGGCATAGGAACTAGCCAAGTTTTTTTCTGGACATTAAAGTTTAGAAAAACAGCTTTGAGATTAGAGGCCATTGCAAATTTATAAGCAATAGAACCCCGGATATACAGTGGGACTACATTAAATTCCAGTTTCCATAAATATTAATTAAGAAACATTCTCTCTTAACATCTAAATTCTTTCTAAACTCTTCACTAATAATTTTGTAGGAAAAATTCAAATATACAGCATTGTAAGAAGAGCAAAGCTGCATGCTTCCCTCTAATGGTAGTTTAATGCAAGTGCCCACAGAACAAAATTATTATACCAACATTGTCTCTTTCTTGCTTTATTAAATCTCTGACAAACGTCATGTTCTTCAGTCATTACATTTTAAAGTCTGTCAAGACATTGGCTTTACCCACTGAGTATACAATTTTGACAATAGAGAATATATACAATGGAGACAGATGAATGATGTTATTGGATGTCCTAATTCCTTAGGTGGCTGTCACAGTTTTGTGATGAAATTTGCTTGTATCACAAAATAAATCATGGCAGTTTAGCTTCTTTTGGGGTTTATTTTTTGTCAGCAAATATTATAGTTTTCAATCAATAAGATGCATATAGTATTATTTTTATGTTCTATATGTATATAGTATCTGTCAAATAAATATATCTGGATCTGAACAATACAGATAGTACTTGAAATACGACTGTAAAGGAGCCTGCCCGTTATTGTTGCATGTTGTGATGGCTGTTAAGTGAGACAGCCTCACTTAATGACCCCCACCCCCTGCTCTTTCTGATGAGGCTGTTAAATGAATGTGTCAGTTGTTAAGCAGAGCACAAGTGCCTCATCAGTTGGAGAGGCCCTGGAAGATCTAGTGCTTTTAAGGTCTCTAGGCCTCAGTCTGCTTTCCATCCAGCCACCCAAGGTAGCCTAAAACCAGGTAGGAGTATGTGCAGTAATCTTGCCAGCCTGTAGGGGGCTTTTTTTTAAAAGGAGGCTCCATTTACAGGTAGTCCTCGACTTATGACTGCAATTGAGCCCAACATTTATGTTGCTAAGTGAGAAATTTGTTAAGTGCGTTTTGCCCTATTTTACTATTTTTCTTGCCATGTTTGTTAAGTGTATCACTGCAGTTGTTATGTTAGTAACATGGTCATTAAGTGAAGCTGGCTTCCCCATTGGCTTTGCTTGTCAGAAGGACGCAAAAGGGGATCACATTACTCCAGGACACTGCAGCTGTCATAAATATGAACCACTTGTCAAGCATCTGAATGTAAATCATGTGACCATGGGGGAAATGCTGCAACGGTTGTGTGAAAAATGGTCATAAGTCACCTTTTTTTCAGTGCCGTTGTAACTTCAAACGGTCATAACGAACTCTTGTAAGTCGAGGACTTCCTGTATTTGTGGAGTTTGTGGAACTTCTTTAAAAAATGGGCTCATGAGAATACTACCTGCTTGAAGATTAGCATAAAGTTTGTCAGAGTTTCTTGCAAAAAACAAATCCAGAAGCACACACAGATAAACGGATGCAGCAGGATTTATTAACTTCGTTATATTCATAACAACACATAAAGTAAATTTACAATACCAACAGTGGTTCTTTCTGGAGAGATCAGTTTCATTTCAGTTCAGATCAGCAGACAAGTTCAGATACACAGCTTCACAGCTCAGAACTTAACACACACACACTGTGCTGGTTTCAGTTTCATTTCTCTACACAGAATCAGAAGCTGCAGACTAAGACACGCCCTGGCTCCAATCTGTCTCAGCTCCCAATTGGCTGATTTGGTTGCTATGCCTATTCATTGGCTGACCTTGTTACCATATCTTTCCAGTCATGAATATAATGACAAAGTTGCCATGAGCTGTAAGAAAGCTGAGCCTTGCATCGCATTAATTGGAGCTTCTGCAAAAAACAAAAAAGTAAGTTGGATGGTGTTGGGCGTTGGAGCTGATTGAGGAGTAGGCCGAGTCCTGCAAGTAGCTTGGGCGGCTGGGTGGGAAGTAGGCCTACTTGACAAAATATGATGAGAGCCACCCAATCCAGGAAGAACTGTAACTGGCACATGAGATGAAGCTGTGCAAAGCTGCAGTTGAGATTTGGGAAATATCCCAAATTCTTAGCCGTTTTGACAGAACGTTAGTCCCCTGGAAGATGAAATATTTTTCCATTCATTTTAGAATAATTTGAAATTTTAAGTTATTTAATTAATAATGAAACTAGAAACACAAACACACGGCAATTGCAAGAGCAAAATTGTCTCATAAACATTCAAAAAAGTAAACTTGAAACCTCTGTGAAATAATATGTGCACTGCAGACACTCCAAAATGGGGGTGTTGGTGGTTTAGAATTCCATTTTGTAATGGACCCAGGAAAAGTAATTAGGTTTAAGAACTTTTATTGCCTTCTGGCAGAAGATACAGAACAATTAAAATGTGGACCACACGTTTTCTGAATAGTTTTTATCCCAGGGCTATAATTGCACTCAACAATGAACTAAAGGGCCACCTTCAGTGAACTGTTGGACAGTATTACTTGGTCTGTTGTGTGGATGTTTGGGTGGTTTTAGGGATGGGGAATTGTGGTGGGAGTGTATTTGGGGATTATGTGTGTGGGACCTGGTCTTTGGGTGTCAAGTAAATTTTGTTATATGTGTATACTGTGTATACACATACAATGACAATAAAGTTTATTTATGTATTATTTATTTATTTAGGCCATACCTCATGCCTTGTACATTATGTTTCTTTTGTCCTGTAATCTGAATGAGAAAAAATAAATCTTTGATATTTTTCGGTTGATTGCCTTTCAAGATTTGAAGAATGCTCTTCGTATTACTTCTCAATTTTCTTTTTCAAAGGCTAATCATATCCAGCATTTTACTTCTCTTGGATTTCTGAGCAGCAGTGGATACTCTTTAATATGTAGAGTAATTTCTCCTTTCTTCAAATGTATATCACATTGTGACAGCAGTTGCATGATTGATATTTGAGTGAGCCTTTTGAGGAGAAAAGGTTATATATGAAATTATCATCCTTAATTAGAAGCTAGGGAGCAAATAAATGGGAATACTTCAATTAATTTTTGAAAGTATTACTAATTTTAGTCAGAAAATTTTCTAAAGACTTTCATTCAATTAGTTCAGGCATTCTGGATTTGGATGTTGTATTAAATTATATCCATATCAGTTTATGATTGGCCAATCTCCATAATAAATATTTTGCTTTTGGGTGTGTTCGTATGTCACTTGACTAATAAGGCATCCAAACTTGATGTGAATCCATTGCAGACCACCTATTACTACTAGAAAAAAGAAATACACATAGAAGAAAAACAACTGATGATATGCTCAGTTGTATATCAATCAACAAACTAATTAAAAACTTTTAAAAACTAAAATTTAAAAACTAATTTAAAAACTAAAAATTGAAAACTAGCTCATGATTAAAGACAGATGAATGGCTACAACACAATCCAAATTTTCACTTGGCAATTTATTGCAGAAAATCCCAATGTCTCCCCTTATAATTAGTAAGACCTGCCACAGTTTTTTTTCCCCTTTGGGGACATATTATCATCAGAATAAATTGAGTCTTATCAACAATAGCATTTGAGATGATTGTCCACTTTTGTGTAGTTTTTTTAAAAATTATATATTTAAAATTAAATTTTTAATTTTTAAAATTACATATAATAGCATTAAATATTTTTTTAAAAGGAAAATAAAAACAAATACAAACTAATGTAAAGAAAAAGAAAAAATAAAGAGAACGCTAAAAGTGCAAGGAAGAAAACAAATCAAAGAAAAAAGACACAAAGACTTCATTCTAATCTTCTTTACAACAGTTATAAGTGTAATTATAATAAATTTACCTTTTATGGTTACAACATAATAATCTGTCAGTAATATATCTTGTCAAATCATGAAGCCTATAAATCTCAAGTTCATTTTTTTCTGTTGATATTGGAGAAAAAGAAGCAGAGTCTGGGGGCGGAGTCAAGAGAGGAATCTGGAGTACCTCTTATCTAGCACCAATTTAGAGCTGACCTTTAATTGACCACATTCTTGAGCAATAAATCTTTTTAAATGGAACTTAAGGTGTGGCTATGATTCTTCCGTGCCTGATATTTTCACAAAAAAATCTAAAAGGGGTTTCCAGTCAGCAATAAACAAAGTAAAATAAATATAATATATAACATAAAATTAACATAAAATATAAATAAATATTGTCTATTCTCTGATCAAACAAGTCAATCTAAACAGCAAGTGTCATTATTTTCACCAGCCATTTTTCCATGCCAGATTTTTCCATCTTTGTGCATGCAATAACATCACTGTAGTTATTGTGAAGAAAAACAAATGACATAATTTTATAAAAAATTCTCTTTAAAACTATGACATAGTGTAAATGCCAGTCTTTCAGCCATATATTTCCCATCTGTTATAGCAAAAATCCTTAGCCCACTTCATCATACATCCTTTTCCTTGCCCTTCTGTTTCAAACAGCTATTTCTCTCTGCTATCAATTCTTTTGATTTTACTTCACATTCTCTTGACAAAAGTCACATTTTTTGTAATAGGTTAGCCTTTAGTATTTGCTTATTACTATCATTTACTTGTGCTGAGATTCCTAAAGATTTTTTTAATGCAAATATTTTTGGAATCGAAAGATCAGCCAGCAGGTGGTGATGTTGGTACAAGATTTTCATTTAGCGTCCCACTAGAAGAGTGGTTAAAACAAATATATTTGTGCTATTTAAAGAATTACAGTGTAATTACATGTAAAGAATTACATGTAATTCTTAGGAGAAAAGTTAATGCTAATGTGGGAGTCATGAAAATTGAATTATATTTATTTATTTATATTTATTAAAATAGAAATATATATATTATATCTATTACAATGGATTATTATTTATTGCAATGTGTTTTCAAGTAAACTCTGGAGCAGGAATAGGTAGTCAACTTAGCTCATAGACTCCGACTGTACCCCATCTCAGGCATTATGGCCAAAGAGCAAAAGATATACTGTATAGGACTGTCATGGCGCCACATCTGTAGGTATGTGAGTGTTGCCCTAGCTCAGCTCCAGCAGTCCAGCTAATTTTCAGGCCTTCTGGAAGTCAGGAAATGGGCCATTTCCGGCCTCTGGAGAGCCTCCGGAGAAAGTGTCTGGAGCCTGGGGAAGGCAAAAAATGGGCCTTCCGGGCCCACCGATAACCTTTTTGCTGTCAGGTACCAAAAGCAGAAGGAGCACGGGGGGAGGGGGTCATGTGCGCATGTGGGGGAGGCGTGGGAGCAATGAATTATGGGTGTGGGCACATGCGCACGTGACCCCTTGCGCTCCCCCCGCTTTTGGTACGCGATGGCAAAAAGATTAGCCATCACTGATATAGGAGATATAGCTCAAAATACTTGAAGACACCAAATTGCCAAACCCTATTTACAAAATATTATGATGGACTAAACAAGCCTGGAGCCTGGATAGCTCAACAGGCTAAAAGCAGACTAAAGCCTGTTATTAACTTCCAGCTGTCTACAATTACATCAGTTCGAATGTCACCAGGCTCAAGGTTGACTCAGCCTTCCATCCTTTCTAAGGTAGGTAAATTGAGGACCCAGTTTGTGGAGGCAATAAGCTGACTTTGTATAAAATATACAAAAGTATGAAGGCTATTGCTTAACGCATTGTAAGCCGCCCTGAGTCTTCGGAGAAGGGCGGCATATAAATCTAATTAAAAAAACAACAAGAAGTATTAAGTAGGCTTCCTACTTATAGCTAAATGTGAAGGCATCAGATGAACAGTTGTTCCTGTTAAAATCATTAGTAACAGGGCTTGGAAAAATCTTTGTCAAAATTTTAGTTTGCTATAGAATGTTTGGACAATATGAATCCAACCTCAATGCTGTATTTATCTAGCATGAGCTGTAACTGAATGGGAAAAACAGGCGTTTGCAAGCTTTCAGAATAGAGGAAGCAAAACTATCACATAGCCTATAAATGTATGTAGCTATGGAATAATTGTTCCAAAGCATTAAATTCTGAATATCTGTGTTACATTGACTTAGCTCTAAGGCAGTGGTGAAATGTAAAATTTGTTACTACCAGTTCTGTGGGCGTGGCTTGGTGGGGGTGAGGGTGGTTAATATGACTGAGTGGGCATGGCCAACTTTTTTTTAAAACTTTTAAAACCATTTTTTCTACAACCTCTTCGGCTGAAGAGATTGTAAAAAAAATGCTTTTAAAGTCTCTGGCGATCCCAGCTGACTTGCCTGATCGGCAGAGGCTTTTTTTCCTTTTAAAAACATATTTTCTATAACCTCTTCAGTCAAAGAGGTTGTAGAAAAAATGCTTTTAAAAGCCTCTGATGATCCCAGCTGAGCCGCGCGATCATCAGAGGCTTTTTTTTAAAACTTTTAAAAACATTTTTTCGGCCAAAGAAGTTGTAGAAAAAATGCTTTTAAAAATAAAAAAAAGCCTCTGATGATTGTGCGGCTCAGCTGGGCAATGGTGGGGGGTGGGGGCAGGGATTTTTGCTACTGGTTCTCCGAACCACCCGCCTCCATCGCTACCGGATCGGGCAATCCGGTCCTAACCAGGAGCATTTCACCCCTGCTCTAAGGCCTATGTGACGAAAGAGTGGGAGAATCTCTCTTAGCTTATTTGCATGCGAAATCAACAATGGAGCCACTTTGGTGTAGGGGCTAAGGAGCTAGAAATCAGGGGATCATGAATTCTAGTTATTCTCTGGGCATGAAAGCTAGCTGGGTGATTTTGGCCTAGTCAGTTTCTCTCAATCCAACCTATCTCATAGAATTGTTGTTGTGGAGAAACTACAACCTTAGGCATATATTCCGCCTTGATCTAAAATAAAGCTAGAACAAAAATCTAATACAGGTCGTCCTCGACTTACAACAGTTCATTTAGTGATGGTTGAAAGTTACAACAGCATTGAAAAATGATTTACGATCATTTTTCAGTTACAAGCCTTCCAGCATTCCCATGATCATGTGATCAAAATTCAGATGCTTGGCAACTGGCTCATATTATGATGATTGCAGTGTCTCCGGGTCATGTGATCCCCTTTTGCGACCTTCTGACAAGCAAAGTCAGTGGGGAAGCCAGATTCACTTAACAACTTAAGTTACTAATTTAACAACTGCAATTGTTGTTAATTCACTTAACGTTGGCAAGAAAGGTTGTAAAATGGGGCAAAACTCACTCAATTTAGCAACACAAATTTTGGGCTCAATTGTGGTCGTAACTCGAGGACTACTTGTAAATTAAAAAAAAGAAAGTTCTCCCACTACACTTCTTTTCTTATATTTTTTTAAATTAAAAAAATATATGGGGGCGATAAAAATAATGGCGTTCTTTCTAAACAATACTGGGTTACTTTGCAAAACTGGTTAATTGGTTGATTGATTGATACATTTTTATCCTGTGGTTTTTTTTTTTCCTAAAAAAGCCCTAGATTATTTTTAGCATCGTGCTTGGCAGCACTGGAAGGGGAGCATCCGTACTTTAGTACTTAGATAAGGAAGCAGTGGCACACCAGATATTTCTTGTTTCTACTTCCATGTCCAAAAATCAGAGCGGATGGCAAGCATCTTCTAGAAAAGTATATTATCCCAATTTCTTTCATGGAGAAAAGCCATCAATAATAACTGGCAAGATTTAGGAAGGTGAATGATTTGACTAATGACCAATGATTTGCTCAGCATAGTGCAGCTTCAACTCTTCATAGAAGAGTTATGTTTCATTGTCAACTGCACAAAGAACAATCCAGAAGTTTGAGATGGCTATAAAAAGACAGAACACTTGTGTCTTGTCGAGCTCACTGCATTGAGCTTGACAATTGGCCAAAGGTTTGTTTGCAACTCAAAAGCTTGGCAACTGTTTTGTGGTCTTTGTTAGGGGCTGATCTCATTGCAGTAGCTCCTGGACAGGTGTGCAACTGTTAAATGAGCCTTACCCTGGCACCTTTCTTAAATGTCAGGACCCAAGTATTTATTGAGAGATGTTACAGTTCAGTCTGTGTAATTTATTTTTTTCAGGCCAGAGGGGAAGACAGATTTGCTACCAGTTAAGAAATACAATTAGTTACAATTAATTTAATGCATTGTTCCAGCTCAGAGGTTACAATATAAGATTCAGGACTCACATATGCAATAAAATAGTGAAGAGTAAAATTTGTATTGTTTTTAGCAAATGAGATGAGCAAGATGAGTCTTTTATTAATAGTGCACGTTTTAGGTGAGGTTTCAAATACACCACTTGCATGCAATAGAATGCAAGTGGTGGTGTAATCAAATAAAATCAGAACAAGCAAGGCATTGCACATGCAGTTGATGTTAGGCCATGCACAGTTGTCATTGCGATTTTAGATGCTACTAAGCTTGGTGTGTGTAAAATATCAATAGCAATAACATTTAGACTTAAGTACCACATCCCTCTCGAAGCGGTTTACAGAGTCAGCATATTGCCCCCAATGATCTGGGTCCTCATTTTACCAACCTTGGAAGGATGGAAGGCTGAGTCAACCTTGAGCCTGGTGAGATTTGAACTGCCAAATTGCAGGCAGCCGGCAGGCAGCAGAAGTAGCCTGCAGTACTGCATTCTAACCACTGCGCCACCACGGCTCATGGAGAAAAGGCAGGTTTTGCCAGAGAAAAACAGTAATGTGCAAGTGAGAAACTTCACTCTCAAATGTATTTTTGAGTGGTAGAAGTTGTGAAGCAAAAAATAATGGTTGCTGAACCTAACCTCAATTGAAGCATGCAAATTCACCAAGGCATGGGTAAAGTACTCTGCATTTACCCAAATATGCAAGACAATTTAAGGAAAGAGAAAACAATTGGGATTGCACTGCTAAATGTTCTGAAAGTTATTACGATATTTTCATCATTGTAAGCATACTTTTAGGGATATTTAGAATTGTTTGTATTTATTTTGCTTTCTATAACTATTTAGTATATATAACTATAGTAGTTATATTCTTTTTTTATCCCTTGCTGTAATATACATAAAAAATTCTGTTTAATTTTGTTTTCATTGCTTATTTCCATAAAGCTGGAATCAATTACCATATTTGGAATCAATTACCATATTTTCCATAGAAATATCACATGAGTAATGTGAATTTGAATAATGCAACCATTTCATGGGATTCATTATCCATATTAATCGAGACCTATCTGTTGAAAGACCTGAGGTGCCATTTTCAACAGTCCACTTTTTCCAATCTTCATGCTTAAAATAATATGATTATATGTACCTGACAGATATGCTGATTCTCTACAATCCCCCAATAATTTAACTTTAAAACAGAAAGGACACCTCAGATTTACTGGTATGATGGTAATTTTCCTTCTCTACCTTTTGAGCAGGAGCAGAGGTGAGATCCAGCAGGTTCTGACAGCTTCTGGAGAACCGGTAGCAGAAATTTTGAGCAGTTCGGAGAACAGGTAGTGGAAACTTTCACTAGTTCGGATAACTGGCAAATACTACCTCTGGCTGGCCCCAGAGTCGGGTGAGAATGGAGATTTTGCAGTATCCTTCCCCTGCCATGCCCACCAAGCCACACCCACAGAACCAGTAGTAAAAAAAATTTGGATTTCACCACTGGGCAGGAGGCAGTCACCTTAAATTCAGTGTTGATTTCCTTTATCACTTATCTTTACTGAAAAACAAGCTCCAGAAAAGTTTGGTGGAATCTATAGTATCTGCAGTATAGGAAGACAAATAGCCTACTGCTGAGAAAGCGTCTCCCTAATTCAATTCATCTTCCAGATAAACTGATCCGGAAAATGGATTGAATTAAGGAGAGCCTTTGTTCGCATGCTTTCAGCTAAAGAGCTACCTGAATCCTGAATAAGCTGAGTCAATTCATTTCATGCCATCGAAAGACTGCACAGTTTTATGATGAAGAGATGAATTGAGACAATGACTTATTTTTTCAAAGAATGAAACCTGTTGTGATGAATTGACTGATTCAACGTGTCATTAGGCAAGTAAACTCATCCAGCAAAACAAGCAATCAGACTGTTGAATGAATAAATGGAGTAAGGAAAAAGGAAAAAGAACAAAGTATTTTTTTTCCTTTCTGTTTCCTTGTATTTCATTTCCTGTTGAAACTTTATAAAGCCTTATTTAAAAAAGAAAGTAAATGAATGAAGTCAATAAGTGTGACCATAAAATGGGAAAGATTTTCTCTCTTGTGCTTGGAAAAATATGTCAGAGTTTTGAAGATGTAATGCAGCCTTGAATTCCTCTTAGTCCCCCCCAATCCCTGAAAGACCCAGAAGAAAACATTGTGGATTTCTGTCAGGCAGAACTGATTCTTCCTTGGCTCCCCACCATTGAACCAGACACTAAGTATATTTAATCCCGCCGGTCTAAATGCATTTCTTCCCATTACTTACTGTGGGGGAGAAAAAACAAAACTAGCAAAAGCAGCAAATACTGCCCCTTCCTGCTGATCACACACTGGCACTAGACTTGGAAAATTTGAAGCTCCCATGTTTAGAGCTTTCCAGCTCACACACAACTGCTGGACCCATCATTTTGCCAAATGAATAAACTACTATCCTGTATATAGTTCACTTGGGAGAAATCCCATGGAACAAATAAGAACTTCTTTCTGAACAAACTTGTGTAAGTATTTGCTAGAGGCACATAAAATAAATGGGTACAGATGTACTGTATTTGGAGAATTCAAAAGGAACAGAGTGACTCTACACAGTATCTTTCTTTAGAAAATTGTCCTGGATGTAATGAGAAAATAATGCCCTTTGGAACATTCTGGACTTTATTGCTGAATTAAGTGATAATAAGTTACTAGGCTGGTTGGTGTGGACTGAACAATAATTTTGGGGCTTTCCTTCACTCTTATTATCCCCAACTATTCCTTAGCACCTTATTAGATAAAGATATGGAATAAGGTACTTTAAATTAAGGCTCAGCTTTCTTGCCAATTTCATCTTTATTGGGAATCCTTTGACATGGGTAGGTAGCCAGATATTCTATGGGGCTCAAACTTTTTATTGAGTATTGAACTTTGCAGACACTTGCACTTTAGATGACTATATACCTGTGATGGTTAACCTATGGCATGCATGCCAGAGGTGGCACAGAGCCCTTTCTGTGGTCGCCAGCTGGTCGTAGATTTTCCGAGGCGCGCATGCGTGCTAGCCAGCTGGTTATTGGGTTTCCAGCGCTTTGGCATGTGCGTGCCTTCCAGTTTGGGCACTCTGCCAAAAAGGTTCGCCATCTCTGCTATACACAGTTCATTTGCTTTAGGAGCTAACATGTTCAGTAGTTGTTGGAACGGCTATCTAGAAGCTATGCAGCACAAAATTTTGCTTGCTGCCAGAATGAAAAGATGGAGAAAGAACCCAGAAAGTAGTGAATGTGATTTCGCTCAATTGTGGTTCCAGAAAAATCTTGGCTACGTAGGAAAAACCTGGCTTAAAGGAAAAACACACATTAAACCTATGAAAAGTAAGAATATATATATATATTCTGAGGTTTTCGCGGGTGTTTGTATGTAGGTCTTTGGTTATTCGGGTCTTCTCCTGCGTAAAATTGGAAGTGTCTTGGCGATGTTTCGACGAAGTCTTATTCGTCATCTTCAGGCTGGTGTTCTCGGCTTCGTGCTTCCAGGAGCAATGTGAATTTTGCTCCTGGAAGCACGAAGCCGAGGACACCAGCCTGAAGAAGATGAATGAGACTTCGTTGAAACGTCGCCAAGACACTTCCAATTTTACGTGGGAGAAGACCCAAATAACCAAAGACCTACACACACACACACACACACACACACACAGCATGTATAGTATTTAATACTATTTCCCATTCCTATAGAACTGTGACTATGTCTGCTTTCTGCTATAGATGTGAGCATCTTGTTTTCTTATGAATTTAAAGTTTGGGAAAACGTTCTTCCTTTGTTCAGCTGATAATCATCACCATCATCATCTGAGGAAACACTGGACCACCTAGTTACTTGCTTCAAGAAGATTGCACAGAATGACTACAAGAAACAGCATGACAAAGTAGCAACAATGGTGCTTTGGAATATCTGCAATAAATATTATTTGTCTGCAAGAAGAACTGATGAGACCACAATATAGACAAAGTAATAGAAAATAAAGAAACTAAAGTGCTCTTAAGATTTTAGAATTCAAGTAAACACCTGCCATACAACACCCCAAACTTCACAATTGTAGATAAAAAACCTTGCTGTAAAGTGAAGATGTAGAAAGCAAGATAAAAGAGAAAGAACTAAGGAAAAATCCCAAAGTAGAAAAACCTGCAAATAAAAGTGGAACGACTATGACAAAAGAAAGCAAAGGTAGTACCAACAATAATAGGCACCTCGGGTGCAATCTCAACACAGCTGGAGCATTGACACTGACAAACCCCTCTTCCATCAAATGCAAGAGGCAGTATTATTGGAACAGCTTACATTTTGTGACAATACTTCTAACATCATCAAAAAACAATATCTTCCCATCCCAGATCCTTGGGAAGGACTTGATAGGTGGATAAAAAGCAGTCTAAACATCTGTCTGCCTGTGTAATGGATTATAATTAAAAACATTGAAAGATTTTTGTTAGTACTTAACATTTGGGCTTTATTTATTCAGAAAGCAAATAGGCTTTTTCCATTAGTATGAGATGGAATCAAAAATAATGTATGGCAAGGTATTTTTGGATTATTTAAAGTTTTTTGAAAATTAAACCATAAGCAAATAAAGAACATTTAGAAAGACTCATTATTTTTGTTTTATATAAAGCAAATATTTTACTTATTGTAAACAGACTAACAAGTTTACATTTTATCCTGTATAAAGAGTATATCATTTCTCAGTTCACAGGAACAGCTGCTGGCAAGATCAATTAAAAGAAAAGCCATTCTATCCCCATCGGCAGCAGTTTCTAAAACTTGCTTCTACTTCCTTTAGCCTTGCAAACTTCAGAATCTATTTCCAAGACATAATTCTGTTTTTGCAATTTGCTTCAGGGCTTAAGCTGACGTGTTTTGTTTGTCTTCAACAAATATAAGAATATTTATTTTTGTTTTTAAATTTCATCCAATAAAACAAATTCTGATGAAGCAAAAACCTTATTGAATGCAGCAGGGGATCAGGTACCCAAGCAATTATATTTCAGGGTTTATTTTATTTTATTTTATTCTGTATCATATGTTTAACTTTAAAAGCCAATTTGCATGCAGTGAACTGTACTGGTTATTAATCATCTTGATTTTAAAGAATCCCCTTAATTTATGTTCCTCTGATCAGTCACTTCACCTTCACAGTTTGTAGCTTGTTGAATAACATTGTTATGTCTAAGGTTCTCCCTCACAGCTGCTTTAACACTCCAATCCAAGTCAGGACAAAACTATGTTAAACATAAATTGCATTGTCCCGATGGCTGAATTGTAATCTGGTACACTAATGGGGCTGGTTATTGGCTCAGGGAAAGCAAGGGAGGAGATTTGTGGATTCCCTGGCTGTTTATCCTCCCATCAGCAGGAAAAACAATCACCAATTGCTCTCCCAAATGTCACGGGGTGAGGTCGCTTGAATTTGTGCAGACATTTGGGATGGGGGCGGTTTAGGTTAGTTACTTTTCAAGTAGTTTGAATGTTTTAGGTTCTGTGCTGGAGATTTGTCCTTTGAGCTATTTCTGAATATAGATGTATATATATACTGTATATGAAGTGCTCTTCTGAAAGACTGCTAGATCCTCCTTTATTCCATGGAAAGCAGCCTTCAGGGTATGCAAAACGGTGTAGAATTAGACTCAAGTGGGTTCTGCTTACCTTTACTACCAGTTTGCAACAGGAGCACGTGCGCTCGCTCGCTTCGTTTGCGCGTATGCATGCATTTCTGTGCATGCACAAATCACCCTTCATGATGTCAGGGTGGGTGGGCGGAGCCTCCTGCCAGTTTTCTGTCTGGTTCTATAGAACCAGACAGAACCGGGAGCAACCCAGCACTGATTAGACTGCTTGTAGAGTTTTTGCGTGGTTTATGGATTTGATAATTAGACAGGGTAGATTATGGAAAGAAGTAAATTATAATGTTATTTTGTATGTGTGTGGTATAAATAGACGTATAGCTGCTGTTAAGAAGATTGGAAGCTACTTTATTACTATTTATTACTATGTATTGCTTTTTCCTTTTTCTTTCTCTTCTGTTTCTTTTTCCTTTTCACTTTTTCACTTTCTCATTACTTTTCCCTTTTTTCTTATCCTCAGTTCAAATTTTGTTTTGTTTTATTCTGTTGAAAACTTCTTTAATAAAAATTATTTTTTAAAAAATGCCGAATGGGGTAGAATTAGACAAAATACTCACTGAGAGGTAATAAAAACTGTAAGGAGAATGGTCATGAAAAAAAATCCTTGTTGACAAAAGCAGCAAAAACCTAGAACGTGCTTAGATGGGAGAAGTCACAGAAGTTGGTTCTCTTTTCCAATTTAAATCAATTTCCTAAGCAGGACAAACTAACCATCTGAAGAAAAGAAAGCTGCCAATTAAATTATAAGTCTAGCATGATTTTAAAAGTGTGCTAAAACACTTTGTTTAAAAAACAGATCTAATATGAGTTGGAACAATGCTACATCCCTGCATATAAGAAGCCACATAATGCCTTATGAGTATTTTTTGAAGTGCTGATCAGGCATTATTTGAGTAGATGCCTCTATAGACGTGACAAGTTTGGCCTTTCCTACTGCTCAAATTGAAATGGCCATGAAAGGCAAAGTCCTGGAGAAAAAGAGGGCATGTCCATAGACCAAATTTTCTGATTGTATTATCACCAACATTTCCACTTGGAAATTATGTCCATGGAGATTCTTAATCATCCAAGTCACGTTTGTCCCATCCAAGCTTCTTGGATGAGAAGCGAACATTTTCAAGGAAAAAGCCAAGTTAAGTCCAGTTGTCTTTTGGAAAAGCACCTTTGGGAAAGGGAAAGTGATGTAAATCATATTTGATGTTCTAATAGTTTTGTTTGGCTCATCATATTATATATATTTTAATGAAATAAAGTTATTTTTTTTTCTGAACACTTATTCTTATAGTATGCTGCCCAGAATCACACTGAATTGTGCAGCTTTATAAATACTTGGAATGAATGAATGAATGAATGAATGAGAAGTCTATGGAGTTTCTCAGTCATCCGGTCATGGTTGCCCCAAAGGTGCTTTTTCAAAAGGCAATTGGACTTCCTGGTTTTTCTTTGAAGACGTTTTGCTTCTCATCCAAGAAGCTTCTTCAGCTCAAGAAACTTCTCGGATGAGAAGTGAAACGTCTTCAAAGAAAAACCAGAAACTCCAGTTGCCTCTTGAAAAAGCACCTTTTGAAAATGAATGAGATCCACAGCAAAATTTATGTCTGAAGCAGGAAAATAATTATTTAAAACATAATAATAAAAATAACAAAATAATAAAATTATATAATAAAATGAAAATAACTACAAAGACAAGCTACCAGGGATGAGATCAGAGGTGAAATCCAGCAGGTTCTGACAGGTTCTGGAGAACTGGCAGCGGAAAGTTGGAGTAGTTCGGAGAACTGGTAGTGGAAATTTTGAGTAGTTCAAAAAACAGGCAAATACCACCTCTGGCTGGTCCCAGAGTGGGGTAGGAATGGAAATTTTACAATATCTTTCCCCTAAGAGTGGGGAGGGAATGGGGATTTTGAAGTATCCTTTCCCTGGAGTGGGGTGGAAATGGGGTGGGAATGGGGATTTTGGAGTATCCTTCCCCTGTCACACCTACCAAGCCACACCACGCCCACCAAGCCACACCAAGAGTAGTAAAAAAATTTAGATTTCACCACTGGATGAGATGATGTGCTTCCTGCTGTGGCTAGTAAAATGCGAAGATGAGCCTTCGTGTTGTGGTCCGCCAGCAGCCTGTGGAGCTGGCAGCAGAGTCAGACAGTGGGGAGGCTGTGGAGGAACATGGGCCAGTCCTGGAGTCTGGGGAAGGCTTGGACGAGGGCTCTGCATCGGAGGCAGAGATGGGACCAGGGCCATTTGGGAGTTATGTGCAGACTCTGGAGCCTCCAGAGTCGGACATCAGAGAGGCAGAGTGTCACTGCGTTTTTATATTTACCAGCAGAGCTATTATTTCTGAACTGTCAGACTTACCATAGTTTGCCAAATTCCTAATCAGTATCTACTGCACATGTCCTGCATTCTTTGGTTTTTTTTTTCCTGAAAACTTTCCTTTGTTCTCCTGCCAGCTAAGGTCTGGCTGGGGATTCTTTGCCAACATGTAATTATTTTAGATTAGTGAGATGTCTTTATTTTCTTACAATAAATATGAGTTTAATTAGAGAATGTTTCTTCGGTTTATTGATCAAAGTATGCAGAACGATAAAAGTTATGATCCAACTCAAAATGAGGGCAATTACCCTACGCAAGGTAACGGGGCTGATTGCCGCTCTGACACAGAGGAACAGGGGGAGCCTGTTCCTAGTGCATGCATGCACAGAACTGCCAGAAGGCAAGAACAGTTAAAACAAAAGGGATGACTCGGGAGTAAGGCTTGGAGATGATTGGCCCCTCCCATAAAACATAAAGGAAGAGCAAAGGCACGTGGGCCTTTGCAGGAATGTGGATGGTATCGGTTTGTACTTTGAAGCTCTGTTTTTGACTCTGTGTTTCCATGTGACCTTGCCAAAATAATTGCCAATTAGGTCTTTAGCAGCATGTCAAAGAAGATAAAGGTGGGTTCACCAGCCTTATCTGAAGGACTGTGGCAGACTTCTGTTGGACTATTTATAAACTCTTGGTGATTCAGCACATGCTGCGACTGAAAGGAATTCACAGCTGTTAAAATAAAAAAAAGGGTTTTGGGGACTAATTCAGTGGTGGGTTCCTCCCGGTTTGGCCCGGTTCCTGCGATGATGTCACCAAACTGGTTCTCCTTCCCGCCCGCCACCCCCACCCCCCACGTTATTCTTACCTTTTATTTGGCCCCACTCCCAATCTATTGCTGCCTCCTGAGTCCCAGCTGATAGCTAGAGGGAAAAAACTGTTTAAACTCTTGCCCAGGGCTTCAAAGGGCCACCCTACAGCTGATCAGTGTTAAAAGAAAACAAATGAGTAGACTGGTGTCTGCAAAAATAAATGGGTAGACCCAGTGGTGGGATTCTACTTCGGTAGAACCGGTTGTTAAGTAGTTAAGCCAGTGGTTCCCAAAGTGGGCGGTACCATGCCTTAGGAGGGTGGTAAGAGGCAAGGGGGGCGGCAGGGGGGCTAGAGGCAAAAGGGGGTGACAGGGGGGCGCCCACCCTTTGGCCTGTGCCTCACAGCAGTTACCTCCTTGCAAGCAAACAGCAAGAAAAAACAACTTTCAGCTTCAGCATAGGCTAATTAGCAGGTTGATTAGATCTGCCTCCCCACTCTCAGCTGATTTGCTCTCAGCTGTTTTGAGCAGGGCTCAGCTGCTTGCTGCAAAGAGCTAAATTGCTGGAGCAGATTTTTTTTCTCCTTATGCAAATCAAGCTGAAAATGAAATTGAAAGTAAAGCAGGGTGTTGGCTGTTACGTTGGAAAATTAGGCAGAGGCAGATTTCTTTTCTTTTTCCTCACCCAAAAAGGTAGGTGCAAACAATGGGAAATTTAGGGCAAAAGAGGAGAATTCAAGATTTTAAAACATAAATGAAAAAAAGCTCTATTTAGGAATTGTAATAATTGAGATACTATTAATTGTATATTGTGTTGAAAGCAGAAATGGTTAAGTTGTGGTTTGGAGGAATATATGGGGGAAATTATTTGGTTTATTATTATTGGTAAATATAATTAATTGATTTGTAAGAAATTGGATTGTATGGAAATAATTGGAAAATTCATGTTCATATTGATTAATATACAAAAAAGATAGTTATATAACTAATTGATTTATATTAAAATGTTGAATTTGTATTAATCAACTGTAATATTACATAATTAACCAATATGAGGATGGATATAAAAATAGATGACAATGGGAAGAGGTATAATATAGAATAGAAGGGAAAAATTGAATTTGATTAATATTAGAAATGAGGATGAAGGATAATATTGGTTTTTTAAGAAAATAAATGAGGAATAAATATAGCAAAAAGGAAATACAGAAATTGTAAATTTAATTGAAATGACTAAACACTGTTTAAATTTGTGAACTGGCCAAATACTCTGTTCAAAGAAAATACATTGTATGTGTGTTTCTAATTATTGCTATTTATTCATATTTGTTCTCTTTTATTCTTTAAAGTTTAACAATTCATTCTTTATCTTAATATCTTTATATTTGTTTGGGGTTGGCTTTCTTCCCTTTCATCTTTTTTATTGTACAGCAATTTTTCTCCTCAAACCTACCACCTCTCTCTTTTCTTTCCTTCTTACTTTCTCCTCCCTACTTCCTCTTCCTTTCTCCTTCTCCTCCTCTCTTCCTCCCTCTCTTACCCTCACTCCTACTCTAATTTCCCTTCCTTTCCTTCCTCCCTTCTCTTCCTTCCCTCTCTCTCCTTCCTTCTTCCATCTCTCTTCTCCTTCCTTCATCCCTCTCTATTGCTGAATCCTTTTGTGGATATGGACTACTCAGAAGGATGAAAAAGTTATTTTTGATTGGTCCTCGCACTTTTGACCAGTCCTCGAACTTACGACTGTCCTCACATTTTATGTTTTTTGCCCTATCTTGTCACCATGGTGAAGAGAAGCAGTTGTGAAATGAGTGACATGGTTGATAAGAATGCTGCATGGGCATAAATATGAGGATGATCATAAGTGTGAGGACCGGTCAAAAGTGTGAAGACCTTCAGAAATAACTTTTTTCAGCCCTCTAAGTAGTCCCTATACACATAGCCATGCCCACCCAGTCACATGACCTCCAAGCCACGCCCACAAAATAAGCCACATCCACAGAACCTGTAGTAACAAATTTTAGAACCCACCCCTGGGCTAATTGTGTGCTCTTTACTATATCAGGAAACCTAGCTCAGAACACTTCAATCTGATCAGACCAATCTGATCGCAGCTATTATGATATCTTGTCTAATACAAGATTTGTTTTGCTAATTGTTAGACAGAGGTAAATTTCTTTTACTGACAAAATATAGCTATGTGGAAAGCTGCTGTCCAGTTCTAAACTACATCTACTCAGTTACCCCCTTTCTTTTCAATTCCTGTGTCTTCCATGTTTTTACCTTTCTCCACAATAGTCCAGTAGTGAGTTTCAAATCCCGTCAGTACTGGTTCACTCATGGACTCGTGCATGCTTGTGCCCGTGCGATGCTTCTGTGCATGTGCAGAGATGTCCAGGAAGGTGGGCAGAGCCTCCCACCACCACCGCCACCGGTTGCCTGATCCACTGCAACAGTCCAATATTTTGCACTTCCTGAGCTTGCTCAGTTCTACTGTTTTGGGTTTTAATGAATTTAAATTAAGTTTAAATGAATATTATTTATGTCTAAGTAATAGTATTTTTTTTTTTTATTGAAAAAGTTTTACATTACATTTTATAATATAAAAACCCCCCCTTCCCCCTCCCCTTCCCCCCCCCCCATCCTATCCCTTCTATCCCTCCCCCCTCCCTTGACTTCCGCTATTTGACAAACATTAATCTTATCATATTCAACATTCTTTAAAGGCGAGATCCCTTTGCAAAGAAATTAACTATTAACACTTCACTAACATTCACATACTTATAAATCTAAACATATTAGATTAAGACAATTTAGCTAAATAAGCTTAATACATTCTCTTTAAAGTTAAATCTATACCTCAGTTATATACTCTTCATTTTAATAATAATAATTAACCATATAACTATACCTTTCATACAATTATTTAAGTATACTAACATTTAGTGATCTTAAATTTTAAACTCTACATCTATTATAAATTCTTCAGTTTAATAATAATAATAAACCACGTAACTATCCATACATTTACTTAAATACATTCTAACTCTAATTCAACTGAGCACTATTTGAAATTTCTTGCTTTGATATTTCTTCTTCATATAATCAACCCATTTCCTCCATTCCTTGACAAAAGCTTCATGGGTCCTTTCCTTTAGGTATGCAGAAATTTTTGCCATCTCTGCCAGATTAGACATCTTCAATATCCATTCCTAAGTAATAGTATTTTTAATACTCTAAGTAATAGAGTATTCTCATAAATTGGCTGATATCTACCCCTTTTGTATGGGTTATGAGACATGTCATGTTCTGATGAGAATGTGATGGCGCACAGGATATTGTGGCATCATGGTTAAAGTGCAGTATTGGAGGCAAACTCTGCCCATAGCCTGCAGCTCAATCCTGACAGGGCTCAAGGATGCTGGGCTTCTATCCTTCCAAGGTCTGTAAAATGAGACCCAGATTGTTGGGGAAAATATGCAAATAAGGCTTGCATTGTAAACCATCCAGAGAGTGCTGTAAAGTGTTATGGGGTGGTACATAACCCTAAATGCTAATACTAAATGCTATTGCTTTCTTTAGAAACCTTTTCAACTGCTCCCTCTTTCTTTAAAACTGTGAAAACTCTAGGGCCCCACCTTTGCTAGATTTTAGGAAAATGATTTAAAACCTGCCTTTTCTACCAGTATCTAGTGATAGGTGTGTTATGAAGTGGTCCCACTGCAAATATAGGATATAGATATACATATTTTGTTTATTGTTCCTGGCATAGAATTATGGATTATTGATTAATTGTTATATGTGTGATGAATCTCATTTTATAGAATAGGGCCATGATGGCAAACTAATGGCACGCATGCCACAGATGGCACGCGGAGCCATATTTGCGGGCATGTGAGCCATTGCCCTAGCTCAGCTCCACCGCACATGCAAGCACTGGCCACCTGATTTTCGGCTGCCCCCACCCATGCCCCCCTTTCCCCTCCCTGGAGTCTCCACATGGTCCGTTTTGGATGCCAGGTAACTACAGGACTTGCGCAGAGGCTCTAGGGTTATTTTTGGCTTCTGGAGGGCCTCTTGGGGGGGGGAGGCCATTTTTGCCCTTCCCAGGCTCCAAGAAAACCTCTGGAGCCTGGGGAGGGCAAAAAACAGGCCTACTAGAAGTCTGGAAATGGCCCATCTCCAGCCTCCAGAGGGACTCCGGTGGGAGGGAGGGGAAGAGGCCGTTTTCACTCTCCCCAGGCTCCAGGAAAGCCTCTGGAGCCTGAGGAAGGTGAAAAATGGGCATGTCGGAAGTCAGGAAATGGGCCATCTCCAGCCTTCAGAGGGCCCCCCGGGGGGGAGGTCATTTTTACCTTCCCCAGGCTCCAAGAAAGCCTCTGGAGCTTGGGGAGGGCAAAAAACAAGCCTATCAGGCCTACTGGAAGCCTGGAAACGGGCCGCTTCTGGCCTACGGAGGCTGCTAGGCACAAAATGGGATGGGTGGGGGTGTTTGGGCGCACATGCATGGGGGAGCATAGGGGGGTTGCGTGTGCATGCGCAGGGGTGGAGCACAGAGGGGAGCATTGAATTATGGGTATGGGCACACGCATGCACTTTCGGCACCTGAGGGAAAAAAAGCTTCGCCATCGCTGGCATAGGGTATCTATGCTCCTTAGAGTTGGTTATATGGGAGCAACATAAAAGCCCAGCAAAATAATGAAATACACCTATGAACTTTGACCAACAGACCAACCCCCGGTCTGTGGCGTGCCAGAAACCGGGCAGCACAAACAAGTGAAGCCCCATCTGTGGCATGCAGGCAGCACATGAAACACCCCCTCTGGTCCACAGAAAAAAACTCTGTCCACAGAATTGGTCCCTGGTGCCCAAAAGGTTAGGGGCTGCTGGTTTATAGTATTGGCTAGTGTGAGCAAATAGTTTCAGACAAGAGATGCATCAAATTATATAGCTTTATAAGCATCTAGGAATATGTTGGAGAAAATGGGCCGTTGCTTTGGTCCAGCAAGAGAAGGAGGCTTTAAAAAGGTAAGAAGATCTCCAGGCGAATCCTCTCTTACATGATGCAAAAGCTCAACATGTTTCGTTGGCCCGAGACCAAGCTATTATTTTAGAAAGGCATTGAGGCATTGTGTACTCTCCACTGTTTGTTCAAAAGGCATTCCCAAGGGATTTGTGCTCTCTTGTTTCATGAGCCTCCACATTGTTGATGCTGACTGACATTGAAGCACACCAGCTGGCCATGTCCATCACTGCAGCCAAGTCAGAGGATTCCTGCTTATACTTAGAACCCACGAGTCAGTGTCTGAGCAGAACTTTGCAACATACCATGCTTTAAAACTAAGCAACCAAGAAGAAAAATGCCTATCTTTGGCTAAAGGGGACAAATCCTCTCCCTCAACCCATTTCCGGATAAATCATGAAAGATTGGTTAAACATTTCTCTTATACAGATCTTCACCCTGGCTGCCTTCGGCTTGACAGAGAAACTCCCTAAAGGTAGGTATAAATAATGGGTCATCTCTTTGCTTTTGCCTCTGGTTCTATATTTATTTTTGACATTGGACCTGCCCAGGCTCTCGAATGAATATATAAGCTCCTGGGATTTGTATAAATGAGCTGGTTTTGCCTGTGAGCGCATCTGTAATTGCCTTTGGAGAATCACCATGGAAGAACTGAGCAACTCTTGTTTGTACATATCACGATGACTGGTGTTCTGATGAATTTCCCTGTGTAGGTTTCTTGTTTACAGTATGTATCAAAAACAGTTTTCCAAATATAAATAGCCAGCAATGTTGAATGTTTACTTGGGAATAAATCCACTTAACACAGTTGGGACTTCTAAGTAAATATGCATAGATACAGAGATGCTTGAGGAATGTGAGTGAGGCAGATGCTTGTAGAAGTGACATAATATATATCTCCTTGATTAATGTTCTGATTAGAATTTTGAGGGTAGCTCTCTACATTGTTGCTTGCAAGGAAGGCCCATTAAGGTCATGTTGCTGACAACCAGGTGAAGCTCCTCTGCAGAGCAACTAAACCGGGAGTCTTGCTGGAATTTATTCCCAAATAAATTGGTATCCAGTTTGCAGTTGCAATGATTAGTTGACTTCGCCATTTCTTAAAAACTTTGCTGCTTTTTTCAACACTCAACCTATATCATAAATTGTATTTGGCCAATAACTAATATGTTTAGAAATGTTTTCTGTAAGAAAAAACAAACAAATCCATTCTGAAATTCCTTTTATGGGTTTTTTTTTAAAAAAAGAACTTAAAATACAGAATACAATGAAATGTATTTGCAGGACAAAATGACAGGGATTCAGGAATATATGCTCCTCTCTGCTGTAGATAGGTACTCAGATGGGAAAAAATTTCCTGTTGTCTTTATATAGATTTAATAGTCTCAAGTACAAAGATTGATTACAACAATGCTAACAATTAATAGATGAATTCCATCTTATTTCAATGTTTGTTTGTAAGAGATTTAAGGAGACTGAAATATATGTGAAGAACAAGTACACAGTGTTAAATTCTTTGTTTGCTCTGCGTTCTATCAAGCTGCTTTCCCTCTCATCAAAGAGAAATTTAGGAATCTTATACATATACTGCTTTGCTCTATAGTTTGAAACTTGAAATTTTGACTAACTGTGGACCAGAAAGGGAAATCTTCAAATCAGACCAGAGTGGCTTTCACTACTAGGAGCTGCAGTCTCACAAAGGAAGAGTGATAACGAGAACAGTAGCATTTTGCAATATTATGAATTTGGGTGGATTTTCTACTCATAAGAGAATCATATACCCATTGGTATGTGTCAGAAAGAATGCCAAATGCCAGGGTCAACAATCAATATCTTTTAAAGAACTGGTTTTTGTTTTCCTTTTGGCAAGTGTGCAGTATGTCATTTTCCACCAAGAACAAAACAATTTATAATTTTTTTTAGATATCCAGCAAACACAATTACGTGGTACGAAAACATTTTCATGTATTTTTAAGGCCATGCTAGCCCACCCACCTAACCAGAGTTACATTTATCTCTGCTAATGTAATACGTAATATATACAAAGCTTCCAGTGATAAAGAAATTAGGTATGTGCAATAGAATTAAAGTTCCCTGCTTATATAAATATTGAAGAAAGTTAAAAGGCGATTCATATATCTTTTCAAACAGTTTGTGCTAAGGGAGGTGATCATTACATTGCTGTTCGGCACTATCAAGTTCTTGGGCTGTGTCAGACTATATAGATAGCCTCCCCTTGGATCTAGAGTTGGCCATCATAACATAGCTAACTATGATTTTTGTCATCTGTCATGAAGCTAAATTACACTGAAGTCTGATTCAGTGATTCATCCTGATCTCAATCTTTGCTATTAGAAAAAATGATGTTCCTGACCAGCAATCCTTTGTTCATAATTTTATTGACTTAAAAAATAATTTGTATCCTGCCTTCCAATCCATAAAGGGTCAAGGTGGTTTTAAATTTTAAAAAAAACCACAGACAGTCACAACCTTTAAAACAGGATTTCAAACGATTGCAGAAACTAATTCAAATTGAAATGGCGTAGCTGCAAGGAGAGTCTGGATTCCTTCCCAAGAACAGAAAGGACCGAGAAAGAATGTGGTTTCCATTTTTCATATCTGAGGACTCACATAGATCTTCCTTTCATATCTGCAAGACGTAGTCTCAGAAAATGAAGCCACCTTTAAAAAGTTTTTGAATGTCTAGAGATTACAATGATCAGAAATGGATCATGTTTACAAAGATGCGTGGAATACTCAGAAGTATTATAGCTGTAATGACAAGCTTATGGCACGTATGCCACAGGTGGCACGCAGCCCCCTCTCTGGGCACATGAGCTGTCTCCCTAGTTCAGCTCCACCTCACATGCATGCATGCCTCCCACCGGCCAGCTGGTCGTTGGGTCTCTGCCGCGTGGGGCACGTGGCGTGTGGTGCAGGCGGATGGACCGCATTTATAGACACAGAGGGCACATGCGCAGGGAGGGTGTGTGTGCACATGCACGGGGAGCGGGGCGTGTGCATGGCCCCCTGGGTGGATTTGTGACGGGGCATGCACACAGGGGCGGGGTGCAAGTGCGGGGTGTGCATGGATGTGCAGGTGGGGCACATGCATGGGGACTGCACGCGTCTTGCATTTTGGGGTTTGGGCGCATGCACCTGGGGTGGGTTCTATTTACTTTTACTATCGATTTGCAATGGGGCCACGTGAACCCTGCATGCACAGAAGCATTTTGATGACATCGGGGTCAATGGGTGGAGCCTCCCACCGGTTTTACTACCGGTTCTATAGAACCGGTGCAAACCGGGGGCAACCCACCACTGGCATGTGTGCTTTGATCACTCGGTCCGGAAAAGGTTAGCCATCACTGAACTAAAGCAAAGCTGAGAATTCTCACGTTCCAGAATGGGAGAATAAGATAATGCATGAATAAATGCATTTATCTGAATGTCTTTTCTCTATATCTTGACTCTTTTTCTATCAAGTGTAATTGGTTTGGGATTTGTACAAATTTGCTTGGTCAAGCTGCAGGATCTAATGTGAAATTTATTCACTTTCTTATGCTGCCTTTGTGGGGTGTTTTTTTTTTTTCGGTCACAGCTCCAATCATCACCACCCCTCTTGAGACTGTGGATGCGCTAGTTGAAGAGGCAGCCACCTTTGTGTGTGTCGTAAAATCTTTTCCCCAGGCAGAGATTACCTGGACACGTAATAACATTCCTATCAGGTATGAATTGAATGTACAAAAGACTGCAGCATCTGGGTACTCTCAGAAAATATCAGTATTGGTCTCTACTCATAATATTTAAAGATTCCCCTTGCACATATGTGCTACTCGTTCCCTTTGCACATATGTGGTACTTGTTCCCTTCATACATATGTGCTAGTCGACTAGGGGGCAGTGCTCATCTCCGTTTCAAAGCCGAAGAGCCAGTGCTGTCCAAAGACGTCTCCATGGTCATGTAGCCAACATGACTAAATGCCAGAGGTGCACAGAACGCTGTTACCTTCCCACTAAAGGTGGTCCCTATTTTTCTACTTGCATTTTTTATATGCTTTCAAACTGCTAGGTTGGCAGGAACTGGGACAAGTAGGGATTTGAACTTCTGAACTGCAGACCTTTCGATCGGCAGGCTCAGCATCTTAGCCACTGAGCCACCGTTTCCCTCTTATCCATAATGTTACACTCCATCTTAATTCTATTCACCAGTGCAGCATTCTATAAAGTCAATTCAGGCATTATTTTTATAGGTGCATGATAATTATATGTAAAATGTATAATGGCATTTGGGAATGACATGGGAAGCCAGAAGGAACAGCTGCAGAGTAGACAATAGTCAGATAAGAGGCTTAGCTTCCAGAAGTAATCTGGGCATGGCAAACATCTCAGAAGGGCCCCACCTTTTGAAACCAGTTATTTGGACTGCAAAGGCCAAGGGAGGGGGTGCGCACGTAGAAATGTACGTTCAAGCTTGCACTTTTAAATAAATTCTTCCTTGACGCATCTTAATATGTTCTCAGATTTTTTGATACTAGGTACGCCATACGAGAAAATGGGCAACTCCTAACTATTCTGAGTGTGGAAGACAGTGATGATGGGATATATTGTTGTACTGCAAACAATGGTTTAGGAATAGAAGCAGAAAGCTGTGGGGCGTTACAAGTGAAAATGAGTAAGTATAACTATCCTTTTGCAGAATTAAAAATCACTGAAAGGTCAAGTGAGCTAGAAGACGAGGCAATATTTTAACTTGAGTATTAATATTTTTATTTTGTATGAATTTAAATTTAAGCAAAGTACAAGCAAAGGAATAAATTATCAATATGTACAACCTAACATCAATAGTAAAATCATACTCCAAGCATAGCTCAGTGGAGGAATTGATACCATAGAGTAGGAGGAGCTAGATGGGAAAAAACACTGAAATGTAAGGTGGCCATTCTGAAACAAAGAAAAACTAGCAGATCTTGATTGCATGATTGCTCTGAGCACACAGAAATATGAATTGTAATCAAGTTTTTCAATACAAGGCCCAGAAGATCAATACCAGCAATTTAAATTAGGAATGCTTCTGAAAATCTGTGCAATGTAAGAATTGGCTTCAGAGCAAGATTTAAACCCTCTGTTAAATTTTTAGGAAAAAAATATCAAGTTTTATTTTACATTCTCTTTGCTGTTCTACGATCATGTCTTTATTTGTGAAATAAGTACTAGCTTAAGCTTTTTGAGCAGTCGCAAGACTGATTTTTTTTCCTGCACCAGCCTGTAATTCATTCCTTGTAATGTTGAAGTTGCAATCTTAGTTAACTTTTCCTGAATTTCCATGATCCCCCTACATATATTTTCCTCCAAACTTGGAGATAGTGTGAATTTCCTGCTTCCATCTCTTTATAGGCCTTTGGGAGATAGCAAACTCCATTGCTCTTTCATTGCTTTGTTAGAAGAGAGTACCTATCGGCTTGTAATAGTATAATGTGACTTTAGTACAGAGGTGTCCAACCTTGGCAACTTTTGAGACTTGTGGACTTTCAATATACTGGCTGGGGAATTCTGGGAGTTGAAGTCCACAAATCTTAAAGTTGCCAAGGTTGCTAAAGTTTGGTCAGCCCTTCTTTAGCATATTCGACTCCAGACTCCATTTCATTTTGATCTTTAAAATTGTAGAACCAAAAATAACTCGTCCACCTTCAAATCTGAAAATCATTGAAGGATTGAAGGCTGTCTTTCCATGCACTACAATGGGAAATCCCAAGCCTTCAGTTTCTTGGATCAAAGGAGAAAATGTGATAAAGGTGAGTATTGTCAGTATTTCATTATAACCTGCATCTTTTTGCATAACTGGACTGAGAAAAAAAATATTGTTTTATTTGTTGTTTCATAGAGAGGATGAATGATTTAAGGTACTGGACCAGAAATCTAGAATCTGTGAATTCTAGTCTAATCTTAGATATGAAAACCGGGTGGGTGTTTTTCACCCAATCATTGCCTGTCCACCCAAATCATTTTACAAGGTGACTGTTGTGGGGAAACTAGGAAGGACCATTATGTAAGTTGCCTCAAATTATAGAAATGAAATAGGAATATAAATCAAATAAATAAATATATCTATCTGAGTCACAAGATTTATTCTACCACATTTCACTTGAAGCTTTATATTTTATGACAGGAAACTTCTCGAATTGCTATTCTTGAATCAGGCAGTTTAAGGATTCATAATGTGCAGAAGGAAGATGCTGGACACTATCGCTGTGTGGCAAAGAACAGCCTCGGGATAGCCTACTCTAAACCTGTCATTCTGGAAGTGGAAGGTGAGTGATCTGTTTGGTTATGTGATCACTCAAATACAGAATCTGCATTCATCCAACATCTGTACTGCAAATATATTTTTGCAAAGTGTTCAGGACAAAAATGGAAGTCTTTGACCCCAGCTTTGAATCTATGAGTAAATGGAAATAAACAAACAAATCTAATCAATGATCTAATGCAAGAGTGAAATCTACTTCCCTTCCCTACTGGTTTGGAAGTGGGCGGGTGGGTAGAGCCTCACGCTGCCATCACTACCGGTTTTGCAAACCATCCGCTGCCATTGCTACCGATCCGAACCGGTAGCATTTCACCCCCTAATCTAATGGCCTTCTTACCAAGGGTTTTGTTCGTCTGTCTGCAAGGAATGTTAATGGCGAATTCTGAATAAATATCCTTCTAAAATAGCAATAGCATTTAGACTTATATACTGCTTCACAGTACTTTTACAGCCTTCCCTAAGCAGTTTACAGAGTCAACATATTGCCCCCAACAATTTGGGTCCTCGTTTTACCCACTTTGGAAGGATGGAAGCCTGAGTCAATCTTAAAGACATACATTTGGGAAATTATCTCATAATTCCCATGGGATAATTCCCATGGGATAATTTTTATGGCGTTTCCAAGATTATTTGCATATGCATATGTGTGTGGAGTAATATGTTTGGATACACGTGATACATTATTCTGAATGACAGGGCTGATATCAGCTTTTGGCTTGCTCTAGTTCTGCTTCTAGGAATACTTAGATTTGTCTTCTTAACTGGATGTTTCCAGTTTCCAGAGATGTTGGATTTTAACTCCAGAAGCCTCAGCCAGCTTGGCCATCAATCATGCGGCAAGGAAATTCTGGAAATTTTAATTCATCCTATCAGAAAGATTTTAGCTCAACAAAGGATGGTTTAAGTCTTCCAGTCAGGTGGATGAATAATGTACTTCATTAATGACTTATCCACAATAAAATGGGTGTCACTAGCAGCATTGTATACATTAATATATATTGTATAGAATCATGCAGTCTAAAACATAGTGCAGAACCTCACAGTCTGAAGCTTTATATATAACTGAGAAAAGCACAAAGACAAGCATAATATAACAATTGTGCCATTTAGGCATAAACTGTAAGCTGCCTAATGGGTAGCTTACAGCAAAATGGGTAGTATAGAAGTCAAACAACCAAACAAACAAATACCAC